>CM066982.1:54550154-55773592 GCA_033977485.1 Hydrangea macrophylla
TGACAATTCCTCGCATTAGAGATACTTTGAGTAGTACATGATCTCCAACACTAAAACTTAAAACTTCTGCATAGTTCTTGTTTTTACTCTAACCTATTCGCATCCTCTCTTTCATGATTTGGATCTTCTCATTAGTTTCTAGAACTAATTTAGGTCCAAGTAGTTGGTTATCTCCCATCTCTACCCAACACAAAAGCGATCGACACAGTCTTCCATACAATGCCTCAAAGAGTGCCATTCTTATACTTGCATGGTGACTGTTATAGGAAAACTGTACCAATGGTAGATGAGTCTCCCATGAGCTCTCAACATCAATTACACAACTCAAAGCATGTCCTCCATCACTTGATTAACTTGCTCAGTATGCTTATCAGTCTGTGGGTGAAGGGCAGTGCTCAAGCTTAATGAAGTCCCCAAAGTCGATTGAAGACTCTTCCAGAACTCTACGGTAAATCTTGAATCATGGTCGGATACGATTGAGACAGGTACACCGTGCAATTGCACAACTTGCTATAAGTACATCAGGCTCAAACGCTCGACTGGGTATGCATACTATAAGCTATAAAATGTATTGATTTGGTGAGTCGGTGTATAACTACCCAAATAGTGTCGTGGTTTTGCTGAGACCTTGGCAAACCTACCACGAAATCTATAGGTATGTGTTCCCACTTCCATCCGTGAACTGGTAGAGGTTGTAGAAGTCTGAGTAGTTTTTGATGATCCACTTTCACTTGCTTATACGTAAGACATTGAGACACGTGCTCAATAACTGCTCTCTTCATTCATTCCCACTAGAAATTCTTCTTCAAATCTTTATACATCTTTGTACCTCTTGGGTGAATAGTCATTCATGGCTTATACACTTTGTCCAATACGTCTTTTCTGATATCATCGTCATCAGGCACATAAAGTCTACCTCTACATCGGAGTGCTCTATCTGCATTGATACTCTAATTCTCTAGTTCTTTCACTGTGGCAGTGGTGAAGTACTCTTGAAGTCCTTCATTATTCTTCTGTGCCCTAAGGAAACGGTTGATGAGAGTCGGTTGTACTACAAGATATCCACAGTGTCATCCTTACTTGTGTCAAAGCCTAAATACTAAATTCAACCAATATTTCTACTCCTTGCCACTTTTTAACCAAAAGAGAAGCTACCACTATTTTTTAGGGTTTTATGACTCAAAGCATGTACAACTACGTTCGCCTTTCCAGGGAGATACTACAATGTGAAATCATAGCCCTTCAATAATTCCATCCTATGTCATTGCCTCATGTTCAAATCCTTTTAAGAGAACAAGTATCTCAAAATCTTATGATCAGAAAAAAGGTAAAACTTCTCACCATAGAGGTAACGCCTCCAAATCTTGAGTGTAAAAACAATCGTGGCTAGCTTGAGGTCATGTATGTGGTAAGTCAACTTGTGAGGTTTCAACAGTCGTGATCCATATGTGATTACCTTCCCATCTTGCATAAGAACACATCTGAGTCCTTAATGTGATGCGTCACTATAAATGGTGAATTACTCACCGCTCTTGGGTATCGCAAGCACTGGCACTGTGGTCAATCTTTCCTTTAATTCCTGGAATGCACATTCATGCTTGTTTTCCCATTTAAACTTCAAATCCTTCTTTGTTAGTTCGGTAAGAGGAGCTGCGATCTTAGAGAATCCTTCCTTGAATCTCTAATAGTATCTAGCTAAACCAAGAAAACTCCTGACTTTCGTTGCGGTGGTTGGTATATTCCAATCTAGAACTGCATCTGTCTTTGACAAGTCTACGACTATTCCATCTTGTGAGATGACATATCCTAGAAATTTGACTTCCTTAAGCCAAAACTTATACTTGTATATAATTGGTTATCTCAGAGGGTTTGTAGTATGATCCTTACATGTTTCTGGCCTCGGGCTTCGAGTAGATCAGAATATCATCAATGAACACAACAATGATCTGGTCTAGGTAGGGTCCTAATACTCTGTCATTAGGTCCATGAATACTGTTGGGGCATCGGTCAATCTAAAAGACATAACCACGAATTCATAATGCCCGTACCTTGTCCTAAAAGTAGTCTTTAAAATATCCTCGGGTCGAACCAATAGTTGGTGATATCCTAAACACAGATCGATCTTTGAGAAGGTCATCGCTCCTTGCAGTTAATCAAACAGATGATCAATTCTAGGGAGTGGGTACTTATTCTTAATTGTGACATTGTTAAGTTCTCTGTAGTCGATAAAGAGTTTTTGGGGTCCGTCCTTTTTTTTAACAAATAGCACTGGTGCTCCCCAAGGAGACATGATTGGTCGAACAAACTTAAGATTGTTCAATTCTTGTACTTGCTTCTTCAATTCTTGCATCTCCATTGGTGCCATCTGATAAGGATCCTTTGATAATGGTAAAGTACTGGGCACTAACTCGATACAAAAGTCAATATCTCGCTTAGGTGGCAATTCTAAAATATTCCAAAACACTTCCTAAAAGTCTCAGACTACAAGAAACTGTGCAATAGTGAGTTCCAAACTCATGCTCTCGATAGCTGCTAACGGCTGGTAAGAAAAACATCACTACAGGGCTTGTACTCAAAATCAAAAGGCTGACTTCCATGTACTAGAAATGTAATCATCTTATTGGCACAATCCAACTTAGCACGATACTTTAAAAGCCAATCGATTCCTAAGATGATGTCAAATGCCTTCATTGACAGGATGATTAGATCTGCAAGAAGAATTTTATCCTCAAGGGTTAAGGTATAATCCTTGCATACTTTCCCTACTATGACAGTCAATCCCAAAGGTGATATCACATTTAGGGCTATATCAAGCGCTAGGGGTACTAAACCCAAAAGTTTAACAATTCTGATAACAATAAACGAGTTTGAAGCACCAGTATAAAATAGAATTTTAACTCGAGTACTGAACAATGTAAGAGTACCTTCCATGTTCTGTTGCTCAGCTTCATCATATACTGTGTCCTCTGGGTTGATCGCATTCAAAGGAGTCTGTCCAACTTGACCCTGAGCATCTGGTCCTTGGTATGCCCCACAGGGTGTTCTACAGTTCTTGTTCATGTGGCCGCGCTTAGCACAATTATAGCAGATAATTCTGGATGATAATAGTTCTTGCAACTTGGCAGTCCTTTGTCAAATGACCAGGTTTTTTGCAGTTGAAACATCCGCCAGTAGTGCCTCCAGTGGCAATAGGTAGTCCTTGCAGGGGAGGTGCTTGGGCTATAGCATAGCAGTTCTGAGAAAACATAGGTTATGGCTATTTTTTTCCAGTCCAGTTACGTTTATTTCCTTGAAACTACACTAGAGGTCTTGGCCCTTGGTTACTTTGGGGTGGTGGTCGATTCCCAAAGCGTCCTTGCTCTCGACTGTTTATATCCTTATGGCCAATTACCATACCCACCATAGCTTTAAAAGTCTGACCCTGATGATTCAGAGTCATTCATTGTTGTGGTAACGAGAGGCCTTGGTGATACTCCATGTTCTTCTTCTCTGGAGTATCGATCATATAAAGGGCAAATCGAGACAACTATTCGAATTGCTCCATAAACTCCTTTATGGTCCTGTTCCCCTACCCCAACTCGATGAATTGTCTTTTCTTCTTGTTCCTCTTCGTTTAAGGAATGTAATTCTCCAAAAAATAGTCCCTTAAATATGATCCATGGCATTCTTCCTATCGCGTCCTCTCCTACGGTCACTAATGTTGTCAATATCAAGATATAAAAGTCTGCTTATTTGTGCTTTACTTTCAAAAGATTTGTAGTGTGGAAGTAAAGGTCGAACCCACAAAGATTGATTAACTACTGCGCTTTAATTTTAAAACCTAAATTTAGTTGATTAAGAAAAACGAAATTTTGATTTTGAATTTAATTAAACTAAGAACAATAAAATTAAATCTAAATTATGAAAGCAATTTAAAAGTGTTGTTATAAATATGTTTAAGAGAACCTAGGATTGCAAATCCACCACTAGCTTCATAATAGGAATATTTATGAATTACTTTAGCCTATTAAGTTGGATGATAATGGAGAATTGTAGCTACAAGCCCAATTCTTCCGTCAAGAAAATAAATATGGTTCAAGCACCAACATAATCCATCTTCGGTAAGCACGAATTATCCCACACTAAACTAGGGTTGTGGTATAATCCGTCTAATCTAGGCATGGACTATTCGGATACTTGATAGCACAATTCAATTTAAGCACCATTACATGTAAACAATCTATATAAGCACAGCAAATATAGATCATTGAGCACATCACAGTCAAAATAGATCTAAGACAAGAATAAACTTTAAAAGTAATTATTTAATCAATAGAAGTACGATTTATTTATAAAAATCCTCTAAACATGTAACTGTCATCCATACATAATAAAACTAAAATAAAAACATAAATAAAACCCTATTACTTGGCTAGGGTTTCATTGAAACCCTAGATCTAGGTTTAGTTGGCCATAGAATTGATGAACGGCAAGAGGTTGATGGAGGAGGCCATGAAAATCCTTGGTCTTCTTCTTCTTCTCCTTGCTTTCCTCTCTTCAATGGCTGAAATTTTAGTTGTATATGACTGTATCTAATGTTGTGTAATGATGTGTAATCTTAAATTTGAGTTAGAATAGGATTTATATAGAGTTTGGAAGGATTTAGGAAGCTTTCCTAAGCCAAATCGCACTAAAACAGCTATATTTACGTTTCTGGACGTCATGTGCACAAACCACCTTCGCTGGGCACTTTAATTTAATAAAATACGCGTTTTTGGTTTTTTCAAAGGTCGCTCGCACGGCCCGCTCGCGCGAGGTCCTTTTCGTTGCACTGCGCGACTTTCGTAGAATTGTGATAACGTTTTGCTCGGAACTCGGATTGACTCGACGTTTGAAGCCACACGTCCGTAACTCGAAGATCTACATTTTATATCTCTGGAGAAATTTCTCAAATCTGAAGTATTTCTTGTCAAAAATGCAATTTTTCGAGGCTGCTACTGCATTCATCTTTCACCAGAATCACTGTTTGAGCCCAGAATGACTTCCAAAGCCACTAATCATTGGATTTTTGTGCATTTTCACATTAAAGCTCCAAAACCTACAAAATATAGAATACTTATTAAAAATTACTTAATAACTACATGAAATGGGCTAACAAAGCGTATTTTTAGGACTATAAACGGCAACTATTCGTCGCCGATCAGTCACCTTCTCCAATTCCCACTAATCGGCCACTGCACAAGTCAACTAGAATATTGCTAGTCGACACTTTTTGATCTCATTGAATCCTAGGGTGTCAAAGATTGCTTCCATCTCCCAGAGCCACAGTTCTACTCGACATGGCTTCGTATTTATGTCAAACTTCTCCAGACAAAAATGATAGAAACGGTCTACTATTCTATCCTGGACTGGCCTCAGAGGTGGTCTGTGGTTATTACCATAGTTCACGTTAGGATTGTTGATCTGTTCCATCCTATGCACAAAGGCCTTAAACATGCATGTTGGATCAGCAGCCTGAGCTGCTGGGGGGAGCATCCTCAATCTGTGCAGGACGATTTCAAGTAAGAGGTCTTCCTGCCACTGATGCAGTGAATTTGGGTACCTATACAAAACATCTATTGGTTAGCCATTAATCAAAAAACAATTGCGAAAAGTAGTTCAGAAACTAAACATAATAACTATAGCAATTATCACATTAATAGCAAGGAAGCTCTATATGAATAATTCAACAATGCTTGCCTAGAGTCAACCCTTTTTCTCAAGGAATCTTAAGGTTCATACTCAAGAAATGTTGGACAATTGGTAAGCACGACTACCAAACCTGGCTCTAATACCAAAAATTCTATTATGTCTCGCAGTAGCAAAAATAGATAAAATAAATTCCTTTTTGGACCCGTAGGCCATGACAGTTGAAAGTTACCATATTGTCCATGGACAAGGTCTAACCATTAGAGTAATGATTCAAACTACACATTAGAAAGTTCTAAGTTCGATATAGATAATCAGAGTTAACTAACTATTACAAAGCATAAGTAGCAGCAGAATTAACGTATTACGGCACACTTAATGATTATAAACTTAATACTATTATAGCAATCTCTAGATATAAGCATAAACTGTTTACGACAAAGCTCCAAGTCTTTAGCTTGTGTAGTAGTCATTTCTAGCATAGCCTCCATCATAGTCGGCCTCTTCCTCATATCCTCTCGCCATGTATTCCTCCCTTGTGATCTCATAACCCTGGCTAGTTGGACATAGAATATCCAGCGGCTTAATATGCCATCAACTACGAAAGCTGAATGAATGTAAATACTAACAAAGTACCTATAGATATGCAGTATAAAACAACATCATTAATGAATAATCTCATCGTTCACATTCATGAATGCCCCAACTCAATATAATAACCGACATAGTCCTAACTGATCCCAAATCAAAACGTGGACTCTTGGGTCCACATTTCGCACGTAACTTTACTTCTTATAGTACTCAACTCGATTCCTTAAACAATCCCTTACTAACCTGGCACGTAGCCCAATACATCACGACCTATCAAACTCGACGTGCAGTCTCAACTTTCTAGCCAAAATGCCTCAATCTATTCTGGCCAACATATCCTAATGCATTTCTTTTTCACGATGTGACCTCCTTAGTCTCGATCTTGGACTAAAGTGACATATCCCTTTAGCCTCTATCGGACTTCCCATCTCGGTCATGGACTAAGGTAATATTCCATTAGCCTCAATTGGACTAAGTTCATGATGTATCCCTCTTAGTCTCGGTCATGGACTAAAGTGACATATCCTTTTAGCCTCTAATGATGCCTATTTTTGGTGTAAGGTAAAAAAAGAAAACAAGAGAAGGTTTGTATGTGGTTTGGCCTTGTAAATGAAGATACCTACATCCACATGTGTGTCTTAGCACCTTTATTATGCTATAAAGTGACCGGTGACCTTCGGTGATCCAACAATGGTCTAGAGCTGCCAGAGGTCGATCGGGCGCTGAGAACAAAGGTGTTCTCTGTATTGCATAAAAGATCCTCCCCTGTAGGGAGTGATGGGCCTCTTTTATACATGCAAGTGACCTCCTCATACATAGAAACTTTATTGATAAGGTAATATAATCTGATTGAGTTTGATTGGCACAATCTGTGTAAGTTTCCTAATGCGATTAAAAAACTATCTCTGCATTCCATTAGTGTTTTAGCTGGCATATGAAACTGTCTAGAAGGTTCTGTAGCACATTTTGGGGTCTAATTGAGCTGTACTTATGGCAAGTCATGCTCAAGCGGCATTCTCGACCCAGAGGTCAGGACCTGCAGGATCAAATAAATAGGTAGGGATCTACCAGCCTCTTCCTTGGAAATCAAATGACTAGCCCCTCGGTGGCTTAGTGTTCTTTGGTGTGGCTTCAGAGCTTTGCTTTCATTAGCTGATTATTTTGTATGTATCAGTTGCCCCTCATTTCTAAGGCTAAATGGATGCTTCATTGGATGAGGCTTGGAAATTTGTGTAGCTCGGGAGCACTGCTCATGGTTGGACCGACCTTCTTGGTAATTTAGATTACCAACCCAGTTTGATGACTCAGGAGCTTGGGGTATAACTTGCCATGTATCAACACAAGTTTGGTCTAGTTAGGATCCAACCAGGCCGGTGCAAGGTCAACCAAAGCGCCTCAACTGAACCGCACTGCCACGTCGCTCAATAAATGCACACATTTTTTGGGGAATTGCTTAGGCATTTAGGCAGGAAAAATCTTGGGCCATTGGATCTGAGATTATCTGGACTGTCCACGTTGTCTATAAAAGGACACTTAGGTAATTTTCATTCTTTCTACTATATACTGAGTGGTGTCACAGCAAAAGCAGCCGACCCATCCTCGTGAGCTTTCTTCTGCCTACTCTTCTTGGAAGTATTCACTTTGCTCAGTTTATGTTCATTACATTCTTCCCTTTTTCTTCTTTCTTCTTTCCCAAGCATGACTGGAGAATAGGAATCCTATATGTTTTGTGAGGGAGTGGAACTTCTTTTTACTCTGATTTTATTTTTTTCTTACGATGGTTGTTTGGTGATCGGGGCTAAATCCTCCCTGCTTGGGCTGGCCGAGAGAGTGGCTGTTGCTGAGGCTGCTCTATTTAAGGAGAGGGCGGTGCTATAGGCTGAAAAATCCACCCTGGCTATGGAAAAAGAGAAAACAAAGGCACTGGCCTTGGGTTTAGGAGTGGCTCAACAGAAGTTGGAGATCGCTCGTGAGAGCTTGGCAGGTACGGAGGTGGAGAAGAAGGTCTTGATAAAAGCAGTGGTTGCTTGGGATGAGTTAAGAAGATGGCAGAGGAGGAATTCAAGGCCGGCTTCTTTCAAGGGTACATTGACCTGAAGAGGAAGGTGGCCCTGGTCCATCCCGGGTAGGACCTCATGACCTTTTTAGGAGCAGAGTTTGACTCTGGGACGTGGGGTCCCCTGCTGCTGATGAGGCCGCCGCTAAGGAGGAGGATTCTGCTAGAGAGGTCAGGGAGATGGAGGATAAGGTGGTGATTGTGGATGATCCTCAAGAATGAGCCTGCTCAAAGAACAAGGAGGCATATTGCCAGGCAAAAGAAGGCAATGAAGATTTTTCCAAGGCCTGCTTCTGGACCACTTCGCCCTATTACTCCTGACCTATTATGTATTTGTATATTTATTTATTTATTTTTGTTGTGGGGGGGGGGGGGGGGGGGGAGAGGCTACTATAATTGCCCCCCATGCATTATACTTTTTTTAAACTAGTAATAAAAATGCCCTTTGCGGTTACCTTTTGTAGCGACTGTCCATACTTCGTACTTTCATTGTCTGTGTTTGTTTATAATTGCTTATGCTCGATCGGTTGTTTAGCTTCCTCATGACCCTGCCTTAGCAAAAGGTTCAGGACTATAATGAATAGGGAGCACTTGGTCTTCTGGGGACTTGTAAAGGCTTAGAGTTTCTCGAGCTATTAATCCTTAAGAAATTCCAAGTCTGTAGATCCTGGTCAGGGTGTTGTAGAGGCTCAGAATTGCCTCAAGACTTGTACTTAGGTCATTCTCGAGTCTCGTGAATACTAGCTCGGGGTTGACTTGGGTCATCACCTAATCAACCCTGAGCCTTGCAACACCCTAGTGTGAGCTCTGGGCATTATAAGGACTCGGGTTATCTAAAGGGTTTATACTAAGTTAACCCCAAGTCTTGTAATGGTTGGTGTGATTTCCTGTAGTTTATTTTCCCATTATTCCCTATTCCCCCCCCCCCCCCCCCTTCCCCCCCAACCATTTGGTTAGGCAGGTGTCATGGAGGTAATTGATGTAGGTAATTGTAGACACCCCATTTTGTCAGCTACCAGATTTAGGAGACCCATAGTTTGGTGGTTCACAATGATCGAAACGACTCAAAAAGGACTCCTGGAAGTTAATTCTATCTCTCGAAATGCTCAGAAAGTGGTACATATGACCAAAATGCCCTTGAAAGCCCAAACACACCCAGACTTGGACCGAAATTTTTGGAAACATGCGATGTCGAAACGAAAGTCATAAAATGAGTTTTCAAGCAAAATCGGATGAAATCGTCAGCTCCCAGAGACCCCCGGAAGTCTCGGAAGTTCCCGAAAAGTCCCTATTGACCAGTTTGACCAAAGTTTGACCAGGTTTGACCAAGGTTTGACCAAAATCATCCAAATTTGCCAAAAAGTTCTAGAATCATTCTAGATCGTGTGGAAAGTACTAAAATGAGTTTTAAAAGAAAATCGGACGAAAATGTCAGCTCTTGGGAGCTCCCGAAGGTTCTAGTTCCCGGGAATCCCAAGTTTGACTGATTTGACCTAAAAGTTGACTTTGAAACCAGAGCATCATATCATTTTTAAAACATTTTTAATGAATACTAAAGGTCAATAGCTTTCCAACAGTATATCACACATAATTCCTGGATTTAAAACGAATTTATTATGAATTTCTAAAGGTGAAAAGGTGATCAAATCGACTTTTATCGCGAATACTGCAAAACTTTTCAAAGGGATCTATCTCCAAACTATTTTTTATATAAATTAGACTCCTTCACCTTTCCAACGGTATATCACAACCTCAGTTTGGAGTCCATACGCATTTTTTGTGAATTTCGGACGAAATAAGGCCTTTTCACGAATACCAAAACCTCTGGGGGCCTAAATAGAATTATCTGGACATCAGAGGAGCAGTGCCGCCATGGCACTGCCGCCATGACACAGGCCTAGTGCCACCGCGGTACTCTCCTCAGAATAGTCTATTTTTGCAATTTCTTTTGGGGACCCAAATTGATTAATTAGAAACCAAAACGACATAGTTCTATGTTAACAGATGTTTGGGACCAATGGGAACACTTCTTAAACCCCAAAACCACCCCCCAAATTGGTCTATACAAACCCCCCTTGACTTCTCATTTTGGGGGGTCAAATACAAGTTTTGAAAAGTTTTAGAGAGAAAGTTGTAGAGATAAGTTTAGAATAGAGAGAAAAGAAGATCCCTTCGTTGATTTTCAAACAAGAAAGTGAGTTCTAGGCTTTGTTTTTACTTTATTACTTCAATTTACTTCATATTCAATACACCCAACTACCATTTTAGTGAGCATTTAAGAGAGAGGAAACTACTTTCATGTCCAATGTCACCACATATGAGTGAAACACCAAGCTACAAGTCCAATACATCATTGAATATCATCTATTGATTGTTTATTTGCTTGTCATATAAATGTTCATCTCTCCTTACCTAATTTCTTTTTTATTTCTTTTTATTTTCTTACTAGATCATCATCATCTGGTGAGTGAGTCCTTATGGATAGTAGCTCTTGACCTCAAAAACATGTTTGATAGATGATGATTTCAACTTCAATACATTCCTATGTATTCTTGAAGTTGTTTTCAAAATAAAAACAATATTCTCCAATAGTCTTGGAGGCTCTTGATATGGGTTCAAATGTTGATATTTCAAGTGGTCATAATCTCCATTTAAGTGCTAAAAATATACTTTGAAAACATCTATTTCAAAACCCCTCATTTTGATTTCAAAGAATAAAACCCTAGTTCTTCCCAAAACCTTCAAAACAGTGAGTTATCTAACTTCAAAGAATTATTCTGAGTTCAATACCCAATATATGAATGCAAGAAAAATTTTAAAGTCTTCCTAACTCATTATATTATAGAACACCCATGAGTTTTTGTTTGACTTGGAAATACTTGGAAGTGGTCCATTTGGACCCAAACATTCTCTCTAGATATTCTGTTTTTGCTGTCACAGTAGCTTGGTTGACTTTGAACTTGTTTTACAGAAAACCTTTCCAAAAAGAGTGGTCCCAACCCATTTTTCCTTTGAATTTTGGTGTCTTAGGAAACTATCTGCATAATATGGGCCTCTAGATGTTTTGTTTTCATTTTCTAAGATTTTTTGACATTTTAGTCGATGGTACAGATTCTGTTTCTGAGTGACCTCTATTGTTTATATGATTTCTCTTAATCTGTAATAGTTATCGAGGATTGGCTTTTTCATTTGTGTTCTAGACACACTAAGTATGATATTCATAAACAATCATGCATTGAAATCATTCCTATCCCTACTTTTCATTTTCTGCATGATCAAGTCAATGTTCTGTCCACTATTTACAGCAAGCATTCATTTACTTTCATTCTTTGATTTGATGCATACATGCACTCCAAATTTGTTCATATCTTAGGAAGTAGTTCATACTACATTTGTACATATCCCATGATGATTTCTTCCATGCATTCATTCATCTTTTTAGACTTCTAAGTCACTTTAGAAAGTCCATGTACACAAACACACAACAACCTTTGCACATTCTAGGATCATACATTGCATTCAAGCAAGATTTAGGGTTTTCATGACTCCTAATCTAAGAAGATTATAAGGAATGATCTTGATCACACATTCATGTTTCCCCGATCTAATCTTCCTTTCTCATCCGTCCCGGGGATTGAGAGGTCTCCCTTTTTTTTTTTTCAAAGATTAGCATGCATTATTTTAGCTTGCTAAGCATATTTTGATTTATTCGATAATTTGTTTCAAGAACAAGTCATGTCCCCCTTAGATTAGGAAAACTTAATTACTTGATATATGATTAGACAATTTTTCCTAGGTTTATTTGTGTGATCTTTCACTTTTTCATTGTATGATACTTGGCTTAGATGTTATGAATGATATCTTATCTTTTGATCTTCCATTTCAAAATTCTTGTGTGATGTAGTATATTATCATAATATTAATTGTCGAATCATTATTAGTATAAGATGATTATTTGGATGCTAATTGAGGCCCGTCGGAAGACGGGGCGAGTTGACGGTGTTTTAGTCGGACAAAGGCTCCTTCCTCTCTCATGCCAAAATCTCGACCCAAGTTCTTTAGTTATGAAAGGCCGGTCCCCTTTATCCGTTTGGGTGAGTCAAAATTAGGTTTCTTGGTTCCTTAAAAACCAAGTGTCGACTCTGCATCTGTTTTCAATAGACCTTTTCATTTCCTTTTCAAAACAATTTCAGAACAAACAAGAGGTGGAATTCCGCGTGTCCACAATCTGGCGACTCTGCTGGGGATATTTATTTTCATAACAAAATAATAAAGAGGTTTAGCTCATAAGAAGCATCCTTAAAATCATCTTTTTTTACTGTGTCTAGTTCACCGCATTGCACTCTTGCATTTCCCCCTCCGACTGTGTCTGAAACGCGGTGCTGGCATTGTTCAGGTCTTGCTGTGCCAGGGCACAAGTCACCGTTGATACTATACCTTCCATAGTATATCAATAAGAGTAAACACTTCCGTACTATCTCTCTGACGGTATATTGGAACTCTCGTCAACGAACCCTCTTTGACTAAACACAGCATTTGCATATAGATTCTTGTAGAACCTTTCATAGGACTGTTCATTTATCTTTTCAGATAAGACAATGTGATATAACTGCTGTATGCCCTGACGGGATTACCTGCGCAGTGTAGACGCTTATGTGGCATGAGGCAGAACCTCTTTCTTATGATTCCCAAGGCAATCACTCACATGTGACCACATTGAGTTGACATGCCTAGGCACCATGGTAAGGATGTCTACTCCATGTTCACAAAGATATACACCGCAAACCTTATTTGTTGGTCCTAAGACATAGGAGTATGAAAACTTGCCAGACAGTATGATCACCATCATATTTAACCAGTTTCCCCCAGAAACTCTATCCATCTCACCCCAGATATAACCAGCTTCTCCCAGAAACTCTGTCCATATATCCCAGAAACATCCAAATATGACTAATTTCACCCAGAAACTCTGTCCGACTTACCCAAATATACCTATTTTCCCAAAAGCCCTGTCCAAATCTTCCAGACTTACCCAAATATAACTTGTTTCTCCCAGAAACTCTGTCCAGATATCCCAGATATAACCTGTTTCTCCCAGAAACTCTGTCCAGATATCCCATATATAACTTATTTATTCCAGAAACTCTATCCCAGAAATACCCAGCAATAACCAGATTCTCCCAAAAACTCTGTCCAGACCCCTCAAAATATCCTGGAGACCCCTATTATCCCCTAGTGATCATACTGGAAGGTAAGGTTAGCACACTCTGTATGGCTAGGACCTTATTTGCTTAACAGCTATCTGCTAGAAGTAGGAATATCATATATATTATGGCTTGGATCCGCATGTTTGTCTCATTTGCATGCACCGTACATGTCAGTCCGCACACACTGTCTCAGTTAGTTTGTACACAAGTCCGTCTGCGTTGGTTAAACATCACTATCATTTGTCTGTCTAAAGTCATCACTATCAGAATCTAATATGATCCTCTCAAATCTATAGTGTCACTATAGATTCTCAAAGTCAGCAGCTAGGATCTTCATCCTGGGTCAGAAATTCAGATAATCATTTAGTCAGAATCAGCCCAATAAGTTATTTCAACATGAATAAGGAAGAGTTGGAATACAAGGTCACCGAATTGGGAGTCATCATAAGCCAGCAGTCCAGCAGCCGGGCCCAAGACTTGAGGTTTATGGAAGAATTGAAACAGCAGTAGCCGCAATATCCACCTGGGTTCCCGCCACCACCAGGTTTTGTGCCACCTCCACCGCTAAGGTTTGTACTACCTCCTGGGAATATTGGGGAGGAAGATTTGTTTCAAGGAGTCCCACCGCCTGCATATGAGAAGAAGTTCCAGGAAAAAATGTACAAAGTTGACAAGCTAGAAAGTGTATTGAGGAAAAGCAAAGGGGTTGATGACTACATGCTAGACCTGGAAGGGCTCTTCGAGCCTATCAAATTGAAACTGCCAGAAAACTTCGAAATACCCGCCATCGACCGTTTCTATGGACCTAGAAATCCGAAAAGTCATGTGCAGCTGTGCATGAACATCTTCCAATCAATGGGCTGCACTCATGAGCACATTGTAATGCTGTTCCCGTAAACTCTCGCAAAGTCTGCACTGTCATGGTTCCTTACCTTGGAAGCTTCCAAAACTCAGGCATGGGAAGACATCGTTCGGGTATTCGTTGATCACTATTCCTACAATCAAGAGTTGGATGTCACAATCAGGGATTTGGAAACTACTCGACAAAACAGCAATGAATCCTTCGCCGCTTTCTTAGGCAGATGGAGAAATAAAGTGTCCCAGATGACCCACCGACCGGTTGAGAAGGAACAGGTGAGGATGTTAATCCGAAGTTTGCAGCCGCTCTATCATGAGAAACTGTTCTATCAATCCATGTCCACCTTTGAAGAGTTGTTTGAAGTCGGGTCTCGAATTGAAGATGCTATCAGGGAAGGGAAGATTAAGAAAGAAGAGCCTCCAAGTCAGCCAAAAAGGCCCAACTACTCTCGTAACCCCCGGATGTCAATGCTCTTAGCAGTCAACCCATGGCATACCCTCCTAGGCCATACCAAGCTAACTCCTCCAATCGCCCTTTCCAGAAAAAGCCCCCTCATAATTTTTCCAAGCTAGAAATCTCGCTTTCCTTAGCCTTAGACTGCCTCCTCAAAAAAGGCCACCTCCAACTCCTTCAGCCTCGAAACACCCTGCTGCCACCCAGTTGTGATATGTCCAAAAGATGCACCTACCACCAAACCCCTGGCCACAACATTGATGATCCCTATAGGACTTCTCTTAGCCTGCTTTGACATCCAAGATTCTACAAAAATCTATCTGATTGAAGGGGAAGATGAGGAATGGTAGCAACAGCTAGATGATAAACGAGATTTGTTCTTCCTAGAAGAGCATGATCTAGGGGCAGTAGATCTCAAATGGTATGATCCTAACAAAGAAACGCCTCCGTATGGGATGAGCCAAAAAAATCATTTGTGGGAACAGATTGCGAGTAGTTCAAAGAAGATGGGACTGTGAAAGGACCTACTCCTGTCGAGATTGATCATCTTACTAGGTCAGGTTGTCATTATCAACCTCCACAGCCGTTCATGGAAACCATGGAGAAAGGTCCAATTAAGGACAAGGGGAAAGGAAAATTGGATGAGGTCATCGAAAAGAACGACGAATTGATAATGCAGTTGAAGAAAACTCAGGCACATCTCTCGATGTGGGACATCATGGTAACATCTTACAGGCACAGACAAGCCATGTTGAATG
The DNA here is from genome assembly GCA_033977485.1 of Hydrangea macrophylla. Taxonomy (NCBI): domain Eukaryota; kingdom Viridiplantae; phylum Streptophyta; class Magnoliopsida; order Cornales; family Hydrangeaceae; genus Hydrangea; species Hydrangea macrophylla. The sequence goes on from CM066982.1 coordinate 54,565,746, forward strand.
CCTTGGCTAGAATTGAGGTCCCCATTGATGCTGCACCGGAAGATATGGTGGCCTTCTTAAGTACACTTACCCCTAATCCAATCATCACCTTCTCCGATGAGGATTTGCTACCGGAAGGATCTGCGCATAACAAAGCTCTATACATCACCGTCAGATGCAAGGGGCAGCAGGTGCCATTCTGTCTGGTCGATACAGGCTCCGCCTTAAATGTTTATGCTCTAAGAACCACCACTGCCTTGGGGGTCAACATCCTTAACATCACACCATCTGTGCAATCCGTGAGGGCCTACGATAACACCAAGAGAAATATGATATGGACTGTTTCTCTCCAAATCCAGGTAGGGTCTTTGGTCGGCACCAAACTCTTTCAAGTCATGGATATACCTACCTCATTCAACTTACTGGTTGGGAGGCCCTAGCTGCATGCCAACAAAGCGGTATCATCTATTGTGCACCAAATGATCAAATATATTCATGAGAAAGAGGTAAAAATCATCCTCGGCAATAGTTAGGGAAATGAGGCCTTTCCAAGCTATGCTCCCGTCTTTGAAATCCAAATACCTGAACTAGAAGAAGGAGAAATTGGAGGATTCTTCATGGAAAGATCCATATGGTTAGTGATGGAGACGGGTTCCCTGAGGTCCACTCCGCAGTGGTCAATATCTTCCACAAAATAAACTACTTCCCTGGAATATGATTGGGACGACGCCAACAAGGGATTTGTGAGTTCCCTCAGATCAAAGGACAAAAAGGCACTTTCGGATTAGGGTGCAAGTCCACTAAAGAGGACATCGAGCTCCAAAAGCCATGGAAGAAGAGAGTGAGGAGTCTCCCACCATACCGGAAGACTTTGAATGGGCAATTCACCAAAGAAGGGGATGACTTCACCTACTTTGGGTTTCCTAAACCTTGGATCCATCAGACCACCGAAAAAAGGCACCCTGGGCTTGAAATCTTCGCTGACTTTGAAAGGCCCCCTATCAAGATCCGTTCTATTCGAAAGAAGTTGCAAAATTCCCAGAGGAAGACTAGTTGAAGTATCTGAACACTGAGGCTGTCGAGAAGATGTGGGAAGAGCTCGCTGAAGAAAAGGAAGGAAAGAGGGCTAAGAGCCAAGATGATCAGATCATGCCAATTGAGGAGGGTCTGAGCAACCAGGGTATAAAGTCATCTATCTGTGTCTCCCTATCCCCTATTCCCCCAGAGTCTGTACTTCCTATTATCAAGTCTGTACCAAAGTCGGTCGCTGTGATCCCATCACTGTCTGATGTAATCACTCCACCTGTCATGAATGAAATGAAAAATGGTTCTGCTTACTCCTCTGTGGCTAATACTTGTGAATGCACAGATCCCTCCGAGGATCTCCCAATTGAACTTAAGCAACTAATTGAAAAACCACCTGCTTATGAAATAATCAAAGATGCTTTATCAATTAACCTAGGTGAAAAAGATAATCCACAAATTGTGCAAATTGGCTCAACGCTTAATAAAGAAGAAAAAGAAAAATTGACTCTCTTGCTAAAAGAATTCAAAGATGTTTTTGCTTGGTCTTACGAGGATATGCCTGGGGTCGACCCCGACATTGTCCAACATCGTATTCCCCTCCTCCCCAATTCTAAACATGTCAAGTAGAAACTAAGGCGCATGAGGCCGGAATGGGCACTAAAGATCAAAGAAGAGGTAGAAAAACAGTTCAAGGCAGGGTTCATCATTGTTACAGAGTATCCGAAATGGGTTGCCAACATCGTGCTAGTCCCTAAGAAGGATGGAAAAGTTCGTGTAGGTGTCGACTTCCGTGATCTAAACAAAGTCAGCCAAAAGGATGACTTCCCGCTTCCCCAACATTGATGTCTTGGTAGATAACACTGCAGGACATGAGCTACTGTCATTCATGGATGGTTTTTTAGGGTACAATCAGATTCTAATGGCACCAGAAAATTGGGAAAAGACGACATTTACCATACCTTGGGGGGCCTACTATTATAGGGTGATGCCTTTCGGACTCAAGAACGCTGGAGCAACCTACCAAAGAGCTGCCACTAGTTTGTTGCATTACATGATTCACAAGGAAGTAGAAGTGTATGTAGATGACATGATCGTGAAGTCCAAGGATAGAGAAGGGCACTTGGTGACACTGGAGAAGTTTTTCAAAAGATTGCGCAAGTACAAGATGAGATTGAATCCAAAGAAGTGCACTTTCGGTGTGACCTCTGAAAAGCTCCTAGGTTTTCTCATTACATAAAGAGGAATAGAGGTCGATCCCTTCAAAATCAAGGCAATTCTAGAAATGGCGCTGCCACAGAATGAGAAAGAAGTGAGAGGATTCCTCGGGAGGATCCAATCCATTAGCCGCTTTATTTCCAAGCTCACAACTATATGTGATCCCTTGTTCGGGTTACTGAGCAAAGGAGAAAAGGTCCAATGGGATGACCAATGCCAAGCCGCATTTGATAAAATAAAAGCCTACCTTCAAAATCCGCCCGTCCTTTCACCACCCACTCCTCACAAGCCCTTATTTCTTTACCTATCTGTCTATGAAAATGCCGTGGGGTACATGTTGGCCCAAGAAGGGGAAGAAAGCCACTCTGAAAAAGCCATATATTACCTTAGCAAGAGGATGACTGGGTATGAGCTCAATTACTCTACCCTTGAAAAAACATGTTGGGCCTTAGTCTGGTGCACCCGCCGATTAAGGCACTATATGCTGGCCTTTCCAATTATGCTCATATCCCACATGGATCCTCTAAAATACCTCCTTGAAAAACTGGCCCTGACTGGTCGTATATCCCGTTGGCTACTCTTACTATCTGAATTCGATATCAAGTATGTGACAAGCAAATTGGTAAAAGGGAGAACTATAGCTGAGCATCTTGCGGAACACGCTATTGATTTCGAAGAAAATGGAGACTTCCCATTTCTGGATGAGAATATTATGAAAATCAAAGAAGAACAGTGGAAGTTGTACTTTCATGGGCAGCTAATATGAAAGGATACGGAGTAGGTATGATCCTGGTATCGCCAAATGGGGACCACACCCCACTGCTGAATACGAGGCATGCATTCTGGGGATAGAAGCGGCCATAGAATTGAGAGTTCAAAAGTTGGATGTCTTCAGAGATTCAAATCTCATTGTGTCACAAGCCAGAGGAGAATGGAAGGTGAAGGAAGAGAGGTTGAAGCCCTACCATGACCATCTCGATGGACTCAAGAAACAGTTCAAGAGCATAGCATTCTTTTACCTACCCAGGGAAGAGAATTAGTTAGCAGATTCATTGGCTACCCTAGCCTCCATGATCAAAATCCCTATAGGGGTAAAAATGATGCCTCTGGTAATCGAGCAAAGATACGAACCGTCATTTAGCATGATAGCTGCAATCGAAGAAGAAGAGAATGAAACACCATGGTAGCAAGATGTCTGGAACTTTATAGAAAAGGAAACATACCCCCAAGAGTCTACTAAGAAAGATAAAAGAGCAATTTGAAGGTTCGCAGCACAGTTCATCATTTGCGGGGGAAAATTATTGAAGAAAGGGTACAATGGTCATAACCTGACTTGCTTGTTCGGGAAGGGCGCCAGAAGGATGATGGAAGAAATACACGAAGGGGTATGCGGTCCACACATGAACGGTCACATGCTGGCCAAAAAGATCGTAAGACAAGGGTACTGTTGGACAACGTTGGAAAAAGATTATTGCGAATAGGTGAGAAGGTGCCACAAGTGCCAGATCCATGCAAACATGATGCATGTACCACCATCTCTGCTCTATAGTATGACCTCCTCGTGGCCATTCTCAACTTGGGGAATCGATATCATTGGCGAAATTGTTCTGAAGGCCTCAAACGGGAATCGATACATTTTGGTGGCCATTGACTACTTCACAAAATGGGTAGAAGCCGCATCCTACAGCAAGTTGGGGGCCAAGGAAGTGGCCAAATTCATCAAGAGAAATCTCATCTGCCGTTATGGAGTCCCCCATGAGATCATTTCGGACAACAGAAGTCATTTTAAAGCATAAGTCAGGGATCTGTTTGAGGAATACAAAATCACTTATCATAAGTCGTCACCATACAAGCCGCAAACTAATGGAGCAGTCGAAGCTACAAACAAGAATGTCAAGGCCATACTGCAGAAGTTGGCCGATACTTACAAAGACTGGCATAAGAAACTACCATTTGTGCTTTAGGGATACAGAACATCGACAAGGACGTCTACGGGAGCGACTCCTTATTCATTGGTGTATGGTATGGAAACATTACTTCCAGTTGAGATAGAACTACCGTCTCTGCGTGTGATAGCGGAATGTGAAATTTCATAATCTGACTGGTTAAGGAAAAGGTACGATGAATTGGCTCTCATAGATAAAAAGCACCTAGCGGCGGTCGATCACGTCCGAATCTATCAAAGGAGGATAGCCCGTGCTTTTAACAAGAAAGTTTGTCCAAGGAGAATTGTCAAGGGTGACCTTGTCCTAAAGGAACTATAAGCTCCGATCTTTGACCCACGTGGGAAGTTCAAACCTAAATGGGTAGGCCCTTACATCGTCAAAACTATCCTCTTCGGAGGAGTGACCTATCTTATGGACCTCGACGGTGTCGAATTCAAAGAACCAATCAACATGGATTGCCTCAAAAAGTACTATGCTTGACCTTTTTACCAGTTCCTTTTAAGCCTCGCCTTGAACTACGCTCGACCTGATTCCCGCTCGGGAATACGTAGACAACCGCATCGGTTCGGTCGTCCCATCTACCAGAAAACAAACCACTTCTTTCCTACCTTGGCCCGAAATATGTTGGACCTGATCCCTTCTCAGGGGCACGTAGGCAAACATTAAAAAAAAAATAGGATGGCTCGCTAGGTCGAAAATCCGAAAGGACGCCTAGACAAAAATTAGAGCTAAATCCAAAGTGAGCAATAACAAAAGAGAGAAAATAGCTCGCTAGGTTACCCCACCGGTGCCTAGACAAAAAAAATATGGGCATATGAGAGAAATAAAGTTGCGGTGCTTACCATAACCCAGAAACCCCCCCCCCCCCCTTCACACTAGTGGCAAACTTCAGCCACCCGCCTCGTTTGCCTAAGCCTCTCCTAAACTAGGGGCAAACTTCGGTCATCTACCTCGTTTGCCTCACAACCGACCATATCCCAAACTAGGGGTAAACTTCGACTACCCACCTCGTTCGTCTCTAATCATCCCAGCATGCCCAAGCAAGTACCAAAAGCAAACATCTGATCAAAATCATACTACAAATGTTTTCAGAAAGCCAAATGCATAAAATAAGATACTCCAAGTAACCAAGGTTCACCGATAAACAAACTTCGAATATTACATAAGCAGGGATAAAATGAAAACATAAAAAGTTCTTTCAGAAAACAATCACAAATATCAAAGACACTTGGAGGAAGAAGTAAAATCAGTCGAGTCTAGTTTTTATTTTGTGTATTTAGAAATAGGCTTTTACTCGGCAGGCCCAGCCACTGATGAAAGCAGCAATAGTGACAGCCCTGACTCTGGAGGCAAAGAGCCTCTTAGTAAACCCCCGAGGGACCTCCTGAACTAGCCCATACTGTCTGGCCAATCGATGAGGATGATAGAAAGAAGTCTCTCTCAGACCATCAACCACACTATCTGGTAATCCCAGAGGCTAGTGGTCACAACATGGAGGCCCCAACGCCCCACAATCCAGCAAATGTCGGCCTCAGATAAAGCACCCATCATGTCAACCCAATCGGCAAAAGTATAGTGAAAATAAAGCACGGCCCTGTGGAAGTAAACTAGCGGTACACTACCAGTCCATAACTGAAGGCGCTCGTAGAGCCAAGTCTGTAACACCAAAGGCGCCCCAGAAAGAAGAAGAGTTCCTTGATTAGAAGAACGATCCAAACCATTCAGAGTTTTAGCCAGAACCATGACCATGGGGTTCTTACTCAATTTTAGCCCGAGGCACACGTGCACCAAGTCAATGGAAGTACTCGAGAATAGAAAGTACGAAGTCATGCATAATATCAGAGTAGCCCCGCGGGTGGCATCAGATATGCTGGGATTCCCGGGACTAACATGTCGGGCAATGATGGAAGCAATGTTAAGAACCTCACCATGAATCAGTCGATGGGAGATACCAGTGGAACAGTTCAGGTATTCAGCCAGGCCTCGCGTAGGACTGGGGGTATTAGCAGAAGGAAGAATCAGGTCAGAGTCTGGATCAAAGCTGAGGATAGCACAGAACTCCTCAAAAGGGGGCACATCTCCAGGCTGTTAAAATTGAAGACATGATTTACCGGGTCCCAATGGGCAATGGCAGCATGCATGAACTCAGCGTTCAAAGCCATCTAGTAAAGAGAGAACAGCTCGATCAAGACATAGCTAAAAAGGTTGATCCGTTCCACTCCATCTGTGATGTTCAGCCAAGCTGTAAGCTGAGCAGGATCATACAATGCCATGTTTTCTGTCGCAGCTTTAGCAAAATTCAAAATTTTGGCAGCACCTCCCCATTTCATTGACTATCCCACCTGCAAGGAAAACACACTCACTATCACAAAGCTGCTCATCGCAGTAACATCAACAATCACAGAATCATAGTGCACATATATCGCCACATGACCACCAACCAAAACAAGCACACAACTACACCTTCAAACTGGAAACTATCCGGCTCAAAAGGCAAAACATCATAATACTCTATCAAAGGTGACACATCATCCTACACATTATCCATTATTCACTAATATAACCCAATCGAAAACATGAAATGGAGACAAAATAAAAGTCTCCACTTAGGAGGCCTCAGTCCTCCTCTTCTTCATCCTTTGTCGGACTACCCGGAGTGTACGTCGGCGATGGCCTCCTCCCGCCACCCCTGCACCTTGGCCTGGTTCTCGACAAGCCGACACCACCTCCTCGACACTGTACACGCAAAATAAAAGCAACCAGTCGAGAAACAACAAAAGTACAAAAAAATAGAGTCGAGTCAGAAACTTACCAAGGATGCCATTTGATTAGTGGCGAACTGCCGCATATCGTCCATCTGCCAAGGGTGAAATATAGGGTTAGAACCTCATAACCTTAAGGAGCGCAAAATTAGAGAGATACCCAATGGTACCGCATAAGGACCAAAGATCGTAAACTAGCTACCAAGGCGTGACCCTCCTCAGCATAACTCCAAGGGACGTTGAGGATGCCTGCTGGCTGGGTGGGATAACCGCACGTGACTCGCGACACCTCCATGACCTGTGGAGAGCCATCAGCACCCAAAACATTAACGGTCCAATCCCAAGGAGGGATAGGATCAGAAGTTGGGGGAGCCTGCCTCCTATACATCTCGCGAAGCTTTAGGCACAAGATAAGTTAGGAAAAGATAAGTCCAAAAACAAAAGTTACGAATAGAGACAAAAACGTAAAAGAAACTCACATCTAGGAGTGGAAAGTTCGACATCAGAAAGTGGCCACGGTAGGTCTCATATCCTGTCTTAGAGCGAAAATGATCCTAAGCATCAGTACCAGCCAAAGCTACCAGCAAAGCAGCACCAGAGAGGTCATCAGCGTCCATCACAGGAGGGGCATGAGGAACGCGGTACCTCGGACCACCAACCGCCTTTCGAGACACCTGCTCACCAAGATACCACTACCTATGCTCAATACTCTCCATTAGAAGTCGGCAAGAAGTAAGAGGCCTCACCACCTATATCTCCTCTGGGGCAGCATAGGAAATATGCTCCCAAGGTATCCAATCAATGCTAGCGACTGTCAGCTCGGATAAGAAATTTCTCAGGAGGACGATCCGATGGGCCCCGCTCTTAACCCCAACAACAGCCCTTCTCCATCTCAAAGCCCCGAGGGAACAGGGGCACAGGAGCCATGCCATCCTCATCTTCACCCAACTCGCCGGTGGGGGGTAAGAGCCAACATTTTCAAGTACTCAAAGCTCCAGAGCTGCACGGAGAAGTGAAAGTCAGAAAACAGAAAAAAGAAAGTACCAAAAGGAAAAGAAAAAGTCACAAGGCATACCTCCCAAGCCAGCCAGAATCCTCCAGTGGATTTAATACCGTCGCTAGAAACCTCACCCATATGTTTATAGATATGGGCCAGGGTAGCACCACCCCAGTCATAAGAAGGAATCTCGTCAATAGTCGCCAAGCAAGAAAGGAGCCGCAAGCTCAACCGATCATTCCATGCCGTAAAAATTGAATAGCCGAGAACATACAGGAGAAAGACCCATAGCAGCTACTGGTCAGTCAGAGTGTGTCCCCCCTGCCATAAGCCTGATAAAGCCAGTCGCAAGGGAACCGAGGCCCCTCTAGACTTGGAAGAATGGCCCTAATCAGTATCTCAACAGCTTCTAAATTAATCTCATAAAAATAATCTAGGATCAGGCGCTTCCCACCAACTCTCAAGCCAGTGATCATGGAGAAGTCGAAGGGCGTCATCGTCATTTTGCCAACCAGTAGGTGGAAAGTATTCATCTTATCCCACCATCTCTCCATAAGAGCATAGAAGTAGGTCAGTTCATTAGTACTCTTTGAAACTAGGCGGACAAAGTCGCCAAACCCGGTATCGTCTACCATTGTCTTGACAGCAGGCAAAAGTTGGGTGTACCACAGAAAAGCGTGGGCAAAACTACCGTGGCCCTTTAAGACCACCTCTGGCACCTACATACATAAAAAACAACAAAAACAAGCACAAAATCACTATTCACAACCCGAAGTCCGACTTCACAAAATCAACAAATGAGCACCAAATGGACTTCCTAATGACCTCTAGGCGCACACTACAGTTCACTAAACTAGCACAATGCACATAACTACCGAAAGTTTCACATACCTGACTCACTAAAGCCGCGGCCAAAATATAACATTGAGGGTCACGTAAAATCAACTCCGGGGGTTGACTCTCGGCTCTCACCCGTTCCTTGGCCTTCTTGGAGAGCCTCCTCGAGCTTGAAGCCATGGATCTACAAAAAAATGGAAGTGAAAACCAAACTTTCTTCTTCAAAATTAGACGAAACTAAAACACCAATCAAAATTCCAATCATGGGGAAAGATCACTCACCTGAGTGTGTACAAGCTACGTTTTGATAAATTTTGGCTCCAAAAATACCCCAAAATGGCCAAAAATGATCCTTTGGAGCTCAAAAAACTCAAGATATACATACATGGAGTCCGGCCACCCAGTGCCGTCATGGCACTGGCCAACTGCTGCCGTGGCAGTGGCCCAGTGCCACCACGGCACTGCTCCCCGCGGGCCCCGCTTCGCTCCATTTTGCTCCATTTTAGCCCGCTTTGGCCTTTTTAGTTTTTGGCCCCAATCAGCCCCAGTGGCCCATTTCAGTTGAGGTTTACAAGGTTTTATCCCCAATAAATCCAACTTATCCCCAGAGGACAATTACAAAAAAAAAAAAAAAACAGCTCCCAAAGGCCCGAACAAGCTTTTCAGGATAACCGTCGCAAAAACTGATCGACCGTGGGAGATTCAGATCTGAGTCTTGGTTTTCAATCGACAGTTAAGAAAGACTCCCAGAAGAATCCCCCACTATCCCCAAAGGACAGTTATACAGAGAAATTGGCTCCCGAAGGCCCTAACCAGCTCTTTTCAGATTAAGCATTGCAAGATTCAATCAACCGTGAGAGATCCAGAGTGGGTCTTGGTTCCTGGTCGAGAAATAGATGAAGGGAGGTTCTTAGAGAACCCAACACTATCCCTCAAGGATAAAATCAAAAGATATCAGATCCCAGAGGCCCTAACCAGCTCTCTTGGATTGAGCATTGCAAGATTTGATCTCGTGAGAGATTCGATGATGAATCCTAGTTCTCCATCGACAGTCAAGAAAGATTCTTGAAGAGTCCAAAATCACCTTAGAGGACAAATACAGACAGAAATCGACTCTCGAAGGCTCTAACTAACTTTTTTTGATAAAGCATAGCAAAATTTGATCAACCGTGAGAGATTCAAAGATGGATCCTGGTTCTCGGTCAGAAGTCGTGAGGAGTTCTTAGAAAGAATCCTCCCAACGTCCCCAGTAAGAAATAAATAGAAAACCATAACCAACTTGTACGGCCCTGCGTCCGTTGATAAGCTTCCTCATCTATCAATCACCGTGAGCCTCCTGTCAACTACCGTAAGCTTCCTCTCCTGACGGTTACCGTGATGCTTCCTCACTTATCAAGAGTTTCTGCTGAGCCTCATCACTCATCATAAACTTTCTCACAAAAATTGATCACCATGAGCTTTTTCATTTGTTATGAGCATCCTCACTTCGGTTATCATAAATTCCCCGGGTTATTGATCTCTGTTATCCTTAAGAGCCCTGCGCCTGATCCACTCGCCAGCATATCTCCCAAAATTTAAGAAGTTTGCCCCAAGACCCAAAGTCTTCCAAACCTTGATATCTTTATCCAAGTCAGCCACTACATCACAGTCGCAAACACTAGCACAACACTAGCCCACTCAGAATGGCACAACTCACAAGTACCTGCTCATACTAGGAGCAGAACACTAGACATGAAAGGACTCACGGCAGAACTCATATCACGTCCATGCATGACATGTCATAGCATAGCATTCGCCTGTTCTAACGGTGCATCTGCATGTGGTTTTGTCCCTTCTTCTCTTGAACTACGTCCTGGTCTAATTCCCCTTGGGATACGTAGGCAGCTCACGCAGAGCGCGACCAGCACTGACCTTAATATCACGTTTTTTCATCCTTTGCAACGCTTTTATCCTAAATCTATAGCCTCCAAAAAGACTTGTCTCTTCGAAGCTTTGGCACTCGCTTGCGACATACGTTGCCTTGCAAGTTCATGCCAAAGAGGGGCAAACTGTAGACACCCCATTTTGTCAGCTACCAGATTTAGGAGACCCATAGTTTGGTGGTTAACAATGATCAAAATGACTCAAAAAGGACTCCTGGAAGTTAATTCTATCTCTCGAAATGCTCAGAAAGTGGTACATATGACCAAAATGCCCTTGAAAGCCCAAACACTCCCAGATTTGGACCGAAAGTTCTGAAAACATGCTATGTCATAAGGAAAGTCATAAAACAATTTTTTAAGCAAAATCAGATGAAATTGTTAGCTCCCGGAGACCCCCAGAAGTTCTCGAAAAGTCCCCGTTGACCGGTTTGACCAAAGTTTGACCAGGTTTGACCAAAGTTTGACCGAAATCATCCAAATTCACCAAAAAGTTCCAAGATCATTCTAGATCATGTGGAAAGTACTAAAATGAGTTTTAAAAGAAAATCAGACGAAAATGTCAACTCCCGGAGGTTCCTGAAACTTCCCTGGAATCTCAAGTTTGACCGATTTGACCTAAAAGTTGACTTTGAAACCAGAGCACAGTATCATTTTCAAATATTTTTAATGAATACTAGAAGTCAATAGCTTTCCAACGGTATATCGCACATAATTCCTGGATTTAAAATGAATTTATTATGAATTTCTGAAGGTGAAAAAGGTGATCAAATCGGCTTTTATCGCGAATATCGCAAAACTATTCAAAGGGATCTATCTCCGAACTATTTTTTATATAAAGTTGACTCCATTACCTTTCAAACAGTATATCACAACCTCGGTTTGGAGTTCATACGCATTTTCTGTGAATTTCGGACGAAATAGGGCCTTTTCACAAATACCGAAACCTCTGGGGGCCTAAATAGAATTATCTGGACATCAGAGGAGCACTGCCGCTGCGGCATAGGCCCAGTTCCTCTGTGGCACTCTCCTCTAGAATAGTCTATTTTTGCAATTTCTTTTGGGGACCCAAATTGATTAATTAGAAACCAAAACGACATAGTTCTATGTTAACAGATGTTTCGGACCAATGGGAACACTTCTCAAACCCCAAAACCACCCCCAAATTGGCCTATATAAATCCCCCCTACTTCTCATTTTGGGGGGTCAAATGCAAGCTTTGAAAAGTTTTAGAGAGAAAGTTGTAGAGAAAAGTTTAGAATAGAGAGAAAAGAAGCTCCCTTCTTTGATTTTCAAACAAGAAAGTGAGTTCTAGGCTTTATTTTTACTTCATTACTTCTATTTACTTCATATTCAATACACCCAACTACCATTTTAGTGAGCATTTAAGAGAGAAGAAGCTACTTCCATGTCCAATATCACCACATATGAGTGAAACACCAAGCTACAAGTCCAATACATCATTGAATATCATCTATTGATTGTTTATTTGCTTGTCTATATAAATGTTCATCTCTCCTTACCTCATTTCTTTTTTATTTCTTTTTATTTGCTTACTAGATCATCATCATCTAGATGATGACATGGTGTTTGAGGGTGAGTGAATCCTTATGGATAGTAGCTCTTGACCTCAAAAACATGTTTGATAGATGATGATTTCAACTTCAATACATTCCTATGTATTCTTGAAGTTGTTTTCAAAATAAAAACAATTTTCTCCAACAATCTTGGAGGTTCTTGATATGGGTTTAAATGTTGATATTTCAAGTGGTCATAATCTCCATTTAAGTGCTGAAAATATACTTTAAAAACCTCTATTTCAAAACCCCTCTTAAACCCCTCATTTTGATTTCAAAGAATAAAACCCTAGTTCTTCCCAAAACCTTCAAAACAGTGAGTTATCTTACTTCAAAGAATTATTATGAGTTCAATACCCAATATATGAATGCAAGACCACTTCTAAAGTCTTCGTAACTCATTATATAACACCCATGATTTTTGGTTTGACTTAGAAATACTTGGAAGTTGTCCATTTGGCCACAAACATTCTCTCTAGATATTCTGTTTTTGCTGTCACAGCAGCTTGGTTAACTTTCAACTTGTTTTACAGAAATCTTTTCCAAAAGGAGTGGTCCCAGCCCATTTTTTCTTTGAACATTAGTGTCTTAGGGAACTTCATACATAATATGGGCCTCTAGATGTTTTGTTTTCATTTTCTAAGATTTTTTGACATTTCATTCGACGGTACGGATTCTGTTTCTGAGTGACCTCTATTGTTTATATGATTTCTCTCCATCTGTAATAGTTATTGAGGATTGGATTTTTGATTTGTGTTCTAGACACACTAATAATGATCTCCATAAAAAAATCATGCATTGAAAACATTTATAACCCTACTTTTCATTTTCCACAAGATCAAGTCACTGTTCTGTCCACTATTCACAGCAAGCATTCTTTTACTTTCATTCTTTGATTTGATGCTTACATGCACTCTAAATTTGTTCATATCTTAGGAAGTAGTCCATAATAAATTTTTACATATCCCATGATGATTTCTTCCATGCATTCATTCATCTTTTTAGACTTCCAAGTCACTTTAGAAAGTCCATGTACACAAACACACAACAACATTTGCACATTCTAGGATCATACATTTCATTCATGCAAGATTTGGGGTTTTTGTGACTCCTAATCTAAGAAGATTATAAGGAATGATCTTGATCACACATTCATGCCTCCCCCGATCTAATCTTCCTTTCTCATCTGTCCCGGGGATTGAGAGGTCTCCCTTTTTTTTTCAAAGATTAACATGCATCATTTTAGCTTGCTAAGCATATTTTGATTTATTCGATAATTTGTTTCAAGAACAATTCATGTCCCCCTTAGATTAGGAAAACTTAATTACTTGATATGTGATTAGACAAATTTTTCTCGGTCTATTTGTGTGATCTTTCACTTTTTCATTGTATGATACTTGGCTTAGATGTTATGAATGATATCTTATCTTTTGATCTTCCATTTCAAAATTCTTGTGTTATGTAATATACTATAATAATATTAATTGTCGAACCATACATAGTATAAGAAGATTATTTGGATGCTAATTGAGGCCCGTCGAAAGACGGGGCGAGTTGAGGGTGTTTTAGTCGTGACAAAGGCTCCTTCCTCTCTCGTACCAAAACCCCGAGCCAAGTTCTTTGGTTATGAATGGCCGGTCCCCTTTATCCGTTTGGGTGAGTCAAAATTAGGTTTCTTGGTTCCTTAAAGACCAAGTGGTGACTCTGTATCTGTTTTCAATAGACCTTTTCCTTTCCTTTTCAAGACAATTTCAAACAAACAAGAGGTGGAATTCCGCGTGTCCACGGTAACCGACCTAGAATGTTATAGTTCCAGGTTCTTTTGACTTCTCTAAGCAGAGTAAGTGCCTTGGGTGGTGTTGAGGTCTTTTTCCATCTATGTTACAGTGGTCCTTGGTGCCCAGGGGATTAACCCTAGGTCTTTTGGTGCCTCAGGGATGAACCTGAGGTTTTTTTTAGTTGCCCCGGGGTTGAACCCAAGGTCTTTTTTTGGTGCCTCGGGGTTGAACCCGAGGTCTTTTTTTGGTTACCAATAGAATGCTTCATAGGGTAATAAAAATTTTATTGATCATCAAAGCTACTGTGAGGGCTCGAAAAGATATGCTCACAAAATTACAACTTGAAAGTTGCTGAAAATGCATTTTATTTCTAACTTCTTAACTTGATCTATTGATAGTACTTCTGTAGGTGTTGCATGCACATTCCAAGGGTGTGACAGGTCCTGGCCTTCCATTGTCTACAACCAGTAGGTACCTAGCCTGTTGATTTATGTAACCCTATAGGGTCCTTCCCAGTTTGGCCCTAGCTTCCCGTGATATGGGTTTTTGGTGGACTGTTTTATGGCCTTGAGGACCAGATCTCCCACTTGAAACTTACGATGCTTCACCCTTTTGTTGTGGTATTGTGAGACTCTTTGCTAATAGGCTTCATTTCCTTGATCATTATAGTGTGTCACTCGGTCGGTCGCTACCACCTCACACTTGTCGTTGAGTGAGAATGGGGTCTCACCTATAGTAGTCCGGGGGGTAGTCCGATAGGCCCATAGTAGGCTTGGTAACTCCTCTGCCCAGAGTCCTTTTGCCTTTTCAAGACTGGTCTTGATGGACTACAAGATGGTGGAGTTAGTCACCTCAATATGACCGTTCGCCTATGGGTGCTCGGGAGAAGAATAGTGATTTGAAATCCCATAGCTCAAGCAGAATTACCTGAATACCGATGCGTCAAATTGTCTACCATTATCGTTGACTAGTATTCATGGTACTCCAAACCTACTAAGGATGTTCTTTTCCATAAAACTCCATCTTTTTCTCAGTTATAATTGCCAAGGGCTTCGTCTTCTGCCCACTTGGTGAAGTAGTCAGCGGCAATAATGGCCAACTTGGCTTTACCTTTTGCCATAGGGAGCGGCCTAACTATGTCAATGCCCCACTAGGCAAATGACCAAGGGCTAAGGATTAGAATTTGTTGTTTTGCTGGGCAGTTAATGATGCTTACGTACCTCTGGCATTTATCGCACCACTTTATGTAATCCTGTGAGTCCCGAGCCATTATAGGCCAGCAATAACCTTGCAACAGGCCTCTTCGGGATAGGGCCTGACCTCCAATGTGACTTTCGCAGACTCCCTCGTGGATCTTATTTAAGATCCCCTTGATCTAAGTGGGGTGGACACTTCAAAGATAGGGGATGGTTGTAGAGTTCAACACCGTCAATGTGTTATCTTGCCGCCCGGTACTTAACCTTTCAGGCCTCAGCCTTCTCGGCCGAGAGGTCCCCACTTGTGAGGAACTTAATAATGGGGTCCATCCAACTGGAACCTATGTCGACCGGGTCCAGCTCTATATCTTCTGAGTCACATACACTAGGCTCGGGTAGATATTCTACTTTGATTCCATGGAGATCTGACTCTGAAGAGGATGCTAGCGGCGCTTATCGGTCAGCCTGCGTATTTTCCTCCCTAGGAGTCTGTGTGATGGATAAACCTTTAAGTCCACAAGTAGCCCTAATTACAAGAGTCAGGTAGGTCACCATGCTATCCTCTCTGGCTTCATATTATTATAAGACTTGATTAACAACCAGCTAAGAATCGCTATGCACTTTGACTTGTTGGGCACCCATTGAAGTAGCCAGCTGCAACCCGACTAGTAGGGCTTCATACTCAGCTTCGTTGTTGGATGCTTGGAACCCAAACCTGAGGGTGTATTCAAGCTGAATTCCCTCGTGTGTGGTTAGGATAATTCCTGCCCAGCTGCCTTGCCTATTGGAGGATCCTTCTATATAAAGCACCCAAGCCGGGATTCCAGATTGTAGCTCGGGTGGTAGGTCAGGCGGCGCGGACTCCTTGACCGGGTCTTTTGAATAAGTAAACTCGACAAGGAAATCCGCTATTGCCTGTCCTTTGATGGCTATCCGAGGTCTATAAATTATTTCAAACTCTTCCAACTCCAATGCCTACTTCATGAGTCTCCCAAATGTCTTAGGTCAGCACAAAATCTTATGCAGGGGCTGTAAGGACGACTATGGTATGAGCCTGGAAATATGGGCAAAGTCACCAGGCTGAGGTGATGAGGGCGCAGGTGAGCTTCTCTATACAAGAATATCGGCTTTCTGTGCCTTAAAGTGCCTGATTGGTGTAGTATACTGGATACTGTATCCCATGCACTTCTTTGACCAACGCCAACCGAAAGTGATACTGCCAAGTATAGAAATAGTTCTTCCATTGGAATGAGCATTGAGAGTAGAGGAGGTGAAGCCAGGTACTTCTTGAGTTCCTGAAATGCTTCATCGCACTCTTCCGACCACTTGCAGGCCTTCCGGAGAATTTTTAAAAATGACAGGCACCGGTTGGTTGCCTGGGACACAAATCTGTTCAGTGCGGCTACCCGCCCTGCTAGACTTTGAACCTCCCTGGTCAATCTTGGTGATCGCATGTTGATAATGGCTTGGATATTCTTCGAGTTAGCTTCAATCCCTCTTCTGCTAACTAGGTGTCCAAGGAACTTGCCAGAAGAGACCCCGAAGGTGCACTTTGCTGGGTTCAACTTCATCTGGAGCTTCCTGATTATGCCGAAAGCCCCAGCCAAGTGCTCAAGATGATCGATCTCATCCTAGCTCTTGACCAGGAGGTCATCAACGTATACTTCCATGATTTTTCTGATAAAATCCTTGAATCTGTAGTTGACTAGGTGCTGGTAGGTTGCCCCTGCGTTCTTGAGGTCTAGCAGCATTACCTTGTAGTAGTAAGTTCCTTGGTCGGTAATTCTGTTCATCACCATGGTACATACAGATCTGATTGTACCCTAAGTAGGCTTCCATGAATGAGAGGAGTGAATGGCCGGCCATTGCGTCCACTAACAGGTCTATCAATGACAGTGGATAGCAATCCTTAGGACAGGCCTTATTTAAGTCGGTGAAGTCTACACAAAGGCTCCACTTGCCATTACTTTTCTTCACTAAGACATTGGCTAACCAGTTGGGGTACTGTACCTCACGGATTGATTCAGCCCTAAGGAGCTTCTCGACCTCTTCTCGAATTGCTTCCTGTCTTTTTAAGGCCATACCCCTCCGCTTTTTCTTGATTGGGTGAAAGCTTGGATCAATGTTGAGCCAATGGGACATTGTCATATCCCGACATTGCAATAATTAAGGGAAGTAAAGCTTTCTTATCGGACCCGTAAGCTCGTAACAAGTTACAGATCGTATGAGTATCCAAACACCAACGAAATATTAAATATCATAGTAATAATAGCATTGGAAATGATTCTAAGTTCAACATAAGCAACATTAGAGTTTTACAACTTCAGATACACATACTAGATTACAAATATCCAAAATTCAAAAGAACATAAGTCTCTAGGCCAAACAGCTGATACAACAACATAGTAAAAGATAGATAATGAATTCCCCATCGGGAAATCAAATGGCTCCAGCAACACGAGCGCCACTTCAATTGGAAAAACCCCAACCTTCCTGGTCCACATGCTTACCATCATAATACGCATTTTCTATAACAGCATCTCTAATACCTGGAACTACAGCAGCTGGACACGGATGTCTAGGGCTATACGCCCATCAACTGAAAGCTGAGTGAAATACTACAGAGCACAAACAATATGTACATATACAACATTTACATTATCACTTTGAAGTCATCGCGACGTTATGCAAGTTCTCGCCCAAAACCCAATATTCTTCCTGACTATGCAACTACATCAATGCAACAGAATACGCATGAATCGACCATGCCAACAACTCACAACTTGACAGTACTAGTTTCTATCATACACGGCCACAACACTAGCAGTACTAGCTTCTACCATAATCTCAACAACACTGAATAGAAGGCACTAGCATCTATCACACATGACACAGCATGCACAAACTGTCCTTAATACTCTCGCTTAGCCCACAATTGGCCCTAACTCAATCGCATTCTTCCCCACGGCCACACATGACCCTCAAATGCAAAATACGGTCACACATGGCCCTCATTTCATCACCTAGCCCACAATTGGCCCTAACTCAATCACCTAACCCACAATTGGCCCTAACTTGACATCAATACGACACAACCGACCACAATATATTGACGACAACACCTCATGAAACCCAACACAACACAACTAACATCAATGCCATAATTGATGCAAAACATCCACGGAACAACCGGCGAGGTTATTCGACACAACCATGCTCTCATGCATTTGGCAACCCACCTTATCAATTTAAGTGCATTATTCCTGTATTATTCTTCATTACATCATTAGTGATTTGACCTAATGCATTATACTAATATTCATAAACTGATCATAATACTAATCCAATATCATGTAAAATTAGCAAATTAGAAGAATCGGCAGATGAAGAATGAATGGATCATACTCTTAAACATGGTACTACTAAGCAAGCATATAGTACAACTATAGAATTATTAAACTCGTTCATATATAACATGTACAATCTCAGGTTCAGTTAACCAGGCTTAGAGTACAACATATAGCAGGACGATATTAACTTCATTATACAAACAAGCGAGGAAAACTAAAATTGTCAGGCTCGAGCGCTCCGACCACTCAAGCTCTCTAGGCTCGAGTGCTCACGCTTGCTCGAGCGCTCGAGTTTTAGCACCTTCCAGCAGACTATTTTACTTAGTAAAACAAATACAATTTTAATTTATGAAACTAAAATCTCAACTCAATACTCACATGCAACTACAAAACAGATTATACATGATTATATACACATTATACATGAGTTATAGTACTCAAAATGATGATCAAAACTAATTAGATGATGATATCTATGTATATGAACTTAAAAAATGAGATGATGATGATGATGATCTAGAACTAAATCTTGTTAAATCAAACACATGCAAACAAATTTTACAAATTATTAATGTACATATAGACATTGTAAGTGAGTTGTAATACTCACAAAGATCAAAGTCAAGTAAATCATGAAATTTATGAATTCTTAAGGAATAGATGAAAGTTATGATGATCATGAACTAACTATTGTTAAATCAAGTGTATGCAATATAATTATAGATTATTAGATGTATATGAACATACTATGTATGAGTTGTAATACTCACAAAGATGATCAAACACAAATGAAAGAAAATGTTGAGAAAAATAATGAACTTGAGCTAGAACTCCAAAACTTGTAAGAAACTTCAAGGATTTAGCTCTGGGACTTCAAGGAACTTGAGAGGACATCAAGTATGCAGAAATAAAAGTGATCACAAGCTTGGATGAGGACATACAAGAGGAATATGTGTGTATATGAAGGACTTCTCTCTATATCTCACTATCTAAATATCTCTATTTTCCAACGTAAAAATACACAGGGTCTAGTATTTATAGAATTTAAGAGCCCAGGGGTAAAATAGTCATTTAACTCTTTTTAAGCTAGAGTGCTCGCCCCTCTCTAGCACTCGGGTTTGGAAAGCTAAGAAAGGTTTATTTTGAAATTATGAATTCTGTTATGAAATGTATGAACACACATGAAATGTCAAGCGCTCTCGAAATATCATTTGTACATATATAGAAAATATTAATAATGAATATCCAGGAATTACGTTATTAATAATAGAGAATAACGGGTGTTACACCTCTCTACCACCTATAAAAGGATTTTATCCCGAAATCTGAGCTAACTTATGTCAAACAATTTCAGATACTTAATGTGCATCTCAGACTCTAACTCTCATGATACTTCCTCTACGTTGTGGTGATTCCACAGAACCTTCACCGATGGTATCTCCTTATTCCTCAGTTTCTTGATATCTTTGTCCAAAATCTATACTAGTCTCTCTTGATATGATACGTTGTTATTCACTTCTATGTCTCTGAAATCGATCACATGTGGTGCAGTGCCCTAGTGATACTCTTTCAGCATACTAACATGAAAGACATTATGGACACCTAACATTTTTAGTGGTAATGCTAGTCTGTAGGCAACTTTGCCTACGTGCTCTAAGATCTCAAAACGGTCCAATGTAGCAAGGCATCAACTTTCCTCTCTTCTATCTAAACCTCACCACTCCTCAAATCAGAGATACTCTGAGCAAGATGTGCTCTACCACACTGAATTCCTTATCTCTAGGGTGCAAGTCGGCATAGCTCTTGTGTCTGTCTTGTGCTATCTTCATCTTTTCTCTGATAATCACAATTTTTTCATTGGCTTCCTGAACAAATCTGGGCCTAGAAGCTTACCATCTCCAACTTCTGCCCAACACAACAGTGATCTGCAAGGTCTTCCATACAACGCATTGAAAGGTACCATTCCCATACTTGAATGGTTGCTATTATTGTAAGAGAATTCTATTAATGGCAAATGAGTCTTCCACGAGCTTTCAAAGTCTAGCACGCAAGCTCGGAGCATATCTTCCATCACTTGGTTCATTGGCTCAGTCTGCCCATCAGTCTGAGGATGAAAAGTAGAACTTAGTCTCAGCGAAGGCCCCATAACTGTTGAAGACTTTCCCAAAACTCTACTGTGAATTGGTAATCACAGTCTAACACTATGGTGACTAGCACACTATACAGATGCACAATCTGCTACAAATACAATCAGCTCAATTTTTCCACTGACTATGTCATATTTTAGGCAATGAAATAAGTTAACTTAGTGAGTCTATCCATAATCACCCAAATGGAATCATGGTTCTGCTAAGATCGAGGTAATCCTACCACAAAATCTATATGATGTGTTCCCACTTCCATTGCGGAATCGACAATGGCTGCAAAAGTTTCATAAGCTTTTAGTGTTCTACCTTAACTTGTTTATAAGTCAAGCATTATGAAACATAGTTGGCAACTTCCTTCTTCATGCCTTCCTACCAGAACATCCTCTTTAGGTCTTTGTACATTTTTGTCCCTCCAGGATGTACAGTTAGTTTTGATCTGTGCACTTCTTCCAAAATATCCTTCCTGGTATCATCTGTGGCTGGTACCACCAGTCTATTTTTGAATTTGAAACCTCTGTCGTTCCTAATATTCCAATTGGTTGGATCCTTGGCTATCATCTTGTTGAACCACTGCATAGTTTTACATCTTTCTATTGAGCCTCTAAGATCCAGTCGACGAGTGTAGCTTGAACTATCAAGCATCCCAAAATCCTTCTTTCTTCTTAACAAACATCACTGGTGCTCTCCACGATGAAGTGCTAGGATGAATGAATCCAAGGTTCTCTAGCTCTTGAGTCTGCTTACTTAACTCTTGCATCTCTGTTGGTGCCATACGATACGGGGTATTCAATATTGGTACTATTCCAGACATTAATTGAATGCCGAAGTCAATCTCTCACTTTGGGGGTAAATCAGAGATGTCTCAGAATAAGTCCTCAAACTCTCATACTACTGGAATCTGAGCAATAGTTGTCTACGTTTTGGTGCTTTCTATTACAGGAAATGAGTAGTGAGAAACGCATCGCTCAATAGATTACAATTAAAAATGAACTATTGTGTTCCCGGTAATGCCAAGGAAATCATTTTACTAACGTAGTCCAATTTGGTACTAAACTTTGTTAACTAGTCGAATCCTAAGATTACATCGAACTCTTTCATCAATAGCATAATCAGATCAGTAGGTAACTCTCGATTGTCTAGAATCAGCGCACACTCCTTACACACTTTTCCCAATTTTGAAATGATGCCTAGGGTGAAATCGCGCTCAAAGCTGTTGTAGACACCCCAATTTTGACCAACCATCGAATTTAGGGAAGTGTCACCTCCAAGTCCGATGATGATAATGACCGGAAGATTTGAAGTATTCCAAGTTCTTCGGAAAGTTCTCCAATCGAGATAAAATTTTCACAGAAAAGAAGAATACTAGGTGTTCAGGGAAATTCAGGTATAAAATACCGGTTTTGGAAAATTCTTCAAAGAAAAACCTTTTTGAAAGAAAAAAAAAATTGAGAAAGAAGAAACTTGCTGAAAAATGGCACACGGCTTTTCTAGCGGCACTCGATAAGTGTCGCACAGCATTCATGGAGTGCCGTTGCAGCATTCATTGAATGCCGCCAACATTTTTTGACTGTCGTTTGCTTTAAAAGTCTGTATTCTATGGTACAATGCATAGATATATACAGATAAACTTAAAATGTGAAAAAATAAGATAGACAAGGAAACGGCAGTGAAACTTTTCCTACAGCATTCTTTGACGGCATTCTCTGAATGTTGCTGCGGCTTTCACAGAGTGCCGCACCGGTGATTAGTGAGTGCCGCGTACATCTTTTTTACTGTCGTTGGCTTCAACAGTTTACTTTTTTCAGAAAGTATGCATTGTACCACCAAAGATGTCTTTGTAGCTGGTTTTTTTACCCCGAATTCACTGAAATTACCTAGGTATTTTGTCTATATAAGGAGAGGTATCTTCATTGGAAAATGGACTAGATTAGAAGAGGAAGAATTTAGGGGGGAATTTGAGAGGAATTTAGGATAACATTTGGGTAGAGGAGAAGAATTTTTGGGAGAAAAACTTGAAAGAAGAGCTTGGAAGATCTTCAAAATATAGAAGTTTGAGGATAGTTTGGAGGTGATCCTCTAATCTTAGTTATGTTTTCTTTCTTTTGAGCCTCTAATCTTCAAATCACTTAGTTTTTCTTGATTAAGTTTTAGAGTTTTGTTAGTAAACTTGAAAGTCCTAGCTTTCTAGTTCTTTGATTCTTCTTTTCTTTTTCTTGTTTATGCTCTTCTCTTGAGACTCTTGGAGATCTTCCATATCTCACTTGAATCTCATGAGTTTGATCTTTTAGTCTCATGTAAGCTTATGCTCCATATGAGATTTAAAGTTAATCATCATTTTATTAAGAACAAGTAGATGAATCCAAACCCCTACCATGGTTTGGGTTCTCTAACTTGGAGTTTTCACGGAATCTCATATTCCTTGAAAACTTCATGAGTACTAGTCATGTCTTGATCTCCAATGACCCTCAATGGAAAGGAGAGTTAGGTTTAGAACAAGCCAATATCCATGGCTTGGTTGATAGATGTAACAAAAGGATGATAAGTCCAATAGTGGAGCAGTGAATTCATGAACCAGTTTTGATCAAGGATTTTTAATTAAATCATGATCCATTGGATTTGAATGAGACACTTGGAATGTGTTCAAAAAACAAAGATCTACCACTACATTTTTGTTTTAGTTGGATCTCATGGATAACATGGTTTGATCATAGGTTTTGTGAGACAACCATATTCTGTCCAGAGTTTCAGAACAACAAATCAGTTTCAAAATAAGTAAATCAGAACATTAATCAAACATTTTTTACCCTAAATAATTTTTTATATGAAGTTTAATGTGTTAATAAGATCCCCTAAAAAGATCAAAGTGATTCTGATTTGATTACTATTTTTAGAAAATCGTACAAAATCTTTGGACGGAGATTTGCAAATCTCTAAGTGACGTCTGGTTTTTACCTTTTTCCTAGAGATTGGACCATTGATCTTTGCTTTTTCTTTTTGGGTTAAAAACTAAACTCACAAAGGCACCTTATGTCCAAAAAGCATCAAAATCAAACCATGGGATCTATGCTTTTCCTATGTTTCAAAGTTTGGTCTGCTCTCAGCAATTTCCAGAACTCTATCATAGTTTTGATATATCTTGTAAGCAATGGTCTAAATGAGTTTTTCCATGACCCAAGGCTCAAACCATGCTTTAATAATGATTAGTTGAACTCAAATTCAAATTCCAAATGATCCAAATCAATAAATAGGTCATAGCTTTATTCTTGTTCATGTCTATGCACCCATCCACATATGTTGATATTTGTAGTTAGGACCCACTTCTTAGAAAAAATGTGCCTAATTGAACCTATTATGAATTCTTTAAGATCATGTTGGGACTATACCATTTCTATATGGACATTGCATTGGCTCGTAGTTGAGACTTGCATATCTATAGGAGTGATGATCTCAACTAGTTACAAAGAATTCATAAATTGTGTCATTTCTTCTACTTGATAGAATTAAGCCAGACATTCAAGGATGATTATTTGATATTATATGTCCTTTCTAAAGCATATGGACTAACCCTTGTTTTGTAGCGCCGATGATCGAGGTATGATTTCTCTACTCTTCTCTAGTTTAATTATTTCTTGATTTTATTGATTTTTTACTCCATGCGCGACACCTTAGATTAGGTCTTGATTTTTGTGTATATATGTGATTAGAGACCTTTTTTTAGGATTTTTACTTTGTATGCATTGCACGTTTCAATGTCACAGCTAGATCCTGGGTAAGTTCCCTATTTGCATATCATCCTACTTGTCACTTGAATAACTTGGTTGTGAATGATATTTTTCCGTTAGCAATCTTGCACCCTTTTAACATGCTTGTATTATGTATACTTATATATATGTATTAGTTGAAGGCATGCTTAGATTAATAATTCGATTAAAATGATGTCAAGTAAAGACCTATCACGAGATAGGATGAGAGGGGGTGTTTTAGTCCCCCGGACTCCTTCCCCTCTCATTCCATAATCCCTGAACCTAGTTAATCTCTGGTTTCCAAAAAAGATCAGTTTGCTTTAAAATGGTTTCTTAATTTTCCTTTTAAAAATTAAGTGGCGACTCGTGTTTTGTGTTTTGAATTTAGAAAGAAATTTAAAATGATGTGGGTAAGAAAAAATGCGATATCCATAATCTGGCGACTCTGCTGGGGATCGAACCCAGAATCTCTGGTTTCGCAGACTAGGAATTCCTGATTTTGGGTTCACTCGAGGATTAGACTTGAAAATGATCTTTTAATCGAATTAATCAATCTTTGTGTGCCTGTTGCATTTTACTTGCATGTCCAACCAGTTGATTGCATGGAACTATGACATTGAAGGCTCGGGGCAACCCAGTCGGTCAAGTTATCGCGGGACTGTGTAATTACCCTTGATCTCGTACCATGATTTGGTATATGAAGCATCCTATCGAATGTGTGTCAAGGGACCCTTATTTGACCAAAACCTAGCCTTTGCATGGTAGCTTCTATAGAACCTTTCAATCTTAGGAAATCAACGCTTAAATAGGATTATATGCTAGGGAGTTTTGTATGATTACTTGAGATGATGATGATGCTGGTTTGATGTAGGATGTGTAATCTTCTAATTATCTTTTAGCAATTCCTTCTTATGTCCCACGACATTTGGGAACATTCTGAATCTTGATTGTAAGATTACATCTCTTATATCTTATTCGCTAAGCATCATTGACCTTATATGCATCCAAATTCATGAAAAGTATGGTAATGATCCGATCATGTGATCCTTCTACCGAAAGAATTTTAAACACATCTTTAAAAGCAAACAGATTTTTGCAATCTTTATTCCAAAGCATTTAACCGCCCTTTCAAAAATCTTTGGAGTTCACTTTTGACTAAAATTTCAAATCAATCCTTGTTGACGTATATTTGCACATCCTTATCTTTGAAGAAAGAATCCAAAAATTTGGGGAATTGTTTTTAGAAGAAATGCTTTTCAAGTAAATTTCAAAGCAAAATTTCAACCTGGTCATCTTTGTTAAGAAATGTTTTCATTCCCAAAAGGATTTTCAGGAATTGTTTTCAAAAGATTTTATCATCCAAGAAATACTTTTTAAGTAAAATTAAAAATCTTGCAAAATACCCGACCTTCGAAAAGGTAATGAGGATCATAATGAAAAGAGAAATTGGGTGAGGTTTTTATGTGCTTACGTGTTTACGTGTTAGGATTAGAATTTTCCATTTCTTTGGCATATAGAGTAGGCACACACACACTTGCATTTTATCCGTGTGCCATGTGTGCAGTGCATGCATCAAATCGTTAGAGCATGTACATTTTGCACTCTCACCAATCGATATCAGTACATATGTGTAGCATACAAACTCACAACATCTTCTTCCCAATCAAGATCAAAGTCCCTCAAAAATCCCTAACTGTTCAATTCTGCATGCTGACCTTTTTCCTATCTATTATGTAGAAATAGTGGAACAACCAGATCCCCTAGATATGTGGACCTTTTTCCTATCTGCATGCGGACCTTTTTACTATCTATCTTTTGCACTCTCACCAATCGATATCAATACATATGTGTAGCATACAAACTCGCAACATCTTCTTCCCAATCATGATCAAAGTCCCTCAAAAATCCCTTACTGTTCAATTCTGCGTGCGGACCTTTTTCCTATCTATTATGTAGAAAGAGTGGAACAACTAGATCCCCTAGTAAGGACACTTCTAATCTTCTTGGGTTCTTCTCTCTTGATTAAAGGATATCATGGACCATCATGTTGAGACAGACCCACCAATGGCCCACAGAGCTTTAGAAGAGAGAGTGAACAAGCTACAAGCCATTATTGAGCAACAGAACTTAAGGGTGAATCAATTGGAGAGGCTGACACTTGAGCTCTGTAAGTTACTCAAAAAGCAAGTGGATTTGAATAAGGTAGTAATGAACAAATTGGAGAAGGGAATTATGGATTACCTAACCAAGCACCAAAGCCCATATCTAAACCCAACCAATCACCAAAATCCACAGTCATACTCGGCCAATCTCCAAAACCCATTTCCGATCTCAAGTCCATATCCAGGTCCAATCCCCACTAACCCAAAATCCAACTCAAAATCAAATCAAAAATCAAGCCAAACCTACAAACCAAGAACCTTCACCAACCTTGGCATACCATTATCCACTGCCCTTGACCACCTCGTCAAGAAAAGCTACCTCAAACCCCTAGACCCGAGGCCACCACCAAGTCCCATACCCCACAACTATAATTCCTCATTGTACTATGGTTACCATCAGACCCATGGCCACAAGACCGATTCTTGCACAAGACTTCACCATAAAATCCAAGATCTCATTGATCAGAAAATTATCATTCCTTCAATGAATACACTGAGTGACATTTGGCATGACTATCATGACTTCAAAGCCTTTTGTTCTTCTACCTCTCAGTCCCAACCATTGCTAAGCACCCTCAAGGGATTTGTTGCCTTCATGAATATGCAACAACCAACTGGCCCTGACCTAATCAACAAATTCAAAAAAGACATTGACAACACTTGGTATGAGTTAGAGAAGGACTGTTCTGCTAAAGAGTTGGCCATGGGGGTGGATGATGTTTCTGCAAACACGGGAGGCAAACCCAGAGGTTCAAATGATGCTAGTGAGGTGATAGTATTTGGAACTGATGTTGTTGTTAAAGTGAATGTGGATGCTCTTGGGGACCCAATAAATTGAAAATCATCTATGACACTCCAATTAAGGCCAAGTCGAGTCTAATCCGGTAATCGAGTCATGTCCGAGTTAGAGTCAAGTGTTAAGTATCGAGTGTCAAAGTTGTGCTCATTTTGTCAGTCTACCATCACGTCTATTGTCGAGTCTTTACCAAGTCCATAGAGTCAAATAATGTAATCTGTAGCTGGCTGAATAAAATGTCATTGTGCTTAAATAAATGTGCATAGTTGTGAATAAATGGATCGTTAAACCAAGAAAGGAAGAAAACAAAAATAAAGTCACTTTTCAAATAATGATGGAAGATATTTTGTTGATAAATCTTTGCATTGAAAATAGATCCCCAAATAACAAAGCAACTTTGTGCTAAAACCAAGGAGTAGAGAATTGATTAGCTTTACTTTTTTAATTTAAAGATGCTCTCATTCAATCTTGGAAAAATAAACTTAGGACTTGGGGCTTGCTCACCATTCCCCTCTCCCAAATACCAACCCTAAAAGATGAGCCCCCAATTCAAAGCCATAAACTTAGTCATTGATGGTAGCCAGATATTTTAAATGAACTTCTTCTTCAAAAAAAAACTCGCTAGGATGAAAACCCGAAAGGGCGCCTAGGCAAAAGTTGGAGCAAAAATAAGATGCGTTTTGATTTCAAAACCTGAATTCTAGCCAGTTAAAATCATGGAGGGAGTAAGAGATAGTGAGGTAGAGAAAAGAAAGGAAGAGAAAAGAAAAGACAGAGAATAAATAAGAGTGTGAATTCTTGGACGCTTCAAAGTACATCATTGGCACATGAATTATCTCAAGAGAGAAAATAAATTGGAAATAAAAGAGAGATTTGAAAGTATCAATCTGTCTCGATGGCTAAGTGGGCCTAAAACAATGCAGAGATATCTTTGACAAAAACAAATAGAGATTTGAAGGATTGATATGATGCACTATGAGAGTTATAAAGATTGACTAGCTAGTTAAAGAATCAACCGCCACAAACCAAAATAAAAAGAAGAAGAAGTAGAAGAAGAAGAAAAAAGAAAAAAAAAAAAAAAGAAAAGAAAAGAAGAAAATAAAAGGGAGAAGTAGTTCATTTTCTCATCATCCTGGTCAAAAGCTACCACAAGGGGTCTGTTTTACCCATATGGAAACATGGCTCGAAAAGCCCATAAATTCTTGAAGCCTTATTATTTCAAGACCTCCAAAATTGATGAACTACATTTTGACCTAATTCCCACTTTGGGATACGTAGGCAGCCTGCACGGTTCGGTCACAAACATCTTTGAGCCACATGATATTTCTCTCTCAAGCCTCAACCGAACTACTTTGGATCTGATGCCCATTTGGGGATAAGTAGGTAGGCCTCTCAAGGCTTTCGGTCTGAAAAGCCAAGCACTGTCTTGTCCCATAAACTCGGGGCAAACTTGCGTTTATCTAAAAGCTGCATCACCACCCTCTCCATCTCATATCATTTTTCTTGCAGGCCTTGGCCGAACTACTTTGGACCTGATTCCCATTCGGTGATAAGTAGGCAAGCCTCACTTGATTCTCAATCTGTAAACACCAGTAATATGGTTTGCACTTATAGATCCCTCATTCTAAACTAGGGGCAACCTTTGTTTACGAAAAATCCCTTTTCTCAAAGAAGCAAGCCCCTAAGTCTCTTTCAAACTAGGGGCAAACTTTGTTTGCCAAAAGCCCTCTATGCCTGAGGTAAGTTCTCAAGTAATTGAGTTTGTTTTTGAAAGGATTGAAATAGAGTGCCTTTAATTCTATAAGCTAAAGCACTAATTTGAAGCATGTTCTAGATGGGCAAAGAATTCTCTAAATCAAAAGGGAAAGTTTAGATTTATCAGCAAAGCACTACCATTTGTAAATTGATGAATAAAAAGTGAGATGATACATTATTCACGGTAAAAGCACATTGATACAAAATTTGAGTCAGTCGTCTTGTGTAATTGGCTTTGTCAAGTCTGCCCCCCCTTTGAGGGTCAATAAATGGTCTCAATTGTGTGGTTGAAGATGATGAGTAAAGGTTTGACAAGTCTCCATGAGCATACGGAGAGCAATATGAGCAAAGGTTTCGAAAAATATCACAACATAATTCTAAAGTGACAATATAACAAGAGTCCAAAACTAGGGGCAAAGGTGACTTCACTCTTTTGACAAAATCGATGTGTTTCTTCCAAAGGTCCACAAATGCAGAAAATCATTCTTTCTATCAGCTTCGTCCAAATTCTTTGAGTCTCAAGACTCCCCAAATTTTGAAAAATAAAAATCAACTCCCTGAGTCCGCATTGGCAGCTTCTCTTTCTAAGCGTTATTCCTCAATGGCAGCTTCTTTACGTCAATCTGTTAGGCCTCAATGACAATCTCTGTTAGTCTTCTATGACAATCTCTGTTAGCAAATTTGAAATGTTTTGAGTCTAAACTAACTCTCAAATTTTGGAAATAAGAAAATTCCTCGAGTCTAATTCGACTCCTGTTTTTAGAAATTTTGAAAATTCCTTGAGTCTGATCCGACTCCCAAATTTGTGAAATGGAAATTCTTTGAGTCTGATTTGATTCCTGTTCTTGGAAATTTTGAAAATCCCTTGAGTCTAGTTCGACTCCTAATTTTGTGAAATAGAAATTCTTCGAGATTTTGTAAAGTTTAAATTCTTGTTGAGTCGAATTGCCTCCCGATTTTTGAAAATTTGAATGCTTTGAATCTGATCAACTCATAACTTGAAAATAAAAATTTAACTTGAGTGGGATGGACTCCAAGTTTTGGAAATATGATTTATTTTGAGTCTGATCGGCTCCCAAATTTTAGAAAAAAAATTTCTTTGAGTCTGTTTGACTCCGAATTGCTGAGAAGTAGAAATACATTTGAGTCAAATCAACTCCTATTTTTTGAAGGCTTTTTGAGTCTGATTGAAATAGAAATTCGTTTGAGTCAAATTGACTCCCAATCTAACAACGCTCCTCATTAGTTCTCTATGGCAATCTCTGTTAGGCCTAAATAACAATCTCTGTCAGGAATCCACCTTAGTCTTCTACAGTAATCTTTCGTTAATCCTCGATGGCAACCCTCGTTAGTGCTTTATGGCATCTGTGTTAGTCCTCAATTGGTGACCTCGCATTTTCTTTAGTCCTCAACGATTCGTTTAGTCTTATTCAAACACCCGATTTTGAAAATTAAAATTCCTTGAGTCTAATTAACCCATAGTTTTAGAAATTTGAAATTATGTGAGTCTGTTTAACTCTGAATTTTGTTAGAATTGAATTCTTTGAGTCTAAGTGACATCGAACTTTCAAAAGTTTAGGCCAAATCAGATCTGACTATCTCAATAGTTTAATGTTGAATTGAGTTGAGTCTGATGGACTCCCGATTTTAGAAAATTTGAAAAAGATTTGTGTCTAATAGACTCCAAATTTTCGAAAATAAATTGAATGAAATTAGTTTGACTAAGAAGGGAAATTTTTTTGAGTTTAATGGACCCTCAATTTTGGAAAATTGAATTAAGTTTGAAGTACTCCGGATTTTTAGAATTAGACTAAATTGCGTCTGACTAACTCCAGATTTTGAATTGAATTGAGTTAAGTCTGGTGGACTCCCAATTTTGGAATTAGAAATTCTTTTGAGTTTGGCTAACTCCGGATTTTAAAATTTGAAATAATTTGAGTCTATCAGACTCCCATTTTGAAAATATATTGAATTGAGTCTGTTTAACTCCCAACTTTTTTTGAAGACTTGAATTAATTTGAGCTTGATTGACTCTTGATTTTGAAATTTTGATTTGATAAGAATTCGATTGACTCCTAATTTTAGAATTTGAAATGATTTGAGTCCGATTAACTCGCGAGTTTTGAAATATCGGATTAACTTGAGTCTGATTTGACTTCTGACTTTGAAAAGTTGAATCGAGTGGAGTTCGACTGACTCCTGATTCTGAAAATTTTGAATTGATTTGAGTTTGATTGACTCCTAATTTTGAAATTCGAGAAGAATTTGAGTCTGAATTTTGAAATGAACCTACAGCAAGCATATCTAACGGGGCCGAGCGGCTGCGGATACCTAGAGCAAACATATCCGATGGGGCCGAGCGGCTGCGAATACCTAGAGCATATATATCCGACGGGGCCGAGTGGCTGCGAATACCTAGAGAAAACATATCCGACGGGGCCGAGCGGCTGAGGATACCTAGAGCAAATATATTCGACGGGGCCGAGCGGCTGCGAATACCTAGAGCAAACATATCCGACGGGGCCGAGCAGTTGCGGATACCTAGAGAAAACATATCCGACAGGGCCGAGCAGCTGCGGATACCTAGAGCAAACATATCCGATGGGGCCGAGCAGCTACGGATACCTAGAGCAAACCCGCATTGACACCGGGGCCTCAGTCACAAAGTGCCGCACAGTCGATTGTGTCAAGAGAGCAAACCCACGTTAACACTGGGGCCTCAGTCACGAACTGCCGCCCAGTTAATTGTGTCAAGAGAGCAAACCCGTGTTGACATCGAGGCCTAAGTTGTGAAGCTCGCCTAGTCGATTGCGTTGAGAGAGAAAACCCGCATTGACACCGGGGCCTAAGTCTCAAAGCGTGGCCTAGTCGATTGCATTGAGAGAGCAAACCCGCGTTGACGCCGGGGCCTAAGTCGCGAAGCGTCACCCAGTCGATTGCGTTGAGAGAGCAAACCTGCATTGACACCAGGGCCTAAGTCGCGAGGCACCCGCGTTGACGCCGGGGCCTAAATCGCGAAGCGTCACCCAGTCGATTGCGTTGAGAGAGCAAACCCGCATTGACACCAGGGCCTAAGTCGCGAGGCACCGCCCAGTCGATTGCGCTCATCCGATTGGCCGAAATGGCTATGGATCCTAAAAAGGACCAACTCGTTAGTCGAAGGGAATATAGTCCACCCAGCAAGTCGCAAGTATTAAGTAGTATAAGGACATGGAGTGTACCTAGATTTATTAAATCTTGAATCATCTCTTTTACACAGCATAAAGCATGAAATAGCATTGACAACCACCATTGTGTGAGCATGTGCATCACAATAGGATAGGTACTTTTCTACATGACTATTTGCGCTCGTGCGTGTGTGTTTGTCCCTTATCCAAATTACGTCCTAGTTTGATTCCCGTTGGGATACGTAGGCAGCTCAACATTGAGCATGACCAGTATTGACCATTTGCGCGACTATTTTTGCAACGCATTTTGTTTTTTACCTAGATTTGATAGCTCGGTCAAAGGCTTGTCTTCATACAGGCTTCGACATTCTCTTATGGCATGCATAGCTCCACAAGCTCTATTGAAGAGGGGCAAACTGTAGACACCCCGATTTTGACCAACCGTCGCATTTAGGAGAGTGTCACCTCCAAGTCCGATGATGATAATGACCGAAAGATTAGAAGTATTCCAAGCTCTTCGGAAAGTTCTCCAATCGAGATAAAATTTTCACAGAAAAAGAGGAATACCGGGTGTTCAAGAAATTCAGGTATAAAATACCAGTTTTTGAAAATTCTTCAAAGAAAAACCTTTTTAAAAGAAAAAGAAGAAAAGAAAAGGTGAGAAAGAGGAAACTTTCCAAAAAATGACACACGGCTTTTCTAGTGACACTCGGTAAGTGTCACACGTCATTCATGGAGTGCCGTTGCAGCAATCATTGCATGTCACCAACATTTTCTGACTGCTGTTCACTTTAAAAGTCAATATTTTCTGGTACAATGCATATATATACAGATAAAATGAAGAAGTGAAAAAATAAGATAGACAAGAAAACAACAGTGAAATTGAATGCTGCAATGGCATTCTCTTAATGCCGCTGCGGCTATCACGGAGTGTCGTACCGGCGATAAGTGAGTGTCGCGTACGTCTTTTTTACTGCCGTTGGTTTCAATAGTCGTAACAGGGGAGAAATTGCTGATACCGATTGATTGGTATGATTACCAATCGATTTCCATGTTTACCAATCGATTGGCATATGTTCCAATCGATTAGCATTTTTACCAATCGATTGGCACTTTTACCAATCGATTGGCATTTTTCAGTACTGACGACTTTTACTAAAACGGCCATAACTTCCTCTAGAAAACTCAAAAACGCGCACCGTTTGAAGCATTGAAAACTAGTCTCAAAGAACTTTCATTTGATATGTAATTCATCTATAAAATTATAACTCATTTTTAAGGGCATTGCTTCAAAGTGAACCTGCTTGTGTACTAGTAGCTGTAAAAGTGTATTAATGTAGTTTTTTGATGAATTTACCTCTTGTTTCATATATGACTTGATAGTCTGGATCATGGGAGCTAACTCAATGATTCTAAGTACATTATACCTCGTTAATAAAGAAGAATAAAAAGACTTGATTTCTCATACTTTTGTTTGGTGTTACAATTTCATGGACATTGACATGCATGATAGGGTTGAGGTGGAGTCGACATGCATGATGTGTGAGAAAGTGTGAAAAGAGTAAAGAGTGGCGGTCTGGTGTGCGACCTCAATATCGATCGGATATTATTCCTGGTATTGGAGGCGATAGTGTTGTGTACGACTTAGATATCGATAAGATATTATTCCTGGTATCTAAGGCGCGCGTTTTGGATATCGATCGGATATTATTCCTGGTATCCGAAGCGATGGTTGGTCGTGATCGACTCAGATATCGATCGGATATTATTCCTGATATCTGAGGCGATAGCGTGGTGTGTGACCTCAATATCGATCGGATATTATTCCTGGTATTGAAGGCGGTAGTGCGGTGTATGACTTTGATATCGATCGGATATTATTCCTGGTATCTAAGGCGCGCGTTTTGGATATCGATCAGATATTATTCCTGGTATCCGAAGCGATGGTATGGTGTACGGTTTGGATATCGATCGGATATTATTCCTGGTATCGGAGGTAATGGTTTGGTTGAGTCGAGTTTTGTCGAGTGAAAAGAGTCAGAAAGATGAGATGTTACATTGTTCATGCACGGTCGCATATTTATTTCTTACTTTATTCTCCCGTGACTTAAGTTGGAATTGCAACCTTGAATTTATTGCTTTTAAAGTTAAATTGTACCATTGTTTATTTGCTTATATATACATTGAGAGCACTTGTTTATTTTGCTCACCAGCTTTCATAAGCTGACGACGTTGATGCGTCCTGGACTCTATGTCCAGATTTTCAGGGTCAGGAGCAGCCAGGGTATTTCGACTATGCTAGTTAGAGGCAGGGGACTTTCCAGGAGGCTGCTTTATATTTCCTATGTCTTTTTAATTTCGGGTTGTAATAAACTAGTTTTAAATATTTGAATAAGGGCGTTTTGTGCCTAAAGCCTGGACTTATGTAATGGTTTAGTAAGTTTTAATTTCGGAGCTTATGTTTATTAGTATCCTTTCCTTTAGAAATGTTAAGTTATTTGTTGTAGGGACAATTGGTCATACTCACTTGTCACGACCTACGAGTCCATAAAGGAAATTAAATGCTTTCCTGTATTATGCTACGTTGGGGCGCAACAGGCTTTTTGGTATCAGTGCCAGGTTTTGGCTCGACCAATTGTCTAGAACACATAGGATCTCCCGTTAAGATAGAATTAAGATAAGATAGTTCGACTTCATTCCGTGTTTAGTCGCTTTCTATCGTTGAGAATTTTCTTTCTTCTCAAGAGTTTGACCGAATTCTTGTTGATTTATACTAGTCAACTCACTACGAAGTTTGTAGTGGTTATATAAGGAGTTTGTTTACTATGAAATTTGTAATAAATATGTTCAAATAAAGTTTTCATTTCCAATTGCACATTACATAATCACAACAATCAAGTACATATTACAAAGCACATCGCTCAAACACAACACTTAATATTATACTGCATTAGATGACTCAACTTGACTGCATTATTGGGGACATCGTATCCTGTCATGGCCTTGTTGATAGCATATTCCACATTGATAAGTAGCCCTACCCCCTATCTCAAATCCGTCTCATTTTTTATGCGAATTGATTGTGGTCGGCCCTTACTTTGAAACATAGAAGGATTCAACATAACTATAGGACCAGAAGGTAGGTTCCAGTAATCTTTATGATGGATTGGGAAAAACTGGGGTGCTCAAGACTGGTTGTATGAGTAAATTGTGTAACATTGGTGAACGTAATTATCATATGACGTTCTAAATTTAGCTAGAATTGCCAATGCGTGAATACATGGCATTTTATATGTAGCCCATTTTCTATAACTGCATGTCCTGTTAGATATGTTCACAATTTGACTAAAACATGATGCTCCCCCTTTGTTGACATGCACGTACATGTTCCCAGAATGAAAAATCTCAAGGTTGTACCCACCAATCTTGCCTTCTGATTTCAACAATCTATAAATTGCTTTTGGGGTGAGGGTAAAACCTTCCCTGATGGCTTCCTCAGCAAGTAGACGTCGGTCGTTAGATTACTTAACAACAAGGAAAAAGATCTTTTCAACACAAGCGGTGATAGAAAGATTCCTAGCTGCCTTGAGTACATCATTAAACACCTCTAAGATGTTGGTTGTTCACATACCCTACCGTCGTCCACCGTTGTGGGCAATGGTCCATTTTTCGACGGGAATTTCATCAAGATACTCCCACGCCTTTAGATCAATGTTCTTAATCTCTTCTATGAACCCATTAAATTTACGGACTCGATGGGTACTCCCAGCATTCCACACAAGTTTCTTTAAGTATGTATTTTTAAACTTTGTGGCAAAATTACTCTGCATATGCCGGAGGCAATAGCAATGATACCCATCGGGCTCCTTAAACCTTACATTATTCTCATTCACTACAGAAAGGATGCCTCTATGTCAATCATATATCAAATAAATACCTTCTTTGCCAGGCGCAATGTATTTTCTTAGCAATTTCAGAAATCACGTCCATGTTTCAGCTTTCTCCTCGTCACCAATGGCAAATGCTAAAGGAAAAATTTGATTGTTTGCATTTGTTTCCATAGTGATTAGTAATTTGCCCTTATATTTCCTATGCAAGAATGTGGTGTCGATACTTATGACGGGGCGACAAAGTTTGTACCCATCAATGGATGCCTTAACGCCCAAAATTCTCTTTCGAAGTTTTTCATAATCGCACGACCACCGTTCACATTAAACCATTTTACAACCATTCCAGGATTATACTGTTGAACTACAACCATAAACTTGGGCAATTCTGTGTACGATGTACACCAATCCCCAAAAATCATTCCAATAGCTTTCTATTTCGCATTCCACGCCTTCTTGTATGAGATGGTGTACAAGTACTTATCTTTCACCTTTTCTAATAATGCTATGATGTTAATAGATACGTCCTACTTAATCAGGCACTATGTCCCTAGCCACTAGCTGAGCACTTAGATTTCTATAACCAAGGTTCATCGTAGGGGACATACAAGTGTGGCTTTGCTCGACCTTTATGACTTCAAACATCCCGTGTCATTTCAACCTTGCCCGTAACTTCCATTTGCAACCTTGTGATGCCAATTCATATTTCAACGACCAACGATCTAGACTGGTTTGATCCACCGCGTACTATTGATGTGTTCTTATCGAGTACAACTCCACAAATCTCTGAGATCATCTTTGGTTTTGAACATCATACCCTTCATCAACTCGTCTCGATTTGGATTCCATTGCCCACCCTCAATGTTTGAAGCATAACATGCCTCTACAGTATGGATGCCCAAGTTAAAGGATGTAAAGTTGATGAACGAGGATCATACAAAGCATTTTCAGGATTTATTTGGGCAGTCTGCTCAATATCTTCGATAACATCGTCTTCCTTATCCCCCCAGTATACTCTTTTTCATGCACACTTCTTCATTCAAGTTTTTCGAAGTTAAGTTAGTGTCCATCCCTCTGTGTGCCCAATCATCACCATATCCGCAATCATCTGAATCGAACTGCACATGAATTGCCCATTCTGAAACCATGTCTTGCATCGGACTCCTATATTCAGTCTGACAGTTTTATAATGGATTTGAGTGATCCACATGTTGTGTAGACGTAGAAGGCAATAACCCCTATAAAAACAGGTTTGAGCTTTCGCTTTCTTGTGTCAACAGAGAAGTGTACGACCCAATCCAATAAACTAATGTTTGATGGGCCTTGGGAAGATTCTCTCTCTCAACATATAGATCCATAGAGTTTATAGTTGTATTAGTAGATACTATTTCTAGTATTACTTGCAGACTTTCATGGTCATTTACTTCGAATGGTATAAACTTGGAAACTTGATATCCAAGAATCGATGGAAACCTACAAGTGAACTTCAATCAAACACTTTTCCGATGAACCCCCATTTTGTTGCAGACTTTTCTAATAAGTTCAGTGTATTGAGTGTCAGTTCTCAAGCGAATGAAACTATGACAGTTACTAATGTAGTATAGATCATCCGCTCTAATGCACATGTTCCCCCCTCCCCAATACAACATTATCCATTTTAATACCTTCACATTTGCAAATTTAAGTATAAATAATCAATGGTCCATCGTGTCATTGATATGTCGCATGGTTGGGTACCCTTTCAAGTTTGTTTATCTAAAGATTTAAAATTAGTGGTCGTCATGTTTTGTTTGGTTCAATGATTTCATAACATTTGAAAATTTGGGGGAGCATAGCATTTCAAAATTGGTCAGCATAGTATTACAAAATTTAGGAAGCATTATAGTGTGTGTGTGTGTATGTGTGTATATACATTGTGGCTCTGTATGTGTGTTTGTGTGTGTATGTGTCTGTGTGTATTGTGTATCTGTGTGTGTATATGTATGTGTGTATGTGTTTGTGAGTGTATGTGTCAGTGTGTATTGCGTATTTGTGGGTCTATGTGCTTGTGTATGTGTATGTGTATATGTTTATGTGTGTGTGTACGTGTGTATTATGTATCTGTGTGTATGTGTCTGTGTGTATGCGTGTGTGTGTGTAACAGAGAGAGAGAGAGGGATAACCTATGAGAGATCGTAGAGAGAGAGAGAGATCACAGAGCTCCTAGCAAGTCGCGGAGAGAGAGAGAGAGAGAGAGAGAGAGAGAGAGAGAGCAAATCTGGTTAGTGAAGGAGAAGAAGAAGAAGAAAGGGCAGACTTAAAATGTAAACAATGAAGTCGTTACTTGATGTAGCGGATTCTACTGTAACACCCTGTTATTTCTTTTTCATTAATAAATGGAGATTTCATTTTAATTTCTCTTTGTAATATTTATTTGGGGTCAAACCGTAATTTTCGTAAATATAGAAATGCTTTCTATGGTTTTAAAAATAATATCTATACTTTTGTACAAACCAGAATTTATTTCATTCACTAATACGATTTTTCTCCATTTTTATTTCAACCGTAAAATACCAGTTATGTTTTAAAACTGCGTCTTTACCGCGTCTTGGGTGAGGGAGCACGTGAGCTCAACCTCACCGGGTGATTTCTCCTTTGCTTGGAGCCTACACATATTTCAGTATATATGTTTACACGTATCTCTCAACTCTCTGTAACTCTCAATCCCTCTCAACTTTCTCTCCCCCTCTAAAGAACAACACACACACACACACATATACACATATTCAGATTATATACATATAGATACACATACAAATACATATATATATACAGTTCAAGAACGGAGGAGAAATTCTTAACGACGAAATTTTCAGCGGAATTCTCGGCGAGCTAAATTTCAGTTCAAAAGCTTCTGTGAGTATTATAAACTCACTCTCAACGTTCATATATGTATATTTCAGTGTATATAGATGTGTATATACATATATATGTATAATCACCATTGAAGCATGAAAATTGGAGTTTTACAAAAGTTAACCAAAATCAATTCCGTGAATTGGTAATGAAAGAGCTTAGTCCCAATAAGCTGCGGTTCGAATACTACGGCTTAATTCATCCGTATCGCGACGTATCATTGATTTAAAGTTTTGTCACCTCTCGGTTTTACGTGAAATTCGAGAGCTACGATTGAAATTAGCTTAAACCGATCACGTATTCGTAATCCTTGCAGAAAAATGAAGAAATCCATATATTACATGTCTTGGTTGAAGCAGAATTGAGAAATGGGTCAAAAGCAGGCTTCAAATTCGTAACAGGGGAGAAATTGCTGATACCAATCGATTGGTATGATTACCAATCGATTGCCATGTTTACCAATCGATTGGCATTTTTACCAATTGATTGGCACTTTTACCAATTGATTGGCACTTTTACCAATTGATTGGCATTTTTTAGTACTGACGACTTTTACTAAAACGACCATAACTTCCTCTAGAAAACTCAAAAACGCGCACCGTTTGAAGCATTGAAAACTAAACTCAAAGACCTTTCATATGATATGTAATTCATCTATAAAAATTATAACTCATTTTTAAGGGCATTGTTTCAAAGTGAACCTGCTTGTGTACTAGTAGTTGTAAAAGTGTATTAATGTAGTTTTTTTGATGAATTTACCTCTTGTTTCATATATGACTTGATAGTTTAGATCATGGGTGCTAACTCAATGATTCTAAGTACATTGTACCTCGTTAATAAAGAAGAATAAAAAGACTTGATTTCTCATACTTTTGTTTGGTGTTACAATTTCATGGACATTGACATGCATGATAGGGTTGAGGTGGAGTCGACATGCATGATGTGTGAGAAAGTGTGAAAAGAGTAAAGAGTGGCGGTCTGGTGTGCGACCTCAATATCGATCGGATATTATTCCTGGTATTGGAGGCGACAGTGTTGTGTACGACTTAGATATCGATAAGATATTATTCCTGGTATCTAAGGCGCGCGTTTTGGATATCGATCGGATATTATTCCTGGTATCCGAAGCGATGGTTGGTCGTGATCGACTCAGATGTCGATCGGATATTATTCCTGGTATCTGAGGCAATAGCGTGGTGTGCGACCTCAATATCGATCGGATATTATTCCTGGTATTGAAGGCGGTAGTGCGGTGTATGACTTAGATATCGATCGGATATTATTCCTAGTATCTAAGGCGCGCGTTTCGGATATCGATCAGATATTATTCCTGGTATCCGAAGCGATGGTATGGTGTACGGTTTGGATATCGATCGGATATTATTCCTGGAATCGGAGGTAATGGTTTGGTTGAGTCGAGTTTTGTCGAGTGAAAAGAGTCAGAAAGATGAGATGTTACATTGTTCATGCACGGTCGCATATTTATTTCTTACTTTATCCTCCCGTGACTTAAGTTGGAATTGCAACCTTGAATTTATTGCTTTTAAAGTTAAATTGTACCATTGTTTATTTGCTTATATATACATTGCGAGCACTTATTTATTTTGCTCACCAGC
Source organism: Hydrangea macrophylla (assembly GCA_033977485.1). Taxonomy (NCBI): domain Eukaryota; kingdom Viridiplantae; phylum Streptophyta; class Magnoliopsida; order Cornales; family Hydrangeaceae; genus Hydrangea; species Hydrangea macrophylla. The sequence goes on from CM066982.1 coordinate 54,606,496, forward strand.
TTTCATAAGCTGACGGCTGACACGAATATTTTTCTGTGCGCTTGTGTGCTATACCCAAGTGTAGGTAATCGTGTAAGTAGTAAACTGGATTAAGTCCAGGTCGATCCCACAAGGAAGGTTTAGAATTAAGTTACCTAGATTAGACTTTAAACGAAAGGAAAATTCAATATTTTGAAAGATGTGTAGAACACAAAGTTCTACGATTAACAACTACTAAAATTAAAAACAACTAAGTTAAATTAACTAACAATTAACTATTTAACGAAAGTGAAATCTTAAAAACGGTTTTACTTAATAAAAGGAAGTGTTGGGATCACGCAAATCCACTGTGACCTAGCCATCTACCATGCAATTGGAGTTTAAGCTCAATGGAGTACATCTTCTACAATATTCCGTACTTCTCTAAGGATCTAGAATCAATAGCCCTTTCATGACCGGGACTATATCATCTCAATTAAGTTTGAAATACATGAAAGCGGTTTAATTCAATAGTTAAGACTCGCACCTACAATGGTGTTAGCATTGAGGGTGGTTTGCAAAATGTATTGAAAGAAAATGCCTTAGGCCTTAAGTTCAAAGACTGCTTTGACAAACTGAGCATTTGGGGACAGTTTGATAACAACTCCTTAAAACAGAAAGTCTTGGAATAATGTATTGGATGTTCTCAAGAATCTGACTGTTCGATCGATCGATGTGCTTTCGATCGATCGACAATCATCATCTCTCGATCGATCGAAATGTCTTCGATCGATTGACTATATCTCTGCACCGATCGATCGAAATAACTCCGATCGATCGAACACAGATATTATTCTGGTGCATGGCAGAGGTTTGGAAATCACAGTTTCATCGCGATTTCCCAACCTCGGACTACTCAGACATGGTCTGGAGTGTCCCAGATGCGTTCTTAACGTAAAGATTCATTAAGGTGTCGTTTGGTTGTGAGCTTTTCATGAAAATAATGAAAAATTGAGATTTTACGTATCTAGCATAAACCAACAGTAAGATTAAACACTCACTACCATTAACTAACTGCAGTATGTAAATAAAACGATAACTAAGTAACCTGGAATGAAGAACTCGTATTCAACCACAGAAAATCCCAACTATCAATGTAAACCTTGATTAATAACCTACAAAACAAGAACAAGCTCTCCACTCTCTATAAAAACTGATACAAAGTAAAGTGGGCGTCCCTCTGGACGCATACAAAATGAGTTTTTATAGTAGAAACTTCATGCTAGGGTTAAAAATCCCATCTTTTGCTGCGTGCGCGTATTCTGCTAAAAGGCATATTCGATCGATCGAAGAACTCTCGATCGATTGAACTTCTAGATTATTCGATCGCTTGATACAGGTTGGATCGATCGAATGCTCGATCGCTTGAGAAGACCTCGATCGATCGGGCTTCAGTTTTCACTTTTGAATTGTCTTTAGTAAAGCCAATCACTCCCTTTTATCCTGCTCAATCAATTATTCACACAGCGACAGTAATCTGCAGAAAATCACAGCTAAAACACACAACTTATCATAGATTAATCATAATGTGTAGAAACTGGCGTTGTAATCCAAATCGTAGATAAACAAGAGAATTGTGAACTAAATTATTGTATTTCCTTCTTTTAGCGCGGTTGTATTTTACAAATACCCCCGCTTGTCACAACCCCCAACTAGCGAATTGCTAGTCCCTAGCAATAAAGCGAAAATAAAACAAGCTAACTACTACTACAACAACTAAAACAAACAAAAATAAACTAAAGCAAACTAATCTAATTAGAAAGAGACACCACCTAACTCACTTTTGCAGGAATCGCGGTTGCATTCAGCAAATGCAACAAGCCGTTAAACCCCTAGGTTCCCCTAGTGGACGAGTGTTGTCTCGTGAGGGTTTGCAGTGAATATACCCACAAAATTCTCTGATTAAGCTCAAAAAGATATAGAATAACTTTTAAACATTCCCCTTTTCGACTATCAATTTTAGCTCTACAAAACATATCAACCTCATACAAACCATGAAGAAATCCACGTGTTCCTCCTGACACCGAGATAAATATACATATGCATTCCATTCATGTATCCGTGTGTGTGTGTGAAATCAACAGCTATGCATTCAACTTAGTTTAGAGTTGTTTAGACTATCATACCCTTCGGAATTCGTAGTTTCAACTCAATCCTCACATGGGTTCGCACTCAAAAATGAACATCTCACAAGAACTGGTTTAATAATGATCACTCATGGTGTGAAAGCTTTGATAAGAGTGATGTTCTGGCTACTAGTGTTTCACACCTAACTCAATAAAGGACGAACATTTAGAGTGTATAGTCTCGTGAAAAGAATACTACTTACTAGAGGAGCGAAATACCGTGGATACTCAAATTACACGTTCATATTCAAACTAAGTTGTTAAAAAATCATTAAGACTTTGACTTTTCGGCTTTCATTTAGTAGGATAGAGATAAGAGGAGCTAGAATTGCACATTCTTAGCATGTGATAGAGACTAATTTATTTCTCCTTTATTCCAACCATCCTCTCTTCTCATATACATTCATTTCTTTTTACTCCTCCTTCCTTCCTTTTCTCTCTTTTTTTTTTTTTAACCTGGATATTTTCTTTTTATAACGTCCTTCCCACAACTACTCCCTTCCCGTCACATACTTCAATAATTTTTTATCACCTTAGATGTGCAATCGAGTTTATAGATGTTAAAGTATCAGATGAAGGGTTTTAGGCTTTCATATTGGCAGTATTTAATTGGTATGGGGTTAAGAGATTCTTAGATGTTGATACAGGTATATGAAAAAGGTAAGGAATGAATAACGATGGCTTAAATCATTTTTCTTAACTTCTTAGTTTTAGCACTTCAGTGTTCATTGAGTTTAATTGGTAAGTCCTGAACGTTCTCCTCTAATAAACAGCCTAAATGAAGAATTTGAGACTATTCAACGAGTTTAAAGTATATTCAAGAAGAACAATTCGAATTTATTGTGATAAGTCCCTCAGAATTGGAGTTTGGGCTCAAAAGCTCACTAAGGGTCATTAGTTTCCACTATTAATTCCTTAAAACATAACAATCGTATTGACTCTTATTTAAGTTTTCAGCATAACTATTAACGCGTGCAAATGGATGTTGGATACTAGAATAATCAACATATGCATTCGTCTTAGTGACATTAGAAAAACGCGTGAATGTAATTCATAAAAGGATGAGATCAACAAGAATGTATCATCGCTTGATAAAAGCTAAACAGAAGTGAACATTTAAAAATATTCTACCGATTTAATTCAAAAATTTTGTTAGTAGTTTGAAACTTTTGAAAATTTGTAATTTGTTGTATTGTCAACTTTAATAAAAATGGAGATTGTATGATGTTTGCAATAGAAAGAGCGATCCAGATTGCTAAGTAAATACTATGCACAAGTGATTATCTATCTATATCCCACCCCCAACTGAAAATAGCAATGACCTCAGAAGTTGATTTTCAAAAAGAAATAGAGAGATAGCACCTGAAATCGCATCAATAACTGCAAGCGTAACAATCTATAAAGAAACATACACTCCCCAAGCAACCAAGATCAAACGAAAGATATACAAACGGAAAATAAGCATATGATCTATAAATAATAACAAAAACATCACTGGGAAGATAAGACAATAAAAATGACAGAGCAGTGATAATAAAATAAATGCGCACAAACCAAACCAACTAATCAAAAACAAATATCCACATAGAGTACCACCGTACCACAATCCAAAAGACATAAGAGGAGAGCAGAGAGATAGAAATAAGAAAAAGAAAATACAACAAAACTCTCCAAACACTCCCAACGTCAAGATCTAAACATCATCCGCGACATCTGATAATATCTCAATCGGCGCATCGGGGGTATCCGCAACTCCACCCTCAGCAATAGTACTAGCCGTCGCCGGGTCACTCGCAGTCATGACTGGAGGTGGTGGAAGTGGGGGCTCCGCAGAAGGTGGTGCCGCTGAGGACAATGGTGTAGCAGGATCAGCAGGTGGCGGTGGGGGATCAGCTGTGAATGGATCGGCGGTAGTATGTGCAGTGGGAGGAGTAGTGGTAGATGGGGGAGTACGTAATGACTGGTCAAGCCCCAACTGAATAAGAATGGCCTCGAGCAATGTCGTCATGTGGTCCACCCGGCCCTCGAGTCGGATCCGAGCCTCTCTCTCCTCCAGTAATAACTCATGAACAGTCGGGAGAGGCATGGATGACGAAGACTCTCCCTGGGCTTGAGTTTGAGCCTGAGATCGCTGTCTCAGCTCAAACTGTGCAATCTCCACCAGAGGATCAACCTCATCATCAGAATCAAGCTCCTCAGCCTCTGTCGGCGTCCCTGAAGCTGCACCCTCAGTATCGGTGCCATCAGCTCTCCTCCTCTTCTGACCAACCTTTGCTTTTCCTTTACCCTTCCTTTTCCTCTTTTGTGCATCCGATCGGTGAGAAGCTGTCTCGCCAAACTAACTGCGAGCCTGAGAGTACGCATCATCAGGTAAGGGAACGAGGCCAGCCTGCTCAATCACCTTATGAATGGCCCAAGCACCTTTCAGGTGCTTCTTGGCAGCAATGTAGCGAGTGGGATGCCTCATGAAATCAATATATAGGCGCGACAAACAGACTGGTAACCCTGTCCCTATGGCATATAACACGTGTGCGTACCAGGGTGCAATCTTCTCCCGGTAGGAGGTCACCAACAAGCAATTGCTTAGGGCCAGGTGGAGCATATGATAATTATCAGACAGATACACATCAGCAATAAGGGATATACCATCCCAGCTCGGTAATGCCCCCCCGGTGAGCTCTCGAATGACTGCAATCGGTGGGAGTACTGGCGTGTCAGCACGGGGCATACACAATCGGGCACCTCTGGAACTCCTAGAGCAGCTGAGATGGTGGCTGGACTGAACACAATCTCCCGGCCGCGAAAGAATGATCGAAGTGTGAATACAGCATCGGGATCTCGAATCATCGTCGCACAAGCCGCGCGAATCCACGACAGATTCACTCTCTTCGCCTGAGAGAGCAAATCGTACCAGTGTGGCATGGCTCGGAGGCGGGCAAGATACCAGGGAGTAGTGAGCCATACCGTCTCGAGTGGTTGCTCAATCATGACCTTCCGGGACTGAAAATAGCACGTGAACCACTGGCGATCGGGGGTGTCCCGGAAGCCATGATGTGGGACCGGGTCAGGAATGGCGAGGTCAAAGGGCTTCTCCCTGTGATACCCTATAATAGGGTTCATTGCGAAGATCCTGAAATGGAAAAGAAAAGAAAACGACAATTAAAAATAGGAATTGAAAAGAAAACAAAGAAACTGCCAGAGTTTGAGCGATCGAACGTTTATCGATCGATCGAACAATGCAATTCGTCGATCGCTCTAACCTTCTCGATCGATCGAACAACACGAATCGTCGATCGCTTGAATATGCTCGATCGATCGAGAACAGAGATGCGGCAGCAACAAGAACACGAACGGAAAAGAACGGAAAATAGAAAAACTAGGTAAGGGGACTATAAACTACATAAAACAGGTCGTATGACCAATGGGGGGGCACTCCCATTAAGATTCGAACAACAAGAAAGAGAAAGTGGCCCGGGCCTTACCTCGGGATATGTGCAGAGGGGGAGGATGAGGGTGATGAAGATGATGATTTGGGGAAGAAGGGCTCCTTGACTTTGCGTGTGTGGTAAGAGGGACCAAAAAAATCGCCCCCGTCGCCTCTGTCCTTGAGCGCTCGAAAGTGAGGGGGATGAAGAGAACTGATGAAGTGTACGCTGGACGCCTCGTTTAAATACAAGTCTCAATCGATCGAGTCCGTTTCGAGAGATCGAACAGTCGATCGCTCGAGAAAATTACAAGCGCTCGAGAAGATATACTGTCGATCGATCGAGAATGTATCGATCGATCGAGAATGTATCGATCGATCGAACCTAGACCTTCCAAAACTTCACAGAATTTAGACACAACGTACCCCCAACTAACCCTAGTTATTTTGGACATACAGGAAATGATAAAAACAAAACTGTGACAAGACATGTAAGCCAAAAACTCATCCTCATAATAGAAAATTGCAATTTTTATTTAAATAAACCTTTATAATAACATCCATATTGCAACATTATAGCCCCCAACTGGTATTCAAGGCCTTAGTTACTAAAGAAAATGAAAATAAACTAGAACTAATAGTATTTTTGTCTAGGATTACACTTCAATTGCAAAAATACTAATGAAAAGACGAAGCACAATTGAAGTGGGACACTAATCATCTAGCAAGAAGATTCCTTCTTCCACCATTGCTTCATTCCCCGCTGAATCTTCGCATGTGGAGTCCAAACAGGATGATTCCCTTTCCCAGAACAGACGGAAAGTAGCCAGGACATCATCGAGCAAGTCTAAACTCTCTAAGGAATTGATAGCCCATGCAAGAGGTGATCCCGTTGGAGATACGGATAACAGAGTGGACTTGTGCAACGGACTTTCCTCTTACGGTGGAGTGTCTGGGGACCTTATGTATGGTCCAAAGCCATAAACCATCTGATGTGGAAGGTAAAGAGGCGGGAACGGTGGATGCATAGTGACAATCCTGACAAAGGAAAAACCAAATGAAAATAACAAAAAGAAAAGGAATTCAATAAGACTAAAAGAAACGACAACAGAAAGAAATAACTAAATAAAGAAAACAGGAGAAAGACAAGTGACAACGAATTAACCTCACTATTGGCATGAGACACCCATGTGCACTAGCAGGTAACGGGCACTGGAGCCGGAACAGTAAATAGCTCAGGTGCACATAAATGTAAGGAACCGCCGCGATGACAAGGAAGTCATCGACAAAAGTGAATACCGCATTGTGGCGTTCGGGCACCACATCTTGTAGGTCCTCTTCGTCCCATGGTTCCCACATGGAGTCATTTTCCCATTGCTCCAATAGTGCGTCATCCACTTCTCCAACAGCGTACCCTTCAGGCTCGCCTTCCTCTCCAAAGAGGTCCATATGCATGAATGGGTTAATTTGACGGAGAGCAGGATCATAAGGGATATATCCATAGGTCAGGTCCACCACATCATCTGCTCCTGGTCCTTGGTAAGGAGATAAGCAGAATGCTATCTCATCAGCAGTCCAAGGTGGGTTTTGGTATTCAGAATCAGCCCATGACCCTATAGAATGGATATCATCATCTCTTATCTTGAAATGCCTACATAGGAGAGATAATATGAAACAACAGATTAGAATCGAAATCACTTGTAGAGAAAGATAGAAAGAATTAAAAAAAAAATGAAAAACATCAAAAGTAAAGACATACAACAACAACGTGAAGAAACGCTTAACGTTTGAGATCAAGAGTAGTTGGGTTCATCCAGTTGGATGAACTCAACCTCTGTTTGGAAATTCTCCAAGAACGATTTTAGCCTTTGGCCATTGACCTTGAAAATTGCATCGTTCGTGGGGTTTATAAGCTCGACCGCCCCATGTGGAAAGACAGATTTGACTATGAATGGTCCTGTCCACCGAGATCGGAGTTTGCCTGGGAAGAGGTGGAGGCGAGAGTCGTACAGCAAGACTTTCTGCCCCGGCTTGAATGATTTACGACAAATTGTTCTATCGTGGCGAGCCTTCAACCTTTCCTTATGTAATCGAGCGTTGTCGTATGCATCTCGACGTATTTCTTCCAATTCAGCCAATTGGAGTTTCCGAAGATGCCCTCCTTCTTTAATATCAAAGTTTAATGAGCGTGTCGCCCAATAAGCTCTGTGTTCAATTTCTACAGGGAGGTGACATGCTTTTCTGTAAACTAGCCTATACGGAGACATTCCCAGATTCGTTTTGAAAGCCGTGCGGTAAGCCCATAATGCATCAGTCAGTTTGTAAACCCAATCCTTCCTGTTGAAACTAACTGTCTTTTCGAGAATATGCTTGATTTCTCGATTAGCTAACTCTGCTTGCCCGTTTGTTTGTGGATGGTAGGCGAGAGCGATTTTGTGGCTGACCCCATATTTCTTAAGTAAAGACTCCAAAGGCCTATTGCAGAAATGCTTGCCTTGGTCACTTATTAGGGCTTTTGGGGTCCCAAAACGCGATAGGATATGTTCCTTAAGAAAGGACATAACTGTTTTGTGGTCATTGCGTCTTGTTGGTATTGCTTCCACCCATTTTGACACATATTCCACATCTAAGAGTATGTGTTCACAGTTATTTGATTTAGGGAACGGGCCCATGAAGTCTATGCCCCAACAATCGAATATTTCAATCGTGATAATAGGGGTTAAGGGCATGGAGTTTCTTTTTGAAATTGTACCAAGCTGTTGACAGCGTTGGCACGTTTTGCAGAAAGCATAAGCATCCTTGAACAAGGTGGGCCAATAGAAACCACTATGTAGAACTTTTTGCGCGGTCTTTTATGATGCGAAATGGCCACCGCATGCCTCAGAATGGCATGATGCTAAAATGACGGTTATATCCTCGTTTGGGACGCAACGTCTGATGACCTGATCAGCACAATACTTAAATAAGTACGGGTCATCGAAGAAAAAATGACGTGCGAAAGAGAGGAACCGCTTCCTATCTGGTTTGGACCAATGACTTGGGGCTTCTCCCGTGGCAAGGTAATTTACTATATCAGCATACCAGGGCAAACCCCCAACAGTCATTAGCTGCTCGTCTGGGAATTCGTCTTTTATCGGTGTGGGTTCAGTGTTGTCAATAAAAGTTAACCAAGATAAATGGTCGACGACCACGTTCTCTACTCCCTTTTTATCTTTGATCGTTATATCAAATTCTTGGAGTAGGAGTATCCAACGGATAAGCCTTTTGTAGACACCCCATTTTGACCTGCCAAAAAAAAGAAATAACTGTCATAGGGGGCCCACCAGGCCCACAAATCAAGGAAAGAGCTCCAGAATCTAAACAGGGACCCCAGAGGTCAAATCAAAGTCAAATACGGAGACGGCAGCTCATCCACCAGAGTTCCAGAATTCGGGATCGTCTGATTACGAAAATCGACGACATTTTTAACCGGAATCAAAGTTCAGCACAAAATTCAAGACCAGAATCAAGTCCGGGACAACCGAAGGTTGAATTTGATTACATCAGGGCAAAACAGGAATCAATTCCAGCCTTTAGGACTTCAAATCATCAAAATCTTGATAACCGACAGAGAATCGGGCTCCAATTTGAGTTTCGACGCCCTAAACTCAAGGAAAAGGGACACGATTGTCGATCCAGAAACATCGAAAGTCCGACCGGGCATACCTGGATGGAAATACGGGGAAAAACAGAGGTTCGGCGATTTGAATCAGTCCAATCAGACAATCAAAGAAGAAACGACGTCCAACCAAAGTTCCAAGACTCAATTGGGAAAGACAAGGGCAAAACGGTCATTTCTAAATCTAAGATTCTCAATCGAACCGTACCGATTCAAAGAGAACATCAATACGATTTCAAATCATCTTGAATCAGGAAGATCAGACGGTCGGATCAAAAGATTTTGACAATCAGAGTTTAGACGGTCTAGATCAGACGTCGATGGTCTGAAAGAAACGGAGTCGTTTCCGGGTTTCAAACGAATTCCGATCCAACCATACGAATTTGAGGAGGACGTTAAACCAAGCCCGGATCTTTTCGAATCATCCGAATCGGACGTCTGGATTGAAAAATATCAAGGATCGAAGTCCGGAACGATCGATGGCCCCGATCGAAGGTTGTACTACAATCTCGTGTTCCACCCACGTGGGAATAAAACCCATGTAGGGTTTTGGGAAACTTTCTATAAATAGAAAGCTTCCCCCCACGCACAAAAAAAGAAGAGGCAGCCTCCATGGACATGGAGGCCTTGTTTGGTTTTTGAGAAAAACCTCCCAAAACTATAGGCTATGTTTGGTCATTAACCAAACATCACCATATCACCACCACTACACCACCATGGCCTCCACCACTTCAAACCCATAAACCTCAGTCCATTACCCAACTCCCTACCAAACCACAGCCCTTAAAAACACCCAGAAACTCCCAGAATCAAGTCTAAACCAAACAAAGCCTTAAGTTTAGCCCAGAATCTGAAAAACGAACCAAACAGATCCTTAAACACCTCACTCTCTCTCACCTCCCACACCAGGACCTTCCTCTCAAAAAACCGGAGCCAACCTCGGTGGTCTGAATACAAAATCACACAGAATGAGGCCGCACGCGCCGCCAGAAGACCCCCACGCGCCGCCGCTGCTAAGAAACTACTCCGCCGGATTTTCCAGCGACCTCCGCCGGAAACCACCACCACCATCCCCATCGTCTGGATCAGACGATCCAGATCCCGGAGAACCGACCTCCAACGGCAACCGGAGGCCGTCGCACGCGCTACACGCGCCACCAGCACGCCGTATCGCCTTCACACGCGCAGCCAAACAGTCAGCGCTGAGTCAGCGTTGACCCAGCAATCAGAAGCTGCCACGTGTCAAAGACTGCTGAGTCAGCAGTCCAGTCAGCATACCACGTGTCAGACACGTCAGCTTTGACCAACCAATCACAGCCTGACACGTGGCATCACCTGCCCACGTGTCATCGCCACGTCATCACTGATGGACTAATCATCGCTTGCCACGTGGCACCCCTGCCGCGTGTCGCTGCCACGTGTCTGCCACGTCACCTGCCACACCAGCGCCTCGTCAGCTTTGACCATCTACTCAGAAGACGCCACGTGTCCTTGACTGACACGTGGCTTGCTGACGTGGCATTTTGGGGCCCCACTTTTGGTTTTTCCCAATTTTCTCTACTCCGGGTCCAGATTTCAACGAACGGACACTTGTTCCTAGCTAATTTGGCCGTTCCGGACACACTGGTGACCTCAGAATTGGTCGAATCCAACTCTTAAGGACTGTTTGGCATTTTATATGTCTATTTCAGGCTATACCGGCCAGTTCTGACCCCGCGGGTCCCGCTCAACTCAGCCCGGACCCATTCCGGCCCGCCTTATGGCTATTCTGGCTCTTCCGGCCCTTCCGGACCCAACTATGACGTCCATTCAAGTCGATTTCTCATCGAAGTACGACTTTGGTCTTATTGGTTTATTTCTGATACGTTTTCTCGGTTTTGTTTCATTCTTTCTCAACAAAACACCGACTGGGCCTCAAATTGCCCCTTATTCACAGGTAACTCCCTCAAACTCTTACACTTAGTGGTCTGGGGCTCCCTATAAATCCACATGGCCGAATATTCCGCCTTTTTCTTTTCTTTTATTTACTTATACACTTAGTGGTCTGGGGCTCCCTATAAATCCACACGGCCGGATATTCCGCCTTTTTCTTTTCTTTTATTTACTTATATGCTTTAGTGGTGTGGACTCCCTATAAATCCACTGGTCGGATATTCCGCCTTTTCTTGCGCCAGTCGGAAGGAGGCCTCGAACTCCACCCGATTTGGACTTTATATCCTGCGTCAGCCAGAAGGAGATCTTATGACCCACCTGGCTGAACTTTATCAAACTGTTATATCTTGCGCCAGTCGGAAGGAGGCATCGAACTCCACCCGATTTGGACTTTATACCCTGCGTCAGCTGGAAGGAGATCTTATGACCCACCCGGCTGAACTTTATCAAACTGTTATATCTTGCGCCAGTCGGAAGGAGGCTTCGAACTCCACCCGATTTGGACTTTATACCCTGCGTCAGCCGGAAGGAGATCTTATGACCCACCCGGCTGAACTTTATCAAACTGTTATATCTTGCGCCAGTCGGAAGGAGACCTCGAACTCCACCCGATTTGGACTTTATATCCTGCGTCGGCCGGAAGGAGATCTAATGACCCATCCGGCTGCACTTTATCTCTTGTTACAGATCTTCATTGATAAAATCAGGAAACACAAATAATGATAAAACTTTTTTCATTACTAGGGCACCGACCCGTACTTCCGGTAAAACTTTCACATCACCTTTTTTTACATCATCGGGCACCGACCCATACTTCCGGTACACTTTTCCCACTGGGCACTGACCCGTACTTCCGGCACCTTTTTCAAATCACTGGGCACCGACCCATACTTCCGGTAAAACCTTTTTCAAAACTATTAGGCATCGACCCATACTTCCGGTACTTTGCTTGGAGTCTGCAAACAGCACAGGTAAGTCTTCACACCCTTAATGGGCACCGACCTTTACTTCCGGCACATAAAACAAAAAAATACAAAAAAACTCATCGCACGGTTGATCTACTCCGACTTTAAACTCAAAAACACTTTCTCAAAACTCACTACTTTCTCAAGGTTAAAGTCTAGGACTACACCGTACAGGTTAAAGTTCCTAGCTACGCCGACTTTACTTAAAACACTATTTTACACACTCACGGTCTAGATCGACCAAAATGTTTACACACATACACAGCACAGAACTACGTACGGCCTGATTCTCGTGTCGAGATACGTATGCAACCCATACTTGGGTGCGGCCATAACTATACTTTCAGACTATCTCATGTCGAGATATATACGTACGTATTTTCGAACTATCTCGACTGAGTCGAGATACGTATATGTACTTTCAAACTAATCGCCATCCTTTCAAAACTATCTCGTGTCGAGATACGTAAATCGGCGACCACGTGTCATGGATGCTCGCATTTTTAATGTCTGATATATGTATCCTACTATTTCTTACTTATGCCCCGTTACTATGAAAACCACTAAATCGGCAACCGTGTGTCACGGATGTCCGAGGGTGCCTAACACCTTCCCTCGACATAATCGAGTCCCCGAACCCACTTTGAGAACTCTGGTTTCGCATGACTATCAAGAGTCACACTTTTAAAAGGGCCCTACTCTTCTTAAACTGTTTTCTCAAAAGTCAAAGATGATTACTCTAATCATCTTTGCAGGGATCCTAACTCCCGATAAACGTTAGGTGGCGACTCTGAAAACTTTTACTGGCCCTACTCCCCGTACTCCCACTTGTACATACTTTCACACATTTCCTTTCCCGCCTTGGTTCGCTGCTTTGAGCCTTTTATCCTATTTTATTTCATTTCCTTTTAAACCGGTCGCGACCCACGAGGGGACCGCCCCCCACCTTCGGGGCGGGCGCGACAACTGGCGACTCTGCTGGGGACTATCTTAAGAGGACTCAGGCCGTCACTTTGGTGGTTTTCATTCTAAAGGGGCATTTATTTTACTAATGACTCTATACTTCTATAATTCTTTTTCAGGTTATAAACTTGTTTGCACAGGTACCTGCGACTCAAAAGACACTGCAAGGCCAATGCCATACTGAAACTACAAGGCCAATGTCGTACTTTACCGCTATACACACTACACACTTGCATCAAGCATGACATAACCCGTTTCTGAAACTGAAACCTTTTAAGATTAGATAGGAGGATCAGTAAGTGGCATGGCCGTTGCGGTAGTACCGTCGGTACCAGCACCGAAAGTTCCTCCGCTCGAAACCACCAACCTGAGAAAGTGTTACGGCACTGGAGGTTTGAAGGTTCGGGAACCGGACCTAAATAAGTCTACATTAGATGTCAACCTCTCCACATAGTCACATTCTGCACATGTGCATTCAAAACTTTTCAAAATTCAAAACGGGGCCGATAGGCTGTCCGATTCTTTTCTATCATCCCTTATATAAACCAAGGGTGGAAAAACTTTTCAAAAAAACATAATACGGCGTCGTTAGGTTGCCCAATTCTTTTCCATCCTCCCCTTATATAAACTGGGGACGAAAAACTTTTCAAAAACAATAAACGGTGCCGACGAGCTACCAGATCCTTCTCTGTCTTCCCCCTGTGCTTTTACAAACAAGGGGGGAAAAAACTTTTCAAACTCAAAACGGCGTCGAAAGGCTGTGCATTCTTACTCATCATATCCTTACATTTTTACAAGGAGGGATACACTCTCTCAAATTCATAAAACGGTGCCGAAAGGCTACCCGATTCTTCTTTATCTTTCCCTTGCACCTGTATATAGACCAGGGTTGGATAAACTTAAAAAAAAAAAAAAAAAAAAAACTCATAAACGGTGCCGGAAGGGTGCCAGGCGTTTTTCAAAGCTCATTCTCACCTTTCAAAAACAAAAATAAAACTCCCCAAGGATAAATCCACTTTTCAAAGACATTTGGTGACGCCGAAAGGCTATCCAGATGCATCTCATACCTTGGGAACACACATTATACCGGGGCAGTACTCTCTCATCTCTAACGAGTCACTGGGAGAAGAATCCCCGTTTCTTTTCTTTGAAGCGACTTACTAACTTTACGTCTACCTCTACTTCTTCTGACCTCCGCTGCAGGTACATTTTTATAGAGGACAACATGGGAAGCTTCTACACGCTCAGCCTACTCCCGGTATCACCGACTTCTCCGCGGATTGAGAAAGTCTGAATGGACAACCAGTCCAAACAGCTCTGATTTTCAAATCCAACTTCCAAATCCAAACATTTAGCCTGAGCAGAGCAGATGACAAAATCCGCGGAGGTCAAATCCGAGCAGTACCAGCGCATTCGCGATTGTTCGAACCTTCAAGCCGCTGAACCAATAGGCCTACTTCTACCCATATACATCCACAAGCTCTGTCCATGCCCGAGACGACTCTCGTAAGAGACCCAATACTTGGCCCACTGTCTTTAAACATTACTCCTCGTCATCTGCCATACAGGGGCAGTTTCTCCATACTATTGAATTTATGCTTTGTCTGCTTTGCATAAGCGCATACTTTTAAACAAAAAACAAAAACAAAACTCATTCTTTGCATCATTCAATAACTGTCATCTACTCTCATTCCTTAAATCTCATGAGTATGTTGGATATGACTGTCTTACTACTTGTTGAATATGAATTAGACATTGTACTAGACTTCCGGACGTAACAAAGCTATGTTCGATTCTACCTGAAAGTACAATCAACACAAGGTCATGCCGAGAAACGACTCAAGTTCACAAATCGGCCATTTCATCCTTTGACGATGCTCACATCTCAACAAGAATCAAATGACAAAAGCATACTCAATGCATACTTCTCTACGACCGCTTGATGTCATCTGAGGACACAAGAACGGAGCAGACAGCCGACGGGCATTCAAGAATAGTCCTTGGTCCATTCTCAGGATCATGACATACATAGACTTGGGCAATCTTTGCCCCCCATATCTCAGCAAAAGAGGTCATCACGATCACTGCTAGCCCACATGGGGCCCCTCAATCCTGGTCAGGAAAGTAAATACTCATTCTCAGGATCTCTAACTTCAATGATGCATATATGTGATCTTTGAACCCGACTCGACTTGTGTCAAAATGATTAGAGGCAATCGTTTCAGCTATCTATACAGTACTTTCCCTCGTTAGCCCACTTGAGCCATACGATGATTTCTTTAAACTTAAACCCCTGAGGATCACCCCCTATACTGGGGCAATGCCAAAAGGAAAAAAGAAAAAGAAAGCGAGCAAAAAAAGAGAACTCAATGCAAAGCTGGAGCACATCCACAAAAGATACGATCCGACTTGAATACATACTTCAAAATGGGGCAATTCTCCCCAGTACATACTTTACTCGGCAATAACGTACCCCACACTAGATTGGGACGAATACAAAAACAAAAAGAAAAAGAGAAAAATCAAAAGAAGGAAAGACGCGGGGCATAAGGTGATCTCAGGAATCTCAACCGACTTTTCAAAATATACTTTGAGCCTTCATGCGATCCTTTCATTTCTTAACCCATGACCCTGGCCTACGTTACAACCCAGTAAAGTCCACTTTGATTGATACAAGCCTTGTTGGGTTCACAAGATCACATACTTGCATCATTCCAAACGACGGGAGTGCCACATACTTTCAAATCACAAGATACACTGAAGTGCACCAATCACATAACCGGATTCGGTGAAAACCCGTGAGGGCGCCGAAGGTAAAAATGGTTTCAGAGAGAATGAGAGCTCGAGAGAAATCGAATACTGAAAAACTGGGTCCTTCTGAAGGATGATCACTGGGGCATTGAGCCCACACAGTCAAATACTTTGTCTTCTAGTACTCAACAGGCGACAAGACATTCAATATCCACTAACTCATGAGCATTCTTTCACAGATGATAGATTCATGCATCATACTCTTGTAAATACGTATGCTCAGCATGACACGACTTTCAAAATCCATTCATATCTTTCAGCATAGCAAACAATGCATACTTTTATAGCAGGGGCAACTGGTTCCGGCAATCCTCTCAAATAGCCCAAAAGCTCACCACTAACTAAGCCACGATATCAACCCTTACTCAGACTCGCCAACTTCACATTGATCCATCTGCTCGGATCCACATATGAAACCGGTCTTCTTCTCGGTAGATTGTCAAGAAATCTATCCCTCGCTCAGGTCTAACCGTCCACGCTCAAATCAGGAATCCGGTATGAAACCCTCAAGCGGCGTCCTGTTCACTCATCATCAGAATCCATAATCAAAATCAGCATCAGGTATAAGACCCCCAGCGGCGTCTTGTCCACTATTCACTTCCGGCATCAGGTATAAGACCCTCCAGCGGCATCCTATTCACTACTCGGCATCAGAATTCATCATCAGAACTGGGAATGAGTCCGTCAAGAGGCTTCCCAATTACATCTTCAAGCCCAGGAGTGAGTCCGTCAAGTGGCATCCTATGCACGCAATCTATCACCAAGCCCAGGAGTGAGTCCGTCAAGTGGCATCCTATGCACGCAACCTATCACCAGAACCAGGAGTGAGTCCGTCAAGTGGCATCCTATGCACGCAATCTATCACCAGAACCAGGAGTGAGTCCGTCAAGTGGCATCCTATTCATATCACCTACCATCAGGTATAAGTACCCTCAAACGGTATCCAACTTACATCGGCATCAAGCATCAGGTATTTCTCTTACCCTCCCGCACTCTATAGCAATCACGTGCATCACATTTTACTATCCCCACTTTTTCATGGCAATCACGCATACTGCATTTTGCTAATTTCATCACTCTTCACAGCAATCACGCCCCATGTGGCATTTTGCTTCTCTTATCTCAAACTCTTTACAGCAATCACGCCCCTCGTGGCATTTTGCTCTCGAATCTTCACAGCAATCACGCCCCATGTGGCATTTTGCTTCT
The DNA here is from genome assembly GCA_033977485.1 of Hydrangea macrophylla. Classification (NCBI taxonomy): domain Eukaryota; kingdom Viridiplantae; phylum Streptophyta; class Magnoliopsida; order Cornales; family Hydrangeaceae; genus Hydrangea; species Hydrangea macrophylla. Next base: position 54,623,602 of record CM066982.1, read on the forward strand.
CTTATCTCAAACTCTTTATAGCAATCACGCCTTGCTCGACATTTTGCTCTCTCATATCTTCAACAGTCACGCGCATCGCATTCTGTTGACCTTATCCCCCTGGCAATTACCCGTATCGGACTTTGCTATTCTCGTCTCTTATATTCAAGGCAATCACGCGAATCGCATTTTGCCACTCTATAACTTCACAGCAATCACGCCCCGACGCGGCACTTTGCTATCTTACCTCACAGCGATCACGCCCCACGTGGCATTTCGCTATCTCACATCCACAGCAATCACGCCCCGACGTGGCATTTTGCTCTCTCGTCTCACACTTTTCATCACTCTTATTCTATCATAATACGAACTACGCACGATTTGATTCTCTGATAGGAGATACGTAGGCCTCTAAAGGCTCGACCATACCATCACTTTACTACATTCCTGGCTAAAGTTCGAGATTACGCGACTACGCACTTCTCGACTACACCGTCTCCCACCATCTACCTAGGTTCGTACGAACTACGCACAATTTGATTCTCTGATTAAGATACGTAGGCAGCTTTAAGAGCTCAACCGTACCCTCACTTTACTACATTTTGGTTAGAGTTTGAGATTACACGATTACGCACTTCTTGACTACACCATCCGTCTTCTACTCGATTCTCACATGAATCCCCAACAGAGTCGTTCACCCATTCTGGTAACGCTCTCAATCCCCAGCGGAGTTGTTTGCCCACTCTGGCAATACTCCCAATCCCCGGCTGATTACTTTGGCACACCAATCATTTGTCTACATTGGCACCTCATACTCACTTGCCTACGATGGCATTTCACATTCACTTGCCCACATTGGCACCTCATACTCACTTGCCTACGATGGCAATTCACATTCACTCGCCTACATGGGCACCTCATACTCACTTACCTACTTTGGCACACCAATCACTTGCCTACAATGGCCTCTCATACTCACTTGCCTACTTTGGCACGTCATTTACTTATTCTCGTCACTTAAAGGAAAAGGGTCAAAATGGGTTGTCTTTTTCTTTGTCACGATTTGCTTCGCAAAACATGACAAAGAGGGGCAGCTGTAGACACCCCATTTTGACCTGCCAAAAAAAAGAAATAACTGTCATAGGGGGCCCACCAGGCCCACAAATCAAGGAAAGAGCTCCAGAATCCAAACAGGGACCCCAGAGGTCAAATCAAAGTCAAATACGGAGACGGCAGCTCATCCACCAGAGTTCCAGAATTCGGGATCGTCTGATTACGAAAATCGACGACATTTTTAATCGGAATCAAAGTTCAGCACAAAATTCAAGACCAGAATCAAGTCCGGGACAACCGAAGGTTGAATTTGATTACATCAGGGCAAAATAGGAATCAATTCCAGCCTTTAGGACTTCAAATCATCAAAATCTTGATAACCGACAGAGAATCGGGCTCCGATTTGAGTTTCGACGCCCTAAACTCAAGGAAAAGGGACACGATTGTCGATCCAGAAACATCGAAAGTCCGACCGGGCATACCTGGATGGAAATACGGGGAAAAACAGAGGTTCGGCGATTTGAATCAGTCCAATCAGACAATCAAAGAAGAAACGACGTCCAACCAAAGTTCCAAGACTCAATTGGGAAAGACAAGGGCAAAACGGTCATTTCTAAATCTAAGATTCTCAATCAAACCGTACCGATTCAAAGAGAACATCAATACGATTTCAAATCATCTTGAATCAGGAAGATCAGACGGTCGGATCAAAAGATTTTGACAATCAGAGTTTAGACGGTCTAGATCAGACGTCGATGGTCTGAAAGAAACGGAGTCGTTTCCGGGTTTCAAACGAATTCCGATCCAACCATACGAATTTGAGGAGGACGTTAAACCAAGCCCGGATCTTTTCGAATCATCCGAATCGGACGTCTGGATTGAAAAATATCAAGGATCGAAGTCCGGAACGATCGATGGCCCCGATCGAAGGTTGTACTACAATCTCGTGTTCCACCCACGTGGGAATAAAACCCATGTAGGGTTTTGGGAAACTTTCTATAAATAGAAAGCTTCCCCCCACGCACAAAAAAAGAAGAGGCAGCCTCCATGGACATGGAGGCCTTGTTTGGTTTTTGAGAAAAACCTCCCAAAACTATAGGCTATGTTTGGTCATTAACCAAACATCACCATATCACCACCACTACACCACCATGGCCTCCACCACTTCAAACCCATAAACCTCAGTCCATTACCCAACTCCCTACCAAACCACAGCCCTTAAAAACACCCAGAAACTCCCAGAATCAAGTCTAAACCAAACAAAGCCTTAAGTTTAGCCCAGAATCTGAAAAACGAACCAAACAGATCCTTAAACACCTCACTCTCTCTCACCTCCCACACCAGGACCTTCCTCTCAAAAAACCGGAGCCAACCTCGGTGGTCTGAATACAAAATCACACAGAATGAGGCCGCACGCGCCGCCAGAAGACCCCCACGCGCCGCCGCTGCTAAGAAACTACTCCGCCGGATTTTCCAGCGACCTCCGCCGGAAACCACCACCACCATCCCCATCGTCTGGATCAGACGATCCAGATCCCGGAGAACCGACCTCCAACGGCAACCGGAGGCCGTCGCACGCGCTACACGTGCCACCAGCACGCCGTATCGCCTTCACACGCGCAGCCAAACAGTCAGCGCTGAGTCAGCGTTGACCCAGCAATCAGAAGCTGCCACGTGTCAAAGACTACTGAGTCAGCAGTCCAGTCAGCATACCACGTGTCAGACACGTCAGCTTTGACCAACCAATCACAGCCTGACACGTGGCATCACCTGCCCACGTGTCATCGCCACGTCATCACTGATGGACTAATCATCGCTTGCCACGTGGCACCCCTGCCGCGTGTCGCTGCCACGTGTCTGCCACGTCACCTGCCACACCAGCGCCTCGTCAGCTTTGACCATCTACTCAGAAGACGCCACGTGTCCTTGACTGACACGTGGCTTGCTGACGTGGCATTTTGGGGCCCCACTTTTGGTTTTTCCCAATTTTCTCTACTCCGGGTCCAGATTTCAACGAACGGACACTTGTTCCTAGCTAATTTGGCCGTTCCGGACACACTGGTGACCTCAGAATTGGTCGAATCCAACTCTTAAGGACTGTTTGGCATTTTATATGTCTATTTCAGGCTATACCGGCCAGTTCTGACCCCGCGGGTCCCGCTCAACTCAGCCCGGACCCATTCCGGCCCGCCTTATGGCTATTCTGGCTCTTCCGGCCCTTCCGGACCCAACTATGACGTCCATTCAAGTCGATTTCTCATCGAAGTACGACTTTGGTCTTATTGGTTTATTTCTGATACGTTTTCTCGGTTTTGTTTCATTCTTTCTCAACAAAACACCGACTGGGCCTCAAATTGCCCCTTATTCACAGGTAACTCCCTCAAACTCTTACACTTAGTGGTCTGGGGCTCCCTATAAATCCACATGGCCGGATATTCCGCCTTTTTCTTTTCTTTTATTTACTTATACACTTAGTGGTCTGGGGCTCCCTATAAATCCACACGGCCGGATATTCCGCCTTTTTCTTTTCTTTTATTTACTTATATGCTTTAGTGGTGTGGACTCCCTATAAATCCACTGGTCGGATATTCCGCCTTTTCTTGCGCCAGTCGGAAGGAGGCCTCGAACTCCACCCGATTTGGACTTTATATCCTGCGTCAGCCAGAAGGAGATCTTATGACCCACCTGGCTGAACTTTATCAAACTGTTATATCTTGCGCCAGTCGGAAGGAGGCATCGAACTCCACCCGATTTGGACTTTATACCCTGCGTCAGCTGGAAGGAGATCTTATGACCCACCCGGCTGAACTTTATCAAACTGTTATATCTTGCGCCAGTCGGAAGGAGGCTTCGAACTCCACCCGATTTGGACTTTATACCCTGCGTCAGCCGGAAGGAGATCTTATGACCCACCCGGCTGAACTTTATCAAACTGTTATATCTTGCGCCAGTCGGAAGGAGACCTCGAACTCCACCCGATTTGGACTTTATATCCTGCGTCGGCCGGAAGGAGATCTAATGACCCATCCGGCTGCACTTTATCTCTTGTTACAGATCTTCATTGATAAAATCAGGAAACACAAATAATGATAAAACTTTTTTCATTACTAGGGCACCGACCCGTACTTCCGGTAAAACTTTCACATCACCTTTTTTTACATCATCGGGCACCGACCCATACTTCCGGTACACTTTTCCCACTGGGCACCGACCCGTACTTCCGGCACCTTTTTCAAATCACTGGGCACCGACCCATACTTCCGGTAAAACCTTTTTCAAAACTATTAGGCATCGACCCATACTTCCGGTACTTTGCTTGGAGTCTGCAAACAGCACAGGTAAGTCTTCATACCCTTAATGGGCACCGACCCTTACTTCCGGCACATAAAACAAAAAAATACAAAAAAACTCATCGCACGGTTGATCTACTCCGACTTTAAACTCAAAAACACTTTCTCAAAACTCACTACTTTCTCAAGGTTAAAGTCTAGGACTACACCGTACAGGTTAAAGTTCCTAGCTACGCCGACTTTACTTAAAACACTATTTTACACACTCACGGTCTAGATCGACCAAAATGTTTACACACATACACAGCACAGAACTACGTACGGCCTGATTCTCGTGTCGAGATACGTATGCAACCCATACTTGGGTGCGGCCATAACTATACTTTCAGACTATCTCATGTCGAGATATATACGTACGTATTTTCGAACTATCTCGACTGAGTCGAGATACGTATATGTACTTTCAAACTAATCGCCATCCTTTCAAAACTATCTCGTGTCGAGATACGTAAATCGGCGACCACGTGTCATGGATGCTCGCATTTTTAATGTCTGATATATGTATCCTACTATTTCTTACTTATGCCCCGTTACTATGAAAACCACTAAATCGGCAACCGTGTGTCACGGATGTCCGAGGGTGCCTAACACCTTCCCTCGACATAATCGAGTCCCCGAACCCACTTTGAGAACTCTGGTTTCGCATGACTATCAAGAGTCACACTTTTAAAAGGGCCCTACTCTTCTTAAACTGTTTTCTCAAAAGTCAAAGATGATTACTCTAATCATCTTTGCAGGGATCCTAACTCCTGATAAACGTTAGGTGGCGACTCTGAAAACTTTTACTGGCCCTACTCCCCGTACTCCCACTTGTACATACTTTCACACATTTCCTTTCCCGCCTTGGTTCGCTGCTTTGAGCCTTTTATCCTATTTTATTTCATTTCCTTTTAAACCGGTCGCGACCCACGAGGGGACCGCCCCCCACCTTCGGGGCGGGCGCGACACCTTTGTTTCACATCTTTTTTAGACAGCAGGTACTTGAGAGCCGAATGGTCCGTAAAACAGACGATTGGAGACCCTATCAGATATGACCTGAATTTGTCCAAAGCGAATACTATTGTAAGGAGCTCTTTTTCAGTAGTTGTATAGTTCATTTGAGCCTTATTAAGTGTTCGACTAGCGTAATAGATTACGTAAGGCTTATTATCCTTCCTCTGTCCTAGGACTGCACCAATGGCGTAATCACTAGCGTCGCACATTAGTTCGAAAGGCAAACCCCAGTCGGGTGCCTGGATTATCGGTGCGGAGGTAAGGTGTTCTTTTAGTGCGTCAAAAGATGTTTGACAGTTTTTCGACCATTCGAATGGTGTATCTTTGACTAAGAGTTGACACAATGGTCGGGAGATCGCACTAAAGTTTTGGATGAAGCGACGATAAAATCCCGCATGCCCCAGAAAAGATCGAATGTCTTTGACTGTCCGAGGGACAGGTAGATTTGAGATTATATCAATTTTAGCTTTATCAACCTGGATACCTTTATCAGAAATGATGTGGCCGAGGACAATTCCCTTAGTCACCATGAAGTGACACTTTTCCCAATTTAGTACTAGGTGTTTGTCCTCGCATCTTGCTAGCACACGTTCGAGATTATCTAAGCAATTTTCGAAACTATGGCCAAACACAGAAAAGTCGTCCATAAAGACTTCGAGTATTTGTTCGACCATGTCGCTGAATATGCTTAACATGCACCGCTGAAAGGTGACAGGTGCATTGTATAAGCCGAATGGCATACGACGGTAAGCGAAAGTACCGAATGGACACGTGAATGTAGTCTTCTCCTGATCTTCAGGAGCGATTTCAATTTGGTTATACCCACTGTATCCATCCAAGAAGCAGTAGTATTGATGACCCGCTACTCGTTCTAGCATTTGATCCATGAAAGGTAAGGGAAAATGGTCTTTTCCGGTCACGGTGTTCAGTTTTCGGTAATCAATACACATCCTCCATCCAGTGGGAATGCGTGTTGATACTAATTCACCATCTTTATTCGGTATGACCGTTATACCTGCCTTTTTTGGCACTACCTGGGTTGGACTAACCCAAGGGCTGTCAGATATTGGATATATGATCCCAACATCAAGTAGTTTTAGCACTTCCTTTTTGACTACTTCTTGCATGTTGGGATTCAGACGCCTTTGCATTTGTCGCGAAGGTTTAGCGTCTTTTTCCAAATATATCTTATGGGTGCACACAGATGGGCTTATGCCTTTGAGGTCGGCAATAGTCCATCCTAATGCTCCCTTATGTTGTTTTAACACCTCGATTAACCTATCCTCTTGTTCAGAATTTAAAGTAGATGAGATTATGACAGGATAAGTCTTCTCAGTCCCTAGGAAGGTGTACTTGAGCTCTTTTGGAAGCTCCTTTAATTCCAATTCGGGAAACTGCATGTTTGAAGGCATAACTAGCTTTGTTTTAGGAGGCAGTGGTTCATATGGTGTTACCCACATGCATTCAGCTCTATCCTCCTCTAATGTATCCAACATGAGGCAAGCGTGATTTAAAGCAGCATCCAATGGCGTAGACTCTTTAGGTTGATAGATAGCATCAAATTGTGACACGACTACCTCCAAAGGATCTTTGTAATCAACAAAATCGGCCTCATCTTCTATAACCGTGTTGATGTAATTCACTTCCTCCTCATCATCGTATTCTTCAGGTCGGGGATTTGAGAAAATTTTGACATTTAACGTCATATTCCCGAATACGATGGTCATTATACCACTTCTTACTTTTATTGTGGCATCTATTGTGTTTAGGAACGGACGTCCAAAAATGACCGGGATTTGTGAGCCTGGGTTGGACACAGGTTCAGTATCTAAGATGACAAAATCAACCGGGAAGACAAATGAGTCTATTTGAACGAGAACATCTTCCAAAACTCCTCTTGGGTATTTAACAGACCTATCTGCCAATTATAATGCAACTCGGGTGGGTTTGTATTCACCTAACCCTAGTTGTTTATAAACTGAATATGGCAGAAGATTTACGCTAGCTCCTAGATCGAGGAGTGCGTTATCTATCTTTTGATTCCCAATTTGACATGAGACAGTGGGAGTGCCGGGCTCTTTGAGTTTAGGAGGCAACTCATTTTGGATAATTGCACTTGCTTGGCAAGCGACGTAAGCGTGTTTCTTCACACTTTGCCTCCTTTTGACCGTACATAAGTCTTTGAGATACTTAGCGTAGGCCGGCACTTGTTTTATAGCATCAAGGAGTGGGAGATTGATTTTAACTTGTTTGAATAATTCCAAGAACTCCTGATTCTTTGCCTCATTTTTGGGTTTCTTTAACCTTTGAGGGTAAGGCGCGGGGAAAGGGCATTTTGGTACTTCATCATTGATGGGTTCCTTTCCGGGCCTTCTCTCAACTTCTTCCACTTCTTTAGAAGCTTCAGCATTCATTTCTAATGGTTCTTTACTAGTAGTGTGCTCTTCTTCTTGAGTAGAAGGTTCATTTGTATTGACCAGTTCGTCCTCCTCATACTCCTCGGGGGTAGAGGTAGGCATATTTTTTTCTATAATCTTGCCGCTTCTCAGAGTCGTCACGGCTTTTGCTTGTTCGTGATTCGGGGGACCATTATTGTATCCCTTAGGGTTTTTAAGTGGTTGGGCAGGAAATGTTCCGCCCGATCCCTCTTGACGTGCATCCATTCTATCTAACGTCGCAGACATTTTACTCATCATTTGAATTAATTGTTGAGTTAAGTTGACATTAGAGAGAGGATCTTCCTCTTGCACCTTTTTGTGCAGTGGCACGTACACATTAGAATGTTGATTATTGGAGTGTTGCACTTGGTTATAATTATTAAATCTATTTTGATTGTATGGCTGGGACTGCCTATTATATTGCCCCTGATACTGGTTATTGTTATAGGGTTGTTGTTGTTGATGTTGATTTTGTGTCCCAGCATCATTTTTCCAATCAAAACCAGGGTGATTCCACCGATTGTTATTGTTTTGTGAATTATTGTTGTTATAGGAATTCCCTGCCCCCCTATAACCTTGCATGGCATTCATTTCCATGGGGGGTTGTTCTTGAAAATACGGCACATTAGGACAATATTGAGTGGTATGTCCCAACATATTGCATGTGCTGCATGGTTCTTCAGGTAAACTCTGCCTTGCACTTCCTCCTTTCATGCCTAACTCCTCTACTTTCTTTGCTAGTTCTTCATATTTAGTCATGAGGTGATCTTCACTGTTTAGTTGGTATAGGCTTTTCTCTTCTACACAGGATATCTGTGAGCGTGAGACATCATCCGAATTCGACCATTCATGAGCGTATTCAGCCAACCAATCAAAATGGGCTTTGGCCTCTTCGATGTTTTTATGGAGAAAGGGACCTGAACTCATGGTTTCCACCAACATTTTCGTTTCACCATTCAACCCATTATAAAAGAAGCTGATAGTTCGCCATTTCTCAAACCCATGGTGTGGGCACGAGAGAAGCAAATCTTTGAAACGCTCCCATGTTTGAGTGAAAGTTTCATTGCTCTTTTGTTTATAGGAATTAATTTGGCGTTGAAGGTCAGTGGTCATGCGAGTTGGATAAAATTTCTTTAGAAATGCAGTGTTCATCGCATGCCAGGTGAAAATTGAATTGGGTTTTAAGGTGAGTAACCACGCCTTTGCTTTATCCTTCAAGGTGAAAGGAAATAGCATTAGACGTGTCACGTCCACAGGACAATTCTGTGAGAATGTTTTGCAAACATCCTCGAAGTCCTTGTCATGTAAGTACGCCTTCTCACTTTCCATCCCATGAAAGGTGGGAAGAAGTTGGATCATCCCATTGCGAAATTGAAATTCGCCATCATGTGGTGGGATTAGAATGCAAGAGGGCGTAGGTGCGTGTTCTGGTTGCATGAGATCGCATAAAGGTCTTAGCGCCTCATCAAGTGGTGCAACCACATTGTCACCATTTTCACTTTGATTATCACCCATTGATTCAGTAGGAGTAGCTACAGGGTTAACAGAACTAGAGGAATCTGATAAGTAGAGTGGATTTTCGAAGATTCCTTCAATGGAATTGTTGGACATGAACTAAGAGAGTTCTTTAAGGAAAGTGTTTTACCTAAGGAACTAAAAGAAAAAGAAATTAAAAACAGAAATAGATTAAGGTAACCTAAGTATTAACTCGTCGCCTTCCCCGGCAACGGCACCAAAAACTTGACACGAATATTTTTCTGTGCGCTTGTGTGCTATACCCAAGTGTAGGTAATCGTGTAAGTAGTAAACTGGATTAAGTCCAGGTCGATCCCACAAGGAAGGTTTAGAATTAAGTTACCTAGATTAGACTTTAAACGAAAGGAAAATTCAATATTTTGAAAGAAGTGTAGAACACAAAGTTCTACGATTAACAACTACTAAAATTAAAAACAACTAAGTTAAATTAACTAACAATGAACTATTTAACGAAAGTGAAATCTTAAAAACGGTTTTACTTAATAAAAGGAAGTGCTGGGATCACGTGAATCCATTGTGACCTAGCCATCTACCATGCAATTGCAGTTTAAGCTCAATGGAGTACATCTTCTACAATATTCTGTACTTCTCTAAGGATCTAGAATCAATAGCCCTTTCATGACTGGGACTATATCATCTCAATTAAGTTTGAAATACATGAAAGCGGTTTAATTCAATAGTTAAGACTCGCACCTACAATGGTGTTAGCATTGAGGGTGGTTTTCAAAATGTATTGAAAGAAAATGCCTTAAGGCCTTGATCTCGTCAAAATCAAGATGTAAAAGTATTCTTTACTTTTCAATAAATTTGCAGTGTGGAAGTAAAGGTCGAACCCACAGAGATTGATTACTACAACGTCTTAATTTTAAAATCTAAGTCTAGTTAATTAGGGAAAACGGATTTGATTTTGAATTTAATTAAACTACTAACAATAAAAGTAAATCTAAACTATGAAAGCAATTAAAGTTGTTTTAAGAGATATTTAAAGGGAACCTAGGATTGCAAATCCACCACTAGATTCATAATAGGAATATCTATGAATTACTTTAGCTTATTACGTTGGATGAATATGGGGAATTGTAGCTACAAGCCCAATTCCTCCGACAAGAAGATAATCATGGTTCAAGCACCAATATAATCCATCTGCGGATAGCACGAATTATCTCACACTAAACTAGGGTTGTGATCTAATCCGTCTAACCTAGGCATGGACTATTCGGATACTTGATAGCACGAATCAATAAAGCACCATCACATGTAAACAATCTAAACAAGCACAGCAAGACTAGATCGTTGAGCACATCACAGTCAAAATAGATCTAAGACAAGAATAAATTCTGAAAGCAATGATTTAATCAATGTAAGTACGATTTATTTATAAAAATCCTCTAAACATGTGACTGTCATCCATACATAATAAACTAAAATAAAAGCATAAATAAAACCCTATTACTCATCTAGGGCTTCATTGAAACCCTAGATCGATGATCTAAGCTGCCATAGGAGTAGAAATCGGCAAGTAGTTGATGGAGGAGGCCATGGAAACCCTTGGTCTTCTTCTTCTTCTCCTTGCTTCTCCCTCTTCAAGGGCTGAAAGTATGGTTGTAGAATGTGTGTATATTAATTGCCAAACCTCTAATTGAAGTAAAATAGAGTTTATATAGAGTTTACAACATGTTTTGGAAGCCTTTACAACTCGAAACGGACTGAAACGCATGTAATTTACAGTCTGGACGTCGTTTAGCAGTCTCGTTTGCACAGGAGTCTTCAGTACACTGAAATACGCAACTTTGGTTTTTGGGCATATCGCGCGAGCGGGTCGCGCGAGCGCGACTTTTGGTACTTCACTCGCGCGGATCGCGCGAGCGAGTTATTGGGGGTCTCGCGCGAGCGGATCGCGCGCGCGACTTCTGGATTCTCGCGCCCGCGGACCGCGCGCGCGACTTTGGTTTTTCAGCTTCTTTCTTGATGACTTTTCACCCTGTTTAGCCTGGTTTCGTTGATTTCTTCCAAAACCTGTCAGAAACTAGAAAACGAAGTAAAAATATACAAAAACAGGATAAAAAGGTACTAACAAATGCTCGTTAAAGCGTATAATTAGGATTAGTTCTCTCCCGATCACACCCCCAAACCTACATTTTGCTAGTCCTCGAGCAAAACTAAAATAAAAACTACTAATAAAAATCTATTCCATTTTCGTATGAATCACGATTGCATTTAGCGTATGCAACAAGCCTTTTAAACCCCTAGGTGTCCCTAGTCGGACGAGTGAAGTCTCGTGAGGGTTCTCATCAACAAGTTACCCACAACCATCTTTATTGACTTATTAATTTAAAAACTTTTATTAAAAACAAAGAACATAATATTCAATACTCCTTATTATACAACAAAGATTTGAAATAGAATAACGAACATAAAGATATAGAATCAAACGTCTACATACATCATGAAAAACAATCTCAAGCACATGCATCGTATAAATCAATAGAGTTTCTCATAAAATCGCACGTGTGTGATGAGGTAGTCAAATGAACACGCGTTTGTCATGAACTTGGAATATAACCCGGATAACCGTCTAACTATGTCTCGACTACGAATCTCACAATGAATTACACTCTCAAATGAAACACTCAGAAACATGTGTAATTTTTCTAAAATATGTGAGCAAAGGAATTATGTTTTCAAGACGAATAACGCTCACATACGACATGAAAAAGACGCATGACACGAAAGAACAGTAGTCTCATGGATAAGATGCCAATAATCAAGAAAAATTAATTATTACCATGTTTTAATCCCCTCCCATCGTTTTCATATCCGAACCATGTTCCCTAGGATCAAATAGGACTTTTCAAAGGTTGTAATGTGGCTCAGGCTATGAAAAAGGATAAAATGGATATATGGGTAGATTTAGAATGGCATTGTAAGGCATGTTCGATCTCTTTCATTCTTCTTCTACAAACTTTTCATCTTTTCTTTCTCTTCTTTTCATTCATATATTTTTCTTTCCTTTCATTTTTTTTTTTTTCAACCTTCTCTTCTTTATTTTGTTTCTTTTCCTTTTTCTTTTCTCGCTTCTCAAATGAATATGCATTGAATAACAAGGCACCCACCCCAAACATCATCTTATTTTCTTCTTCTCAATCAACACATCGCCTCAATACTACTAAAAGTTGATCACTCTTCCAGTGGTATACTCCAAGTTGATCAGGTTGGAGCTTTTAAAGAGGATAATGGTGAACAAAGAAAAAGAGGCATTTTAACGGCTCAAGGGGCAAACTAAGGAAATTTTATCTTTTATCGGTCGGTAATAAACAAAGAAGGCCTAAAATCATTTCCTAGAGTTATATGGTTCTTTAATATTTACAATGGAAGATTATTTAGCATGGTAACAAAGATTTTAACTTGACTATCAACCAAAACAAGAATAATGAGACTAAACAACAAGTATATGCGCTATTTCAATGAAATTCGACAAACACACTGTATTTATAACCCTCTAAATAGAAAAGATAGGCTCAAAAGCTCACCGGGCTTAGTCTCCACCATGTGTTATCTAGAAATCCGAATCATATTATAGTTCACAACCAACATGTATTCAAGCAACTACGTGCAATGCATATGTTTAGTGTGCAAATTCATGATATAAAACTACGATTCAAACAATACATAACTTAAAACATTTCAACATGACTTCAGTAAATGTTTAATCGCATATTTCCTTGTTTATCATTCTATAACAAATCACAGTTATTGAACAAGAAGTATCAAATTGATATTGCAAAAACGTTAGTACTATCGTTTATTTAAACACACTTATTGAAAAAATTTTAACATTTTGCATAAAATAATGTGCATGTGTGTGCATACCCCCAAACCTAAACCTTTCATTGTCCCCAATGAAACAATAAAACGAAAGAAAGGAGAGTACAGAAGAATGGAACGATAGTACCTCGATCTTGACAAGCATAGAACAGGTGAACACAAATGAATATGGCAATAAAGTTCAATGTTACCTGTTACTACTAGATAAACGAAAAGAAAACTACAAAAGAATATTCAAAGGAAAAGAGACAGAAATATAAAATAGAAATTGAAAAACTAAACTAAATTAAACTAAACTATCAAATGGAAAAGAAATAAACGAAAAAGTATAAATATAATAAGGAAAACAATAACTAACTCGATCTAAAATGGCGTAATAAACAGAAATAGAAACAAAAACATTCTCAGAACAAGTATGGGGGAAAGATACAAAAAAAACAAAAGAGAAAAACAAGATAATGGGGAAATCGCGCGCGCGGTCCGCGCGAGCGGCCGTCGCGCGCGCGAATTCCAATTTTTTTTTTTTTTTTTTTTTTTTTTAAATCACTTTCTCGCGCGAGCGAGGTACCTCGCGCCCGCGAATCCAGGCGCGAGGAACTACTGAGGCATCATATAAAAGAAAAGGAAAGAAAAATACTAAGGGGCAATCTCGCGCCAGCGGGCCGCGCGAGCGACGTCTCGCGCGAGCGGGCCGCGCGCGCGAGAATGGTTTTTTTTTTCATTGTGCGGCTAAAATTATGTATATACTATTAAAATAAATTAATACCAACCCCCAAACCTATCCAAAATGTCCAAAACAAACACAAACAGACCCAAAAACAACCAAAAACAAGAAAAACGAATGAAATAAAGCTTGGGTTGCCTCCCAAGAAGCGCTAACTTTTACGTCTTTAGCTAGACCTTTCTATCATAAGACTCATGGAGGCCGTATATCGGACTGTGTACCCCTAAGGATGTCAGGTAGAGCTCGATGGTAAGCAGAAATTACATCGCTTTGAATTAAATCGATTAACGGTTTGTCATTATGTTCGAATCGATTTCTTACCTTTCGAGTAGATTCTTCATTAGGGTTCACGGGATTAGGATTCATCCACTCATCATCGTCCGCTATATTGTTTTCCCCACTTATATTTATTACGTTCTTAGGCTCAATATTCCGTGTAACCTCACCTTCCACCTCACATAGGGAATCGTCATTTTTAAGAGGTTGATCCATAGCATTAAAAATGTTTAATTTTAGATTCATGTTCCCAAATGACACTTTCAGTACCCCCGTCCGACAGTTAACACGTGCGTTGGCGGTTGCTAAGAATGGACGGCCTAAGATGACAGGAGTATGTTTCCTAACATCTAGCACGGGTTCAGTGTCAAGGACCATGAAGTCGACAGGATAATAGCATTTGTCAACCTTAACCAAAACGTCCTCGACGATTCCTCTAGGAATTTTAATAGAACGATCCACTAATTGTATTGTAGCGGCCGTAGGTTTCAGTTCACCTAATCCTAGTTGTTGATAGACGTGATAAGGTATGAGATTAACACTCGCTCCTAAGTCAAGGAGAGCCCTATGAATGATAGTGTCACCTATGACACATGAAATCGTAGGCGTACCTGGATCTTTATATTTTGGAGGAGCGTGTTGGAATACAGAGCTTACTTTTTCCGTGAGAAAGACCTTTTTAGGAGTATGACTCCGTATTTTTCGCTTTTGAGTACAAAGGTCTTTTAAACATTTAGCATAAGCGGGAATCTGTTTAATAGCATCGAAGAAAGGAATATTGATTTTAACTTGTTTGAACACCTCGAGTATATCCTCAACCTTAGACTTTTTATTTGTAAGATTAGACGGTTCCTCAACGTTTGGTGGATATGGCATTCTAGGAGTATAATTCGTTGGGACCGATTCTTTGTCGTTCTTATTTTGGCTCATGTCCTCACCCGTCTCTTTATTAGAGTTATTATTCATACCTTTCACATTCTCTTTCGGAATTTCTATTACCTCCTCCTCTCGGGTAGTCAACCTAGTTGAGACGGCGTTCACTTGTTCATTCGACCCCTTAACCTCATATTGTCCCTTAGGATTTTGGATTGTTTGACTAGGCAACGTCCCCTCGTTTCTACGACTTACTACAGTAGCTAGTTGTCCCATTTGGGATTCAAGCTTCGCAATGGATTGCGTATGAGAGTGCACTATTTGTGCTTGTGCCTGAACTTGCGTTTCAATAGTCTTAAGGGACGCCAACACCTTTTCCTCAAAAATATTTCCCCTTGAAGGATTAGCATTAGGAGGCGGTTGTTGGTATTGGTTAGGTTGAAACTGAGGTCGATACGCATTTGGAAAATTAGTCGCCTCGTTAGGATTATTATTGTTATTTTTCCACGAGAAGTTAGGATGGTTTCTCCATGGCGCATCCGGATTATTAGTAGTTGCATTATAATTATTTCGTGGGTATTGTTGAATAGAATTAATGTGTTGCTCCACGAATTCCGGAAATTGACTCGCCGATGGACATGCAAGTATCGAATGTGAAGGATCAGAACATAATGCACAAATTTCACGAGCGGGTGGGGCTGTCGTTTGGTTCATTGTTAAAAGTCGGTCAAGTTTGTTAGATAGTTCTTTTATTTCAATTGATTGACTTGACTCGAATTTTACATCCCTCTTAGGTTGATTCAGATATCCTTCCGAACGGACAGACACCATTTGGTGCATTGAATTCTCGCTTAACGTTTCAAACATTTTCCAGGCCTCGTCGGCGCTTTTGTGTAGGAAAGTTCCCGCACAAACGGCATCGACGGTGTTCCTAACAGAGGGAATAAGCCCCTCATAAAAGACCTGAACAAGTTGCCACTTAGGGACTTGATGATGTGGACACGAGCGTAGTAATTCTTTAAATTTTTCCCACGTGTCGTAAAGTGATTCCCCATCTTGCATTACAAAATTGGTTATTGATTTTCTTATCTGGTTTGTACGCATAATCGGGAAAAACTTTTGTAAAAATGCGGTGTGTAAGTCTTCCCATGTTCTAATTGTGTTTGGCTCCAAAGATTGGAGCCAATATTTAGCTTTGTCCTTTAATGAGAATGGAAAGAGCCGCATTTTTAGTTCATCATCAGTAAGATTTTGGATTTTCAACGTAGAGCATATGTCCTGAAAATCTCCTAAGTGTTTATAAGGGTCTTCATTTAAACGGCCATGAAAAGATGGAAGTAGCGAGATGGTAGACGACTTTATCTCAAAGTGAGATGCCGTCGCCTCCGGTAATTCAATACATGTTTGCGGCGTGTAAGTCATAGGAATAAAATAATCTTTAAGTGGAGGTGGTGGCGGTATATTAGGATTATTCATATTAGCTCCGTTGTTATTTTGGTTATTGTCGTTATTGTTTCCAATGTCTGCCATTTTAATTGGTTCTATGTTATTAAAGCGTGTTTTCTTTAGTTTTTGAAGAGTATTACGTATTTCGGCTTCAAATAAAGACGTTGGTTTTGGTGTCAAATCGTCGTCTATTACAAACCTAGTTCCAGAAGTTAAATTTGAAGACTTGTTAAGTCTTAATGTACGTTCAAGTTCAGAGTCTAAAGGTTGTAATTCCGGTTTGTTTGAACGTGTACCTAACATAAACTAAAAGAAAAGAACAGAAACCAAAAAACAAAGACTAACTCAACTAAAAAAAACAAATAGCAAGCAATCACGCAACTAGGTCAACAAGCACACAACTACTATGATGCATGCAAATTATCCTGTAATGCAATGACCGCGTCAAGCCCAGCGCCCCGGGTTTCCTAGCTAATGCAGTGCAATTAACCTTAAACTAATGCAAATAGTGCGTCACAGCGCCCTGACTTACAGCGGTTTAAAGCGAATTCCAAAGGAAGCAACTTATTTTATTTATTTATTTTATTTACGTAAGCTCCTTTGATGTAATTAGCTACTCCACCCAGAAACGTTGACTACAAAATAAAAGAAACAAGTTAGTAACTAAAAATAAAAACAGAAAATAAGAAAAGTAAAACTAATCTAATATTTACGAATTAACTAAACTACAATTATAAAACTAAGAGTAGTAATACAATCCCCGGCAACGGCGCCAAAAATTGATCTCGTCAAAATCAAGATATAAAAGTATTCTTTACTTTTCAATAAATTTGCAGTGTGGAAGTAAAGGTCGAACCCACAGAGATTGATTACTACAACGTCTTAATTTTAAAATCTAAGTCTAGTTAATTAGGGAAAACGGATTTGATTTTGAATTTAATTAAACTACTAACAATAAAAGTAAATCTAAACTATGAAAGCAATTAAAGTTGTTTTAAGAGATATTTAAAGGGAACCTAGGATTGCAAATCCACCACTAGATTCATAATAGGAATATCTATGAATTACTTTAGCTTATTACGTTGGATGAATATGGGGAATTGTAGCTACAAGCCCAATTCCTCCGACAAGAAGATAATCATGGTTCAAGCACCAACATAATCCATCTGCGGATAGCACGAATTATCTCACACTAAACTAGGGTTGTGATCTAATCCGTCTAACCTAGGCATGGACTATTCGGATACTTGATAGCACGAATCAATAAAGCACCATCACATGTAAACAATCTAAACAAGCACAGCAAGACTAGATCGTTGAGCACATCACAGTCAAAATAGATCTAAGACAAGAATAAATTCTGAAAGCAATGATTTAATCAATGTAAGTACGATTTATTTATAAAAATCCTCTAAACATGTGACTGTCATCCATACATAATAAACTAAAATAAAAGCATAAATAAAACCCTATTACTCATCTAGGGCTTCATTGAAACCCTAGATCGATGATCTAAGCTGCCATAGGAGTAGAAATCGGCAAGTAGTTGATGGAGGAGGCCATGGAAACCCTTGGTCTTCTTCTTCTTCTCCTTGCTTCTCCCTCTTCAAGGGCTGAAAGTATGGTTGTAGAATGTGTGTATATTAATTGCCAAACCTCTAATTGAAGTAAAATAGAGTTTATATAGAGTTTACAACATGTTTTGGAAGCCTTTACAACTCGAAACGGACTGAAACGCATGTAATTTACAGTCTGGACGTCGTTTAGCAGTCTCGTTTGCACAGGAGTCTTCAGTACACTGAAATACGCAACTTTGGTTTTTGGGCATATCGCGCGAGCGGGTCACGCGAGCGCGACTTTTGGTACTTCGCTCGCGCGGATCGCGCGAGCGAGTTATTGGGGGTCTCGCGCGAGCGGATCGCGCGCGCGACTTCTGGATTCTCGCGCCCGCGGACCGCGCGCGCGACTTTGGTTTTTCAGCTTCTTTCTTGATGACTTTTCACCCTGTTTAGCCTGGTTTCGTTGATTTCTTCCAAAACCTGTCAGAAACTAGAAAACGAAGTAAAAATATACAAAAACAGGATAGAAAGGTACTAACAAATGCTCGTTAAAGCGTATAATTAGGATTAGTTCTCTCCCGATCAGGCCTTAAGTTCAAAGACTGCTTTGACAAACTGAGCATTTGGGGATAGTTTAATAACAACTCCTTAAAACAGAAAGTCTTGGAATAATGTATTGGATGTTACCAAGAATTTGACTGTTCGATCGATCGATGTGCTTTCGATCGATCGACAATCATCATCTCTCGATCGATCGAAATGTCTTCGATCGATTGACTATATCTCTGCACCGATCGATCGAAATAACTCCGATCGATCGAACACAGATATTATTCTAGTGCATGGCAGAGGTTTGGAAATCACAGTTTCATCGCGATTTCCCAACCTCGGACTACTCAGACATGGTCTGGAGTGTCCCAAATGCGTTCTTAACGTAAAGATTCATTAAGGTGTCGTTTGGTTGTGAACTTTTCATGAAAACAATGAAAAATTGAGATTTTACGTATCTAGCATAAACCAACAGTAAGATTAAACACTCACTACCATTAACTAACTGCAGTATGTAAATAAAACGATAACTAAGTAACCTGGAATAAAGAACTTGTATTCAACCACAGAAAATCCCAACTATCAATGTAAATCTTGATTAATAACCTACAAAACAAGAACAAGCTCTCCACTCTCTATAAAAACTGATACAAAGTAAAGTGGGCGTCCCTCTGGACGCATACAAAATGAGTTTTTATAGTAGAAACTTCATGCTAGGGTTAAAAATCCCATCTTTTGCTGCGTGCGCGTATTCTGCTAAAAGGCATATTCGATCGATCGAAGAACTCTCGATCGATTGAACTTCTAGATTATTCGATCGCTTGATACAGGTTGGATCGATCGAATGCTCAATCGCTTGAGAAAACCTCGATCGATCGGGCTTCAGTTTTCACTTTTGAATTATCTTCATTAAAGCTAATCACTCCCTTTTATCCTGCTCAATTAATTATTCACACAGCGACAGTAATCTGCAAAAAATCACAGCTAAAACACACAACTTATCATAGATTAATCATAATGTGTAGAAACTGGCGTTGTAATCCAAATCGCAGATAAACAAGAGAATTGTGAACTAAATTAATGTATTTCCTTCTTTTAGCGCGGTTGTATTTTACAAATACCCCTGCTTGTCAACGGCGTTGATGCGTCCTGGACTCTATGTCCAGATTTTCAGGGTCAGGAGCAGCCAGGGTATTTTGACTATGCTAGTTAGAGGCAGGGGACTTTCCAGGAGGCTGCTTTATATTTCCTATGTCTTTTTAATTTCGGGTTGTAATAAACTAGTTTTAAATATTTGAATAAGGGCGTTTTGTGCCTAAAACCTGGACTTATGTAATGGTTTAGTAAGTTTTAATTTCGGAGCTTATGTTTATTAGTATCCTTTCCTTTAGAAATGTTAAGTTATTTGTTGCAGGGATAATTGGTCATACTCACTTGTCACGACCTACGTCCATAAAGGAAATTAAATGCTTTCCAGTATTATGCTACGTCGGGGGGCGACAGGCTTTTTGGTATCAGTGCCAGGTTTTGCTCGACCAATTGTCCAGAACACATAGGATCTCCCGTTAAGATAGAATTAAGATAAGATAGTTCGACTTGATTCCGTGTTTAGTCGCTTTCTATCGTTGAGAATTTTCTTTCTTCTCGAGAGTTTGACCGAATTCTTGTTGATTTATGGATAGGTACCGTTCTCTCGATTATATGGCTGGAAGAAATCTTAGGAATCATCCCGCTATTGAAGCTGTACCCCCGATAGTAGACCCAATCAGAATGTTTAAGGCTTTTGTAAGGGGATTGGAGAGGGTTAGTGATCAGAACACAATGAACAATAATCAGAATGGGAATCATAATGGGAATGGGAGGCAAGCCCACCAGACTGGAGACAAGCTTCTCAAGGAGTTTCGCACTCTGCGACCTGAGTATTTTACTGGGACTGATGACCCTGGCAAGCGGAATAGTGGTTACGCCAGATGGAATGTATCTTTGAGACCATAGAGTGCACTGATCTGGAGAAGAAGTGTCTGGCTATCTTTCAATTGTCATATGCAGCGGCTGATTGGTGGGATGCTAAAAAGGCGACTATAGGGGAAGAAGCTGCAAGGAGAATGCCGTGGGTGGTGTTCAAGGAAAGGTTTCTCGAGAAGTATTTTCCTGAAGAAGAGAAGGACAAGAGAGAGAAGGAGTTCATGGACTTAGCACAAGGGAATTTGACTGTCCGTGAATACACCACTCGATTTGAACGGTTGTCCCGCTTTGCTCCACATATGGTGGACACACCTAAGAAGAAAATCAAGAAGTATCACCAGGGTCTCAACTTGTCTCTCCGACATCTGACTATGGGGCACCTGAACAAGTCGTTTGAAGCTCTGGTAAGGTTGGCTACAGGATTGGAAAGTGATGGTTGCCAGAATTCAAAACCATTTGGGAATCGACCTCTGCAGAAGGGCTATCCCGGACAGAAATTGGTGTACCCTCAGGGACAGAAAAAGGACTTGGGACGGAGGAAAGAAACCTCAACAGACACAGGCAGTACAGCAGTATCCGCCTCGAGCAATAGAAGGGAACAACAATAATAACTGCTTCAATTGTGGTAATCCCGGTCACCGAACTAAAGATTGCAGAGTACCTAGGCATGCTGATCATCCAGGACTTGTATGCTATAACTGTGGGATACTAGGTCACATGAGTAAGGACTGTAGAGCCCCCAGGAAAGGTAGCTATGGTCAGCAAGGACAGGCCCGCCTGAATGCTGTTATTCCCGAGGCTGCTTGTTATGAGGAGACAGGATATGAAGAAGGTACCTATGCGGAGGGACTGCTCGAGCAACGCACAGTGGAAGGTACTCTAACCTTGTTTAATTCTCATGTTAAAGTTTTATTTGACACGGGTGCTACACATTCCTTTATATCTGTTAAGATTGTTCAGAAATTGGGTATAGTACCGCAACATTTAAATGAAGCTTTGAGTGCTGTCTCACCCTTAGGGACCACCGTCAAGTTATTACATGTATGTAAGGATTGTCCTCTACGGTTAGGAGACCGTGAACTTTTGGCAAGATTGGTGGTTCTGTCGATGAAAGAATTTGATATAATCCTGGGAATGGATTGGCTCGAGAAGAATCATGCGAAGTTGGATTGTGCAAGGAAGAGGATCACATTTGCGGACAATGGGAAGCAACCCTTCGATTTCCAATGTAACCCTTCGGGTGATATGTTCCTCACTAGATGCCTAGCAAACATCGAGGTTGTCGGTGCAGAGGTGACAGTGTCATCAATACCGGTGATCAAAGAGTTCGAGGAAGTATTCAGAGATATTTCTGGATTACCACCTGAGAGGGACATAAAATTCTGTGTAGAACTGGTGCTAGGCACTCGACCTGTAACCAAGGTTCCCTACAGGATGGCCCCTACAGAGTTATTGGAGCTGAAGGAACAAGTTCAAGAACTTAAGAAGTTGGGTTTCGTTCGTCCAAGTACTTCACCCTGGGGATTATTCGTGAAGAAGAAGGATGGGACAATGCGGTTGTGTATTAACTACCGGGAATTGAATAAGGTTACTATCAAGAATAAGTATCCTTTACCTCGGATAGACGATCTGTTTGATCAGTTGCAAGGAGCCACGACCTTTTCTAAGATTGATCTACGGTCAGGGTATCACCAGTTGAGGGTGCGGAAGGAAGACATACCTAAAACTGCTTTCAGGACGAGGTACGAACACTATGAGTTCTTAGTGATGCCATTTGGGATGACGAATGCTCCGGCTGTGTTTATGGACTTGATGAACAGAGTATTGAAGCCATACTTAGATCAGTTCGTTATTGTCTTCATCGACGATATTTTGATCTATTCCAAGTCAGAGGAAGAGCATGAACATCATCTACGGATTGCGATGCAGACTCTCAAGGATCACTGCATGTATGCTAAATTCAGCAAGTGTGAATTCTGTCTTCAAGAAGTTAAGTTTCTCGGGCATATGATCTCACAACGAGGAATCGCGGTTGACTCATCAATGACCGATGCAGTGGCAAATTAGACTCGGCCAACCAATGCTACAGAAGTCAGAAGTTTTCTGGGACTCGCTGGTTACTATCGGAGATTTGTAGAGGGTTTCTCAAAGATAGCAGCCCCGTTAACTGGTTTGACTAAGAAAGATTTGAAGTTTGAATGGGCGGATAAGCATGAACGCGCTTTTCTGGAGTTGAAAGAGAGACTGACAATAGTGCCAGTACTTGCGATACCCAAAGATGGTGAGAAGTTCACTATTTTCAGTGACGCCTCTCATCAAGGGCTGGGATGTGTCCTTATGCAAGACAGTAAGGTTATCGCCTATGGTTCACGACAGTTGAAGCCAAATGAATTGAATTACCCAACTCATGATTTGGAGCTACCAGCTGTCGTATTCGCGCTTAAGATCTGGAGACACTACCTCTATGGGGAGAAGTTCGATTTGTTTTCAGACCACAAGAGCCTTAAGTATTTGTTTACTCAGAAAGAGCTGAACATGAGGCAACGCCGATGGATGGAACTGATCAAGGACTATGACTTTACATTAGAGTACCACCCTGGTAAGGCTAATGTAGTCGCTGATGCCCTAAGTCGGAAACCTCGCGAAGTGATTGCTTCATTGATGGTAAGGGAATGGAAGGCCTTAGAGATAATCGCAAAATTTGATATGCAGATTTCTGAGGGAAGTGTCGGGCAACACTTTGGATGCCTCATGTTACAACCAACACTTGTGAGTCGAATTATCGAGGCCCAAAAGAAAGACGAGAAGTTTCAAGTATGGTTCGCCAAGATGTCAGAAATGGACCCTACAGAATGGAAGGTTGGGACCGATGGAGAATATCGCTATCGAGACAGATTGTGTGTGCCAAATTTAGGAGATTTGAGAAAAGATATTCTCGAAGAAGCACATAAATCAAGACTGACAGTACACCCAGGAGGAACAAAGATGTATAAAGATTTGAAGAGAAACTTCTGGTGGGAAGGGATGAAAAGAGAAGTAGCCGAGTTTGTGTCTAAATGTTTGACTTGTCAACAAGTTAAGGCCGAACGTCAGAGACCCTCGGGATTGTTGCAACCCTTACCTGTTCCGGGATGGAAGTGGGAACACATAACTATGGATTTCGTGGTTGGACTACCCCGATCACAACAGAATCATGACGCGATTTGGGTAATTGTGGATCGCCTGACGAAGTTCGCACACTTCATCGCGTAGAATATGACTTACCCAGTAGAAAGGATGAGTCGAATGTACCTACAGCAAGTGGTGCGACTGCACGGTGCCCTTGTGTCGATTGTATCAGACCGCGATGCATGTTTTACCTCAGGATTTTGGGAGAGTTTGAAGAAGGCTATGGGAACTTCGCTCAAGATGAGTACAGCTTTCCATCCTCAGACCGATGGATAGACCGAGTGTGTTAATCAGATTATGGAAGATATACTGAGAGCTTGTGTAATCGATTTTGAAGGATCTTGGGAGACGCATTTACCATTGGTCGAATTTGCGTATAACAACAGCTATCACTCGAGTATTGGGATGGCACCGTTCGAAGCCTTGTACGGACGGCCATGTCAATCTCCCTTGTGTTGGGCAGAAGTGGGAGACACAGAACTTTTGGGACCAGATTTGGTGAGAGAGATCAATGAGAAGATTTCACTGGTCAAAGAAAGAATGAAAACTGCACAGAGTAGGCATAAGAGTTATGCGGATCGGCGTCGAAAGGATTTGGAGTTCAGTGTCGGAGATCACGTACTCCTTAAGGTTTCACCTGTTCGGGGAGTAGTACGTTTTGGTAAAAAAAAAAGGGAAGTTGGCACCTCGTTTCATCGGACCATTCGAGGTATTGGAGCATGTTGGGAAAGTGGCTTATCGACTCACGTTGCCACCAAAGATGTCTGGTGTTCATAACATATTCCATGTCAGTATGTTAAGGAAATACATACGGGATCCTTCGCATGTGGTAAATTTTGATGATATTGAGATGAGTCAGAATGTTGTCTATAAGGATAGACCTGTGAGGATTCTTGACCAGAGTATCAAGAGGCTGAGAAGAAGAGATGTGCCTTTGGTTAAGGTTCAGTGGAGGCATCATGACGAGGGAGAAGCGTCGTGGAAGTTAGAGTCAGACATGAGGACTAGATACCCCGAGTTATTTCAGGATTAGTTAGCTCGGATTTTGGGGCGAAATCTCTGTTAAGGTGGGTAGAGTGTAACACCCTGTTATTTCTTTTTCATTAATAAATGGAGATTTCATTTTAATTTCTCTTTGTAATATTTATTTGGGGGTCAAACCATAATTTTCTTAAATATAAAAATGCTTTCTATGGTTTTAAAAATAATATCTATACTTTTGTACAAACCAAAATTTATTTCATTCACTAATACGATTTTTCTCCATTTTTATTTCAACCGTAAAATACCAATTATATTTTAAAACTGTGTCTTTACCGCGTCTTGGATGAGGGAGCACGTGAGCTCAACCTCACCGGGTGATTTCTCCTTTGCTTGGAGCCTACACATATTTCAGTATATATGTTTATGCGTATCTCTCAACTCTTTGTAACTCTTAATCCCTCTCAACTTTCTCTCCCTCTCTCAAGAACAACACACACACACACACACACATATTCAGATTATATACATATAGATACACATACAAATATATATATATATATATACAGTTCAAGAACGGAGGAAAAATTCTTAGCGACGGAAATTTCGGCGGAATTCTTGGCGCGCTAAATTTCAGTTCAAAAGCTTCTGTGAGTATTATAAATTCACTCTCAACGTTTATATATGTATATTTCCGTGTATATAGATGTGTATATACATATATATGTATAATCACCATTGAAGCTTGAAAATGGGAGTTTTACAAAAGTTAACCAAAATCAATTCCGTGAATTGGGAATGAAAGATCTTAGTCCCAATAAGCTGCGGTTCGAATACTACGGCTTAATTCATCCGTATCGCGACGTATCATTGATTTAAAGTTTTGTCACCTCTCGGTTTTACGTGAATTCGAGAGTTACGATTGAAATTAGCTTAAACCGATCACGTATTCGTAATCCTTGCGGAAAAACGAAGAAATCCATATATTACATGTCTTGGTTGAAGCAGAATTGAGAAATGGGTCAAAACAGGCTTCAAATTCGTAACAGGGGAGAAACTGCTGATACCAATCGATTGGTATGATTACCAATCGATTGGAATGATTACCAATCGATTTCCATATTTACCAATCGATTGGCATGTGTTCCAATCGATTGGCATTTTTACCAATTGATTGGCATGTGTTCCAATCGATTGGCACTTTTACCAATCAATTGGCATTTTTTAGTACTGACAACTTTTACTAAAACGGCCATAACTTCCTCTAGAAAACTCAAAAACGCGCACCGTTTGAAGCGTTGGAAACTAGACTCAAAGACCTTTCATTTAATATGTAATTCATTCATAAAAATTATAAATCATTTTTAAGGGCATTGCTTCAAAGTGAACCTGCTTGTGTACTAGTAGCTGTAAAAGTGTATTAATGTAGTTTTTGATGAATTTACCTTTTTTTTTCATATATGACTTGATAGTTTAGATCATGGGTTCTAACTCAATGATTCTAAGTACATTGTACCTCGTTAATAAAGAAGAATAAAAAGACTTGATTTCTCGTACTTTTGTTTGGTGTTACAATTTCATGGACATTGACATGCATGATAGGGTTGAGGTACAGTCGACATGCATGATGTGTGAGAAAGTGTGAAAAGAGTAAAGAGTGGCGGTCTGGTGTGCGACCTCAATATCGATCGGATATTATTCCTGGTATTGGAGGCGACAGTGTTATGTACGACTTAGATATCGATCGGATATTATTCCTGGTATCTAAGGCGAGCATTTTGGATATCGATCGGATATTATTCCTGGTATCCGAAGCGATGGTTGGTCGTGATCGACTCAGATATCGATCGGATATTATTCCTGGTATCTAGGCGATAGCGTGGTGTGCGACCTCAATATCGATCGGATATATTCCTAGTATTGAAGGCGGTAGTGTGGTGTACGACTTAGATATCGATCGGATATTATTCCTGGTTTCTAAGGCGCGCATTTCGGATATCGATCGGATATTATTCCTGGTATCCGAAGCGATGGTATAGTGTGCAGTTTGGATATCGATCGGATATTATTCCTGGTATTAGAGGTAATGGTTTGGTTGAGTCGAGTTTTGTCGAGTGAAAAGAGTCAGAAAGATGAGATGTTACATTGTTCATGCACGGTCGCATATTTATTTCTTACTTTATTCCCCCGTGACTTAAGTTGGAATTGCAACCTTGAATTTATTGCTTTTAAAGTTAAATTGTACTATTGTTTATTTGCTTATATATACATTGCGAGCACTTGTTTATTTTGCTCACCAGCTTTCATTAGCTGACGGCGTTGATGCGTCCTGGACTCTATGTCCAGATATTCAGGGTTAGGAGCAGCCAGGGTATTTCGACTATGCTAGTTAGAGGCAGGGGACTTTCTAGGAGGCTGCTTTATATTTCCTATGTCTTTTTAATTTCGGGTTGTAATAAACTAGTTTTAAATATTTGAATAAGGGCGTTTTGTGCCTAAAACCTGGACTTATGTAATGGTTTAGTAAGTTTTAATTTCGGAGCTTATGTTTATTAGTATCCTTTCCTTTAGAAATGTTGTTAAGTTATTTGTTGCAGGGACAATTGGTCATACTCACTTGTCACGACCTACGAGTCCATAAAGGAAATTAAATGCTTTCCTGTATTATGCTACGTCGGGGCATGACATCTACTGCATTGAAGTCGCTACTACAAGTAGCACTTCTTCTGGTGAAGTCATGACTTGATGTAGCAATTTCTGGTTGGAATTATTTCGTATGCGAAGTAGCGACTTCTAAGAAAGTGATGGGTTTGGGATATAAGTTGAAGCAGTGATGGGTCAAGGACATAATCGCCCCAATTTGATGCTTTGGGTAAAAAGTTCGAGAATTCTGTGATACAATCAACTAGTTTGGTTGACCAAAATGGTGTACAACATTTTATGATCTTAGGTACAATATTTTGTTATACTTTGAGTTTAACAGTCTCACGATTTTAACAGGTCTTGTTACAAGTAGAGAAGCGATTAAACCTGGATCAGGGGAAGTGGGGCAAGTATACACACCTCACCCACCTCATTCATCTTGACCTTCTTGCCTCATGAGTCTTGGCTCTTAATCATCACAATTGTACTAAATACCGTCGGTATCTTCTAAGTGAGAAGTTGTTTTTTTGGGTAGTCAAAGTGAGAGGAATTTAAACAGATTGAATTAAAATTACATAAATTTAAAACTCTGCTAGATTTAATATATATCAACACTCAAACTGCAGAATTTAAATAACTTAAAAAAGTACATAATATAACAAATACTTGCACTGAAAATTTGTCAAAAATAGGAATTATATGAAATTATACAACATAAAAAAAATCAAATATTTTCATAAAAGCAATGATAATAATTGTTAAAATTTTTTACATACCATGTACTAGACTTTTAAGAGTCAATTTGTCAAATACTTAACAATTTTTCATGCGTTCACTGGTAAACGTATATGATCAACACTTAATTAAACACCCTGTTGGCAAAAAGAAAAAAAACACTTAAACACCAAATAAAAATTGAGGCCTCCAATGGTGTACACTTAAAAACTAACCAATCACATAATATACAGATACATACATGCAAAAGAAACCTATGACAAGTGGAGAGTGTTGATTTTTTAGCACAAAAAAAAAAGAAAAAAAAAAAGAAAAAGAAAAAGAAAGTGGTGAGTGTTATCATCCATAGAATTTTAATACACATACAATATATGTAGATATAAAAAGTGAGGCGTTTGAGTTAGAGTGCTTTAATAAAATAAAATGAAAAGGAAAAAAAATGTAGAGAATGCCAATGTGGCACAATGAGGAAGAACTTTTGCTATCTTTTATACAAACTAGGCTATCGATAAAAATGCCGAAACCATTAACAATCAAAGCAAATGAGAATATGACATCGAACATAATGGAGAAGGGTTTTGGCCTTATCTGTTATATATAGCATATACATTTTATGTTCGCTAGAGATGATAGATTGGAGTATCAAAAGTAAAAATCCAACTGACAATTAAGCCCGTGTTATATTTGTTAAACTATGCAGGAAAAAAAAAAACAAAATGGGAAAAAAAATTCACTTTCTTAGCTACCCTTAACCTACAATTCAAAATTCATAGTTATTTTTTTCGACATGGACATGCACACTGAAAAAAAAGATACAATTGACCACGTTATAGATTTTGGTAATGCTTCATAAAAAAGAATATAATTGTGTACATACTTTTTTTGTATTTTTTTTAAATGTTTGAAATTGAAAAAAAGTACAAATTTTGATTACCCCTTTAAATGACAAGCTTTTATTACTGTACACAAGAAGAGAGAGGATCATAGAGAATAGGAAAAGACAAAAAAAAAATATATGTTCAAATAGAAAAGTTTGGCTCTCCAATTTTATAAATTATGAAAGTTAAGGAAAAAAAAAGAAAATAATAGAAAATGCCAAGTGACACTAAAGGAAAAAATCATAGAAAATGCCAAGTGGCACAGCCAGGCACAGCCAGAGAAGGGATTTTGGCTTAGCTTTTAGATATAGTAACTAGTCGAAAACCCATGCTCTACATGAGGCCTAATAGTATAACAATTCTTGACATACATCTTGCTACTTAATTTCTTACAGACAGATCAAAAGCCATTCAATAAATGGTAAAGATGTTTAAAAATGTATAAGTAGATATCCTCCAAGAAAACTTTAAGTTTATTATCCCTACTTTATCATCTAAAAATAATCTCAGAAACCAAAATCTCCTTCCCAATCAAACATAAAATAAAGGAAATTTCCCCCAAACTTTTTAGGGAAAAAATAGATAGTCGAAAATGAAATGACAGATGATGTAATTTACAGTCCTTATCTTGCATTGTGATCAGTTTGTTACGACATGAAAATTGCACCTTCACCATTGTCAACCTTCATTTCTCGAATGGATAAGAAAGGAACTTTAAAATAGTTAGCTCTAAGATTTTTGAAGAATAGGAACGTCAACTTGGCAAGTTTTTCTTGTTCCTGCATAATACAATGGTTTATTAGATTAGATGACCAGATAATCTATCTAATCTAATCTAATATACGTATATGAAATTGGAAGCTTTACCTTCTGACATGTGGCAAGTATGAGAATTTCCATAATTTTAAATTTTCTTTTAACATATTTAGTGCATAATACATATTGCAAGATTTGATAAAGTTTATCCTAAAATCAATTTAGCTTAGATAATTCTACATGTAGGTATATGTAATCTATTAAATGACTATTATTACTACCCAAAAATGGTGGTAGTATGTAAAATATCTCATCACTATTAACTAACAATCCTCACACATATCTCTTTGTGTTTATATATATATATATATATCACATTAAATTGAATTACTTATATTGAGGGTCTGTTACATTTTCAGTTTGGCAAGCTTCCTCTCACATAGTCACAAGTACATATCATGCACATATATCACGCACATGCAACCAAATTCCTTATTTTATGCCTTATATAGATTACTTGCAATCTAATTATCTAAACAGCAAAAATTCAAAACAGTCTTGCACCATGGGTTGATAACTCAAATATAATTTTTTAGAGTATTTGCATATTTTCATTAATCATTTACTTTTTAATGGTGGATAGGTTGTAGAGCCATTGGCAGAGAGGGACTTTGTTGCTTTGTGGGTGCATTTGCTTGGATTGGAGACGGCTATTTATTCACAAATTCTCATTGTGGTCAAGACAAAATTATATTTTTTTTGTCTGTAAATCTTTTTCTCAAGGGTAATTCCAATTTATGTTCACTCCATCTCTGCTTACAAAAATTAGTCTCTTTTTAGTCTCACAATTGCTCTTTCTTTCCTCTTTTTGGTATTTTGGGTTATTGTGTGGGAATACAGATGAAAGCTAGAAAAATCTTACTCAGCTTGCTAATTAAAATTTTCTTTATTTCCTTTTCATTCCATTGACTGAGTAATGATTTGGAATTTACAATAGCAAATTTTATCCTGTAATGGTTAATTCATTTTGCTACACTAAACTTTCATAGGAACATACATTTCTTTATTAGAAATGCAAACGTGATCACGGTGAACCAAGTCCGAGAGCACATTCAACATTTTCCGTTTTTTCCATCTTCTCCACCTCCAATATGAACATAGCAGTGAGATTTTGATATTTTTCTAATCGTTGTTCTCAAGCAGTTTGTATAGAAAATTAAATTGCAGTTCACACACTTACTTTCCTATAATGCAGCATGTGTAATGTCTGAAATTGTAAATTACTAATAAACTGTGATATAGAGTAGGTGAGAAAGTGAAAGAACATACCAGGAATGAAAGTTCTCATTTAATATTTTGAGAAGCCCATGATTTTTTTTCTACTTTTCCTAACGTTTGGTTTTGAGAAAATGTAAGAAAGAGAAGAAAACAAATCATCGGTTTAGCAGCTTAATTTAGCTGAATAGAGTTTTCTAATACTTTTAAGCAAAAACAAAGAATTGTTATGATCCTTCCAGATACAAATTCACCTACATGCATTATGAAAGATAATAGTTCTTGAAATACATGTTTGATCATAGCAGTTAGATAATTCTATGGCGTGTGGGTGTATATTTTTCTTAAGGTATAGGCATATTTAACATAAAATTATAGACATTTATTTGAGATTGCATTTGAAAATGTTTTACTTTTGCTCTTCTAATATGCATTGAAATATTTGGTGGTCTCTGAGACAGGCTCCAATTGGCTAAAACAATTCCTAGACTGAGGCTAAACACAAATAGCTACCTCCTAAAGGTTTAAGTTGGGAGACAAATTGGGTTTAAAGATCTATGGGTTTAAAGACCAGACACAAATGTGACCTTAATTGATTTATGGAGATGTTTTTTCTTTGTTGCCCATTAACCGTTACGAATTTGTTATTTCCAACGGAAATTTACCGTTACAAATTCTATTTGTTAGAAAATGTGGATTTTGGTAAATTTTTCCAATGGATATTTCTAACGGTAAATATCCGTTAGAAATAACAAAATCTGTCTGTTAGAAAATGTGGCTTTTGGTGTAGTGATTGAGTACGCCATTTTTTATGTTTATATATGGTGCCTTTTAAAGCATGATTTGATGCTATGCAATTTTTGCTCACATAACACAGTGAATTTATAAGCATTGCAACATATAATGTATAGTTTTGCTCCTTGCTCCCTAGCTGAGACCTTTTTTCTTTTTCTTTTTTCTTTTTTCACCTTATTTGGGTACCTATTGTACATGGCTCTATATAAAACATAACCCTATCCATCACACTTTGCTTTTGTGTATAAACACGACCCTGTCCTCCAACGAGGATCACTAATGATTTCTATTGGAAGACTGGTATGGCTTCTAAGGACTGGTTGGATGTTACGAAGAAAGGAATATTTGAAGTCTCTTTTTCTAGTTCCGCCCTTGTAGGGTTATTGTAGCTTTCACACAATTTTTTGCAGTACCAACTTATACGCACTGTCAACGGATTCTGGGAATGCAGTTTCCTAACACAATCGATTGAAAATGGCAGTATGTTAAGGCTTAGTCTATTTATACCTGATGAACTGTTAGGTGTTTTATATCATGCATTGTTGATTAAGAGTTATATTGGAATAATACACACATTGAATAATGGGCTTAATGCTTTAAACAATGGAAGTAGTGGGTCTGTTTACCGCAGAGGTCAATACTATTTATGTTAGTGCGCGTGAATGCGATCACGAAGATCTTACAATATCGGGTGCGGGATCCTAATGAGTTGATATAGTCGAATGTGTTATGTGTTGAGAAAACTAGGACTGCGTGATTGGCTTCCTGGTAAACATATGTGGTTTTGTGGGGTACCTTTACCACCTTAGTCCGACAGAGACTAAAGGAATATCACCTTAGTCCAAGACCGAGACAGGGAAAGTCCGATAGAGGCTAAGGGATATGTCACTTTAGTCCATGACCGAGGCTAAGGGATATACTAGTGATATTGTCTTAGACCATGACTGAGATAGGAGGTCCGATAGAGACTAAGGGATACATATAGTGGGAATTGTAATGTGGCTAGTACCCTGGTCCGATAGAGGCTAAGGAAATGTTGCCTTAGTCCAAGACCGAGACATGAGAGGCCCGACAGAGGCTAAGGGATATGGTCACGTTACTCCAAGACCGAGACTGATGGTTATGTTGATGATATCATCTTAGTCTGATAGAGGCTAAAAGAATATTACCTTAGTCCATGACCGAGATGGGAAGTCCGATAGAGGCTAAAAGGATATGTCCCTTTAGTCCATGACCAAGACAAAGAGGGATATATCATGAACTTAGTCCAATAGAGGCTAATACGTACAAAAATAATCAGCTAATGAAAGTGAAGCTTCGAGGCCACGCCAAAGAACACCAAGCCACCGAGGTGCTAGTCATCTGATTTCCAGGGAAGACGCCGACAAATTCTGACCTGTTTATCTAGTCCTACAGGTCCCGACCTACGAGTCAGAAATGCCGCCTAAACATGACTCGCCACAGGTACAGCTCAGTCAGGCCACAGAACGTGATGCAGAACCTTCTAGACAGTTTCTTATGCCAGCTAGAACACTAATGGAATGTAAACATAGTTTCCTAACCTCATTAGGAAACTCACACAGGCTGTGCCAATCAAACTCAATCAAATTATATTACCTTATCAATATAGTTTCCATGTATGAGGAGGTCACTTGCATGTATAAAAGAGGCCTCTCACTCCCTATAGGGGAGGATCTTTTATGCAATACAGAGAACACCTTCATTTTAAGTGCCCGATCGACCTCTGGTTGCTTCAGACCATTGTTGGTTCACTGAAGGTCACCGGTCACTTTACAGTATAATAAAGGTGCTAAGACACACCCGTGGACGTAGTCTCTTCGTTAATAGGGCCAAACCATATATAAACCTCCTCTTTTATTTTCTTTTCTTACCTTACACTAAAAATAGGCATCATCAGTTTGGCATCGTCTGTGGGAAATGACAATTTTCCTAAAACAATATCTAAACTGATCACTATGCCTCCACGTAAGAACAAGAAGGCTACTCAACAAGCCGGCCAGGCAGATCCACTAGCCTCAGAGCAGGCAGGAGTCGCCTTGACCCCAGAGCAAATTACTGCGACTCTTACATAACTTTTGGAGGGCCAGCATCAAACCTAGTAGTAGAGTAAAGCTCTTTTGGCCCAACAAAATCATCCTCCATAGGCCAGATCCTAGTCTAGGAACGCTAGATGTGGTCGGGAACCTGTACGGACTCGACAACGCGTCCAGACCAATTTGAGCTGTATGGTGGAGCCCGAGAAATCATCAATGATAAGTGTGCTTCTAGGGGGGAAAGGTAGGGGCATGGGATCTAAGAATCGGCCTCGGTCAGGAATCGAGATGACCTTAGGCATAGGATCAACCGGAGTCACAACCGAACCTTGTCCTAGAAGATAGTACATCTTGAGCAAGAAGCCTCTTCTACCGACCTGACCTATTGGATGGATACTGGTCGGGTAGGAGTAGAGGCATTCATCAAGGACTTGGAAAAGCAGATCAGCAGAATGGCCAAAAAGCTGGGCTATAACTCAATTCTAGATCAAGTCAACACTGAAATTGAATCACTGCTCTCTGGCCAGATTACCAGGTTTGATATTCCCCATAAATTTAAGCAGCCCTATTTGGATTCTTATAACGGCTTGGGGTGCCTGGTCGACCATGTTCAGACCTACAAGGCCCTATGGCCCTTACCACCAACACTGATGAACTATACTGCCTAGCCTTTCCCAGTACTCTGAAAGGCCCCAGCCAAATAGTGGTTTCAGGGAGATCTATTAATGATTTCAAGGAGCTTAGAAAATAGTTCATCAGCTAGTTTATAAGCATGCTCGACCGGCCGCAGCCTGACACCCAGCTTCTCACTATCAGACAGTAGAAGGGAGAGTCTCTAGAGTATCTTGTTGACCAGTTTAACCAGCAGAAATTCTAAGTATACAACCTGAATGAGACAGTCACCATCACAACCTTCTGCTTGGGGGTTCAGAATGCCAAGGTCACTGCATCGTTTCACAAAAAATGAACGGCCATGTTGGTTGAACTCTTGGAGATGGTTGGGAGGTACAATGACACTGAGGAGTTTTTGAAGTCTAAGAGCTCAGGCTTTACGGACGATGAATTTGTCAAAGCCAAGCAAAAGCATGAAGACTCTGAGAAGATTCTGAGGAAGAAGCAAAGACCGAATCAGCAAAAGGGCAGTCAGAAGCAGACCCTGATAACCTTCATTCCTCTTTCTTAGCCTATTAAAGAAGTAATGGCCGCCGTAGAAGCCCATAGCTTACTTATAAAGCCGACAAAGATACAGAACATGCCCAAGAAATAGAATTGGGATAAGTATTGTCGATACCATAATGACCATGGCCATGATAGTAAGGATTACTTCAAACTAAAAATTGCCATTGAAAAACTTATTGAGAAGGGTTACCTTGCTGAGTTTTTCAATAACAACAGACAACCATGGCAAGACGCCCGACCTCTCAAGCAGTAGCAACCCCTCGGTAACATCAATGTGGTCTCCAGAGGAATGTCGGGAGGAGGATACTCACAGTCACCTAGAAAGAGACATGTACGGGCATTCTGAGAAGATATCGCGTGCATCTGACCAGTTGGCCATCTGCCAATCGATACCCTCACGTTCTCATCCAATGATATCCAAGGCATACATTACCCCCATGACAATCCCCTGTCGGTGACTCTCACGATTGTTAATTATGCAATCAAACGAGTATTGGTGGACACCAAAAGTTCCACAGATATACTTTTTGCCTCAGCATATGAGTAGCTCAAAATCTCAAGAGACAGACTCCGACTAGTGGCAACCCCTCTAGTGGGGTTTAATGGGTTCAGTACAAAACTGTTTGATATGATCGAGCTACTAGTGTTAATGGGAACTCATTAGTAGTAGGTTTAACTAGTTAGCTTCGTGGTCATAGAAGCCCCCTCTGCATACAATGTCATCCTCGGAAGGCTGATCCTCAGCCAGGTCAAAGCAGTTGTATCAACCTATAGCCTGTTTGTCAAATTCCCAACCCTAAAGGGAATAAGGGCTTTGAGGGGGGATCAAGCTATGGCTTAGAGTTATTATGCCAACTCTCTACACAAAGGTGCAATACCTGAGGCCCTGAACATTGAGGAAACGGACCCAAGGGAGGAAAATGACAGAGTAAGCTCAATTGAGGGCTCACCAAAATAATTCTAGATCCCTAGGATCCAGACTAGGCTGTTGATGTCTGTTTACTTCTGGAACCCAAGCTCTAAGAAAGTTAATCTAGTTCTTGAGGCAAAACCAGGATATCTTCACGTGGAGCCATAAAGACATGCCACGAATTGACCCCATGTCATGTTTGTCACACCCGTTATTTTTTATTATTAATAATGTAATTTTTGGATATTCATTATTAGTATTTTCTATATATATGTATAAATGATATTTCGAGAGTGCTTGGCATTTCATGTGTGTTCATACATTTCATAACATAATTCATAATTTCAAAATAAACCTTTCTTAGCTTTCCAAACCTAAGCGCTCAAGCAGTGCTCTAGAGGAGCGAGTGCTCGAGTTTAAAAAGAGTGAAAAGACTATTTTGCCCCTGGGCTCTTAAATTCTATAAATACTAGACCCTCTTGTGTATTTTTACGTTGGAAATAGAGATATTCAGGCAGTGATATATAGAGAGGGTTATTGAGAGAAATCTTTCATACACACAAATATTCCTCTTACATGTCCTCATCCAAGCTTGTGATCACCTTCATTTCTACATACTTGATGTCCTCTTAAGTTCCTTAAAGTCTCCGAGCTGAATACATTAAGTTTCTTACAAGTTTTGGAGTTCTAGCTCAAGTTCATTATCTTTCTCAACATTTTCTTTTATTTGATTTTGATAATCGAGTATTACAACTCACATATAGCATGTTCATGTACATGTAATAATATGTAATTATGTTGCATGTACTTGATTTAACAATATTTATTTCATGATCATCATAACTTTTATCTATTCCTTAAGAATTCATAAATTTCATGATTTACTTGACTTTGATCTTTGTGAGTATTACAACTCACTTACAATGTCTATATGTACATTAATAATCTGTAAAATTTGTTTACATGTGTTTGATTTAACAAGATTTAGTTCTAGATCATCATCATCATCCCATTTTTTAAGTTTATATACATAGATATCATCATCTAATTAGTTTTGATCATCATTTTGAGTGCTATGACTCATGTATAATGTGTATATGATCATGTATAATCTGTTTTATAGTTGCATGTCAGTATTGAGTTGAGATTTCAAGTTTTGTAAATCAAAATCGTATCTATTTTACTAAGTAAATAAGTCTGTTGGAAACTGTTAAAACTCGAGCGTCGAGCCTGGAGCGATCGAGTGGTCCAAGCACTTGAGCCTGACAGTTTTTGTTTTCCTTGCTTGTTTATATGATGAAGTTAATATAGTCATGTTATATGTTGTACTCTAAGCCTAGTTAACTGAACATGAGATTGTGCATGTTATATATGAACGAGTTTATCAATTCTATAGTTGTGCTATATGCTTCTTAGTAGTACCATGTTTAAGAGTATGATCCATTCATTCTTCATCTGCCGATTCTTCTAATATGTTAATTTTACATGATGTTGGATTAGTACTATGATCAGTTTGTGATGATTAGTAGTAACACGTCGGGTCGAATCACTAATGATGTAATGAAGAATAATGCACGAATAATGTACTTAAATTGATGAGTGGGTTGCTAAACGCGTGAGAGCATGGTTGTGTTACATGGTTGTGTAGAATAACCTCGCCGATTGTTCTGTGGATGTTTGCATCAGTTGTGTCATTGATGTTAGTTGCCTTATTTTGGGTTTCATGAGGTATTGTCGTCAGTATATTATGGTTGGTTGTGTCATGTTGGTGTTGAGTTAGGGCCAATTGTGGGATAGGTGATTGAGTTAGGGATAATTATAGGCTAGATGATGAAATGAGGGCCATATGTGGCCGTATTTCACATTTGAGGGTCATGTGTGGCCGTGTAGAAGAATGTGATTGAGTTAGGGCCAATTATGGGCTAAGCGGGAGTATTATGGCCAGTTTGGGCATGTTATGTCTTGTGTGATGGATGCTAGTACCGTCTATTCAGTGTTGTTGTAGTTGTGGGTAGAAGCTAGTACTGCCAGTGTTGTGGTCGTGTGTGACAGAAGCTAGTACTGTCAAGTTGTGAGTTGTTGGCATAGTGGATTCATGTGCATTATGTTGCGTTGATGTGGTTGCATAATCGGGAAGAATATTAGGTTTTGGGCGAGAACTTGCGTAATGTCGTGATAACTTCTAAGTGATAATGTAAATGTTGTATATATTCATATTATTTATGCTTTGTAGAATTTCACTCAGATTTCAACTGATAAGCGTGTGGCCCTAGACATCCATGTCCAGCTGCTGTAGTTTCAGGTATTAGAGATGTTGTTCTGAAGAACGTGTATTATGATGGTGAGCACATAGACCAGGAAGGTTGGGGCTTTGCCAATTGAAGTGACGCTCGTGCTGCTAGAGCCATTTGATTTCCCGCTGGTGAATTCATTATCTATCTTTTATAATGTTTTTGTATCGACCGTTTGGCCTAGAGACTTCTGTTCTTTTGAATTTTGGATATTTGTAATAACTAGTATGTATATCTGAAGTTGTAATACTCTGATGTTGCTTTCGCTGAACTTAGAATCATTTCCGTTGCTATTATTACTCTGATATTTTATATTTCGTTGGTGTTTGGACAATCATGCAATCTGTTACTTGTTACAAGCCTACGGGTCTGATAAGGAAGCTTACTTCCCTTAATCATTGCAACGCTAGGGCATGACATGGATTGTTTGGTATCAGAGCACTAGGATTAGTTGTGCTCGTGATTGTCCTACGTTAAGTTGTGAACCATAAGATTTCCTAATGATAATAAGGTAGCTGCGATGCTGATTTGATGGAGACTTCTGGAGCTGCTGTACATCTTAAGTTGTGTACCATGACTTTTATTGTTCTTTTCTTTCATCATTCGCATGTCATTGCATATGGCATATCATCTTGTGGCATTCCGTATGCGATTGCATCTCATGCTAATAAATAGTATGTGTGTATATAATTATATTTGATTTTGGGTTATGAACACCTCTGGACTACCTTCTAAAGGCAGTACTCTAATCTGAGAAGTAATTGTGTCTATGTATACTTGCGCGTAGAGTCAAGATGGTTAGAATGACTCGCAATAACCGTAATGGAGCTGGACCATCAGAACCGGTACCGGAAGGATTAGACCCTACCAGAGTTTTTGAGAGATTTCTCCGAAGGCTGGAGCACATTGGCGATCAGCAAGGTGTGCATCATTATCTGCCGCCACCTCCGCCACCTCTACTGAGACCTATCGAGACAAGATGTTAGAGAGATTCAAAGGCTTATGCCTAGAGAAGTTTGATGGCGTGTGATCGGCGACGAATAGTTGCCGTTTATAGTCCTAAAAATACGCTTTGTTAGCCCATTTCATGTAATTATTAAGTAATTTTTAATAGGTATTCTATATTTTGTAGATTTTGGAGCTTTAACATGAAAATGCACAAAAATCCAATGATTAGTGGCTTTGGAAGTCATTCTGGACGTTGTAGGATCTGAGGTTTATCTGCTACTGAGGATCCTTGACTTGTTATATTATCGAGGTGAGTTTCTCAACCTCACTCTAATCCTACTATGACTATTAAAAGACATTATATAAGTTGTATGTATGTTGTACTCTATGAATTTCTGTATTGATAACAATGCTATGAGTTCATGTTGCAAGAGTTGATATGATGATCGTGTTTTGATTATACTACCGAGGAAATGAGCATAAAAATGGTTCATTTATGTGTATTCGCTAATGGTAATCAATGGTTAAAGATTCATGATCAAGAATGTCATATTCCTGCTGCTAAGATGCAAGATGAATGTGGTTCAACTATTGTTAATCAGAAT
This sequence comes from Hydrangea macrophylla, assembly GCA_033977485.1. Taxonomy (NCBI): domain Eukaryota; kingdom Viridiplantae; phylum Streptophyta; class Magnoliopsida; order Cornales; family Hydrangeaceae; genus Hydrangea; species Hydrangea macrophylla. Next base: position 54,663,386 of record CM066982.1, read on the forward strand.
GATGTTTATGGCATGATGATAATATCATTGAATTGAAAAGTGCTATGTAACCTACTGTAAGTAATGTACTCTGAAATAATAATACGTGTCGACTCATACCTTATGTGCCAAATCCTTTGTTAATTATGATAATGAGATCGGTAAAGAAATAGTTGTAATGAAAGCTATAACCAAAATGATCGTATTTGTCGGTCTAGTTCTCGTGTTTTGTTTATGTGATTAGTTCGTGAAGGAAGTCGTGAGTTTCGTATGTCAATCAGATGTCACTTAGGCCAATGCGGCATTAGTGGTAAGAGTAGTAGTACCTTGTCGGTATTGTCATGATCAGTTGTGTCGATGGTTAACCGGCAATTTGGGCAGAGATGTCAAGTAATTGGCCATTGGGGCAGTGATGGCAAGTTAACCAAGGCTGAATGAATAAGATGGGTTGCCATTGGCTATTTGGGCAGTGATGTCAAGTAATTGGCCATAGGGCAGCAATGATAAGAAATGTAACCCACCGGGTTACCTTTGGCCACTTGGGCAGTGATGTCAAGTAATTGGCCATTTGGGCAGCGATGACAAGAAATGTATCCCATTAGCCATTTGGGCAGAGATATTCTAGGTCAATGGCATTCGTGCTGGATTGCATGTAAGAGTGTCTAGTCGGTAAAGATTGGATAGATAGTCTAAATTGATGTCGAGATTAGTCCTGATGAATCAGTTATGTTACAAGTTGAGTCAGAGTATGTCTTGGTTGTCAAACGATCCTAAGTGAATTTCGGGAAACACAAATGTTGTATCTATCGATAATCAATTTTGTATATGTTTAAAGTTGAGAACTTTGTTATGCCCATGAAAGATGCTTCTTTTGATAAGAGAATAACCGTATCTTAAGATACTGAATAATGACATGAGTCAAGAGATGATTGTATTATAGATTATTGTGTGGTTATGTTGCTCACTCAACTTTGTTTCAAAGTTGACGGCATATTACGCCCTAGACAAACCCTCATCTAGCTTGTTGCAGGTTCTGTTTAGATAGGGAGGTAAGCTCAGAATAAAGTATTGAGGAGCTAAGGAAGGATAGAGCCGTACTGGAGATTTGAAGATAGTCGTTTAAGTATTGATGTTTTAATGTAAAAGTTTAGAGTGGCCCTTATTGATAGTCGTTGGAAGTTTCTATATCTTGTTGCATTTTCTGTTGTTTATAATTATGTTAAGAAATGAATTAGTTATGTTTATGTTTACCAATTCCCTTAATTAGAATATTTGTACGGAGTTACAAGGACAGAATGGTAATTCAACTAGTTACGTGTCCACGGGTCCAAAAGAGGAAACTAATTTTTCCCTATTTTTCTACTCTGGGGCATGACACATTGGAAAGTTCTAAGTTCATTCATTCATAAGGAAAGACGATAACTAAACTATTACAACACCATTGTATGATCACAAACGTAATTTAAGTCTTACCGCTACGCATGCCGATTACAAACCTTATACTAAAACACAAGTCTCTAAAACATTAAATATAATAACTACGACACGACTCCTAATCTTCAACTCGCATAGTAGTCTTCTCCAGCCTAGGCTTCCTCCACATAGCCTCCTGCAACGTGTTCTTTCCCTGCAATCTCATAATTGGGAAAAGCTGGACGTGGAATATCCAGGGCATAACGCCATTAGCTTATGAAGTCTAGTGAATGTAAATACTTACAGAGTATCAATAGATATGCAGCATTATAAAATAATAGCATTAAAGAAAGATCATCTAGTCATTCGCGTTTGTGTATGTACCAACTCACTATATGTGACACTCAACACAAACTCAACAACATCATGGAATTTGGATCCGCTGTACGTACATAACTCTACATCCCATGTTACTTAAAGAGACCTACCTTATTTCTCGAAAACCCCTTTATCAACCAGACATGGAGTCCCAATATTACCACAAGTAAGCCTGACACGCAGTCCCATCTTTTCAAACAGTAGGCCTGACACTTAGTCCCATCATTTCAGATAGTAACCCTTACATGTAGTCCCAACTTTTTAAACAGTAAGCTTGACACATAGTTGTAGACACCTCAATTTTGACCGACTGTCGAATTCAGGGGATGATTACCTCCAAAATCGATGACGACAATCTCTGACGAAATTCAAAGATCTTCAAGGTGATTCAAGCACCTCGGAAGGTTTTTCAGTTTTGATAAAATTTTCAAAAGAAAGAGGGAGAAAGACTGGGTGTGTAGGAAAATTTGGGTGTAAAAACACACATGGAAAAGTACAGAGTCAGTGCAAAAATATAATAAGAAATAAATTCTGGTGTAAATAGTTTTGAGAAAGGAATTTCTGAAAAATAAGAAAAAAGGATTTTCTTTAATAAAAAAAAGAGAAAAAGAAAAAGAAGGGATCGAAAGTGACTTGATCTATATAAATAACAGAAGGCGGGGTGGCACGCAGCGAAGTCAGCGGCACTCGTTGAGTGCCGAACCGGCATTCAGTGAGTGCCACGGACAAGTTAGTGACCACCGCGACCTATAACAGTCTATTTTTTTGAAAATACGTATTGAACTCTAGAAGATGGCATTACACATGCAAAAAAAAAACACCCAAAATTACCCAATTAAGCTGTCAAGGTTAGCCTATATAAGGTTGTCTCCATCTCCATTACAATGACAAAAAAAAAGATATACAAGAATTCTATATAGAATAAAGTGAAAATTGAGAGATTTTAGAGAGGGAAAGAGGATAATTGAAGAAAACTTTGAAGGGGTTTGAAGAAGCTGAAGAATGCTTGAAGATTTCGAGGATCTTCATCAAAGCAAATGAAAATTTGAGGATTTCTGGGAGGTAATCCTCTAATTCTAGTTAGTTTTCGTTTAAATTCAGTCATAATTCATAGAGTTCTAGGATCTTTTACACAATTTTCAAAAAGCCTCTTCCTACCTCATTTCATCACACACCACTTGAATTGTGATTAAATTCTTATTCATTGTTGTTGATTTGGATCTTAATAAAGGATTTAACATAACGTGAGTTCTCAAAAGGAAATTTGCTTTGAATCATCAAGTTAGTTTGAATTCTCTCTTCATTTGTTCATACTCTTCTTCTTTTGATCATCATTTTCGGTTGATCTCCAAGGACCATTAACTTGGGAGGAGATTTGAATAAAGTGAGTTTAAATTCCTCAAGGATCATGTATTTAGGAGAGGAATTAGATGTAGAATTAGTTATTCGCATGATTTGATTGTTAGAATTAAGTAAATTCAAGTGTCTTGAGTTCATTAGGATTGAGTAAGTCCTTGAAATCCATTTCTAGATTCTCTTATGAGGTCAATGTAGGGATTCATCTAAGGCTAAATTCATGAATCTCTTTATGTTTCGTTGCTATGTTGATCATAATTATACTTGATCTAGATTCTCTCTAGAATTATAGATCAAGTTTGATTCAAATTGTGAACACCAATTCAACTATGGTGTAGTGAGTTCAATAACCAGGAGTGCTCAAAGATTTTTAAGTAAATCATGATCCATTGGAGTTAAATGAGACCAATTTGAATGTTTTCACAACACAAAGATATACTATGACAATTTTATTTTGTTGAAATTTTATAGTTAACATGGTTTGATCTTAGGTTTTGTGAGCTAGTCACTCTCTATCCAAAATTTCAGAACAGTAAGTCAATTTTGATTTGAATAGATCAGAGTCCTAATCAAACATTTTTTACCTTAAATAAATTTTTCCATGAAGTTTAATGAGTTAATGAGATCCTCTAAAAAGATTGAAGTGATTTGATTCGTTTACTATTTTTAGAAAATCATGCAAAATCTCTAGATAGAAAGTTGATAAAACCTGAGTGATGTCTGGTCTTGGTCCAATTCCTAGAGATGTGACCGTTTGATCTTTGATTTTGTTTTGGGTTAGAAACTAGACTCACAGAGGCACCTTGTGTCCAAAAATCATTAAGAGCAAACCATGGGATCTATGTTTTGTTTATTTTTTTAATCTCAGGGTTTTTCTTTGTAAATTCTGGAAACTTGAGACAGATTTGGTAAAACTTACCAATTATGGTTCAAATAATTTTCTAATGCCTTAAGGCTTGAAACATGTTTTGGTTATAATTAATTGAACTAAAATCCAGAGGCTAAGTGATCCAAATCAACAAATGATTCATAACTTGTTCTTGTTCATGTTCATGCATTCATCATTTATGTATTGAATCAAGCAATTAGGACGTTATTTTGCATTGTGTTAAGCCATAATTAGTTAAACATATCTATGGGTTCCTTGTGATCATGTTGGGATTGAATCATTTCTATACGGACATTACATTGGCTCCTAGTTGAGACTTGTATATCTATAGAGGTATTGTGATTTTAACAAATTAGAATGAATTCATGATTATGTCAACTTTCCCATGCTTGATAGATTAAAGCTAGAGGTTTAGTATAATGCTTGGATTTAGATATTATGTCTTGTTCAAAGTATGTGGACTAACCCTTTATTTTGTAGCGCTATTGAGGTATGATTTCTTGACTTTCTCTCATTTATTTTCTTGATTTTATCGATTTTCGACTCCATGCGCGATACCTTAGGCTAGGTCTTGCCTTATGTGTATATATGTGTTAGAGACCTTTTTTTAGGTTTTCTATTTATTTGCATGCATTACACGTTTTCCATTTCGTGGCTGGATCCCGGGTAAGTTCTTTTGTTCCTTATTGCATATTATTTTGCTTGCTATTTGAAGTATGTGGTTTAGTATGCCATTTTTTTAAAGAATCTTGCACCCTTTTCAAACATGCTTTTGTAATGTATATATCTATATATTAGTTGAGGGAATGGTTAGATTATTAATTCGATTAAAAGGATGTTGAGTAGAGACCTATCACGAGATAGAATGAGAGGGGGTGCTTTAGTTCGCCGGGCTCCTTCCCCTCTCATTCTATAATTCCTGGACCTAGAAATCTCTGGTTTCCAAAAGAACAGTTTGCTTTTAATGGTTTCTTAATTTTCCTTAAAAAATTAAGTGCCGACTCGTATTTTGAATTTGAAACGTGGTTAGCCTGCGACATCCACAATCTGGCGACTCTGCTGGGGATCGAACCCAGAATCTCTAGTTTCACAAACCATAATTCCTGATTTTGGGTTCACTCGAGGATTAGACTTGAAGCATCCTTTTTAATCGAATTAATTAACTTTTGTTTGTCCGTTACATTGCACTTGCATGTCTCACCAGTCGATTGCACGAAACTATGGCCTTGGAGGCTCAGGGCAACCCGGTCGGTCAAGTTACCATGGATCCGTGTGATCATCGTTGATCTCGTACCATGAGTTGGTATATGAAGCATCCTATCGGATGTGTGTCAAGGGTCCCTTATTTGACCAAACTCTGGTCTTTGCATGATAGCTTCTATAGAAACTTTCAACATAGGAAATCAATTCTTGATTAGGATTATGTGCTAGGGAGTTTTGTATGCCCAGAAGGGATTACTTGAGATGATGACGATGCTTGCTTGATGTAGGATGTATAACCCTTTAATCACCTTTTAGCAATTCCTTCTCATGTCTCACGACTTTTGGGAATATGCCGAATCTTGATTATAAGGTTACACTTCTTATATCTTGTAAGCTAAGCGTCATTGACCTTGTATGCATCCGAATTCATGAAAAGTACGGTGATAATCCGATTATGTGATCCTTCTACCCAAGGAATTTTGAATCCATCTTTGAAAGAAAACAGATTTTTTGCCATCTTTACTCCAAAGTATTCAATTGCTCTTTCAAAAATCTTTAGAGTTCACTTTTTGATTGAAATTCCAAGTCAACCTTTGTTAAGGTATATTTTCACATGATCATCTTCAAAGGAAAAATCCAAAAATCTTGAAAATTAATTTTGGGAGAAATGCTTTTTAAATGAATTTCAAAGCAAAATTTCAATCCAATCATCTTTGATGAGGAATGTTTAACATCCTCATTCTCAAAAGAATTCTCAAGAATAGTTTTCAAAAGATTTTATTATCCAATAAATAATTTCCAAATGATTTTCAAAAATTTTAAAATACCCAATCCTTGAAAGGGTAGCGAGGATCACAATGAAAGGAGAAATTAGCGCAATTGACATGGATGAGGATTTTATATGCTTATATATCTTATGTGCTAGGGATAGGATTTTATTTTGTTTTGGCATATAGAGTAGGCACACACACACACGTGCATCTCATCTGTGTGCCATGTGTACGGTGCATACATTTAGTTGCATTAAATCATTAAAGAATGTACATTTTTGCACTCTCATCACACCAATCAAAATCATTGCATACATGTAGAATACAAATTCACAACATTTTCTTTCCAGTCAAGATAAAGTAATCCAATAATTTCTAAAAAATCCCTTATTGTTCGAATCTCTTGAAAATCAATTCTGCAAGCTGACCTCTTACCTATCTATGTTGTTGGAATTGTAGAAAGAGTGGAACAACCAAATCCCTTAGTGAGGACACTTCTAACCTTCTCAGATTCGTCTTCCTTGATTTAGAGGATAATATGTTTTTGCACACATGCTGTTGGAGAAGTGGCAAACCCGAAGGTTTAAATGATAATAGTGAGGTGATAGTGTTTGGAAATATTGTTGTTAAAGCGAATGTGGATGCTATTGGGGACCCAATAAATTAAAAATCATCTGTGACACTCCAGTTGAGGCCAAGTCTAGTATGGTCCATGATCGAGTCATGTCAAGTATGAGTCAAGTGTCGAGTCACGGGTCTTCTAGTCAGTATGTTATCAAGTCTTCAAGTCTTTTTTGAGTTTATCAAGTCAAGTGATGTAATCATTTTTCTATACTAGTTGAATAAAATCTTGTTTTGCTTGATTTGGTGTGCCAAGTCATGAATGTATAGATCATTAAGCCCAAAAAAAGGAAAAGAAATTAACTTTTTCAAATGAACACGGAATTTTTTTTTGTTAATAAATCTTTGTATTGAAAAGGATCCCCAAGTGATTAAAGCAAATTTTGTGTCAAATCCAAAGAGGAGTGGAGAATTGTTTCGCTTTAGATGCTCTTGCTCAATCTTGAAAAGATGAACTTGGAACTTATTGAAGCTTGCTCACCATCCCCTTCTCTCAAATGCCAAGCCTAAAAGATGAGCCCAATCAGTCTAAAGCCTTAAACTTGGTCCTTGATGGTAGCCAGCTATTTTAAATGAACTTCTTCTTCAAAAAAAAAAAGAAAAAAAAAATGAGCTCGCTAGGATGAAAACCCGAAAGGGCGCCTAGGCAAAAGTTAGAGCATAAAGAGAGAGAGAGAGAGAGAGAGAGAGAGAGAGAGAGAGAGAGAGAGAGAGAGAGAGAAAGAAAAGAAAAAGGAAAAAAGAAAAAAGAGAGCTCACTAGGATGAAAACCTGAAGGGAGCCTAGGCAAAAGTTAGAGCAAAAATGAGATGCATGTTGATATCAACATCCGAATTCTAGCCAGTCAAAATCATTAAGAAAATAAGAGATAGTAAGGTAGAGAACAGGGAGAGAAGAATGAATAAGATTGAAATTTTTTGAGGTATGAATTATCTCAAGGCTTTGAGTTGTTCTGAATAAAGAAAAGAGATTAAAAAAAAGAGAGAAAGGAGATTCGAAAGTATCTATTAGTCTCAAATTTTGGGGGAGACCCGATGGCTAAAAGAGCCCAAAGCAATGGAGGGATATCTTTAATATCGCTTTGTGAGTATGTGAGAGTATGAATAAAGCACGACACATTATGAGAGTTGCAAAGTTGACTGGCTAGTGAAAAGGTTAAAAGAATCAACCATCAAATAAAGAAAAGAAAAGAAGAAAATAAAAGGGAGAAGTAGTTCATGATTTCATCATCCTGTCAAAGGCTACCACAAGCGGCCCATTTTAGAAAGAGCACTCATTGGACCCAAATGATAACATGGCTCAAAAAGCCCACCTATCCTTGAAGCCTAATTCTTTTAAGACTTTTAGAGTACTTGAACTACTCTCGACCTGATTCCAACTCAGGGATACATAGGCAACCTATCTGGTTCAGTCGCTATTGTTGTCATGATATGGTATGCTCTTTCCGGCCTTGGCTGTATCACCTTGGACCTGATTTCCACTCTGGGATAAGTACAAGAACCTCTCTTAGTTCTCGGTTTGTGAATACTCTCCTTTATGCAGTTGGTTATGTTCTTGCAAACTAAGGGGAAACTTCATTTGCCTGGAGCCACGTAAGTATCGCCAAACCAGGGGCAAATGAAGTTTGCCCATCAGCATTAGGATATCCTGCTTTAGTCCACCATATTCATGATGATTACCTCTAGGTTGCGGGTAAATGCACTGCAGGCAACCTGTACCATCATCTTCTCAAAAACCCCTTGGGATGAGCCTATCTGTCCTCAAGAATAGGGGCAAACTTCATTTGCTAAAAGCCCCATTTTACCCTAAAAGCGAACCCTCTAGTCTCTTTCAAACTAGGGGCAAACTTTGTTTGCCAAAAGCCCTCTATGCCAGAGGCAAGTTCTCAAGTCACTAAGTTTGTTTTGAAATATTTTGAAATAGAGTGTCTTTTATTCTCTAGGCTAGAGCATTTGATTTGAAGCACACTCTGGATCAGCAAAGAATTACCTCAATTAAAAGGGGAAAAATTATCAAAGTTTGGATTTATCAATGAAATACTTCCATGAGAAGATGAGGAGTAAACAAAGAGGTAAGATGATACATATATTCACGACAAAAGCACATCAATTCAGAGTATGGTTCAATCACCTTGTGTCTGTTGAGTTTGTCCTCCCTTGATGAGTCAATAATGGTCTTAAATGTGCGGGTTAAAGATGATGAATACAGATTTGTAAAGTCTCCATGAGTACCAAAAGAATAATGCAAGTGGAAGTTTCCAAACACTATCATATCAAAATGGTAAGACTGTAATGTAAGAAGAGTCCAAATCTAGGGGCATAGGTGACTTCCTTTTTTTGAAAATCATTTTGTTTCTTTTGACGGTCTGCAAATGCAGAAAATCAAGCTTTCCATTAGCTCTATTCAAATTCTTTGAGTCTGAAGACTCCTCAAAATTTGAAAAATCAATTCTCTGAGTCCACGAATTCCTGAATTATGTGAAAAATCAGTTCTTTGAGTCCGAAGTGACTCCGAATATTAAAATTTGGTTCTTTGAGCCCGAAGAGACTCTCGAACACGCGTCTCTATAAGGCCTCAATGGCAATCCTTGTCGAAGCCCTCTAGATTGAGGCAAAATCCCTATTGAAGCCCTCCAAATTGAGGTAAATCCTTGTCCAAGTCATCTAGATTGAGGTGAATCCGTTGTGAAGTTCTCTAGATCAAGGCACATCTCATTGTCCTAGATTGGACACCCCCATTGAATCATCCGTGATTGGACACCTTAGTGAATTATCCTAGATTGTATACCTTCAGATAGAGTAGCCTGAGTTATGAAAAAATGACTATCCGTGGGTTGGAGTAACCCCGGGTTATGAAGAAAATATTATCTTATGAAGAAAATATTATTTGTGGGTTGGAGTAACCCTGGATTATACAAAAAATGCTACACGTAAGTTGGAGTAACTCCAAAATTTGAAGAAAAGATTTTTTGAGTCTGATTGACTATAGATTTAGAGAGAGGATTTCGTGTTCGTATGACTAGATTTGTTGAAATGAAAGTGTATTTTCAAGTCTGCGCGACTCCAAATCTTTTTAAAATAGAAAATGAATTTTTGAGTCCGCACGACTCCAGATTTTTTAAAAAGAATTTTCGAGTCCGCGTGACTCCAGAATAGAAAAAGAATTTTCAAGTCCGCGCGACTTCAGATCTTCGAAAAAGAAAATGAACTTTCGAGTCCATGTGACTCCTAGTCTTTAAAGTAGAAAATGAATTTTCAAGTCCTCACAACTCCAGATTTTGAAAATTGAAAATACATTTTTGAGTTCGCGTGACTCCAGATTTTTGAAAACTGAAAATGAGAATTTTCGAGTCCGCGTGACTCCAGAATTGGAGATAAATTTTCAAGTACGCGCGACTCTAGATTTTGAAAATTGAAAATACATTTTTGAGTCCGCGTGACTCCATATTTTGAAAATTAAAAATAATTTTTCGAGTCTGCATGACTCCAAGTCTTTAAAGTAGAAAATGAATTTTTCGACTCCACGCGACTTTAGATCTTCAAAAAAGAAAAGAATTTTCGAGTCCGCGTGACTCCTAGTATTTAAAGTAGAAAATGAATTTTCGAGTCTGCACGACTCCAGATTTTGAAAATGGAAAATACATTTTCGAGTCCACGTGACTCTAGATTTTTGAAAACTAAAAATGAGAATTTTTGAGTCCGCATGACTCCAGAATTGGAGTTGAATTTTCAAGTCCGTGCGACTCCAGATTTTGAAAATTGAAAATACATTTTCTAGTCCGCATGACTCTAGATTTTGAAATTTGAAAATAATTTTTAGAGTCTGCGTGACTCTGGTCTTTAAAGTAGAAAATGAATTTTTCGAGTCCGTGCGACTCCAGCTCTATGAAATAGAAAATGAAATTTTCAAGTCCACACAACTCCAGATCTTTGAAAAAGAAAATGAGAGTTTTCGAGTCCGCGTGACTCTAGATTTTGAAAATTGAAATGGGAATTTTCGAGTCCGCGTGACTCTAAATTTTGAAAATTGAAAATGAATTTTCGAGTCTGCGCGGCTCCAGATATTTTGAAAATGAATTTTCGAGTTCGCGCGACTCCTGATTTTTAAAAGAAAATGAATTTTCGAGTTCGCCCTACTCCTGATCTTTAACAGAAAATGAATTTTTGAATCCGCACGACGCTAGATCATTTGAAAATAGATTTTTGAGTCCGCGTGACTCCAGATCTTTGGGAAATAGATTTACGAGTCCGCGTGACTCCAGATTTTGAAAATGAATTTTTGAATCCGCGTTACTCTAGTTCTTTTTGAAAAAAAAAATAGAAAATGAATTTTCGAGTTTGCGCGACTACAGATTTTTGAAAATAGAAAATGAATTCTTTAAATCCGCGTGACTGTTCTGAATTAGAAAAGAAAAAGGATTTTCCATTGTAATACCGAGCGTCTTTTATCAGAGTCATTGAATTTGGAGCGATTATGACTGTTCTAGCGATTTGGGGTCATTGAATTTGGAGCGATTCTGACTTTTTTTGCACTTCTAGAGTCATTGAATCTGGAGCGATTCTGACTTTTCTACGATTTTGGGGTCATTGAATCTGGAGTGATTCTGACTTTTTGCGATTTTGGGGTCATTGAATCAAGAGCGATTCTGACTTTTCTGCGATCTTGGAATCATTGAATCTGGAGCAATTATGATTTTTCTGCGATCTTGGAGCCATTGAATCTAGATCGATTCTGACTTTTTTGTGATTTTGGGGTCATTAAATCTGGAGCAATTCTGACTTTTCTGCGTTCTTGGGGTCATTGAATCTGGAGCGATTCTGGCTTTTCTGCAATCCTGGAGTCATTGAATCTGGAGCGATTCTAACTTTTCTGCGTGTTGGATATAGTTATTCTTATCCCGGAATAATTTGCCCCATAGAATGTGGATCATATTTATTTTTCATTGTTGTCTAGTATATTTTATTTCCTTCCTTTCTTATCTTTTCCAGAATCCTCCTTGTAAATACTTAAATGCTATATTAAATTTCAAAAAACAATTAGGGAAATGTCCCTAAGACTATTTTAGACTGTATTATAATTTATAAAGTTATAATACTATATATTAGTATTTTTAATAATTATTAAGGTGCTATTTTATAAGTATTTTTATTTATTTTAAATACCAAACTGGCACCGAAAATTATGGAAAAATACCAGTAGTACATTTTAATGTCTAGTATTTATTACATATATTTTCAAGTACAGCTCTAGTTAGTATAGTTCTATAATTAAATCCTCTTTCTGGTGTTTTCGAATATTGTATTACCTTAAATAATTCATAATAAATAATCTATAACTCCGAAAATTATGCGGTCAATTCTCAGAGTCTTAGAATAATGTCTAGAACGTTCCCCTTAACTTTGTGACTTTTCGATTCAGTAGAAAATATAGCTTGTCTTTAGGGCCCGTATTTTGTCTAGAAAGTCCTACCTTTTACCTCGAAAACTGCAATGGACACCGATTTGAGTCTAGTCAATGGCGTTAGACTTAGAATGACAAGGATCACCATCTTGAGGTTTAGACACTCATTTGGTGAAATTACCATAATGCCCTAGTTGTTTGTACTTAAGCTTTATCATCATTTCTTCTGTTCACGTTGTAGGATCTAAGGTTTATCTGCTACTGAGGATCCTTGACTTGTTATATTATCGAGGTGAGTTTCTCAACCTCACTCTAATCCTACTATGACTATTAAAAGACATTATATAAGCTGTATGTATGTTGTTATGAATTTCTGTATTGATAATAATGCTATGAGTTCATGTTGCAAGAGTTGATATGATGATCGTGTTTTGATTATATTACCGAGGAAATGAGCATGAAAATGGTTCATTTATGTGTAATCGCTAATGGTAATCAATGGTTAAAGATTCATGATCAAGAATGTCATATTCCTGCTGCTAAGATGCAAGATGAATGTGGTTCAACTATTGTTAATCAGAATCTTTGGGACTTAGTATGGTTGACTATTTTGGTTACTTACAGTCTCGTTGGGAAGAGTTCGCTCAATACAAGCCTCTTAGTGACTATTCGGCTGAAGCTGCTTCTATTGCTCTCTAGCATCTTAACCGGCTGCACACCTACCAGTTCCTCATGGGACTTAAGCCTGAGTTCGAAATACTACGGGCTCAGAATGTTAACACCTCACCTATGCCTTCTCTGTATGAGGCCTTTGCTACTACAGATGGAGAAGAACGACGACGTCGCTTGATTCACCCCGTTGTTCATGTCCTTGTTCCTACTGTTGAGTCACATCCTATTGATGCTGATCAGATGGCCTTTGCAGCTAATTTTGGCTTTCGTTCAGGTACCAAGCATCCTATTTTCCGTTATTATTTCCAGGCCATACTAAAGAACGTTACTTTAAGCTCCATCCCGAGCTCAAGCAACAATATGCTCGTACTAATCATAATATTGGTCCTTCTCGTACTACTGCTATTGCTGATACTATGTTTAGCCCAGCCATTCCCGATCTTGGACAGTTGCAGACTTAGATTAGTTTGATTTAGTCTCAGCTTGGCTCTATTCTGCAGTCGCCTTCTCACCAAGGCACGCCCTCCTCTGCTCCCACTGCTACTCTTGCTTTAGGTACTTCTTCTACCTTTCATGTTCGGTCAAATTCTCCAACTTGGGTTCTGGATTCTGGAACCACTTATCGTATGACTGGTGAATTATATTTTTTTTGTCTTCCCCTGTTACACCTATTAATCAAATGTTTGTATTGCTGATGGATCCACCACTCACGTGTCTAGTAAAGGTGATGTGTGCTTATCATCTTCCATTACCCTTAACTCTGTTCTCCATATTCCTAAATTTGCTTTCAGTTTTGTGTCTATCCGTTGTCTTGCCAAACAATAGAAATGTGCTATCATTTTCTTACTTGATCGGTGTGTCTTGCAGGACCTGACTACGAAGAAGATATTTGGCATGGGGTATGAGTGCGGGGGACTATATTACTTCGGGGAATCTCCACCACTTGTCATAGAGTCATCGAGTCTTCAGGCGTCTGTTTTACCGGATTCTGGATCTTATGTTTTTTCTTTACAAACTCTAGAATTGTGGCATGCTCGTTTAGGGCATGTTAATTTTCAATATCTATGTTTGCTATTTCCTTCTTTAATAAAAGCCTATAAGACAAATAAATTTCATTGTGTGGTTTGTCAACTCTCTAATCATACTCGTTCTAGTTATGTTCCTCCTATGCATCGTGCTCCTTGTCCCTTTGATGTTATTCATTCTGATATATGGGTCCTTCCACGGTTACTACTTTATTTGGTCACCGGTATTATGTAACTTTTATTGATGATTGTACACGGTGCACGTGGGTTTATATTCTTAAGAAAAAATCTGAGGTATTTAATTTGTTTGTTTTGTTCCTACAAATGATTAAAACTCAATTTCACACTATGGTGCGCATTCTTCGATATGATAACGTTCGTGAGTATATCTCTAATGATTTTTGGTCAGAACTTAATAAACAGGGTATCCTCCAGCAACTTACTTATACTTATACATTGGAACAGAACGATATTGTGGAACGAAAGAACCGCCACATTATGTCTATTGTTCGGTGTCTCTTACGTGGTATGGAGGTCCCTAAATATTTCTGGCATTTAGTAGTACTTACATCTGTTTATCTCACTACACCAAAATGGCCGATTTGTCACACTTATTTTCGCCTAGTTTGTCACGGTCCTAGACCGTGACAACAATTGTCACGGTTAAGGACCATGACAATTACAATTGTCATTGTTTAAAACCATGACAACGTTTGTTTCTTGGAAGGGAAGGCTCCTCTTTAGATCTTATAGCTCGATTGTATACTTTTTCCCTGTTCTGTTATTCCTAGAGTTTTTGGTTGCACTTGCTTTGTACAAAACAGGAGTCCTTTACGTACCAAACTTGATGATAAAGCTATCCGGTGTGTGTTTCTTGGTTATTCCCCTATGTCCAAAGGGTATGGGTGTTACGATCCAACCACCCGACGATTTTATCATTCTATAGGTATTACTTTCTTAAAGAATACTTCTTTTTTTGCAGGGCCACCTCAGTCTTTAGAAAGACCCACTTTAATCACCACCATTGAAGCTCTCCCACGCCTTATTCCTATTTTTGAGAGCTCTCCTCCTTCTGATGACTTACTTCCTCCGATTGTCACGTCACCTCCTACTCATCACTATTCTCGTCGTCCCCATGCTCCACCTCCGCTGCCCGACTCTTCTCTAGTGTCAGGTAATTCATCTCCTATTCCTCCTCTTTAACGTTCCATTCGTGTTTCTCGCCCTATGAATCGATATGGTTTTTCAAGTTCCACTAATCATTCTATTTCCCAGTATCTCTCTTATTCTAATCTTGTAGGTTCTTACCAGGCTTTCCTTAGTTATATTGAATTTATCACTATTCCTCGGTCAGTATCAGAAGCTTTCCAGAACCCAAATTGGACCCAGGCCATGAAAGTAGAAATGGATGCCTTTCAGCAAAATAAGACATGGGAACTTGTTTCTCTTCCACCCGGTGGACGATGGTTGGCTGCAAGTGGGTCTTTACGGTCAAATATCGAGCGGATGGTTTTATTGATAGATACAAGGCCCGCCTTGTTGCAAAAGGCTTTACTCAGGTTCCAGGGAAAGATTTCAGTGCTATGTTTGCTCTGGTGGCTAAGCTTACCACAGTCCACTTACTTATTTCCCTCACTGCTTCTCATTGGCCTCTTCATCAATTGGATGCCAAGAATGCTTTTCTTCATGGTGATCTTGAGGAGACTATCTACATGGATCCTCTACCTAGTTTTTGCACTGAGGGGGAGTATTCTGGTAAAGTATGTCGACTCCGTAATCTCTTTATGGGCTAAAATAGTCACCTCGAGCCTGGTTGAGCTGCTTTAGTGATGTGGTAATATCTCTTGGTTTTACTAGATATCATTCAGATCATACATGCTTTATTCATCATTCTTTGGATGGTCATTATATTGTTATTTCTGTTTACGTGGATGACATAATTATTACTGGGGATGATACTGTGGGGATTACTCAAGTTAAGAAGGATCTCAGTCGTGCCTTTGAAGTGAAGGATTTAGGGCCTCTCAAATATTTTCTCGGTATTGAAATTGCACGGTCTTGTAGTGGAATATTAATGACTCATAGGAAGTATGTCCTAGACCTTTTAGAAGATACTGGTATGATGGGGTGTTGTCCTGTGTCCATACCTATGGATCCTAATCTGTAGTTAATTGTTGAGTCTGGAGGTTTGTTACCTGATCCCTCAGTTTATTAGCGTCTGGTTGGGAGATTAATCTATCTAACCAACACTAGACCAGACATCACTTTTACAGTGAGTGTCGTGAGCCAATTTATACACTCTCCTCGTACCACACACTTAGATGATGTCTACGATATCCTGCAATATCTTAAAACATGCCCTGGTCTTGGTCTCTTTTATACAGCAGGAAAATATACTGGGGTCTCTTGTTTTACTGATGCAGATTATGCAGGGTCTAAAAATGATAGGCGCTCTACATCCGATTTTTGTACATTTTATGGTAGCCACTTTCTATCATGGAAGAGTAAGAAGCAGGCAGTGGTCTCTAGGTCTTCTGTTGAAGTCGAATACCGTGCTATGGCACAAGGCACTTGTGAATTACTTTGGCTTCGTTCTCATTTAGCTGAATTGGGTTTTCACATAAGTGAGCCTTTTACACTCTTCTGTGATAACAAGTCTGCAATTATGCTTGCTTTTGACTCAGTTCTTCATGAACTAACCAAGTATATTGAGGTGGATATTCACTTCATTCGGGAAAAAGGTTTGTTCTGGTACTATTGTTCCAAACTTTGTTACCTCAACTGATCAAGCTGCTGATATGCTTACTAAATCTGTTGGACCGTCCTTATTGAAGTCTTCGTTGAGCAAGATAGGTCTTGTGGATATATTCGCACTAGCTTGAGGGGGAGTATTGGATATAGCTATTCTTATCCCCGAATAATTATCCCCGTAGAATATGGATCATATTTATTTTTCATC
The DNA here is from genome assembly GCA_033977485.1 of Hydrangea macrophylla. NCBI lineage: Eukaryota > Viridiplantae > Streptophyta > Magnoliopsida > Cornales > Hydrangeaceae > Hydrangea > Hydrangea macrophylla. The sequence continues at coordinate 54,680,051 of CM066982.1, forward strand.
ATTGTCTAGGATATTTTATTTCCTTCCTTCCTTCCTTACTTTGTTTTTTTTAATCTTTTCTAGAATCTTCCTTGTAATGTATATATAAATAGTTCTATAGTAAAGAAAGATATAACAATTCATTTTTCAATATTCTATTATGCAATTTGGGGTCATTGAATCTGGAGCAATTCTGACTTTTATGCGATTTTGGGGTCATTGAATGTGGAGCGATTCTGACTTTTTGCAATTTTGGGGTCATTGAATCTAGAGCAATTCTGACTTTTCTGCAATTTTGGGGTCATTGAATCTGGAGCAATTCTGACATTTTTTCGATTTTGGGGTGATTGAATCTAGAACGATTCTGACTTTTCTGCGATATTGGGGTTATTGAATCTAGAGTGATTCTGACTTTTCTACGAATCTTATTTCTTGATAAGACACCAGAGTATAAGGCGCAAAGCGCATCTCGATCTCACATACATCTCATTTCTTGATAAGACACCAGAGTATAAAGCGCGAAGCGCATCTCAGTCTTTGAAACATCTCAGTTCCTGATAAGACACCGGAGTATAAGGCGTGAAGCGCATCTTAGTCTTTCAAACAAGCTCAAATTCTTGATAAAACACTGAAGTATAAGGCATGAAGCGCATCTCAGTCTTTCAAACATTTTAGCTCTTGATAAAACATGGGAGTAGAAGGCGCAAAGCGCATCTTAGTCTTTCAAACAGCTCAATTCATGGAGGATACTGAACATAAGGCACAAAGCGTATCTTAGTCTTTTAATAAACTCAATTCTTGATACGACATCGGGATAGAAGGCGCGAAGTGGATCCCGGTTGGTCAGATGATTCTTGGAAAAACATCGGAGAATTAAACATAAAAAATGTATCTGTGTCAAACATTTCGTTGATATCATCTCGTCAATCGATAAGCAGTGTAAGGTGTGAAATGTAACTGCATCAATAATGGCTTTCCCAGAAGAGGATGACATCAGAATAGAAAATTTAAGGTGTAGAATGCATTCTCGTCACTAGAGAGAGCAGTATGATACCATATCATCGCGCTTGAGAGCAGAGAGCATGAGACTTCTTGGGCACGTGCATCATGATAGGATAGGTGCATTCATCTGTGTGACTATTTATGCTTGTGTGTGGTTCTTTATCCGAACTACGTCTTGGTCTGATTCCCGTTGGAATACGTAGGCAGCTCACCATCAAACACGACCAACACTGACCTTCTTTGTGCCTATTTTTGCAACGCACTTTATTTTTACCTGAATTCAATAGTTTGGTCAAAGTCTTGTTGTCTTCACACAAGCTTCGACATTCACTTGTGATACGTATTGCTCCACAAGTTCTGCCAAAGAGGGGCAAACTGTAAACACCCCAATTTTGACCGACTGTCGAATTTAGGAGATGATTACCTCCGAAATCAATGGCGACAATCTCCGATGGAATTTGAAGATCTTTAAGGTGCTTCAAGCTCCTCCGAAGGTTCTTCAGTCTCAATAAAATTTTCAAAAGAAAGAAGGAGAAAGACCAGGTGTTCAAGAAAATCCAAGTGTAAAAACACGCATGGAAAAGTACAAAGTCAGCGCAAAAATATAATAAGAAATAAATTTTGGTGTAAACAGTTTTGAAAAAGGAATTTATGAAAAAGAAGAAAAAATGATTTTTCTTTATAAAAAAAAGAGAAAAAGAAAAAGAAAAAGAAGAGAAAGAGAGTTTGTTATAAAGAAACAAACTACAAAAAAGAGAGGAAAAAAAGGAAAAAAAATATATGCAATGATCTATAAAAACAATATATATATATGTAATGGCTGTCGCAGCCTGTAATAGTCAATTTTTTGAAAATACGTATTGAACTCTAGAAGATGTCATAGTGCATGCAAAAAAACCTGAAATTACCCAATTAGCCTCTCAAGGTTAGCCTATATAAGGAGGTTTCCATCTCCATTACAAGGGGGATAAAAAAAAGATATACAAGAATTCTATATAGAATAGAAACAAAATTGAGAGATTTTAGAGAGAGAAAGAGAAGAATTGAAAAAGAAATCTCTGAAGGAGTTTGAAGAACTTGAAGAAAAATTTCGAAGATCTTCATCAAAGCAAAAGAAAATCTGAGGATTTCTTGGAGGTAATCCTCTAATTCTAGTTAGTTTTAGTTTAAATTCAATCATAATTTATAGAATTCTAGGATCTTTTACACAATTTTCAAAACGTCTCTTCCTACCTCATTTCATCACACACCACTTGAATTGTGATTGAATTCTCATTCATAGTTGTTACTGTTGATTTGGATCTTAATAACCTTGGATTTAACATAAAGTGAGTTCGCAAAAGGAAATTTGCTTTGAATCGTCAATTTAGTTTGAATTCACTCTTCATTTGTTCATGCTCTCCTCTTTTTGATCATAAATTTAATTTTATCTCCAAGGACCATTAACTTGGGAGGAGAATTGAATAAAGTGAGTTTAAATTCCTCAAGGATCATGTATTTAGGAGAGGAATTAGATGTAGAATTAGTCATTGGCATGATTTGATTGTTAGAATTAAGTAAATTCAAGTGTCTTGAGTTCATTAGAATTGAGTAAGTCCTTGAAATCCATTTCTAGATTCTCTTATGAGGTCAATGTAGGGATTCATCTAAAGCTAAATCCATAAATCTCTTTGTGTTTCATTGCTATGTTGATGATCATAATTATACTTGATCTAGATTCTCTCTAGAATTATAGATCAAGTTTGATTCAAATTGTGAACACCAATTCAACTATGGTGCAGTGAGTTCAATAACGCAGTGATCAAAGATTTTTAATTAAATCATGATCCATTGGAATTGAATGAGACCGATTAGAATGTGTCCACAACACAAAGATCTACTACTGTAATTTTTTTTTTGATGAAATTTTATAGTTAAAATGGTTTGATCTTAGGTTTTGTGAGCTAGTCACTCCCTGTCCAAAATTTCATAGCAGTAAATCAGTTTTGATTTGAATATATCAGAGCCCTAATCAAACATTTTTTACCTCAAATAAATTTTTCCATGAAGTTTAATGAGTTAATGAGATCTTCTAAAAAGATTTAAGTGATTTAGATTCGTTTACTATTTTTAGCAAAATCATGCAAATTATCTGCACAGATAGTTGATAAAACCTGAGTGATGTCTGGTCTTGGTCCAATTCCAAGAGATTGATTGGACCGTTTGATCTTTGATTTTCTTTTTGAGTTAGAAACTAGACTCACAGAGATATCTTGTGTCCAAAAATCATTAAGAGCAAACCATGGTATCTATGTTTTGTTTATTTTTTAATCTCAAGCTTCTCTCTGTAAATTTTGGAAACCTGAGACAGATTTGGTAAAACTTACCAATTATGGTTCAAATAATTTTCTAATGCCTTAAGGCTTGAAACATGTTTTGGTTATGATTATTTGAACTAAAATCCAGGGCTAAATGATCCAAATCAACAAATGATTCATAACTTGTTCTTGTTCATGTTCATGCATTCATCATTTATGTATTGAATCTAGCAATTAGGATGTTATTTTGCAGTGTGTTAAGCCATAATTAGTTGAACATAGCTATGGGTTCCTTGTGATCATGTTGGGATTGAATCATTTCTATATGGACATTACATTGGCTCCTAGTTGAGACTTGTATATCTATAGAAGTGTTGTGATTTCAATAAATTAGAAGGAATTCATGATTATGTCAACTTTTCCAGGCTTGATAGATTTAAGCTAGAAGTTTAGTATAATGCTTGGATTTAGATATTATGTCTTGTTCAAAGCATGTGGACTAACCATTTGTTTTGTAGCGCTATTGAGATATGATTTCTTTACTTTCTTTCATTTATTTTCTTGATTTTATCGATTTTTGACTCCATGTGTGACACCATAGGCTAGGTCTTGGCTTCTGTGTATATATGTGTTAGAGACCTTTTTTTTTAGGTTTTCTATTTATTTGTATGCATTACACGTTTCCCATTTTGCGGTTGGATCCCGAGTAAGTTCTCTTGTTCCTTATTGCATAACATTTTGCTTGCTATTTGAACTATGTGGTTTAGTATGCCATTTTTTTTAGCAATCTTACACCCTTTTCAAACATGCTTTTGTAATGTATATATCTATGTATTAGTTGAGGGCATGCTTAGATTATTAATTTGATTAAAAGGATGTTGAGTAGAGGTCTATCACTAGATAGGATGAGAGGCGGTGTTTTAGTCCGCTTGGCTCCTTCCCCTCTCATTCCATAACCCCTGGACCTAGAAATCTCTGGTTTGCAAAAGATCAGTTTGTTTTTAAATGGTTTCTTAATTTTCCTTAAAAAATTAAGTGGCGACTCGTATTTTGAATTTGAAATGTGGTCAGCATATGATATCCACAATAGTCCCATCCTTTCAAATAGTAAGCCTGACACGTAGTCCCAACTTTTCAAATAATAAGCCTGATACACAATTGTGGGTACCCTGACCAAGTATATAGAAAGACCAAGTCCACTTGATTGATCCCATACAAATCTCATATCAACAACCACGAGTGAGGTTCACCACCCTTCATTAGCCTTTATCCGATCTAACCAATTTGGATTACTTTTATTTTGGATTCCAAAGGGCTTTTATCTATACCCGCGGCTACAATTGATGCCCATGATCCATATCCGAGGCTACACGAGTGAGTAATCTATGTTTATCCCACGAGGCTAAATTTGAAGAGATCCTCGCTAATAGAGTCACTACTTGGTTTGATAAAGGAAACCAAGAAAACTAAATCTATCAACTCTAATGGATAGAGCACCGCCCCTTTGTCACCAAAGAATTCAGTTTGGGTTAAGGTATGAGAGAGGAAGAAGCTAGATCATGCTAAAACACCCCCTCTCTCCCCATCCAAAGACATGCCTCTACTTAGCTTTCAATGTGATTGACTAGACATTATGTGGACCGTTTCATTTATTTCTAATGCAATCCTAAGTTCAAGTTATAAACAACTAAAGAAAAGAAAAGCGTGTAAGAGATTGTACATATACATGAAATGCACGTGCTAAAATGGTAATTCCAAAACTAAACATATTACTACGCTCCCCTATTCATGCGAAAGGAAATAAAAATGAAATTAAACGTGAAAAGCACACTCAAAACCTAGAAAAACATGATATCTATACACAAGTAATCATGTAATGAATTTAAACTGTATTTTATCTACCTATGTATGCTCCTATGTGATCCTAGGAAAATAGAAAATAAGAGAGAATAAAGAAAACTTACCCGAGATAGCATAGCATTACCAATTATTCCTATTTAACACAGTTAGGAAAACAATATAGTATATATAGGATAATCGGCGAATACCCTACTATTCTGAGCATGGATAGTGTATATGCCTATATCCAAACATGACTACTAGGTGTAGTAGTGTGCATGTGTAAGCCTAACTAGGATGTATGAACATATGCATGGATACATGATTATCTATTAGGCATGAGTTAACATTATCGTATGGATAATATGGATAGCCTATTATCCTATAACATGGTTACAACACGAATGTCCTAAAACTAGACTCGACGATCCAAATTAGGCTTTCATTATCCCCCGAGGTCGAATATCCATGGTTTAGATACCAACCCTATAGGCTTCGACTACCACATCACTACGGGTGGAGTTCACCTAGGATAACTCAACTCTAATAAGGATACTACAAACAAAGAATTAAAAATATCTTATGAACTTTAAAGATTAAAACTAACAATAATGAAGAACACAAAAAACAAACAAGAAAACTGAACTAAAGTATGAATAAGAAGATCAAAATAGGAAAATAATGCAGGAAATTAAAAAAGAAGAAGAGCTTACCCCAAGAACTTCCCCCAGAATCTCTCTTCGGCAGAACTTCGCTAGTACCACAGACTCCTAGACTCAAATCCTAACTCTAAAACTTTACCTTCCTATGAACTTCTGGTGACCGCTCAAGGAATCCTTCTCAATAGGGTTTCCATGAGCTTTCTTAGAGTTGGTAGGTTTTGATGATGCCAAAATTTGGTTAAAGCAATTTAAGGAGAGAGAGAGAGAGACTGGTTTTTTTGTATATGGTTCGGCCCTGTTAATGAAGGTACCTACATTCACTATACTGTAAAAAGTCGGGGACCTGTGGTGAACCAACAATAGTTTGGAGCTACCGTAGGTCGGCTGGGCGTGTTGGTGACCACTATAGAGGTGCTGCAGAGACAGAAAAGTTCCTCTATTTGAAGGGGGGTGAGTGGTCTCTTTTATAGATGCAAAAGACCTACTCGTACATGGATAAGGAAATATAAAACAATTAGGATATAATTGACACCAATCAAGTAAGTTTCCTAATTGTATTAGGATTGATTGGCATTAATTGTGGGGGTTTCCTAATTGGATTAGGAAATAATTTGCCCTTTCCATTAGTCTTCTAGTTTGAATAGGAAACTGCCTGGAATATTCTGGGGCGTACCTTGCGGGCTTGGCTTGACTGCGTCTATATGGACCGTGCCAGTGTGGTCTTCCTGACCTGTTGGTCTGGTCGTGAATGAACCGCTCGGGATGGTGAGTTTCGAGTAGACTAGACCGCTCGGACTGATGCTTATCTGAGGAATTGTGCATGATTTGACAGGGACAGGGACCGACTGCTGAGTTAAACCGCTCGGTTAGAGGATAGAGCTAATTTTGGGTATATCAGCTGCCCCCCATTTCCAAGGTTGGCTTGATGCTATATCGGGGCAAGTTTAGAAATATGTTTGATGCCACTTGCCACTGTCTGAGTGCTCGGGAAGCTGCCTTGGAGCTTCTGAGTCTTATGAGTCCTCGGGAACTGGTTAAGAGTTGAGACTTAGCCTAGCTCAGAGTTTTTAAGTGCTCTGGAATTGGCCAAGAGTTGAGACTCGGCCTAATTCGGAGTCTTTTGCTTGAGTTAGCTCCCAGGATGGTTATCTTCTACCCGTAAACCTTCGTCAAGGTTGTGGGCAAAAGAATTTGACTATGTTGGAAAAGCCGACCTAAAGCGTATTGCTTTAAGATCTTTTGATGTTAACTCCCCAGGATGGTTACCTTCTACCCGGTCAGCCTTCGTCAAGACTGTTGGGAGAAGAGTTTGACCATGTTGGTGGAGCCGACCTAAATCACGTTGCTTTAGGGTTTTTTTGCTCCTCTATTGTCGGCCAACCTAAGAGATTTTAGTCACCTCTATTGTCGGTTTGGACCTAAGTGGAGTTATTGCCTCTGAGTACTGTAGTCGCCCAGGTTGTCTGAGAGTTGGACTTAGTTACCGCAAGGCCTATAAAGTACCCGGTGTGATTACCTGTTTAGTCCATCGTGCCTTTCTTCCCCCCAAGCTTTCGCTAAGACGAGGGTCTTTTGGAGGCTAGGACTGTAGGTAACCGACCTGGAACATGGTGGTTGCAGGGTCTTTTGAAGCTTTCCATCATCAACCACCTAGGGGGATTTTCCCCCATTGTAGGTTCGACCTAAGCGAAGCCGATGCCTCGGGCGTGACCCCGAGATCTTTTGTCAACTGTGTAACAATGGTATTTGGTTGCCTCGGGGTTGAGTCCGAGGTCTTTTTAGTGCCTGGGTTCAGAGCCCGAGGTCTTTTGTGCTTGGGTTTGGAGCCCGAGGTCTTTTGATGTGCCTCGGGTGTGGTCCAAGGTCTTTTGATGTGCCTCGAGTGTGGCCCGAGGTCTTTTGTGCCTGGGTTTGGAGCCCGAGGTCTTTTGATGTGCCTCGGGTGTGACCCGAGGTCTTTTGAATAGCTCTCTGACAGTCCGTGGAGCCTCATCCGATGATCAGGCAAGTACCACTATAGTTGGATTGGTCGAGACTGTTAGAGATAGGATGTCGGGCCGGGATCATCGGACTCCCGATTACTCTGAGCTGGATTCAAGGTCGGGATAATTGGATCCTGATTGCTGTGAACTAGAGGTCGGGTCGGGGCTGTCGGACTCAGACCGCTGCGAACTGGAGGTCAGGTCAGGACTGCCGGACCCTGCCTGCTGTGAGCTGGAAGAACTGTCAGAACTCCCGGGCTGATCTCACTTTCGCTTACTTCTGGAAGACTCATTGCTTACACGCCCGGGGTCTTTGGTCTTTAAAAATTCTTCAGTGCCAATGTATTCTCCAACCCTCTCAGTGAGTTCAAGTAAGGTTTCTGGTCGGTTTCTGTGAAACGACGTGGCGCACTTGGTGTGTTGAACTCCCGAGTAGAAGGCTATAATAGCGACAGTTTCATCAAGATCATAGATTCTGAGCTTCTCTTGATTAAACCGGTTGGTGAATTCCTTGAGGGTCTCATTATTCCTCTGTATGACTGTCAGTAGCTGCATGTCAAGCTTTGGTCGTTCATGCGTACCGATGAACTGGTTGATGAATTGCCTACTGGGTTGCTTAAAATTGTGGATCGATCGGGGCTCTAAGGAGTAGAACCATTCCACGGCCGGGCCTTTCAAAGTGCTGGGAAAGGCCAGGCAATGTAGTTCATCGAAGTTGGTGGCTAGGGCCATTTGAGCCTTGTAGGTCCGGACGTGGTCAACCGGGCTTCCCGAGCCGTTATAGGGATCTAGGCGAGGCTACTTAAATTTGCGCGGGATGGAAAACCTCGTGATCTGGCTAGAGAATGGTGACTCTGTCTTGGTATTGGTGTGATTTTGAGTAGGGCTTTGGCCCAACCTTTTGGCCACTCCATCAATCTATTTTTGCAAGTCCTTGATACATGCCACCACACCTTCCCGACCGGTATCTGGGCCGCAGGTCGGGTTGATGGAGGAGGCTTCCTTCTCATGGAGGTGTGCTATCCCCTGAGATCGGGCTTGGCTATGACTCTGGTTCATCGTGTGCCTAGGGACAACTTGGCTCTTGACCGAGTGACCTTAGACTGATTCCTGGGCCATATGCTCCTGCCTTTCCTCTCGGGTAGTACGCCTACTGTTGATGTCTCTGGCATCCTCAACGTGGGACGGGTTGGCTCGGGCACGTTGTCTGGTCAAGATCGGTTCCCGACCGTGCGCAACATTCCCGGGTCATTTCTCAGCCACTAGAGGACTGCTTTGCTGGGCTAACAGGGCTTCGATCTGTTGATGGATTTGACACTGGCCCTCCAAGAGTTGTGCGAGGGTTGTGGTGATCTGCTCAGATGTCATGATTGCCGTAGCCGGCGTCGGGGCCGGCGGAACACTTCGGATGGCCTGCTGTGTAGTCTGATCACCCTTCTTTGGAGGCATGGCTATTAGCCAAGAGATTTGTTGATGAGGAACTTGCCATTTCCCACAGACGGCGCCAAGCTGATGATGCCAAAATTTGGTTAAAGCAATTTAAGGAGAGAGAGAGAGACTGGTTTTTTGTATGTGGTTCGGCCCTGTTAATGAAGGTACCTACGTCCACGTGTGTGTCTGAGCACGTTCACTATACTGTAAAAAGTTGGGGACCTGTGGTGAACCAACAATAGTTTGGAGCTACCGTAGGTAGGCCGGGCATGTTGGTGACCGCTATAGAGGTGCTGTAGAGACTGAAAAGTTCCTCTATTTGAAGGGGGTGAGTGGTCTCTTTTATAGATGCAAGAGACCTACTCGTACATGGATAAGGAAATATAATCCAATTAGGATGTGATTGACACCAATCAAGTAAGTTTCCTAATTGTATTAGGATTGATTGGCATTAATTGTGGGGGTTTCCTAATTGGATTAGGAAACAATTTACCCTTTCCATTAGTCTTCTAGTTTGAATAGGAAACTGCCTGGAATATTCTGGGGCATACCTTGCAGGCTTGGCTTGACTGCGCCTGTATGGACCGTGCCAGTGTGGTCTTCTTGACCTGTTGGTCTGGTCGTGAATGAACCGCTCGGGATGGTGAGTCTCGAGTAGACTAGACCGCTCGGGCTGATGCTTGTCTGAGGAGTTGTGCATGATTTGACAAGGACAGGGACCAACTGCTGAGTTGAACCGCTCGGTCATATGATAGAGCCAATTTTGGGTATATCAAGTTTGGTGGATCACTAGATGTGTTAGATGGAGAGAGGAAGAGCCCCTTTTATAGTTTAAGAAATGGGCTAAGACGTTCATATTTTGCCGATGTGGGATAGAAAAAATACATTTCTGGCCGTTTATGGGTGTTTTCACACAGATTAGGGTTAAATCAACAGATATGATTCAATATGGGGCATTGGAGTACCATAGTGGCACTTGACAAAGTGACGCGCAACACTCCAAGTAGGGGCGCGACACTCACGTGAGTGCCACTATGGCACTCAACGCAGAAAGTTGTATTTTTTCCTCCTCTTTTGCGGACTTTGTTTTCTCACCTCGGTTATCCTTTTCAGGCTTGTGATATACCATTGAAAAGATATGGAAGTATAGTTTGTAATGCCTTTGGTTTCATTGAAAAAGGATTTTTAGATTTTGAGTTATGATAAAAAATAAAATAAAATAAGGTAAGGCTGACTCCAAAAAGGAGAAAACCTGTGAAGCGTAAAAAAGACTATTTTGGCACGAAAGTTATCCTAAGCAATTTTTGGCCAACGTAAGGGCTTGGGGAATCATTTTCTATTTTAGGAATATTTTGTAAAAGGAGCTCTCGGGATCCCATCCTGAGGCCTGGATTTTCCTCGGTAAATGGTAATTTTTGTCATGTCATGTAAAAATGCTATCTTAACTTGGGTTCTTGTTTCTAAATTGAGTTTCTAACATACCTAAGTCTTCCTAGAGGCATAAAGATCTGAAGATAAATTTTTGGTGGAAAGCGATGAAGTGAGAAGTAGCCGCATGTATCCAAGTGTTTGACATGTCAGTTGGTTAAAGCAGAGCATAAGAAACCATCTGAACTCCTTCAGCCACTACCTATTCTAGAATGGAATGGATTTCGTAACAGGTTTGCCGAGATCACAGTTGAACTATGATGCTATCTGGGTAATAGTGGATAGGTTAAGAGGATGAGTCAGAAGTATGTGCAGCAAGTCGTGCGACTTCACGATGTTCCAGTCTCGATAGTGTCAGATCGCGACTTGAGATTCACCTCAGGATTTTGGGAAAGTCTTCAAGCAATGATGGGGTCTTCTTTGAAGTTAAGTACAGCCTTCCATCTACAGACAGAAGGGAAGACTGAGCAGACAAACCAAGTAATGGAAGATATGCTCCTAGCATGTGCTATTGACTTTAAAAGTTTGTGGGAAATCCACTCGCCCTTAATCTAGTTTGCCTACAACAACAGTTATCATTCGAGCATAGAGATGACACCTTTTGAAGTGTTATATGAAAGACCATGCCGATCACCATTATATTGGGCCGAAATCGGAGATGGCAAACTACTCGGACCGGTGATGGTTCGAGAAACAAGCAAAAAGATCAACATTGTACAAGATAAGATGAAAGTAGCTCAGAATAGAGAGAAGAGTTATACAGACAACCACCGCAGGAATTGTTGACACCCCAATTTTGACCGACTATCGAATTAAGGGGATTATTACCTCTGAAACTGATGACGACAATGTCCGACAAATTTGAAATCTTTTAAGGGTGATCCAGGCTCTTCAAAAAGCTTCTCGATCTCAAAAGTTACAAAATTCAAAAGGAAAAAAGAAAAAGACAGGGTGTTCAGGAAATTTCGGGTGTGAAAATACGCATAGGAGGTTATTATTGATTCAAGAAAATCAATGGGAAAGCATTTCAAAATAAAAACATGTATACATGGCTCTTTTATTTAGGAAAATGGATTTTTGTTTAAATGAATTTGAAAAGAAGAAAAAGAAAAGAGTTTCAAAATGAAAGAAAGAAAAGAAAGGAAAAGAATTAGAAACAAAAGAAAGGAAAGGAATTGAAAGAAAAGAAAAAAGAAGAGAAAAGAGAAAGAATAAAAAAAGAATAAAAAAAAAAGAAAGAGGATGAGGCGGCACGCAGCAGAGCCAACGACATTCACTGAGTGCTGCGCCGGTGGTTAGTGAGTGCTGCGGACAAGTCACTGAATGCCGCCCGCTGTAACAGTCTATTTATTTCAAATGCGTATTGAACACCCAAAGATTCCATCTCACATGCAAAATCACCCCGAATTTATTGAATTAACCCCCTCCTAAATGGTCTATATAAGGAGATATACATCTCAATTGTGGGGGGTTGGACAATAGATTAGAGATTGGGTGAGTGAATGGAAAGAATTTGAAGAGAATCTTGATATCAGTCTGATAGTTGAAGTCAATTTCTTGATACCATCTTGATGCATCGAGGGTGATTAAGCGGCTCTTAAGGCATGTATGGTATACTACTCACTCGGCTGTTAAGGCATGTTAGGACATGTCATGGACCTTGACTATCTTGGTTGAGTCGCCTGTTAAGGCATGATACTATCTTGGTGCACCAAGGGGTGACCAAGCGGGTGTTAAGGCATGATAGTATACTCATCAAGCGGTTGTTAAGGCATGTATATTCTAAACTAAAATGCTTAGTCGTGTTGGAGTCCTTCAGTTGTATTGGTTGCAAGTTGTGGTGTTATTCTTGCATTCGAGTTCAATTTTTCCCCCTTTCTATAATTGGTTGGCAATAACTTCATTAATTACGAAAAATACTTGATAAGACAGTTAAGGATAATGAACCTTGATTAATTTTCATAACTATTTCTAATGGTGCTATTTGAGGTTTTATGCTCACTCAGCTTTTAAAAGATGATGGTATTTTATGCCGCTAGAACTTCCATATCCAGTTTTTCCAGATTATAGTGATGCAGGCAACGGTGCCCAGCCCGAGGGTGTCTATGATAATGATGGCTGCTATGGAGAAGAGTACTCCGGGGAGGACTTCTATGAAGAAAGCTACGACTTTTCTCTTAAGTGATGTAATAATTTAGACTACGTCCAGATTTAATGACACGTGCTGTTATGAGGCTGCTTTTATTTATTTATGTTTCTTTTAGATTATCTTTGGGCTATAATATACTAAATTGTAAGACTGATTATCTTCTATGTTTATATTGCAGTTGAACTTAGCCAGATAACCATTTTTATTATATTCTTGTTATTGTTGTGCTTGAGGACAATTAGGTGAATCCAACCAGCCACGTGTCTATGAACCAAAAATGGAAATTTTGAATCTTTCCTATTTTTGGTCTACTCCGGGGTGTGAAATCCCATAAATTAACCGGAATTATCATGATTGATATACTATTGTACAACTCATGGCCACATGGTCAACCCTTGTTGACCAAGATAGCATCGTGCACTAAAGCCAGATCAACTCAGATATTGAAAAGCACAAGAGTCATGGATTCCAAATGAAAGTACAACATAACTTCAAAAGAGTACAAGCAAGGATAACAAAGAGAATACTCTGGAGATTTTAGAGCATATTGTATACAACCCTATACCTAAAAATGAAGTTAATTCCCAAATATACCCAACCAGCCCCTAGCCTCTCCAGCTCTCTCGAATTGTTCTCTGCCATCTCATTGTGTGAGTGTGGAGAGATAAATGTATAGGAATTGGTAAAGGGAATGAAAGGGGGGCTATATATAGACTTGGAGAACTTGGCCTCCAAGTAGCTTATAGAACACACACACACACAAACACCTTCCTAGCACTTTCCTTTTCTGGGCCACCAAGTGGCTTATACTTGACACCACACCAAACACACCTTCATAGCATTTTCCTCTAGTGTGTAGTTCACACTCACACACAATTATCTATTACTATAATTTGTATGATAAATAATAATACTAACATATATATATATATATATGTATTCTAGAGTAAAAATATTGCAAATACAAGTACTAATTATATATATACAGAAGAAGTAATTTATTAAAATATAGTGTGTTACATCTTTTCACCCAATCGATTGCTAGGTTTCCCCAATCGATTGTATTTATAGATTGTTGATTATTCTTGATAGTTAATGTTCAGAGTAGTTTACCTGTTGTACATTGGACCACACCTTTCGTTTGCAGTAGTAGAGTAATTAGAAAGAGTATTAGTACGCAGTAATGTAGTAACACGTCCCGTATCATACATGCTTTAACAACTTGTACCTCAAACAAATTTGTTGGCATAATACATATATATCACATATATTTTACATAGATAATTATGACAAAGCCGTGACCCATTTATTACTTGAAACAAAATGGGAGTGTTGAATTGTGTAGCCTTAGAACTTCTAGAAGTTGTGGTTGGCAAGAATTGATTGGTCCAACAAATCAATGGTGTTAAACTTCTTCACTTGTTCACACAGCTGGAACTTGCTAGGTGGTGATACATAAGTGTATAAATATGCCATACATTGTAGAAGAGTTTAAATCACTCGGCCAGAGAGTGGTAACGAGAGAAGGTGCCCCTTTGGGGGGCATGGGACATTAATCATTGGGGTTTTTTGTGAGGGGTGTTCACAGCGTTATAGGGATGTGAGATAGAGAGGGTATTTCTTTATCTCTATGTATTATAGTGAACATGTTAGGTTCTTTGGGGTATTGAGTGGGGAGTGTACAATGGTCTTGTATTTGGGTTATTGGATTTAATCCATGTAACTTGTACCACGTTTTACTCAATAGTGAAAGAATGGATCTCTCAGGTGTGGACGTTGGTAGGTGTTTGGCTGAACCACATAGAAATCTGTGTGTCTTTTATTTGGTGTGCATGTTTAATTACTACTCATGTGTATGTGTTTATTTGGGGGAATTTTGTTTCGCGTGTTAAATTCCCAACAAGATTGGTATCAAAGCTATGGTGACAGAGGCGCACGGTGACAATGGAGATTAGCAACACGGTGGTTAAAAGATAACACAAGATGAAGAAAAAAAAAAGGAATAGGTGAACATGTTAGTAACGTGGTGACGGTGGCCTTGGTTGTGGTCCCGTGAATGATAGGCTTTAGATTTGTTTTTTGAAGTTTGTCATGGTAAATTAATTAATGTGGCATGGTGTAGCGTAACTTGAATCATGATTGGTTGGAATTTCAAGGAGCTTGTGGGGATAAGCTATGTTGCTTGGAATTTGGGTCAGAGATGGTTCCTAAGGTTTTTGGGTGCTGCATATTCATTGGTTGGTGCGGATTTATGAAATCATGCACGGATTGTAATTTATTTTTTCTTGGTAATAGATCCTATCTATATAGCAGCAGGTTGGGATCTAGGGCCGAAAAATAATTTTGATGCTACTGTGATTGTAGCCGGTTGTGTATGGTGGAGAGGTTCTCATATTCCACTCATACGACATTTGTCTTGGGCTGTTAGACTCCGGGGTACGGTAAGTATGTGCTTCTGGAGAAAATAATTTGATGGGTTCCAAGAAGGCAGAGGCAGACACAGGTGCAATCACCTGACAGAGATAATTGAAAGAATACTGCACGTAGGAACATTGCTCAAATATTTTTGGAGCAGGTTCGCTATTTGGGTGGTGTGATATTGATCCCAAAGTTGCGAAGGAATCTAATATTGTTGCTAAAGTCACACACGGCAGTTGAGAGAAGAGTGGATAGTTTGTGTCGTCTGGTTGGTAGAGTTGTACTCCCAAGTCCTCGATGAAAAATTCTTATATAAGTGAGTGCGTGGATGATTTGTTCACGGTTTATACGATGGTGAGGGGAAATCCTGCTTTGGTAGAAGGAGAGGTCGAGGCTCTTTTCTGGTGGAGTTAATGGGTATAATTAATTCAGGGCAATTACACATGTATTGGCCGTATTGTTCGAATCGGGGGTGTCGAGATCGTGTGGATTCGAGGTATGTGCAATCTGGTATTGGTTATGGCCAATGGTGAAGTGTTTGTGGTTTATCAAACGGATGCAAAGCAGTGAGCTTTGTGGGAACTTCAGTTGAGGGGGTATGAGTGTTAGGAAACTGCGTTCCCAGAATCCGTTGGCAGCGCGTATAAGTTGGTACTGCAAAAAACTTCGTGAAAGCTATAATTACCCTACAAGGGCGGAATTAGGGTTACCTTAAACTGCAAAAATGGATTGCTGTAGTAGACGAATCGAGAACACAGGCTCAATAACAGCTTACGATCTTCTACCGTATTCCTCCGCTGCTGCTGCCAGAATATCGAACAGAGTGTGGGCTCTTTCGAAATCCTTTTTGTTTTCTGCTCTCCCTTTTTTACACTCTCTTTTCTATTTCGAGTTATAATGTTCTTTTAGAAAAACACAAACTGAGAAGAAAGCCAAAGCAGCATATATATAGGCTACGATAGGGACCATAAGAAGTCAATAAGGAATAGACTTCCTTATGGAATTAGGAAATCCTAATTCGAACTGAATCAGATTTCTATTTCCATAAATTATAATTCATATCACAACAGAATTATAATTGCACTCTTACCCTTATCTCAAAAATATAGTTCGAGCTCCATGTTATTAAATGCTTATTATCTCCCCATGTTAAGATTACAAATATCCATTAATTAAATATAATTACTGACCAATCATATTTAATTAATCTCTTAAAATTCCTTGAGATCCTCTGCTTAACTTATCTGATATGTTGGATACAAAATCCACCTGCAGAGTTTGACATAATCAAAACTTATAAGTTTCCTCAATGGGATATCATCAATCCCAAAATTGAGACATGAATTCCATCATTAATTAATATCCACCACAATTAATATTGTCACCCAATCCAATGGGATATTGACCCATTTAAGGATCTCACCCTTTTAGGGATCAAAGTGTAAATATCAAATGTACGTGTCTATAAATTGACTTAGGATTTAGGGCATAAGCACTCATAATAGTCATGAGGTATTAATTATCTTGTAAGTCAGTACAAAGATAATTACCCTAAGTCGGTCCCGTTTAATGCACAAAGTGCATCAGCATGGTGAGTTGAAACTGTACCGTTTCCTGCAGTCAAGACAAACCTACTACATCACCATGCTGCATTCATGCCGATGGTGTGTCCAATCCCATCTAAGACTGTAAACCAAAATCTTATATTCTACAAGATCCAATAGTCTGATCTTCCATATGTAAGCCAAACTCTACACACCAAACCACCTACTATGTAGAATAAGAGACACACATGCACAATATTAAATAAACAATATAATGCAAGCATTACCCACACAGATTCTCATTAATATGGAATAATTGATTTTATTAAATGAATAATAAATCAACTACATAAAGCATGACTTTTAATATATATCCCTAACAGCAAGCATACCGGTCAGGGAGTGCTGGTGATGTGTGGCGGAGCAATTACCTCATATGTGATATATGGGGTGATTGTTGGCATAATACATATATAGCACATATATTTTGCATGGATAATCATGACAAATTAAGTCGTGACCCATTTAATAGTTGAAACAAAATGGGAGGGTTGAATTGTGTAGCCTTAGAATTTCTAAAAGTTGTGGATGGCAAGAATTGATTGGTCCAACAAATCAATGGTGTTCAAATTGAAATGAACTTATTCACTTGTTCACACGGTTGGGCCTTGCTAGGTGGTGATACATATGTGTATAAATATGCCATACATTGTAGAAGAGTTTAAATCACTTGGCCAGAGAGTGGTGACAAGAGAGGGTGCCCCTTTGGGGCATGGGACATTAATCATTGGGGTTTTTTGTGAGGGGTATTCACAGCGATATGGGATGTAAGGTAGAGAGGGTATTTCTTTGTCTCTATGATTTCTCTATGTATTACGATGATTATGTTAGGTTCTTTGGGGTATTGAGTGGGAAGTGTACAATGGTTTTATATTTGGGTTATGGGATTTAATCCATACAACTTGTACCATGTTTCCGCGTGTTAAATTCCCAACAGGATTGATATTAACATTATTCATAATACGCCATGAGTTGAGATTAGGTTATCATTCTTGTAACTAGTACTGTCGGCCACATAGGAAGTTTCGTGGTTCAGTCTAGGTGTAAGATTGTATAGGTTTGATAGAGTTATGAATTGGGCGTGGGTGAGCATTGGTCATGATATGCTCTTAAAAGCGGTGAGCTATAAATATGTTCTTAAAAGCGGTGAGATGGACCAAAAGCCCTAAGATAGATCGGTGATCCATGATATGTTGTTAAAAGCGATGAACTGTGAATATGCTCTCAAAGCGGTGAGCTGTGGTCATTGGTAGATTGTGGAAGTCATGGCATTTGAGTAATGTACCTTGGTCATGATATGTTTTTAAAAGCGGTGAGCTGTACATATGCTCTTAAAAGCGGTGAGCAGGACTAATGGTATATCCATAGAATATTACTACCAAGTTCATTCGATATTTGGTCGAGCATGTTGGTCATTGCGAATAAGTCGAGTCATACTTCTAAGCCTTGGCTTAGTAAAGGGAAAGGGGATAAAGAAAGATACTAGTTGTAGAAATTGTTATATTGTTATAATCTTGTAAATACTTCATAATTGTTGATACCTCATTAGTAATTCACTCACCCACCTTAATTGCATAAGCTGACGACATCATGGCCCTGAATATTCTCATGTCCAGCTTTTCCGATAAATGACAAAGCAGGGGCAGGACCTACGATCGAGGACTTCTATGAAGAAGAAGGCAATACTGGTGGAGGCTATCCCGAGGGTGGACCGGTGGAAGAGGACTACTACACGAATGACTATGTCTACGCCAACTGAAGACTAGGATTAGACTGTAGTTCTTTCCGTTTATGTTTTGAATATTATATGTTTTGTAATTGGCACGTGTTGCCTTAAGACTTTAGTTCCTTTTGATTATTGCTGACGTTGTTGTAATAAGACTAGTAACTTTATATTATATTCATGCTGAACATAGATTTTTATTACTGTTTTTATATTTATGATGTTTAGATCTTGTGTTGTGGACAATATGTGACTTCACCAGTCACTGCCTATGGACCCAAAAATGAATTTTATTTTTCCTATTTTTGTTGTTTCGGGGCTTGACACAAATCATGCACAACTCTAACAACAATAAATTAAATGGATGTGTCGGTATCAAACAATGCTCTAACTTGACTATGAAATAACGTGAGCGTACCTTTCAGATTCTGTTGTTCCTCTGTGTTAAAACTTGGCTCTTCAGGGATGATGGCATTTAGTTGAACTTGTTCTTGTGGATTTTGAAAAGAAAGAAACGAAGGGATTGTTTTGTAAAATAGAAGTGTTTGGGTTAGCTTAAAAATTTTTGTACTCAAACAAACTAGTTGAAAAATTAAGCTAAAAACAGCTAAAAAATTAACCTGAAAAAGTAGTTTGTTTTTAAACAATCACTTTTAAGTTGTTAAAATACAAAAAAAAATGTCTAAAAACAAAGGAGTTGAATAATATTTACGTATTGTCCTCTTTTGTCATTTTATAGAAACTATCATTTTTTTTCTGCTTGTTTGGCAAACACTTGTTTTTTAAGTGATGAATATTCCAGGTAACCAAAACACTTAACAGCTTAATATTTCATTACTTAAAAATTTCAACACTTAATATTTCATCTAAGTACTTTTGGGACACAATCCAAAAGATGTGTCTATCTCTCTCCTGAGTCACTGTGAGGTCCACTGACATCACAGGAGAGAGATAGACACACCTTTTGGGTTGTGGCCCAAAAGTTGTGTGAATGGGTGTGTCCCAACCTTTACCCCTCATCTAACCCAAACGGGCTCTAAGGCTTTGTTTGATTTGGGGATATTGGGATATTGCGGATATTTCATAACTTAATAATTTTGATTTATTTTTCCACCATATTTTCTTGTCCTTCCTATTTTTGTTTCCTTATTAGCCAAACAAGAAAAAGTGTTTTTCCTCTATGCTTTCTTTTCTTTTCCCTGCACAAAGCCATAAATCAAACAGAACCTAAAGGTTTTACATAGTTTCCCGGAGCTGAAACTAAGCTGTTGAAAAAAAATTATATTTATTAGCTGGATGTAAGTATAATTACAAGAAGTGTTGATGTAGCATAATGTTTCTTCCATTGTCATTGACAACAACGATTGAGTGTCGTTTTTGTTGCTGGTCTTAGGGTTTTATCGTTGCCAATATTGTTGTTATTACTTCTTGTCATATTACCATAAATTGTTCCAATATTGTTGCAGGTTTTAGGGTTTTATATTGGAAGCAATAAAGGATCGTCAATTTTCGGTTACAAATAAAAAAGTGTTAGAATTTGCTCTGGCATTAAAGGAAACTGCTCTGACATTATGATTTCCCATACTTTATCCCCAATTAGAGGACCAAATCAAAGCCGTTTCCTGGGTCTCTCTCTCTCTCTCTCTCTCTCTCTCTCTCTCTCTCTCTCTCTAGCAATAATAATTGCTCATTCCCATTGCAAGACTGGAACCCAAAAACCTATCAGCTTTGTTCAGCCAATATAGCCAAGTTTGATGGTGTAATGTGTTTTATGACCTCTTAACCTATATTTGCAGTAGTGACCATATTGATCTATAACTAAAATGGTAGGAAAGCAAACTTAAATGTATACTATTTTGGGGTCAGAATTTAATATATACTTCACAAGTTGGAGTCGCACACAATTTGAAGACTTTTAGACTCCATTTGGTTTGTGGATTCAGAGAAATAAAAACGACAAGCAAATCATATCATTTCACTAGGGAATCTCCTCCGTACTCAGCTCAACTCTAAAACATAAGAATTTTCAAACTATGATGAAAACTCAAAGAGAAGCAAGTCTCGTAAAATTTAGTATTATTATTTTTTTTTTCCCTTCTCATTGATTCCATTTTCTTTTCTTCACTAAATCGACAAACCAACATATAGCCTTAGTGTGACCGTCGTGGAGTGAAATGGGAACCAATACTGCATGCATCACTCCATTCCAAACCCAGCAATCACAAGTATCATTAACTCGCACCAAAATGAACAATTTCCTTTTCTATATATAATAATAATAATAATTAGTGGCTTAATCGAGTCTTAAATTAAAGACATATTTCTCTGCTCTATACTATATATATATATATATATATCTCTATAATTAACTAACGGTACAATTTATTCCATCGTTTGATATATGTATATGTGTATATATATTATGATGATAACGGGAGCACTGGAAAAAGCCATATATTCAAGCCTCTCCCAATAACTCACTCACTCATATTTCCCTTGGAAAAGGAACTGCCCGTAAAGAAGAGTTCAGGCCTTCCTTGGGATTCCAAGCCTCTTGCGGAAATCGTCCTCCATGAGAGGGAGACCCTCGCGCAACTTGATCTTCGGTTCCCAACCTAGCGTCTCCTTCGCCTTTGTGATGTCTGGCTTTCTCTGCCTAGGATCATCCGGTGTGTTATCCACCTTTATAATCTCCACTTTAGGATTGATAAGCTGCAAAAGTTCACAATGTAGAGTGAAACACTTTTCTCTGTGAATACATGCAAGTTCCTGATTGTTAAGTCTTGGGTGAAACACGTGCAAATTCAAGACTTACCTCCTTCACATTCTCGGCAAGTTCAAGCATTGTGAATTCACCTAGATGTAAAATCCTGGTTAGTAATGGCCACAAAATGACGAGTTCTGCATATTTTACCAAGGCAAAGTTTGATCTAATCGTCACAATAGTTGTGCATCAAACATATAATTTTATTAACCTGGATTCCCAATGTTGATTGGCCCAGTATTATCTCCTTCCATCAGTTGAATAAGACCATCAACCTTCAATAATGGGAAGATAAAAGCACGGGAACAAATTAGTGAGACTATAGTAAATTGAAGCTTAAATTCAATGGTCAGAATATATAACATCGTTCCTACCATATCAGAGACGTAACAAAAACTTCGAGTTTGTGTTCCAGGTAGTTGAACAGTTAAGGGTTCATCACTGCATTAATGGACAATAATAAGTAACGGCTACCATACAGTAGAGTAAAATAAATACAAAATCTCAGCTGAGGGAGGATCGGAGGCCTAAAAGAACTCCAGTGGCTGAATGTGTCTAGACTCTAGAATGAAAAAAGAGAAAGCCAGCAGTAGCATTAGAAGTTACCGAATTGCTTGAGCTATGAAATTGCTAACAACACGCCCATCATCAATATTCATGCGGGGTCCATAGGTATTGAAGATCCTAGCAATCCTTATTTCTGTGATGATCAGTAAGAAAGAGTGTCACATGATAATGTTCAACACAAAAAGTCAACTAATGCTTCAACATTTAATTTTTTTTAGGGCCACACACACACAGAGAGAGAGAGAGAGAGAGAGAGAGAGAGAGAGAGAGAGAGAGAGGGAGTATTTACCAATTCCATGCTGCCTGTGATAATCAAACATTAAAGTCTCTGCCACTCGCTTTCCCTCATCATAACAACTCCTAACTCCTGCCATATTCATTCAGTAGCGTATTATGTGAGTTTTACACAAATGTCGTCGAGTATTACTACAGCCGAATATTATATTCACAATCAGCAATGGACGTGTAGTATATACCTATTGGGTTGACATTGCCCCAATAACTCTCAGTCTGAGGATGCACAAGAGGATCACCATAAACCTCCGAAGTTGATGTAAGCAAAATTCTGTTCGCCATTAGAGTAGCAACAGTGAGGCTACAAATCTATTAGTACAAAGAATGAGAGGACAATAAACTACTAACCTAGCTCCAACTCGCTTGGCAAGTCCCAACATGTTCAATGTCCCAATCACATTTGTCTTAATTGTCTGTCAAAGTATCACAAGCTTAAAGTAAGTTGAATAATTTGCATTTTTATATATTTGCAAAAGTAAACATCTTAAAAAGAAAATATTTAGGCACTGTTAGGGAAAAGATAAAGAAAAGGAAAAGATAACAATGAGGAAAAAAACACTTCTCTTTTGTCTGGTTAATAAGCAAGGAAGCACCAGTGCGGATGCGGGGATGCGAGTACGGTGACACGAGTGCGGAGAGTTCGGCAATTTTCTCAAAATCATGAGTGCGAGTGCGGCGGGGGTACTTACATAAAAATGCTAAAATTTTATTTTATATAGCATTTCTATGTATCACTATTATACTATATACAAACTATTCTACCACTACTTTTTTCTAATTAAGACACAATATACACACAAACTATTTGCTTAATAATAAACAATGTAATTCAACTATCAACAAAGCCATAAGCAAGTAAATTAATATTAAATGTTAACAAAGTCTTGCATAAAAGCACTAAGGCGCACTAAAGCACTCCCTACGCACTAAGTGCGCGTGCGGCACCATTTTTTAAGCACTCATGTTTCATAGTTAATAAGGCTCTGTTTGGTTCCAGGTTTTACTAGGGGAAAGGATAGGAAAATGTTTTTAATATGAAAAATAGCAAGGAATATAGGAAGAAAAAATATATATATCATGAGATAATTAAAAAATTTGAATTTTGTGAGTTACTTTCCTTTCAATTTTTTGTAAGTTAAAATTATTAATACTAAGTATTAATGTTATCTACGCATGGAGGAAAATACAAGGAACTAGTTTTCCGTGTTTTCCATTCCCCTTCCTTTCCTTCAATGAATCCGCAAACCAAACAAAGTCGAAGGTAAAAAACAGTGAGGAAAATAGGAGGAAAAGAAAATAGAGTAAGACTCTATTTGGTTCATTAGTGAGGGAAAGAAAAGGGAAAGAAAAACAAGCAAGAAACTAGTTCTGTTGTGTTTTTCTCATGTTTTCCTTCATGCTTAAGCAACAATAAAAATTAAAAAGGAAGGAAAATGACTCACAAAATTCAAAATGTTTAATATGCATTCTTTTTCTTCTTATTAACCAAAAAGGAAGAGGTTTTCCTCTATGTAGTCGTTCCTTTTTCGTCACTAAATTTGTGAACCAAACAAAGCTTAAGGCTCTGTTTGGTTCATGGATTTCGGGAGGGAAAAGAGAGGGGAAAGGAAAACTAGATGGAAAACTGGTCCCTTTTAAAGGACGGAAAATGACTCACAAAATTCAAAATGTTTAATATGTATTCTTTTTCTTCTTCTTTTCCTTTCTTATTAACCAAAAAGGAAGAGGTTTTCCTCTATGTAGTCTTTCCTTTTCCCTCACTAAATCCATGAACCAAACAAAGATTAAGGCTCTGTTTGGTTCATGAATTTTGGGAGGGAAAAGAAAAGGGAAACGAAAACAAGATGGAAAACTAGTCCCTTTTACCTTGCGGATGGGACTAGTTGTCCATCTAGTTTTCCTTTCCCCTCTCTTTTCCCTCACGAAATCTATGAACCAAACAAAGCCTAAAAGTTACATAAAAGATATAAATTTTCGTAAATCATTTCCCTTCGACTATTCTTAAGTTCTCATTACATTTAAAAAAAAAAAAGTAATGTCCAAGTGTTGTCCATGGACGAAAACACTTCGGAAACGGTAATGAAATAGTTTTCTTCTTGTTTTCCTTTCCTTTTTCTTTTCCATCACTAAATCCACAACCAAATGGAGCCTAGGAGTCTCTAAGTAGTGACATGTTTGTTCCCTTTCAGAAACTAACAATTTTTTCCCATTTGATGTGCTAGATATGGCTGCATTGCAAATGTGGCAAAACATGTTGCCAGGTGAAACCATTAGGTCCGCCAGATAAATGAGTAATGCTGGCATTAAGTAGCTTAAACATGGAAATTGCCACTGTACAGCTAGACACATACATCCACTAGCTTCAACTTAGAAGGTATGCAGACAAACAAAAAACGGATGAATTTCATCTCAATGCAACTGACCTTTACAGGATTGTATTTGTAGAAAATTGGAGAAGCAGGGCAAGCTAGATGGTATATTTGATCAACTTCAATCAACAATGGCTCTGTGACATCTGCATAAAACAGAATAGATAGTA
This sequence comes from Hydrangea macrophylla, assembly GCA_033977485.1. NCBI lineage: Eukaryota > Viridiplantae > Streptophyta > Magnoliopsida > Cornales > Hydrangeaceae > Hydrangea > Hydrangea macrophylla. The sequence continues at coordinate 54,704,729 of CM066982.1, forward strand.
TTAGACAATGACACCATGCTGAGAGAGATCACAGAAATCGGCCATCATAAAATCTGATCCACAGCATATAATGCACGACAGATAGAAGGTTATTCGACTTTAGAATGATAATTGGCCAGCGTTAAATGGCTATATACTCACAGCAACAAACCTGATTAAGAATCTCACTTATAGTGGCATCAAGATGAAAAGATGCTCACCTTATAGCTAAAGTTTTGATAAGAACAGATTCAGTAGTTAATTGGATGGTTTTAAGGATCTTCTGCAAATTCTTGTTTATTACATCTTGGGTTAGGAGGAGTAGAAGGATAAATACACACACATACACACTAATATATCTAAGACGTCCTGTTGATGACTAACACCATCAAATAGGCCTTGACATGGGCGGACCTACATGGGGGCTGGAGGGGCAGGCCCCTGAAAAGTTTTTAAACTCCTGGCCCCTACAAAATTTTAAAAAACTCTTGCAATGTGTATGTAATAATTTTTAAAAGACCATTCCAAATTATTACAAACTCAAATTGTATTAGAATCAATCAAAGTTTTGAAACTACAACCCAATAATATATTTAAAAAGACCCAAAAAATTTCTCGTCACTATATGCACATCCATTGAATCTTGCCCCCACCACAACTGTAAATTTCTGGTTCGCCAGTGGGCCATGAACAGTAATATGGTATATTCACTTAGAATTTCTCGATTGATCTCTATATTTCTAACTTTCTTAGCTACATTGCAAAGATTCATGTCCCTTCTATCAAAAATTGATTCAGCGATTGAATGTGGTTTACTTGTTTCTGGTATGTAACTAATAACATCGGCAATATAAATATATAACTGAAGATGTAATGGTCGTCTATAAATCCACTTCATCCATCACAACATGTACCACATGCAGGAACGTAGCAATTTGAAATGTAAGAGCATAGCAGTACATTAATTACTTTTAAAAAAACATTAAGTGGATCAAAATGAAAAATTCCTGTTTAAATCCGCCTTTACATGAGGCGAAAATTTCCTGTTTAAATCCACATTCCCAATTAGATGTGTTTCAGCAATGAGGACGATAAGTTGCCAGAGCAGTAGATAGAAGAATATACAAACACTAAAATCTTCAAAGGGTTAGGTCATCAGCAAAGACATATTGACAGAACATATCAACTTGCTGAAGCAATATACATCGACTACAATGAAGAACTGTCTTGGTTATCTGTGACTACTGAAAACAAAAAAAATTTATGAAATACGTGGAAAAGGTTTTACAGGTAAAACAACTCTTCATGATGAAATTTCAAGTTGACACTAAAAATAGTTAACGTGGCATCAAAATAAAATACTACGTATCCTTTTAGTTGTTATATTGACTGCACAAATGGAGCTGAAGTTTTAACATGAATCTTCCAAGTGGGTTGTAGCATTTTCCATTGGCCGTCACAAAACGAAGGAATAAAAAGCATAAGGACCTTATACACATGTTGTTCGCAACATCATCAGTAGATGAATCAAATCAATTAATACGAGAAATTTAAAGGGCCATCATAAAACTTGAGAGCCAAGGAGAACATTCAAAAGCTCATCCCCTCGGGCACAAACACAAGGGAAGCGCATGGCAACTCTTATAGACGTTGGAGATGAACGAGGTGAGTGTAGCGCTATATACAAATAGGTTTTGTAAATGCATCCATTTATTCATGACATGGGATAAATATGTATGCACCTTTAATTAAGAATCCAAATTTGTGTACTAACAATTGCATAATGTGGAAGATGAAGTTCAACAAAATCATAAAGTTTACAATATATATACTAGTACTAATGCTTCTATTTTCATTACTCTATTTTGTCTTTATAATTTTTTTGTTGTCCTCCATCAGAGGCTGCACCTTTGTAAAAGTGTCTGTTTCTTAGCTCAGAACCCCTAGACATCTGATAATTGACATTGACCTACAATACAAGAAAAAAATATACCATGACGGATAAGCTCAAATCGTGGATGACCAATCCATTGCTTTAGGTTATCCTTTGAGCCAGTGAAGTAGTTATCCACAACAATCACCTGAGATACAATAAAAACATATGTAACATACACTTATCAGCTCATACTCATCTGCTAGCTCCCGACAAAAGCAAATATATATGCATAATTGTGTGTATCATTTATTCACTGTTAGCATAATGTCGCAAACTTGCTTCAGAAAATGTTTACCTCATTTTTCTCATTTTCCATCAATTTGTCCACTAGATGAGAGCCAATGAATCCAGCTCCTCCAGTAATCAAAATTCTCAGGTTAGCCTGTGATCGACATAGAAAGTTGAAGATGATATAAACAATTATGACAATCAAAAACAAGGGAAGAAGAAGAAGAAGAAGAGTGTCCTCTCAAACACATAGTCTTGAAGCCCAATGGAAAACTCAAACGAAATGATAATAAAACCCGCTAAACTCAAAAACAGAAACTGAGCGGGATAAGGGAATAAAATATAAAAAGAAAAATATCAGCAATGTAATTCTCTCGCCTAAAGAGAGTGCAAATTTTTCAGTGAGTGACATCTAAATATTTGATCTACAAGTCCACCTGAGTCCTTCCATTGCTGGTTAGTCTAGAGAACAAGGCGCCATTTATTTTTAGTATTACTGCATGGGTCCACTTCTGGTATAGGACCAACAAAGAAATGAACTTACAAGTCTACAATATAGAGATGAGTGTAGAATTGAACACGATTTTACTCAAAAAGCATCTTAATCATTCAAAATTGACAGCCCAATGATTCCAATTGCAAGTGAATCTTAATGCATCAAAAAATAAATTCCATCAACTATCATAACAAAAACTGTTGGTGCAATCCACGAATTCTGAGAAGAGTAATGCTATGCTTCTCAAATTGAGTCCCGACTTTGGTTCACAAAACAGTTGTACTACACGCTGTGGCAGTGACTACATGTGGTACAAATGGCAAAGCATTTGGGACTCTAATTTGGCATTCAACTTTGGGAAGCATAGCATTACTCTTTTGAGAATACAAAATCGAAATTCATTTAACTAATTAGAATAAGGACATGCTAATAGCCCCACAAATGTACTGTGATACACAGATCTTTATTTCTATCCCAAATTTGAATCCCAAATACAATTGATCGGTGCTACCACATACAAATGACAGAGCATTTCGGATTCGAATTTGGGAAGCATAGCATTACTCTTTTCTCTTGGTATCCTAAACTGAATTATTGATACAAAATAGTTATTAAAAAAAAAAAAAAAAACAGACCACAGATTAATTGCATGAGATCACAACCAAAGCACAATGAAGCCCAAAGGTCAAAAACCATGAATATAATACCTGAAAAAATTTGGCACTTCGCAGAGGAGATGGGTTGGGAGGTGGTTTTGTGGTGACATGATTTTCACCATTTGAAACTTCCTTGGCCATCACTGAGACCACTTCTGAAATTGTTAAACCTGCCCAAACAAAATCACATATCGTTCAAACAAGCCCTAAAAATAGATAATTCTACTAAAATTCACCCTATATGCAACAGAAATAGATCACAGATCACCATCCGCTCCATAAACAAAGATTAGCACATAAACGACATAGAATAAGTTGAAATTCAACAATAAATCATGCTCTCCAGTTACCTGATTATTCTCTCTAATCACTTATCGTAACCCAATTTTTTTTCTTCAATAGAATCAATTGCAAAGATTGGAACTTTATGTATATAAATAAAAACGAAACCGAGGCATGAAATTAACAAACAATACCAACTAGAGAGAGACTTTTTAGAGAGAGATTTTAGATCTGAAATCGTTCGGTTTGCGAGTCTACTTTCGTTGCATAGAAGCTTTGATTCCGCTTTACTTCTCTTATTCTTGAAGATTCATCCTCTCTCTCTCTCTCTCTCACACACACACACACACACAGCTTCTTCAAATCAAATCAAACTAATAAACAAATATTAAGAGCAGTAAATAATGAAGATTACGTTCTAATAAAAAAAGAATACTAAATAATAGTAATGAAGATTACCGATTACGTGAAGCTGAGCTAATTACCTAGGGATCGAAATCTTTGATTAATAATAATCGAATTTGCTAGACTATTTGTATATTGTACCGTAGATAGAGAAAGTGAGAGATACAGAGTATATATATATATATACACAGGAGCGTTCTGTATATGCAATTAAACCGTGAGTTTCGGATTTTATAATATAATATAATATAATATATATACTCAGATGGTATCCCTTGGAAAACGTTTTCGTGTCGAGTGATGGGGCACGGACCTGTTATTCAGTGAGCCCGTCACGCCACGTCACCATGCTGACGTGGTGTGATTATTTAATCTCAGCCATCCACTTGTCCCCTCCTTCTAGGGGATCATGACAAGTGGTTATCAGACCACATCAGCATGGTGACGTGGCGTGGTGACGTGGCGTGACGGGCTCACTGAATAATTTCTCGCACGTTTCAACCAGTTCCAATGCACCGCCACATCACACATACAGCAATTATTGTCTGTACGTGAGTGTCCAAGCGGCTTCTGATGAGCTGGCTCTCTTGATGCTAAGATCTGATTAAAAATTGGGAGTTTTCGTTTAGGTGGGATCTAGCTGAATACGTGGGGTGGGGCCATAAGAGTGACTACTTTTTTGATAGTGAGGGAATAGGTGGTCACGCGCCACACGAGATTGGACCTCCTTACCTGGAGAGAGAAATTGTTCAACAAGGATTTATCGGACACGTCAGAAACAGGTCAGAATATTCCCCCAGTCTATTTTTTTGTTTGGTGGGGTGTGTGTGGAGGAAGAAAACTTTAACCCGGTGTTATCTGCTGCGTCAGATACACACATATGATTTGAAAATAGGAAGAATTTTGAAAATTTTTACCCAAATTATTAGAATGGGGTGAATATGCCTCTGATCCATCATTGTTTCAATTTATTTTTTAAACTCATCACTTTCTTAGATGTCGCTATTCCATACGAAATAATTTCAATAAGAAATTGTTACTTCAAGTAACGATTTCAAGACGAAGTCGCTACTTGAAGTAGCGACTTCAGTGCAATAGAAATCGCTACTTCGAGTAGCAACTTTATCAGCACTTATGATTATCAGCATAGTCCATTTCAGCAACCCCTGCAAAGAAATACACATAGCCAACCATCAAACTTATCAACCAACAATATCAACATGATCAATCCCACACTATTTTTGTCTATAACGTGTCCCACACTATGGAACCTTCTTTGTTCTCTTAGGCCTACCCTCCTGATGTGGTGGAACCTCCTCCTGCGACGGATCCTCCACCTCTATGATGCGCGATACCCCTCTCCGGTCACGACGACCTCTACCTCTAGCGTAAACTGAATTTGCCGGAGGTCGTCGCTGAGACACTGCCTGTGTCAAAACCCTCCTCCTGTGTCTCTGTCATGGTGGTATCATGTCTAGTCGTTTCCCTTGCCTCCACCTGCATCTCCTCCGCCTCCACTTGTGTCAAACTCTCCAACATTGGCTCGAACTGTGAAGCTGGAGCTGGTGATATGGGATCATGTGGTGGCGGAAACTACAATGACGACGGTGCATCTGTATGTGTGTACTGTGTGGGATGGAGAAGTCACGGCTCAGAGATATACGAAACTCAGTCCCCCATGGAGTGAAAGGCCTATAAAGGTCGTTCGTATCATCATACGCATACACGATAGGATGATGGGGTGTCTGTGGCTCATGCTCAGAGTGTGTAGAAGGTCTGTCTGCTCCTAAAACTGAGGCTGAGGCTGAGGCTGAGTGTAACACCCGTACCCGAAAAAGAAGATTAATGTGATAATAATACGTGTTAATTAAAGATAATTAATGTATGAGATGATTTAAGGTGGGGTTATGAACCCACATGTGAAAAAGTGCTCAAATGCAGGCACATATGAAAGTTCTGTAAAAGGTATGACTGTTATTAATGTGGGCCAACGAGGGTCTAATTAAAATAATTTGCATTTTGATGTTATTATATGTTTATACGAGTACTTGTTTAAATGCTTATTGATATTATTATGTCTTATGATAGGTAAGGGGACCAATTTGGATACCCATGTGAGGCGTATTTGAAAATAATTCATAATTGATAGGTTAAATAACAACTTCATAATTTATGTGGGACCACGTTTGGGAACCCATGCGGCATATAGATTAAATCCTTTTAGAAATATGGGTGGTTAATGTAATTAACATGGGGGTTTCATAATAAAGCTTAAAGAAAGTTGGGGGAGGTAAGTAGAAATAATGGAAAAATGTGACAACACATATGCATGTCTTGCATATGTGTCTCACAAGTGTCAATAGGTTGGAAAAATCACAGAATTAGAGAGAACGAAGAGCTCTCGAGTCGGCGATGAAAATTCATGCGACATTTCTTGCCGTTTCTTCGCCGTCCAACATCGCATTCACGAACCGAGACCATTTTTGGACTCGTAGAGGTAAGAGGATCGCATGCATGTCTTTTATTTTCATTTTCGACAATGTTTTTTCGATGACCATTCTTGATAGACGATAAACTTATGTAGGATTACTCTAGAACAAGAATTGGGTTTGGTTCTAGCTTGAATCAGGATTTTAGGAGCTTAATTGCGTATAAATCGAAGAGGTGACTGCTCTAATCCCAAAATTAGGTGTTTAGATATGTGATTGTCATAATTGTTATCTATAGTTGTATAATTCATACTTATGTGATTACATGTTGATGAATTTGGAATCCAAGCATGTCAATTATGTGTAAATTGTCATGTATATGCTTAGATGATATGTGCTTATATGGATCAAAGGGAAGTCAAGTAGTAGTCACCATTTATAGGTCACATATGTAAGGGACGGTAAGCCCTCAATGAGTGGAGGTGTGGTGGAGACCACGATGATGAAATAGTGATGTCTTCGGAATCATAAGAGAGTATGATACGCTATATGCGATAAAAGAGTGAGAATTTTTGGGGTGAGAAGGACCTGGGGGTGGTGGCTTGAGGCACTTGACTTTCCGGCGATCAATTTGTCAATGCTTATAATGATTGTTGCATTTGTATATTGAACATGTCAATAGAATGATTAGATCTCTCACTAAGCGAAAAGCTTAAACGAAAATATGTTTTCTGTTGTGGTTATTGAATAACCATCGCAGGTACCGCACGAATGAGAGGAAATGATCTGCGCGGCGGGATGGGTGTGGGAGTTGTATATATATGGATATGTTTATATGTTTAGGTGTTTAAATCTCAGGTTGTAGCTTTTGGTAATAGTAATATTGTATAACTCATGGTTTAGAGAACTTGTAATATGTTAAGTTGAGTGTGGATGTTGATCATGCACGAAATTGTGAGTTGTAGTCGCAAGTCGCTAGTTACGTATATGGTTGGGAAGGAACTTGAGTATGTTGAATGGACTTGGGGGTCGTAAATCTTAAATTGGTTCACATATGTTCGACTATGTATGCTTTGGGAAAACTTATGGATTTTAATGTAGAATTATGATCCATGTGAGAACTTAATGTGTGTGGATATCGCAATTTTCTCTTTTACCCACAACTTTTCTTTTAAAATCTTTTTCAAATTTCAAAACATAAAACAATGAGTCGCCACTTAATTTTTAAAAGGAAAATTAAGAAACCATTTTAAAACAAACTGATCTTTTAAGAAACCAGAAGTTTTCTAGGTCCGGGGATTATAGAATGAGAGGGGAAGGAGCTCGTCGGACTAAAACACCCCCTCTCATCATATCTCGCGATAGGCTTCTACTTAACATCCTTTTAATCGAATTAATAATCTAAGCATGTCCTCAACTAATACATATGTATAAATATACATTACAAAAGCATGTCTGAAGGGTGTAATATTGCAAGTGATAAAATATCATTCAAAAATCACATAATTCAAATAACAAGCGATATGATATGCAAATAGGGAACTATGGAACTTACCCGGGATCCATGCCACGAATATTAAACGTGCAATGCATACGAATAGAAATTAAAACCTAAGAAAAGGTCTCTAATCACATGTATTCACATAAGGCAAGATCCTAATTCTAACGTATCGCGCATGAGGTCATAAAATCAATAAGAAATCAAGGAATTAAGTAAACTAGAGAAAGGGTTGAGAAGTTGTACCTCAAGTGCGCTGCAAAACAAGGGTTAGTCCACATACTTTAGGAAGAATGTATAATATCAGATAATTATTCCTAAATGTCTAGCTTAATTCTATCAAGTAGAGGAAATGACGCAATTATGAATTCTAATACCGATCTATATGGATGAATGTGCATGATTACATGAACAAGAATAAGCTATTACATTATTCCTTGGTTTAGATCATTTAGCCTCTGTATTTAAGCTTAACTAATCATTATTAACACATGGTTTAAGTCTTAGGTCATGGAGAGATCATTTAGACTATTGTTTGCAAGATATATCAAAGTTGTGACAGAATTCTGAAAATTACTGAGAGCAGATCAGAACTTCAAAGAAATAAAAAAAACATACTTCCCTTGGTTTGATCTTGGTGATATTTGGACACAAGATGCCTCTATGTGTCTAGTTTCTAACCCAAAAAGAAAATCGAGATTTGAACGGTTAAATCTCCGGGAATTGAACAAACACTAGACATCACTCAGAGACTTACAACTCCCCGTCTAGAGTTTTTGTATGATTTTCTAAAAATAGGAAAAAGATTATAAATGCTTTGGTCTTTTTAGGGTGGCTTCCTAACACATTAAAATACTTATAAAAATTTATTTTGGGTCAAAAGTGCTTGATTAAGGTTCTGATTTGCTTATTTCAAAAGAGTGTTACTGTTCTGAAACTCTGGACAGATTACAGTTGTTCCACAAAACCCTTAACCAAACCACTCCAAACATGAAACTACCTTAAAACAAAAATTTCAATGGTAGAACTTTGAGTTATAAACATTTTTCCGTTGGTTTCATTCAGTTCCAACGGTTCGATGTTCAACTAAAAATCTATGATAAAAAACAGATTGTGAATTCACTGCATCATTTATTCAAATACAACTTTGTTAACTAATTTGAGCCATAGAACTTGGCTTGAACCACACCACTTCTCCTACCATTTGATGGTCATGGGAGACTAACTAGATTCATATCTTGAAGGTCTCAAAGAAATATAGAGAAATTTCATGAGACCTAAACATAACAAACCTAAACCATGGAGATAGGTTTAGATTTATTAATTAAGTGTACTAATATCAACTTCAACTTTCTTATAAATCATGAGCTTACAAAGAAATTAAAGGATTTCAAGTCTAAGGATTCCAGTAAGACATTGATGGTCTCATGAATCTCAAAGACTAAAAGGGAGAGGAAAAGAAAATTCAAAGACTCTAAGTATATTTGTGATTAGAAAGATTAATTAATTCAAAGTTTTATCTCCAAAATATCCTCAAGTTTTTTATTTTGAAGAACTTCCAAAGACTAATCAAGCTTTCCACCCCCTTCAACTCTTCTAAAACTAGCTTCTAATTGTGTTTAGAGAAGTAATTTTGAAAGTTTTTAAACTTGGAGAACTAATACAACCTCTAGATTCAAAGAAAATTCTAACTCCCTATGCAAGAGGATATTCATCCTCTATTTATAGACAAATTTGAAGGGGTATTTTAGTCATTTTAGAGCAGAAAACCCTAATTCGGACTGTCCTTTGGTAGTACAAAATGTGCTGTATTACAGCTGGCTGTTACAAAAATGCGGCACTCAATGGAGATGGAAGCGGCACTCAGTAAATGCCGTAGCGGCATTCACTGACTATTGGAACGGCATTCATTGAATGCCGCAGACAACTCCAGGGACTGCCGTCTTTTCTGGGAATCCATTTTTTATGGCACTTGATGTAAAAATGCGGCAATTGGTGATTGCCGTTGAGGCGCTCACTGACTGCCGCTACAACAGTTAGGGAGTGCCGCAGTGGCAACCCGTGACTGCCGTAAAAGAGGCCAAGTGCCGTTTTGGGCTCTATTTTCCATTTTTCTCTTTTTGCTTTCCATTTAAAGTTGGATAGTCCTTTGAAGAGCTTGATTTATCCTTGGAAGTCATAAATAAGTTCGGACATTTTCATCATCGGGTCTTGGAGGTATCACTCCCCTTAATTCGACGTTTGGTCAAAATTGGGGTGTCTACAATGTGTTTTGATGTTTGTATCACACTTGAATTAACTTGTGTTGATGATTGGAAATACTTAAAAAGGATTTTGGAACTTATTTTGATGTTTTACAAAGTTTGGTTAAGTTTGGAATGGTTTTGAACTTGAAAATATGCAGTTTTTATCAGCTGATAATTATTCTGGGGAAGCTGGATTGATCCGACCTTAAAGGGGGATTGATCCGCCCCTTCTCGAGGACATTCTGCCAGAAAAATGGCAAACTAGATCGATCCAGATTTAAAGGGCAGATCGATCCGCCCATATTTTTGGCAGCTGCTGGCTTTTACGGAAACAAGCATAACTCTTCCTAGAAAACTCGAATTCGCGCGCTATTTTTTGCGTTGGATCTGGGACTCGAAAATTTATCTTTTGGTGTAAAATTTGAATATACTTAATTAATAACAAAATTTCCCTTGGGGCTATTTTGTGTCAAGAAAGTTCATTTATGGAGTTTAAAACATGGTTTTCTTGGTGATTGGTGTAAGTGTAGTTGTGTGGACATTTTTACACATGGCCTGACTCATCGAGGCGGGTTGGGGTATGACACTGAGGCTGAGGCTCTGAGATGCGGGGTACGAATACTGTAGAAGATGGAATATCCCCGTTGATGGTGTCAAAATCAAGTTCTTATTTAACCCTATTAAAAATGTAGCATTTGGAAGTAGGGTGTCGAGTCCACATGGATTGATACAAGAACAATGTTTGAGAGGTTTAGTAACTAATTATAATGCTCAAAAGAAATAAATAAGAAAAGATGATGAAAGAGAATAAAAATGACATTGCGTCTTGCGGCTTTTTGTTTGGTTTTTGGAGGATAAAAGGTAAATAAATACTAATATAAAAAGCAATAGGTTGGGATCATTCCCCCTATCTTGGGTCACAACAAGATGAAATGGACTAAAGTTTCAAGCACATTCTAAGGTAACATCTCATTGTGGCATATTATCAAACACTTGGAATGCACCTATGTGTTAGATGAAATGAGCTTTAAGATTTCCATAGAAACGGATTTGAAGCTAACGGTTGACTATCAAGGATGCATGACATACAAGATGAAGCCTCTATGGCTTCTAATCCGAATGATTTGTCCCCCCTACACTAACTAATCTACTTGGTGGACAAACCACCTATGAAGCCTTCAAAAGGTAGTATTTAAAACTCAAGAGTTTGAACAATCAAAGATGCTTGATATCTATGATGAAGACTCCAAGTTTTAAATCCCACACACAACATTTATCAAACACATGGAGTGCAAAACACAAGGTTACATAATATTCCATATGAAATACATAGGGTAGGATTCAAAGTCTAAGTTTTAACAATCATAGTTGCAATACAAATAAGATGAATCCCTTAGTTTTGAATCCTACACAAATGAACCCTAGAAATGCTACAACACTAAATCCAAGTGGTCATGATCCACAACCTAAGTAAACCTAACTAATCAATGGAAAATATAGCAATATCATCAAAGGAAAAGAGATAAAAAATATACCTAGCCATTAACACTTCAATCCAAGCTTCAAGTTTATACAAATGAAGAAGAAATAGAAGGGAACCCAAGTGGGTTCCCAAAAATGAGAGAAGAAGAAGAAGAATGTTGGGAGAAAAACAAGAGAGATGAGAATGAGAATCCCCATTTTAACAAAACAACATCTCTTTTTATTTATACACAAAACACAAGAATGGCAAACTTGTAATTAAAAAGAGGGAAAACTGATGCCGCGGATCGATCCCTTCTTTGAGGCGGATCGATCCGCCTTTCATCTGGGCAGTTACTATCTGTTCGGGAAGTCGCGGATTGACCCCTTCACAACTGGCGGATCGATCCATTTACGGATCCTTATCGCAGAATGTCCCTCCAAAATCGCGGATCGATCCGCTCAAAGAGCCGGATCGATCCGCTCTTTTTGATTCTGATGGTGACATCTTTTAAAACACGCAGATCGATCTACTCAGAAGGCCGGATCGATCCGCCTTTGCTGGGATGGATTTCCTCCTCTTCTTACAAGATAAGAACCAACAGGGTTAGTTCTCACTTTGAACAAGTCGCCAAAACCTACAAGAAAGAGATATTATTAACAAAAAGTGTACAACAACAAGAACAAAAAAAGTACAATTTATCCATTAAATCTCCCAATATAAGTGATAATTTGTGTCCAATAAGGGTAAAATCATGAAGTTAAGAATGCAATATTGGACACGAATCACCCGTCTAAACATCGGTCCTCATGAACAACCTGTAATGAATGCTCACTAATAGTATGAACCTCCTCTAATGCCGCCATCACCTCTGGAGGGACAAAATGAGGGTCGCCGACTGCTAATCTAGCCAACACTGACCGCACAACCTCATACACACAAGTCACACCATCCTCTTGAAAAAAATGGAAAGTTTAATTAAGTGAAATTATCTTATGACATGTGCATAATGGAAAATTTATATGTTGTATGATAAGAAAACATCTCACTAGAACACCGCGAATCGTACCGACTGGTTAGAAGCCAACTATTGGTGGATATCTAATTATCCAATAAGTCTATGGGTAATGCGGCGATACCATCTCATATATGGGTCTAAGACTTTGAGTCAAGCATCTGAGCTGCATTTGGAATACCTGCAACAACATGTTGCAGTCAATGGTCCCAGAGCTCAACATACTCCCAATTTCGGTGACTCTAGTTGGTATTCGCATGACCACGTCGATCAATGCAATGTAATGTCATCATAGTGTTACATGGATCTGAGACTACCTGCCTCATGCCAAACTATCTCATCACTCTGTCAAGATGATGCCACTCAATCACGACGTACATGATCAACGGACATTTAGCCATACATGTACCCTGCCCAGCCCAACAGTACTGAGGTAACGAAACGACTAGCTCAGCACTATACGGCTGCCAGATCATCTATGAAAATAATATATGAAAGATTAGCAATTTCAACAATAATGCAACTCATGGTTTAACTCTATCATTATTTACCTGCTCTGGCCTCAGTCCAACTGGTCCTGAAAAGTGACGCTAGAGATGAGTAGGCACATCCCAAACTGAGAATCAGGTCATCCACCTAAAGTAATGATAAAATTGTTAGTACCCAAAGTGTCATACGAGTAATGAATAATAAATAATGTTGAGAACAATGTAAGTATACCTACAACATAATGGACCATCCTCTGGTACTGCTGCTGGTAAGGGGACTGGTCAAATATGGGTCAATCTCTCCTACGCCCAAAGCTGCAATTGATAATAATTAAGTTTAGTTATTTATGATAGAATGAACAATCGTAAAATATGCATAATTCACAAAATTGACATAACATATAACTTGTAGAAGTATAAGCGGGCCAGATATCTTTACTGTGGTACGACTCGTGGCAATACACAACTACAGATATGCCAATGCCGCATTACCCCAACTGTAGCCAGCATCAAAGTGTCGCAGATGAGGTAGATATATGAGGCTAACCTTGTTCCCAGACAAGTCTGGGAATAGCGACCCTTCTATCAACATCATACAATAACATCGATCTATCTGCTAAATAATAGCATCATCGGCATGCTGGGCGATCTGTGGTGTAAAATGGTTCTGTATCATAGTCAGTTGCAGTGTCGATCCAAAGATAGTGGCTAGGGGTGGCATGAAACTGAGCAACTCTTGACATAGCTCCTGCCATTGCTCCTTGGAGCGTGACTCATCAATACCAGTAACTGCACGCCCATCGACTGGTAGGCCCAACAGAATGCCAATGTCTTGCATCGTGATCGTAGTCTCGCCGACAAGTAGGTGAAATGTGTGTGTCTCAATACGCCACCTTTCTAATAAGGTAGTGATCAAACTCCAATCATACTATATAAAGCCCAGCCTGTATGCTCCATAGAACCCGATCTGTCTGATATAACCTAGTATACGCTGATCTGGATCAAGACCTCGATGTAAAATAGCCTAAGAGTGCCGATAATGAAGCTCACTCAAGATCTCACCATCCCATATGGGTGATGACCGGTGTGCGTCCTGTGATGACAGTACTGATGGATCCTCAGGGCCAGGGTGGACATCTATGGTAAGCAGGCTGTTCAAACATTATAGTTAGTCAAAATAATGACGAGTACATTTAATGAAGTGACAACATGATATTAAACAATAGTTCATTTAAATACATTAAACTACGTGGTAAAAAAAGAGATTAAGCGTCAGACCCAGTCACTTGTCACATCAACTGCTGGGCGTTAGACCCAGTGACTTATCGCGTCAACTGCTAGGTGTCAGATCCCAGTGAATTATCGCGTCAACTGTTGGGTTATCATACCCAGCGCCAATGACTTGTTGCGTCAACTGTTTGGTTGTCATGGCTTATGATATCCCTGGCATTCCATGGTCTCTATATGTTGTGATTTCAAGATTCAACGTGATATCCCAGGCATTCCTACTTTTCCTTCTTCACTGTATTGTTTTTTAGTATGGAAAACAAGTATACACCTACGTACCACCCACATTTTTTTGAAAGAAAGATACTGAGTATTGAAGAGAAGGGTGGTCTACTAGAAGCACTTATGGATTTTGCTACTCTAGAATGGAAACATGAAGATGGGAATTTTAAATATGTTGCTTTCGAAGCTTTATAGACTGTCTTTGCTGAGATAATCCATGGATGTGAACTTTGAGCTGATGCCATTGCAACTCAGGTTTGGAGCTGGCAGAAGGAATATAAACTCCTTCAAGAGTTGTTAACGATGCGAGGTGTTCGTTTTACTGAAGAAAGCTAGCTAGAAGTTCCTGACCAAACTTGGTATGAATGGTGTGCTAAGTTTAGAACCAACACCTCTCATTATTTCCATTTTAATTATTATGATCATATGTAGCTTATGAAAATTGTTTTCATGAATAATATATATAGAAAAGCTATGACAGTACTGCAACATCGTTGAGGCACCGTGCACATTTCCGCTATCATAGATGTTGTTAAATCTTTCAATTGCCACCGGTGCTGGCTCGACAAATGAAAGTAGTGTGGGCTCGTCAAATGTTGCCAATTCATCTGGAAATGAAGTGAGAGGAACAACACAGAGGAAATTCTTTGGAAGTTGAAGTGTTAAATGCACAATTGTTGCCTAAGGAGTTTGTAATAGTTATCTAGGACTTTGTTTACTAAGGAGTTTGTTTACTAAGTTTTTACTAGTTAACTCACTACGAAGTTTGTAGTGGTTATATAAGGAGTTTGTTTACTATGAAATTTGTAATAAATATGTTCAAATAAAGTTTTCATTTCCAATTGCACATTACATAATCACAACAATCAAGTACATATTACAAAGCACATCGCTCAAACACAACACTTAATATTATACTGCATTAGATGGCTCAACTTGACTGCATTATTGGGGACATCGTATCCTGTCATGGCCTTGTTGATAGCATATTCCACATTGATAAGTAGCCCTACCCCTTATCTCAAATCCAACTCATTTTTTATGCGAATTGATTGTGGTCGGCCCTTACTTCGAAACATAGAAGGATTCAACATAACTATAGGACCAGAAGGTAGGTTCCAGTAATCTTTATGATGGATTGGGAAAAACTGGGGTGCTCAAGACTGGTTGTATGAGTAAATTGTGTAACATTGGTGAACGTAATTATCATATGACGTTCTAAATTTAGCTAGAATTGCCAATGCGTGAGTACATGGCATTTTATATGTAGCCCATTTTCTATAACTGCATGTCCTGTTAGATATGTTCACAATTTGACTAAAACCTGATGCTCCCCCTTTGTTGACATGCACGTACATGTTCCCAGAATGAAAAATCTCAAGGTTGTACCCACCAATCTTGCCTTCTGATTTCAACAATCTATAAATTGCTTTTGGGGTGAGGGTAAAACCTTCCCTGATGGCTTCCTCAGCAAGTAGACGTCGGTCGTTAGATTACTTAACAACAAGGAAAAAGATCTTTTCAACACAAGAGGTGATAGAAAGATTCCTACCTGCCTTGAATACATCATTAAACACCTCTAAGATGTTGGTTGTTCATATACCCTACCATCGTCTCCCGTTGTGGGCAATGGTCCATTTTTCGACGAGAATTTCATCAAGATACTCCCACGCCTTTAGATCAATGTTCTTAATCTCTTCTATGAACCCATTAAATTTACGGACTTGCTAAGTACTCCCAGCATTCCATACAAGTTTCTTTAAGTATGTAGTTTTAAACTTTGTGGCAAAATTACTCTGCATATGCCGGAGGCAATAGCAATGATACCCATCGGGCTCCTTAAACCTTACATTATTCTCATTCACCACAGAAAGGATGCCTCTATGTCAATCGGATATCAAATAAATACCTTCTTTGCCAGGCGCAATGTATTTTCTTAGCAATTTTAGAAATCACGTCCATGTTTCAGCTTTCTCCTCGTCACCAATGGCAAATGCTAAAGGAAAAATTTGATTGTTTGCATTTGTTTCCATAATGATTAGTAATTTGCCCTTATATTTCCTATGCAAGAATGTGGTGTCGATACTTATGACGGGGCGACAAAGTTTGTACCCATCAATGGATGCCTTAAACGCCCAAAATGCTCTTTTGAAGTTTTTCATAATCGCACGACCACCGTTCACATAAAACCATTTTACAACCATTCCAGGATTATACTGTTGAACTACAACCATAAACTTGGGCAATTCTGTGTACGATGTACACCAATCCCCAAAAATCATTCCAATAGCTTTCTATTTCGCATTCCACGCCTTCTTGTATGAGATGGTGTACAAGTACTTATCTTTCACCTTTTCTAATAATGCTATGATGTTAATAGATACGTCCTACTTAATTAGGCACTATGTCCCTAGCCACTAGCTGAGCACTTAGATTTCTATAACCAAGGTTCATCGTAGGGGACATACAAGTGTGGCTTTGCTCGACCTTTATGACTTCAAACATCCCGTGTCGTTTCAACCTTGCCCGTAACTTCCATTTGCAACCTTGTGATGCCAATTCATATTTCAACGACCAACGATCTAGACTGGTTTGATCCACCGCGTACTATTGATGTGTTCTTATCGAGTACAACTCCACAAATCTCTGAGATCATCTTTGGTTTTGAACATCATACCCTTCATTAACTCGTCTCAATCTGGATTCCATTGCCTACCCTCAATGTTTGAAGCATAACATGCCTCTAAAGTATGGATGCCCAAGTTAAAGGATGTAAAGTTGATGAACGAGGATCATACAAAGCATTTTCAGGATTTATTTGGGCAGTCTGCTCAATATCTTCGATAACATCGTCTTCCTTATCCCCCCAGTATACTCTTTTGCATGCACACTTCTTCATTCAAGTTTTTCGAAGTTTAGTTAGTGTCCATCCCTCTGTGTGCCCAATCATCACCATATCCGCAATCATCTGAATAGAACTGCACATGAATTGCCCATTCTGAAACCATGTCTTGCATCGAACTCCTATATTCAGTCTGACAGTTTTACAATGGATTTGAGTGATCCACATGTTGTGTAGACGTGGAAGGCAATAACCCCTGTACAAACAGGTTTGAGCTTTTGCTTTCTTGTGTCAACAGAGAAGTGTACGACCCAATCCAATAAACTAATGTTTGATGGGCCTTGAGAAGATTCTATCTCTCAACATATAGATCCATAGAGTTTATAGTTGTATTGGTAGATGCTATTTCTAGTATTACTTGCAGACTTTCGTCGTCATTTACTTTGAATGGTATAAACTTAGAAACTTGATATCCAAGAATTGATGGAAACCTACAAGTGAACTTCAATCAAATACTTTTTCGATGAACCCCCATTTTGTTGCAGACTTTTCTAATAAGTTCAGTGTATTGAGCGTCAGTTCTCAAGCGAATGAAACTTTGACAGTTACTATCATAGTATAGATCATCCGCTCTAATGCACATGTTCCCCCTCCCCAATACAACATTATAGTCACAACATTATCCATTTTAATACCTTCACATTTGCAAATTTAAGTATAAATAATCAATGGTCCATCGTGTCATTGATGTGTCGCATGGTTGGGTACCCTTTCAAGTTTGTTTATCTAAAGATTTAAAATTAGTGGTCGTCATGTTTTGTTTGGTTCAATGATTTCATAACATTTGAAAATTTGGGGGAGCATAGCATTTCAAAATTGGGCAGCATAGTATTACAAAATTTAGGAAGCATTATAGTGTGTGTGTGTGTATATGTGTATATACATTGTGGCTCTGTATGTGTGTTTGTGTGTGTATGTGTCTGAGTGTATTATGTATCTGTGTGTGTATATATATGTGTGTACGTGTTTGTGAGTGTATATGTCAGTGTGTATTGCGTATCTGTGTGTCTATGTGCTTGTGTATGTGTATGTGTATATGTTTATGTGTGTGTGTACGTGTGTATTATGTATCTGTGTATATGCGTGTGTGTGTGTGTAGCAGAGAGAGAGAGAGGGATAACCTATGAGAGATCGTAGAGAGAGAGAGAGATCACAGAGCTCCTAGCAAGTCGCGGAGAGAGAGAGAGAGAGAGAGAGAGAGAGAGAGAGAGAGAGCAAATCTGGTTAGTGAAGGAGAAGAAGAAGAAGAAAGGGCAGACTTAAAATGTAAACAATGAAGTCGTTACTTGATGTAGCGGATTCTACTGTAACACCCTGTTATTTCTTTTTCATTAATAAATGGAGATTTCATTTTAATTTCTCTTTGTAATATTTATTTGGGGTCAAACCGTAATTTTCTTAAATATAGAAATGCTTTCTATGGTTTTAAAAATAATATCTATACTTTTGTACAAACCAGAATTTATTTCATTCACTAATACGATTTTTCTCCATTTTTATTTCAACCGTAAAATACCAGTTATGTTTTAAAACTGCGTCTTTACCGCGTCTTGGGTGAGGGAGCACGTGAGCTCAACCTCACCGGGTGATTTCTCCTTTGCTTGGAGCCTACACATATTTCAGTATATATGTTTATACGTATCTCTCAACTCTCTGTAACTCTCAATCCCTCTCAACTTTCTCTCCCTCTCTCAAGAACAACACACACAGACACACACACATACACATATTCAGATTATATACATATAGATACACATACAAATACATATATATATACAGTTCAAGAACGGAGGAGAAATTCTTAACGACAGAATTTTCAGCGGAATTCTCGGCGAGCTAAATTTCAGTTCAAAAGCTTCTGTGAGTATTATAAACTCACTCTCAACGTTCATATATGTATATTTCAGTGTATATAGATGTGTATATACATATATATGTATAATCACCATTGAAGCTTGAAAATTGGAGTTTTACAAAAGTTAACCAAAATCAATTCCGTGAATTGGTAATGAAAGAGCTTAGTCCCAATAAGCTGCGGTTCGAATACTACGGCTTAATTCATTCGAATCGCGACGTATAATTGATTTAAATTTTTGTCACATCTCGGTTTTACGTGAAATTCGAGAGCTACGATTGAAATTAGCTTAAACCGATCACGTATTCGTAATCCTTGCGGAAAAATGAAGAAATCCATATATTACATGTCTTGGTTGAAGCAGAATTGAGAAATGGGTCAAAAGCAGGCTTCAAATTCGTAACAGGGGAGAAATTGCTGATACCGATTGATTGGTATGATTACCAATCGATTGCCATGTTTACCAATCGATTGGCATATGTTCCAATCGATTAGCATTTTTACCAATCGATTGGCACTTTTACCAATCGATTGACATTTTTCAGTACTGACAACTTTTACTAAAACGGCCATAACTTCCTCTAGAAAACTCAAAAACGCGCACCGTTTGAAGCATTGAAAACTAGACTCAAAGAACTTTCATTTGATATGTAATTCATCTATAAAAATTATAACTCATTTTTAAGGGCATTGCTTCAAAGTGAACCTGCTTGTGTACTAGTACTGTAAAAGTGTATTAATGTAGTTTTTTGATGAATTTACCTCTTGTTTCATATATGACTTGATAGTTTGGATCATGGGAGCTAACTCAATGATTCTAAGTACATTATACCTTGTTAATAAAGAAGAATAAAAAGACTTGATTTCTCATACTTTTGTTTGGTGTTACAATTTCATGGACATTGACATGCATGATAGGGTTGAGGTGGAGTCGACATGCATGATGTGTGAGAAAGTGTGAAAAGAGTAAAGAGTGCCGGTCTGGTGTGCGACCTCAATATCGATCGGATATTATTCCTGGTATTGGAGGCGACAGTGTTGTGTACGACTTAGATATCGATCAGATATTATTCCTGGTATCTAAGGCGCGCGTTTCGGATATCGATCGGATATTATTCCTAGTATCCAAAGCGATGGTTGGTCGTGATCGACTCAGATATCGATCGGATATTATTCCTGGTATCTGAGGCGATAGCGTGGTGTGTGACCTCAATATCGATCGGATATTATTCCTGGTATTGAAGGCGGTAGTGCGGTGTATGACTTAGATATCGATCGGATATTATTCCTGGTATCTAAGGCGCGTGTTTTGGATATCGATCAGATATTATTCCTGGTATCCGAAGCGATGGTATGGTGTACGGTTTGGATATCGATCGGATATTATTCCTGGTATCGGAGATAATGGTTTAGTTGAGTCGAGTTTTGTCGAGTGAAAAGAGTCAGAAAGATGAGATGTTACATTGTTCATGCACGGTCGCATATTTATTTCTTACTTTATTCTCCCGTGACTTAAGTTGGAATTGCAACCTTGAATTTATTGTTTTAAAGTTAAATTGTACCATTGTTTATTTGCTTATATATGCATTGCGAGCACTTGTTTATTTTGCTCACCAGCTTTCATAAGCTGACGACGTTGATGCGTCCTGGACTCTATGTCCAGATTTTCAGGGTCAGGAGCAGCCAGGGTATTTCGACTATGCTAGTTAGAGGCAGGGGACTTTCCAGGAGGCTGCTTTATATTTCCTATGTCTTTTTAATTTCGGGTTGTAATAAACTAGTTTTAAATATTTGAATAAGGGCGTTTTGTGCCTAAAACCTGGACTTATGTAATGGTTTAGTAAGTTTTAATTTCGGAGCTTATGTTTATTAGTATCCTTTCCTTTAGAAATGTTAAGTTATTTGTTGCAGGGACAATTGGTCATACTCACTTGTCACGACCTACGAGTCCATAAAGGAAATTAAATGCTTTCCTATATTATGCTACGTTGGGGCGCGACAGGCTTTTTGGTATCAGTGCCAGGTTTTGGCTCGACCAATTGTCCAGAAGACATAGGATCTCCCGTTAAGATAGAATTAAGATAAGATAGTTCGACTTCATTCCGTGTTTAGTCGCTTTCTATCGTTGAGAATTTTCTTTCTTCTCAAGAGTTTGACCGAATTCTTGTTGATTTATACTAGTCAACTCACTATGAAGTTTATAGTGGTTATATAAGGAGTTTGTTTACTATGAAATTTGTAATAAATATGTTCAAATAAAGTTTTCATTTCCTATTGCACATTACATAATCACAACAATCAAGTACATATTACAAAGCACATCGCTCAAACACAACACTTAATATTATACTGCATTAGATGGCTCAACTTGACTGCATTATTGGGGACATCGTATCCTGTCATGGCCTTGTTGATAGCATATTCCACATTGATAAGTAGCCCTACCCCCTATCTCAAATCCATCTCATTTTTTATGCGAATTGATTGTGGTCGGCCCTTACTTGGAAACATAGAAGGATTCAACATAACTATAGGACCAGAAGGTAGGTTCCAGTAATCTTTATGATGGATTGGGAAAAACTGGGGTGCTCAAGACTGGTTGTATGAGTAAATTGTGTAACATTGGTGAACGTAATTATCATATGACGTTCTAAATTTAGCTAGAATTGCCAATGCGTGAATACATGGCATTTTATATGTAGCCCATTTTCTATAACTGCATGTCCTGTTAGATATGTTCACAATTTGACTAAAACCTGATGCTCCCCCTTTGTTGACATGCACGTACATGTTCCCAGAATGAAAAATCTCAAGGTTGTACCCACCAATCTTGCCTTCTGATTTCAACAATCTATAAATTGCTTTTGGGGTGAGGGTAAAACCTTCCCTGATGTCTTCCTCAGCAAGTAGACGTTGGTCGTTAGATTACTTAACAACAAGGAAAAAGATCTTTTCAACACAAGCGGTGATAGAAAGATTCCTAGCTGCCTTGAGTCAATCATTAAACACCTCTAAGATGTTGGTTGTTCACATACCCTACCGTCGTCCACCGTTGTGGGCAATAGTCCATTTTTTGATGGGAATTTCATCAAGATACTCCCACGCCTTTAGATCAATATTCTTAATCTCTTCTATGAACCCATTAAATTTACGGACTCGCTGGGTACTCCCAGCATTCCACACAAGTTTCTTTAAGAATGTATTTTTAAACTTTGTGGCAAAATTACTCTGCATATGCCGGAGGCAATAGCAATGATACCCATCGGGCTCCTTAAACCTTACATTATTCTCATTCACTACAGAAAGGATGCCTCTATGTCAATCGGATATCAAATAAATACCTTCTTTTCCAGGCGCAATGTATTTTCTTAGCAATTTCAGAAATCACGTCCATGTTTCAGCTTTCTCCTCGTCACCAATGGCAAATGCTAAAGGAAAAATTTGATTGTTTGCATTTGTTTCCATAGTGATTAGTAATTTGCCCTTATATTTCCTATGCAAGAATGTGGTGTCGATACTTATGACGGGGCGACAAAGTTTGTACCCATCAATGGATGCCTTAAACGCCCAAAATGCTCTTTTGAAGTTTTTCATAATCGCACGACCACCGTTCACATAAAACCATTTTACAACCATTCCAGGATTATACTGTTGAACTACAACCATAAACTTGGGCAATTCTGTGTACGATGTACACCAATCCCCAAAAATCATTCCAATAGCTTTCAATTTCGCATTCCACGCCTTCTTGTATGAGATGGTGTACAAGTACTTATCTTTCACCTTTTCTAATAATACTATGATGTTAATAGATACGTCCTACTTAATCAGGCACTATGTCCCTAGCCACTAGCTGAGCACTTAGATTTCTATAACCAAGGTTCATCGTAGGGGACATACAAGTGTGGCTTTGCTCGACCTTTATGACTTCAAACATCCCGTGTCGTTTCAACCTTGCCCGTAACTTCCATTTGCAACCTTGTGATGCCAATTCATATTTCAACGACCAACGATCTAGATTGGTTTGATCCACCGCGTACTATTGATGTGTTCTTATCGAGTACAACTCCACAAATCTCTGAGATCATCTTTGGTTTTGAACATCATACCCTTCATAAACTCGTCTCGATCTGGATTCCATTGCCTACCCTCAATGTTTGAAGCATAACATGCCTCTACAGTATGGATGCCCAAGTTAAAGGATGTAAAGTTGATGAACGAGGATCATATAAAGCATTTTCAATTATTTAGGCAGTCTGCTCAATATCTTCGATAAAATCGTCTTCCTTATCCCCCCAGTATACTCTTTTGCATGCACACTTCTTCATTCAAGTTTTTCAAAGTTAAGTTAGTGTCCATCCCTCTGTGTGCCCAATCATCACCATATCCGCAATCATCTGAATCGAACTGCACATGAATTGCCCATTCTGAAACCATGTCTTGCATCGGACTCCTATATTTAGTCTGACAGTTTTACAATGGATTTGAGTGATCCACATGTTGTGTAGACGTGGAAGGCAATAACCCCTATATAAACAGGTTTGAGCTTTTGCTTTCTTGTGTTAACAGAGAAGTGTACGACCCAATCCAATTAACTAATGTTTGATGGTCCTTGGGAAGATTCTCTCTCTCAACATATAGATCCATAGAGTTTATAATTGTATTGGTAGATGCTATTTCTAGTATTACTTGCAGACTTTCATCGTCATTTACTTTGAATGGTATAAACTTGGAAACTTGATATCCAAGAATCGATGGAAACCTACAAGTGAACTTCAATCAAACACTTTTCCGATGAACCCCCATTTTGTTGCAGACTTTTCTAATAAGTTCAGTGTATTGAGCGTCAGTTCTCAAGCGAATGAAACTTTGATAGCTACTATCGTAGTATAGATCATCCGCTCTAATGCACATGTTCCCCCTCCCCAATACAACATTATAGTCACAACATTATCCATTTTAATACCTTCACATTTGCAAATTTAAGTATAAATAATCAATGGTCCATCGTGTCATTGATGTGTCGTATGGTTGGGTACCCTTTCAAGTTTGTTTATCTAAAGATTTAAAATTAGTGGTCGTCATGTTTTGTTTGGTTCAATGATTTCATAACATTTGAAAATTTGGGGGAGCATAGCATTTCAAAATTGGGCAGCATAGTATTACAAAATTTAGGAAGCATTATAGTGTGTGTGTGTGTGTATGTGCGTATATACATTGTGGCTCTGTATGTGTGTTTGTGTGTGTATGTGTCTGTGTGTATTGTGTATCTGTGTATCTGTGTGTGTATGTGTCTGTGTGTATTGTGTATCTGTGTATCTGTGTGTGTATATGTATGTGTGTATGTGTTTGTGAGTGTATGTGTCAGTGTGTATTGCGTATCTGTGTGTCTATGTGCTTGTGTATGTGTATCTGTATATGTTTATGTGTGTGTGTACGTGTGTATTATGTATCTGTGTGTATGTGTCTGTGTGTGTGCGTGTGTGTGTGTAACAGAGAGAGAGAGGGATAACCTATAAGAGATCGTATAGAGAGAGAGAAAGATCACAAAGCTCCTAGCAAGTCGCGGAGAGAGAGAGAGAGAGAGAGAGAGAGAGAGAGCAGATCTGGTTAGTGAAGGAGAAGAAGAAGAAGAAAGGGCAGACTTAAAATGTAAACAATGAAGTCGTTACTTGATGTAGCGGATTCTACTGTAACACCCTGTTATTTCTTTTTCATTAATAAATGGAGATTTCATTTTAATTTCTCTTTATAATATTTATTTGGGGTCAAACTGTAATTTTCTTAAATATAGAAATGCTTTCTATGGTTTTAAAAATAATATCTATACTTTTGTACAAACCAGAATTTATTTCATTCACTAATACAATTTTTCTCCATTTTTATTTCAACCGTAAAATACCAGTTATGTTTTAAAACTGCGTCTTTACCGCGTCTTGGGTGAGGGAGCACGTGAGCTCAACCTCACCGGGTGATTTCTCCTTTGCTTGGAGCCTACACATATTTCAGTATATATGTTTATACGTATCTCTCAACTCTCTGTAACTCTCAATCCCTCTCAACTTTTTCTCCCTCTCTCAAGAACAACACACACACACACACACATACACATATTCAGATTATATACATATAGATACACATACAAATACATATATATATACAGTTCAAGAACGGAGGAGAAATTCTTAACGACGGAATTTTCAGCGGAATTCTCGGCGAGCTAAATTTCAGTTCAAAAGCTTCTGTGAGTATTATAAACTCACTCTCAACGTTCATATATGTATATTTCAATGTATATAGATGTGTATATACATATATATGTATAATCACCATTGAAGCTTGAAAATTGGAGTTTTACAAAAGTTAACCAAAATCATCATGAGCTTTCTCATCTGTCCATTTTTATCACAAAATCCCTCGGTCACCTTTGGCTGTCGTCTGCTAAACAAAGCACATTTGATCTGCCTCACTCGTTTGCAAAACGCACTTCCCAAGTTTCAAAAGTTTTGCCCCCAGACCCTGAGCCTCCTAAGCCTTGGTGTCCTTATCCGAGTCATCCACCACATCACAGTCACAAATACTAACACAACACCAGCCCACTCGGAGTGGCACACCCCACAGCACCTGCTCATACTAGGGTCATAACACTAGGCATGATAGGACTCATGACACAATTCATATCACATCCATGCATTACATATCATCCTCATAGCATAGCATCTGCATGTCTTGTTGTGCATGTGTGACTTATTCCTTTGTGCCCTGAACTACGTCCTGGTCTGATTCCCTTTGGGATACGTAGGCAGCTCACGCAAAGCGCGACCAGCACTAGCCTCAGCATCATTGCATCTTTTGCAACGCTTTTTATCCTAAATCTATAGCCTCCAAAAGACCTGTCTCTTCAAAACTTTGGCACTCGCTTGTGACATGCGTTGCCTCACAAGTTCATGCCAAAGAGGGGCAAACTGTAGACACCCCATTTTGTCGGCTATCATATTTAGGAGACCCATAGCTTGGTGGTTCATAATGATCGTAAAAGACTCAAAATGACTCCTGGAAGTCAGCTCTATCTCTCAGAATGCTCAGATTGACCAAAATGCCCTTGAAAGCCCGAAGACTCCCAGATTTGGTCCCGAAGTTCTGAAAACATGCTATATCGTAAGAAAAATGATAAAATGAGTTTTTAAGTAAAACTGGATGAAATCGTCAGCTCCCAGAGACCCCTGGAAGTCCCGGAAGTTCCCCGAAAGTCCCCGTTGACCGGTTTGACCAAGGTTTGACCAGGTTTGACCAGAGTTTGACCAAGTTTGACCAAGTTTGACCAAAATCTTCCGAATTCACCGGAATCATTAGAAAAGCATTAAAATGAGTTTTAAAAGAGAATCGAGCGAAAACGTCGGCTCCTGGGAGCTCCCGGAGGTTCCCAGAACTTCCCGGGAATCCCAGGTTTGACCAGTTTGACCAAGATTTGACTTTGGAATCGGGGCACCAAAACAATTTTCAAATATTTTTCATGGATACTAGAGGTCAATAGCTTTCCAACGGTATATCGCACATAATTCCTGGATTTAAAACGAATTTATTTTGAATTTCCGAAGGCGAAAAAGGCGATCAAATCAGCATTTATCGCGAATACCGCAAAACTTTTCAAAGTGACCTATCTCCGAACTTTTTTTTATGTAAATTAGACTCCATTACCTTTCCAACGGTATATCACAACCTCAATTTGGAGTTCGTATGCATTTTCTGTGAATTTCGGACAAAATAGGGCCTTTTCGCGAATACCGGAACCTCTGGGGGCCTAAACGTAATTTTCTGGGCTTCAGAGGAGCACTGCCGCCGCGGCACTGGCCCAGTGCCGCCGCGGCACTCAACCCTCGCAGAGTCCATTTTTGTAATTTTTTTGGGGGTCCAAATTGATTAATTGAAAGCCAAAACGACATAGTTTTATGTTCACAGTTGTTTGGGACCAATGGGAGTACTTCTAAAACCCCAAAACCACCCCAAATTGGCCTATTTAAACCCTCCATTGCTCTTCATTTTGGGGGGGCCAAGTGCAAAGCTTAAAAAGTTGTAGAGAAGAAGAGAGATAGAGATAGGTTTAGAAGAGAGAAAGGGAGCTTCTCCCATTGATTTTCCATAAAGAAAGTGAGTTTTATTCTTGTTTTCTTCCATCATCCTTCTATATACTTCACATTCAAAGTCCACTCCAACCCTCATTCTTGAGCATTCATGAGATAGGAAGCTACTTCCATGTCCAAATGTCAAAATCTATGAGTGAAACACCAAGCTACAAGTCCAAAATCACATTGATTATCATCTATTGATTGCTATTTACTTGCTTTGATTATATATATGTTCATCTCTCCTTATCTCATTTCCTTTTCTTTTCTTTATTTACTTACTAGTTCATCATCATCTAAGTGATGACATGAAGTTTGGGGTGAGTGAATCCTTATGGATAGTAGCTCTTGACCTCAAAAACATGTTTGATAGATGATGATCATAACCTCAATACTTCCAAGGTATTCTTGGAATGTATTGAAGTTATGCCCAAAAATAAAATAAATCTCTCCAACAATCTTGGAGGTTCTTAAATGATGAGTTTGATGTAGGTATTCTAGTGGCTATGATCCTTATTGAGTGTTGAAAACATGTTTTCAAAACATCTATTTCAAAACCCCTCTCAATCCCTCTCATTTGGTTTCAAGAAACAAAACTTTGTTTTCTCCAAAATCTTCAAAACAATGAGTCAAAACAGTGAGTGAGTTGAGTTCAAAGATTTTTCTAGAACTCAATACTCAACATATGGATACAAGGCCACTTGGAAAGTCTTCCTAACTCATTGGAGAACACCCACGATTTTTGGTTTGACTTGGAAGTACTTGGAAATGGTCCATTTGGGTCCCAACATTCCTTCCAAACATTCTGTTTTTGCTGTCACAGCAGCTAGGTCAACTTACGACCTCTTTTTCAGAAAACTTTTCCAAAAGGGGTGGTCCTAACTTATTTTTCCCTTAAAATTCAATGTCTTAGGAAACTTTCTGTATAAAATGGGCCTCTAGATCATTCTTTTTTCATTTTCTAAGATTTTCTAACATTTCAGTCGACAGTACGAACTCTGTTTCTGAGTGACCCCTATTGTTTATATAATTCCTCTCAATCTGTGATAGATATTCAAGATTGGCCATTTGGGTTGTGTTCTAGACACAATAAGGAACATCTCCATAAAAAATCATGCATTGAAAACATTCCTAACCCCTCTTTTCAAATTCCAAAAGATCATGCTACTGTTCTGTCCACTATTCACAGCAAGTACATTTCAACTTTCATTCTTTGATTTGATGCTCATATGCATTCCAAATTAGTTCATATCTTAGGAAGTAGTCCATACTACATTTGTACACATCCCATGTTAATTTCATTCATTCATTCTTGCACATTTTAGACTTCTAAGTCATTCTAGAAATCCATGTACACAAAACACACTACAACCTTTGCACATTTTTAGATACATACATTGCATTCATGCAAGATTTGGGGTTTTTGTAACTCTTAATCTAAGGAGATTATAAGGAATGAACTTGATCACACATTCATGCTTCCCCTTTTGATCTAATCATCCTTTCTCATCCGTCCCGGGGATTGAGAGATCTTCTTTTCTCAAAGAATAACATGCATCATACTAGCTTGTTAAGCATATTTTGATTTCTTTGTTTATTTGTTTCAAGAACAATTCGTGTCCCCCTTTAGACTAGGAAAACTTGATTAATTGATATATGATTAGACGATTTTTCCTAGGTTTATTTATGTGATCTTTCACTTTACATTGCATGATATTTGATCTAGATCTTATGAATGATATTTTATCTTTAGATCTTCCATTTTCAAGTTTCTTATGTAATGTAATATACTATCATAGTATTAATCTCCGAACCATACATAGTATAAGATGATTATTTGGATGCTAATTGAGGCCCGTCGAAAGATGGGGCGAGTTGAGGGTGTTTTAGTCGCGACAAAGGCTCCTTCCTCTCTCGTACTAAAACCCCGAACCAAGTTCTTTGGTTATGAAGGGCCGGTGCCCTTTATCCATCTGGGTGAGTCAAAATTAGGTTTCTTGGTTCCTTAAAGACCAAGTGGCGACTCTGTATCTGTTTTCAACAGACCTTTTCTTTTCCTTTTCAAAACAATCTCAAACAAGAGAAGTGGTCCACTCGCGCTGTCCACACTTATTTATTCTCTTCTTTTTCCTTTCTTTTCTCTACCTCACTATCTCTTATTCTCTTCATGATTTTGACTGGCTAGGATTGGATTTTGAAATCAACACGCATCTTATTTTTGCTCTAACTTTTGCCAGGCGCCCTTTCGGGTTTTCATCCTAGCGAGCTCGTTCTCTTTTTTTGTTCTTCTTCTCTCTTTTTTATTTTCTCCTTTTTGTGCTCTCACTTTTTCCAGGCGCCCTTTCGGGTTATCATCCTAGCAAGCTCGTTCTCTTTTTTTGTTCTTCTTCTCTCTTTTTTATTTTCTCCTTTTTGTGCTCTCACTTTTGCCTAGGCGCCCTTTCGGGTTTTCATCCTAGCGAGCTCTTTCTTTTCTCTCTCTCTTTTTTTTTTTGGAAGAAGAAGTTCATTTAAAATATCTGGCTACCACCAAGGACCAAGTTTATGGCTTTAGACTGTGGGCTCATCTTTTAGGCTTAGTATTTGGATGGTGAGCAAGCCTCAAGTTCCAAGTTTATCTTTTCAAATTTGAGCAAAAGCATCTTTAAATTCTTAAAGTAAAGCTAATCAATTCTCTACTCCTCCTTGGTTTTGGCACAAAATTTGCTTTGATCACTTGGGGATCCTTTTCAATGCAAAGATTTATTAACAAAGATTTTCCATGATCGAAAAAAAAAGTTATTTTTCCCTTTTTTTGGCTTAATGATCCATACATTCACGAATGGGCACATTGAATCAAGCATAATGCAATTTTATTCAACTAACAGCGGATTACACCCCCTAACTTGATTGATTCGATGAAGACTTGACAATAAACTCGATAACAGACTAAACTGAAGACTCGACTGGACTCGACATTTGACTCTAACTTGATTACCAACTGGACTAGACTCGACTCCGGTCTCAATTGGAGTGTCACAGATGATCTTCAATTTATTACATTTCCAAGAGCATCCACATTCGCTTTAGCAGCAGTATTCCCAAACACTATCACCTCACTGGCATCATTTGAACCTTCGGGT
Organism: Hydrangea macrophylla; assembly: GCA_033977485.1. Taxonomy (NCBI): domain Eukaryota; kingdom Viridiplantae; phylum Streptophyta; class Magnoliopsida; order Cornales; family Hydrangeaceae; genus Hydrangea; species Hydrangea macrophylla. The sequence goes on from CM066982.1 coordinate 54,735,360, forward strand.
TTGCCACCCGTGTTTGCGGTAACATTATCCATCCCTATGGCCAATTTCTCAGTTAAGTGGCCCTTCTTTGAATCATTAAGCTCCACAAGCTAATCAACCTCAACAATTCCTTTTCATTATCTTCTCTCTTCTAACTAATCTCACGCTTGAATTGCTAACCCAAACTGTTCTGGGTTTGATGCTATCTCGCCTACAGTCATTTTTCATTCTTAATCAATTTTGATTGATTTCAAAGAATTCTCATTTTGTTATTATTTTTCACATTTTCTTTTGCAAATTCATATGTCACATGGATGCAATGCATGTGTGTGTGTGTGTGTGTGTGCGCCTATGCTATATGCCAAAGAAAAGAAAATCCTAATCCTAACACATAAACACATAAGCACATAAAATCCTCATCCATGTCAAATGCGCCAATTTCACCTCTCATTGTGATCCTTTCTATCCTTTCAAAGGTCGGGTATTCAAAATTTTCGAAATTCATTTGAAAGGCATTTCGTAAGATGATGAGATCTTTCAAAAAAATGATTCTCAAGGATTTTGAATCTTTTATTTAAAAATGAGGTTGTGAAAACATTTCTCAACAAAAGATGATTGGGTTGAATTTTTGCTTTGAAATTCATTTGAAAAATATTTCTTTAGTTGGTGAAACTTTTCAAAAACAAACACCCAAAAATTTTGGGTTCTTCCTTCGAACATAAGAATTTGAAAATATACCTCAACAAGGGTTGACTTGGAATCAAAAAGTGAACTTCAAAGATTTTTTTTTTAAAGAACGATTGAAAACTTTAGAATAAAGATGGAAAAAGTTCATTTGCTTTCAAAGATGGATTTAAAATTCTTTGCGTAGGAAGATCACATGATCGGATTATTGCCACACTCTTCCTGAATTCGGATACATACAAGGTCAATGATGCTTAGCTAAACATGATATAAGAGATGTTAATATTATAATCAAGATTCGGCATGTTCTCAAATGTCATAGGACATGAAGAGAATTGCTCAGAAGTGTTTAAGAGATTACACATCTTTCATCAAGCAAGCATCATCATCATCTCAATTAATCCCTTTCGGGCGTACAAAACTCCTTAGCACATAATCCTAATCAAGAATTAATTTCCTAAGATTGAAAGGTTCTATAGAAACTATCATGTAAAGGCCGGGTTTTGGTCAAATAAGAGACCCTTGACACACACCTGATAGGCTGCTTCATATACCAAATCATGGTACGAGATCTAGGGTGATCACACAGTCCCATGATAACTTGACCGACCGGGTTGCCCCGAGCCTCCAAGGTCATAGTTCCGTGTGATCGACTGGCGAGACATGCAAGTGAAATGCAACATGCACACAAAGATTAATTAATTCAATTAGAAAGATGTTTTCAAGTCTAATCCTCAAGTGAACCCAAAATCAGAATTCTGGTCTGCGAAACCAGAGATTCTGGGTTCGATCCCTAGCAGAGTCGCTAGATTGTGGATACCGCAATTTTTCCTCTTACCCACAGCTTTTCTTTTAAAATTCTTTTTCAATTTCAAAATACAAAACACGAGTCGCCACTTAATTTTTAAAAGAAAAAATTAAGAAACCATTTAAAAGCAAACCGATCTTTTAGAAACCAGAGATTAACTAGGTCCGGGGATTATGAAATGAAAAGGGAAGGAGCCCATCGGACTAAAACACCCCTTCTCATCCTATCTCGCGATAGGCCTCTACTCAACATCCTTTTAATTGAATTATTAATTTAAATGTGCCCTCAACTAATACATATGTACAAATATACATTACAAAAGCATGTCTAAAGGGTGTAAGATTGCAAGTGATAAAATATCATTCAAAAGCCACATAACTCATGTATCAAGCAATATGATATGCAAAGTAAGGAACTAAGGAACTTACCCGGGACCCGGCCGCAATTAATAAACGTGCATTGCATACAAATAAGCAAGAACTTAGTAAAAGGGGTCTCTATGCACATGTAAACAAATAAGACAAATCCTAGTCTAAAGTGTCGTACATGGAGTCGAGAAATCAATAAAATCAAGGAATAAACAAAAATAGAGAAAGGATTGAGAAAATGTACCTCGAAAGTGCTACAAAACAAAGGGTTAGTTCACATACTTTAAACAAAACATATCATTTGAACTTCCTAGGTAGTAAATCTTAACACAAGATAAGTTCTATTTACAATTATCAATCTACATAGATGAATGCACATGAACACATGAGTATGAATGAAATAAAGCTATGAACTATTCATTAACTTGGATCATTTAGCCTCTGGTTTTAAGCTTAACTCATCTTTATTAAAGCATGGTATAAGCCCTAGGTTAAGAAAAGATCATTTGAACCATTATCTACAAAGTTCATTAAATCTGTCACTATATTCTTGAAATTCTAGAGAGCAGACTTGAACTTCAAGAAAATAAAAAGCATACTTCCAATGGTTGGATCTTGATGCTTTTTGAGTATGTTATGCCTCTTTGAGTCTAGTTACTAACCCAAAAAGAAAATCAAAGTTTCAACGATTAGATCTTTAGGAAATGGGCCAAAACTAGACGTCACTCAGGAATTTACAACTCTCTGTCCAGAGATTTTGTTTGATTTTATAAAAATAGCAAAAGAATCAGAAACACTTTGGTCTTTTTAGGGTATCTTCCTAACACATTTAACCTCATAGAAAAATTATTTTAAGTCAAGGAAACTTATTTAAGGTTCTGATCCATTAATTTTAAAACGGATTTGCTGTTCTGAAATTCTAGACAGATTGTAGTGACTTCACAAGACTCATGGCCAAACCACTTTAAACATGAAACCTCCTTAAAACAAAAATTACAGTGATAGAACTTTGAGTTATAGACACTTTCCAGTTGGTTTCATTCAATTCCAACGATCTGATTTCGAACTAAAAATCCTTGATCAAAAACAGTTTATGAACCCAATGTTTTCATTTGTCAAGCTCAACTTTGTTGGTTAACCTCAACTATTAAACCATAATGTTGGGCTTAAACCAAATCATTCCTCCTACCATTTGATGGTCATTGGAGGTTAAAGACACCTTAGACTTATGGACTTTGATGAAGTATGAAATGAACCTCACAAAATCCCAAACAATGAACTCAAACTTATGGACCAAAGCTTGGATTCAACTTATTACTCCTACCATTTGATGGTCATTGGAGGCTAAAAAATACACATACATGTAGGTATTAATGAAGTATGAAGAACTCCACAAAACCTAAGAAAAGTATTGGCCTAAACCATTGAGATAGATTTAGACTAAGTTATTCCCCCTACCATTTGATGGTCATTGGAGGCTAATGACACTTGAACTTTAGGTTTTAATGAAGTATGAGGAACTTCATAAAACTTCAAGAAGGGATGAGCTCAAAATATGGATGAAGTTTAGACTCATTGACTTAATGTACTAAAAATCTACTTCAATCCCTTCATGAATCATAAGTTCACAAGAATATTGAAGGATTCTAAACACAAGGATTCAAATAAGACATTGAAAGTCTCATGAGTCCAAGGAGGTAAACACAATCAAAAGAATGTAACCAATGTTTTACTTCAAGATTTAATTAAATTTTAAACACCATACTACTTTGATCCAAACTAATGAAGTGAAGGCTCAATCACAATATATGTGGTGTGTGATGAAATGAGGTGGGAAGAGAGGTTTTGAAAATGTGTAAAAGATCCTAAGTATCTATATATTGTGATTGAGCTACTAAATATACTAATTAGTTTAGAGTTTTACCTCTAAGTATCCTCAACTTCTTGATTTCTTCAAGGCCTTCTCCAAATGATGATCAAACTCTTCTTCTAATTCTTTCTTTCAAGCAAATCTCTCTATATTACTCTCTAATTTGGAAGATGTTTAAAGAGAATCAACCTAGGGATCCTAACATTCCATTTTTCCAAGTTGGTAGTAATGGGATATACACCTTCTATATATAGGCAATCTTTAGGGGTTATTTTGGGAAATTCCCAGCCAAAAACCCTAATTCCCGCCGCCACTTCAAGGTATAAACCGACCTACTTTTGGACAGACTGTCACAAAAATGCGGCACTCGGAGAAATGTAGTGGCACTCACTGAGAGCCGTTGCGGCACTCACTGAGAGCCGTTGTGGCACTCACTGGATGCCAGAGCGGCACTCGCTGAGTGCCGCACCGGCATTCACTGACTGCCGTTCGTGCACCCTGACTGCCGCTGCACTGCAATTCAGCTCTATTCAGCACCTTAATTTCATTTCATGTCATTTAAGTAAATACATATAATTTATGTATTTACTTAAGACATTAAATGTAATTAAGGAAATACCCCCCATTTGGATTCAATAAAAATATCTATAAAATCAAAATCCTTAAGAAGTCAACTCTTCCTCCGAAGGCAAAATATCAATTTTCTGCACAATTCTCCTTAAAAGCCTTTCGATTTCACCATGATTCCTTTCATTTAAAAATTCTTAAAAGTCATTTCTAGTATAAAGGAGACCCAATGAACAATTACCGGGACTTTTCATCTTGAAATTCGGAGATTTTACGATTGACTCCCTTTTGACCCGTTGACTTTTCACTGGGTCAACTGTTGACTTTGTTTTTTTTCGGGGTTCATGCTGAATTTCTCTCCTTTTTTCTTTTATTTTGAAATTGGAAGAGCTTTCGGAAGGGTTTGAATCACCATTTGGAAGTCCTAGGTTAGTTCGGACATTGTCATCATCGGATCTTAGAGGTAATACTCCCCTTAATTCGACGTTTGGTCAAAATTGGGGTGTCTACACATACTTGATCTAGATTCTCTCTAGAATTATAGATCAAGTTCAATTTAAATTATGAGATCAAGTTTGATTTGAATTATGAATACCAATTCATCAATGGTGTTGTGATTCTAATGCCAATCTGTGATCAAAGATTTTTCATAAATTTACGATCCTTTGGATTTTGATGAAACCAATTAGAATGTGTTCTGAACACTTAGATCTACGACTGTATTTTTTTATTTTGTCTCAATTATGTGGTCTAGATGGTTTGGTCATCGATTTTGTGAACAAGTTACTTTATGTCCAGAATTCCAGAACAGTGAACTCCTATTAAAATGATTGGATCAGAACCTTAATTGAACTATTTGGGTTTTAAAATATCTTTCTCATAAACTTTGATGCGTTAGTGAAACTTTCTAAGAAATTTGAGTGTCTTAGGGTTAGTATGCTATTTTTACTAAATCATGCAAGATTGCTAGACAGAGAGTTGACAGAATCTGAGTGACTTTTGATCCAAGGTCAATTCTCAGAAATTACCATGTGATCCTTGATTTTGTTTTCGATCTAGAAACTAGACTCACATAGGTATATGGTGTTTGAATTCATCCAGATCAAACCATGGGAACCACTACTTTCCAATTTTTAAATTTTGTGTTTCTGTTATGGAATTTATGAGTTAATGGGAGGATTTATGTAAACTTTCTAATTGATGATCCTAATGATGTTTCCGAGCCTTAAGGCTCATGATACGATTTGAAAGTGATCAAATGAGATTAAAAAAATAGAGATTATGATATTCAATTGCTTAGTTTAATTGTACATTCATGTTCCATAATTACACCTTAATTGGTTGTCCATATTTGTTTAGTCATTTTGCATCCCTAGAATGATGTGATATTAGCTCCATATATGATTAGATACCATGCTTATGTGAGGAGTCAATCTTTATCATGTTGAAGTAATGACACCTTGATTTTTATGATATGACATTCATCGGGTTAAGGCCATCATCCAGACTTCCCGATTGAGATGTTATAGCATTCGAGTTAAGATGTTACGATTTCCATTATAAAAGATTGTTCCAATACATCGAATTCTTCATTTTCAATATCAATAAACGTGAGTTAACCCATTGTTTTGTAGTGCACCTGAGGTGAATACATTTTTCCTTGAATTTATATACAACTTTCCATGAGACACCTTGTAGGTTAAGATTGTTTGCTATATGCTTATGTGGTTAGAGAATATTTTCTAGGCTTTCTCTTTATGCATGCATTGCACGTTTCTTTATCGCTAGCTGGATCCTAGGTGAGTTCTCTTGTTCTCTTGCATACCATATTGTTTTCTACTTGAAATTAAATTATTATGCAATGCTTCTTTTAGCAATTTTACACCACTTTCAATATGTTTATGTCATGTATATCTATACTATGTATTAATTGAGGACACACATGAACTGGCGAATTGATTAAAAGGATGTTGAGTAGCAGCACATCACCAGATAGGATGAGAGAGGGTGTTTTAGTCCCCACGGAATCCTTCTTATCTCACTCCATAATCCCCGGACCCAAAAAATCGTTGGTTTTGTAAAAGATAAGTTTTTCTTAAAATGGTTTCTTAGTTTTCCTAAAACAAACTAAAGTGGGGACTCTTTTAAAATAAAAACGTGGCATGCCCAAATGCCGGTATCCACAGAATTACATTTAAACTATTTTTAAATAATTAAAACACTTAATAGTATAATTAAGTAATTAATAATGATAATAATAATGATAATGATAATAATAATAATAATAATAATAATAATAATAATAATAATAATAATAATAATAATAATAATAATAAAGAAACCCGATGGGTTGACCCGAACCGACCCAAACCAGCCCGATCTAATTGGGCGACTCGATAATACTCACAAAAGAACCCACATGGGTAATGGTGAAATCAGTTTGGTTCGGTCGATTTTGGGGGAGTTTTTCAACCGATCGAATGATTCGGTTCGGTTTTGTCGATTTTAGTGCAATTTTTTGGCTCAGTTCCATTCAGTGGTTCGATTTTTTGGTTTATTGTTTCACCCTTACAAACGGGTGACCCGTATGGTTGAACCTGACCCGGACTTAAGTGGGCTACCACACACAGACACATATTAACTCAACCCATAAACCCGAACCTAGACCTAACGCGAACCCAGATACACTCTTAATACGAACCAACCCGTATACCTAAACCTGGACTAAACCTGAATCAAACCCTAACCCAGGTACACTCTGTCACACCCGTTCCAAAAATTTATAGTTTTATCATGCATAATTGTAAATTGAGAGTTTATGGGTCGTGACACACTCACAGCCTGACCCGCCCAATTACCCGAACCCTAACCCGATGCCAAAACGAAGTTGTCCCACATAAAGTGGCCCGTGGGTTTTCTTAACCCAACCCAACCCGAGATCCTAACCCACTTCAGGACACACAATGACCCTACCCGAACTTGAGACTTATAACCTGAAACCCTATTCGGGTTGTGTAATACCCGATATTTTTGTTGTACTTTTGTATTCTATATATATAAATAAGATTCAGTATGCTTGTCTTTACCTTTCATAGACTGCCCTTTTCAATCGATTGAACTTTCCTCAATCGATCGAACTTGTGATATTTTCAATTAATTGAACTATTCTTAATCGACCAAACTTGTACATTATTAATCGATCAAATCCACTTCAAGTGATTGAAACTCTGTAACCCTGAATCCATACGTGGACTCACTTTTGTAACACCCGCTCCTGCGAGGCAGAATTTAATTGCATTTAGCATGCATATTTTTATTTTATTAATGGTGTGATTACTTGCATTAGTGAGTATTAACTCACTAATAGGATTAGGGGTGTCCATTTTGGAACCCAGAGATAGGCCAATGTGGCAGTCCCAGTTTGGGACAGTGATGTTAGGTCCCCATGTGATGGGACAAAAATGGGAAATAATTCTTATGTGCTTAATTGTTTATTAAGGCATATGTGAATATTTTAATATGTTAATTTTATAGCATGTTAATTGTTAGAGATCACTTCTGTGGTCCATTAGAGATACCTTTATGAGGACGAATTGCACATGTTGCATAATTAGTAGGTTAATTAGCAACTTCACAAACTTATGTGCGACCACTTATGGGATCCATGCATGACATAGACAACCACCATTTAAGTTTGGGATAGTTTTAATAAGTTACAATAACTAGTAGGGGTATAAATGTAAAATTGAAGAAACCTGGGGAGGCAAACATGAATTGATAAGACGTGGCTCGCATGCCACGCAACACGTGGCATGGTGACTCATCACCATTAGCCTCCTCAATGTAAACAAAATATGTATAGAAGAGATTCACGCAAGAATCTCAATGATGGTTTCGACGGTAAAGTCTTCGATGCCGATTGACACGCGGTTTGACGATTAATTTTAAAATAGGCTACATATTTGGACTCCTGAAGGTGAGTCTAACGTAGTGGTATAAATCTTATTGCATTTTAAGACAGTTTATCTGTGCCTCAATTTGGGAGCTTAGCTCATAACTTATAATTTGTATATAGGAAGTGTACCTGAAAAGTACTAGGCTCATAATTCTACAAAATTGGAGCGAAATCCTTGAGGTGAGTGGCAATAATTATGGAAAATGGATAATTCCTTGTTTGAGATTATCTTTGTGATGATTACCATGCCTATTTGTATAACTTAGCATGTTTAGTTATTATTGGTCAAACCCGCATGGTTAATAAGACCTATGTATTTGGAAAAAGCACGATGTGATGAACTTATTTGAGCATGTTGAGTTGTGTATTTAGGTCAAATGGGAACTTGTACTTTCCATCAAAGTTATGAGACCAGGTGCCAAAATTGGGCATGAGGTTGCACTCCTGAAAGAAAAAGGTGTGGATCTCGGTTAGTCGCACGGACTAATGGAGTAGTCGCGAGCTAACATGAAAGGATGGCTAGTACTTGCGTTCCCGGAGACCATAGTGATGTGTAGAAAAGATGAGATTGAGTATGTCTATTATTCATGTTTATAATTGTTGGGATTCACCAACATATAGCTGATATATTGTAGTGGTTATTAAATAACCATTGTAGGTGATAAAGGCAAAGCTACAAAGGAATGAGAAATGGAATTGGCGAGGCAATGTGGGTGTTAGGAATTTGGCTTAGTTTATATAGATATGTCTTGTATAAATGGTTAACTTGTATTTTGTTTTAAACTTGTAATATGACTGGGCTTTGGTTTGTACTTGAGAAGACCATATTAATAGTTTAGCTTGTTGGTTATGTAAAGCTAGTTTGTGAATTTCAAACATTGTTAGTTTAGTAGGTGGTTTATGTAAATTCAATCACTTGAATCATGTAATGGTTTGATAGGAAGTTAATTCGGATAGTATATGGTTTGTGTCATGTTAGTTGTGTTTGGTTTGGTCGTGTTTTATCAGGTGTCGAACATGTCAGATTTAGTTTTGGTGTTAAAACCAGGCTGCTGCAATTTTGTATTCTGCTTCACGATCAGTCGACCAGACATGCGACCCAGTCGATTGTAGCATACAACTGAATACCAACTTATGGAGTTTGGGGTGTTCAATCGACTGGACCCACTGTTTAGTCGACCAGGCCTCAAAAATCTCAGTCTACCAGATCATCCATTCAATCGGACCAGACGATCCTCAGAAATGTTCTCTCTGCAATTTGTATTTCCAGTCAACCGAGTCCCCGATCAGTCGACTGGATACCCTATTCAAAAGAGGAAATGTTTTAAAAGTGTTTAAAATGGAAGCTGCATTTTATAACTCTGATTTTAATGTTAATAATGGATCTTTAGGAGTATAACGGGAGCCTTGGTGGCATGCCGCGTGTCCTAGAATAGTATATGAGGTTCCGGGGCATGATATTTAGTGGTATCAGAGCAATAGGCTTAGAACTTTGGGTATGTAAGATAACGACTTGACAGAACTTGATAAAGGCGAGTAGTTAGATGCGTATCATGAATGCATAAGATATGTGATATGAATATTGCATGTTATATTGGCATAGCATGCATGGTATTTATGAGAGTTGATTGGAAAGTAAAGAATGGTAGACCCAAACCGGGAACGTTCACCTCATTCGAGGATGGACCATTTGGAAGATGTAGTAAGTAATTTTGTGAGATCAATATGTGAACGGGTATTTGAAAGGCCAGTGAACCCACAACCATGATGCGAGCAAGGGATTATTGAACAGTTCTATAAATGGAAACCACTACAGTTTGAGGGAGGCCCTGACACATCATTAGCTGATCATTGGCTAATAGATATGAATCGAAATTTTTGAGTCGTTGATTCTACTTATGGTGAAAAGATCATGTATGTCGCCAATACCCTCAAAGGAGGAGCTCAAAATTGGTGGACCAATCGGATTTCTCAAGGACTGCCAGAGACATGGAGCAGGTTTGAGAAAGAGTTCAATAAACGAAACTTTCTAGCATCGGCAAAGACGCAATTGAGTCAGGAATTTGCAAATTTGCAGTAAGGAGACATGTCCGTCAACAAATATGCTACAAAGTACAATGATCTACTTCATTTTGGATACCGGTCTGTTCCAAGGGAAGAAGATAAAGCCCGAAAGTTTGAGGAGGGATTAAGGGATAACAAACGCAGTCGTGTTGATACTCCTCAACACCAAAATGTTGTCGATGTTCAGGATGTGGCATTGATAGTGGAAAGGGATATTGAGAAATTCAAACAAGGGCAATAGGGAAAGCGAGCGTATGAGGATAAGGGAAAAGGGAAAGGGTTCTCTAAGAGGATGTTTTCACAAGGTTCAGGCTCTGGTACAAGAAGCCAAGGGAGAAATACCTACTCCAGGGAGACTACTCCATTGTGCCCAACATGCAATCGACGACATACGGGAGTTTGCCACCAAACTTTGGTGTGCAATATTTGTAGAAAATTGGGACATGTTGCAAGATTCTGTCTGTAAGTAAGAGCTCAGAGTATTGGAGGTTCTAACTCAGATATGAGAGAGCGATGTTACACTTGTGGGGTATTGGGACATTAAGCTAAGGATTGTCCAACAAAGAAGCAACAAATCACGAGTTCAATGGCTATAACCGGGGCAAAGTCCGGAACCAACATGGATAATGGAAGGGGGTGTCGAGCCAAGGCAAGGAAGGTTTTATCAATTGGCACTGGGAGATATTTCAGCTACCAACTCCGTCCTATCGGGTATATTACCAATTTGTTCACATCCAGCTCATGTTTTGATAGATTCGGAGTCGACACATTCTTTTATTGCACATGAATTTGTTAAACATTTATATGGTATGTCCGAAACTTTAGGATATGATTTGTCTGTATCTCTACCCCTTAGTAAACCAATGATGACTTCTTCGATTTTTAAGGCATGTAACATTCGGGTAAACGATAGAGAATTGACCGTCGACTTGATATCGTTGACCGTTAATTATTTTGATGTGATTTTGGGTATGGATTGGTTGTCTACGAACCAAGCCTTCATTGACTGTGAACGAAAAAGAGTTATTTTCCGACAACAGGGGCATGGTTAATTTATTTTTTAGGGAATTGGTGTCATAGCACCACCATTCTTAGTGTCGGCAATTCGAGCGGGTAAATTGCTGAAACAAGGTTGTTAGGGATTCTTATACTCTATAATTGATACACAAGTTACGGGCATAAAGGTAGAAGACATATCAGTGGTACGGGAGTTTCCAGATGTATTTCCTGAGGACTTGCTAGATGAACTGATTGAACGAGAAATTGAATTCACTATTAAGGTAGCTTCAAGAATACAACCTGTATCAAAGACGCCGTACAGAATGGCACTAGTGGAACTTAAAGAACTAAAAATTTAACTACAGGTCTTAGTGTATCACCATGGGGTGCACCGGTCTTATTTGTTAAGAAGAAAGATGGAACCATGAGAATGTGTATTGACTACCGCGAATTAAACAATCTAACCATCAAGAACAAGTATCCGTTGTCCAGAATTGATGATCTATTCGATCAATCTCAAGGAGGTCAGGTATTCTCTAAAATTGACTTGCGATTGGGTTACCATCGGCTGAAAGTGAAAGAGGAGGATGTAGAGATTAATGCATTTAGGACCCGCTATGGTCACTATGAGTTTCTTGTCATGCCATTTGGGGTTACTAATGCACTGGCAACATTTATGGATTTGATGAACCGGGTATTCAAAAATTACTTGGACGAGTTTGTAATTGTCTTCATTGATGACATTTTTGATATATTCTAATAGTGTAAAAGACCATGAAAGTCTTCTTCAACTAATTTTGCAACAACTCAGAGAGAAGAAGCTGTTTGGGAAACTGAAGAAATGTGAGTTCTGGTTAACCGAGATTGCATTTTTGGGCTATATAATAACAAAGGAAGGTGTATCAGTGGATCCACAGAAAATTGAAGCCATAGCTAATTGGAATCTGCCGACAAACGTGTCAAAAGTAAGGAGTTTCTTCGGATTGGCTGGTTACTATCGCAGGTTCATAGAGAATTTCTCAAGAATTGCGACACCTATGACCCGACTAATGAGAAATGATGTGCCATTTGTGTGGAGTCCTAAGTGTGAAGAAAGCTTCATGGAGTTGAAGACTCGACTTATGTCAGCACTGATCCTGACTATTCCATCGGGGACTGAGGGGTTTAATATTTATAGCAATGCTTTGCATTGGGGATTGGGATGCGTTTTGATGCAAGAGGACAAAGTAATTACCTATGCTTCACGACAATTGAGGCCACATGAGATCAATTATCTGATACATGACTTAGAGTTAGCAGTTGTGATATTCGCCTTGAAGATTTGACAACATTATCTATACGGGGAAAAGTGTGAGATTTACACTGATCACAAGAGTTTGAAGTATCTCTTCACCCAGAGGGACTTGAACATGAGATAAAGGGATTGGTTAGAATTGATGAAAGATTCGGACATGACTATGCACTATCATCTAGGGAAGACCAATGTGGTGACCGATGCGTTAAGTCAGAAACGACGAGTAACCTAATTTATACCTTAACTACTCAGGAGAAGTTAATACGAGAAATGGAGTAACTAAAATTAGAAGTAATTCGAGAAACTAGAGGTACTTTAATGTCAGCTATCATTGCACAGCCATCCTTAGTAGATGAGATTCAAAGCAAGCAACTTCAAGATTTAGAATTAAAGAAGATCTGTGATGGTATACCTGAGGGTAAGTAGCCAGAGTTCACCTTTGAAAATGGGATATTGAAGTTCAGGAATCGGGTTTGTGTACCCAATATAGATCGGATTAAAGAAATAATTTTGGAAGAGGCACATAACACCAAGTATTAAATTCATCTGGGAAGCACGGAAATGGACTACGACTTACGGGAGATCTATTGGTGGACTGGAATAAAACGGGAAGTAGCAGAACATATGGCTAAATGCGTGGTATGTCAGCAAGTCAAAATAGAACATCAGAGACCTGCAGGACAGTTAATGCCATTACCGATACTGGAATGGAAATGGGAGAATATTACGATGGATTTTGTATAAGGTTTGCCAAGATCCAAAAAGTTAAATGACACCACTTGGGTAATCGTTCATTGATTGACCAAGTTAGCACACGTCTTGTCGATAAAAACCAATGACCCGATGAAACTAGCGAAGTTATATGTTCAAGAGATAGTACGATTACACAGAACTCCAGTATCAATTATTTCTGACAGAGATAGTAAATTCACATTGCGATTTTGGCAAGGATTATAGCAGGCTATCGGTACTAAACTGAGTTTTAATACGACATTTCATCCTCAGACTGATGGCCAGTCAGAACGAGTAATTTAGATATTGGAGGATATGCTACGATTGTGTGTACTGGATTTCGAGGGTGATTGGGAAGAACATTTGCCTCTAGCAGAGTTTGCTTACAATAATAGTTTCCAAGCTAGCATTGGAATGGCGCTTTTTGAGGCTTTGTACGGGCGGAAATGTCGTGCACATGTTTGCTAGACTAAAGTGGGAGAAAGGAATTTGATAGGACCAGAAATCGTTCAACAAACTTCAAAAAAGATCAAAGTGATACAACGGATACAAACAGCCCAAAGTCATTACAAGAGTTACGTGGATTTAAAGAGAAGATCGATAGAATTCAAGGTGGGAGACTATGTATTCTTAAAGGTATCGCCTTCAAAGGGAGTGGTATGATTTCGAAAACAAGAAAAGTTGAATCTGAGATATGTTGGACCATCTGAGGTTATTGGAAGAGTTGGACCGGTGGCATATCGATTAGACTTGCTGCAAGAGTTAGCCGATGTGCATAATGTTTTCCATGATTGATGTTACGAAAATGTGTATCAGATTCGCGTCAAGTGATTGAACCAAAATCGTTGGAAATCAGAGAAGATTTGTCATAAATTGAGTATCCAGTCAAGATTCTTGATCGCAAAGAGCAAGTGTTAAGGACAAAGACTATTCCAATAGTCATGGTATTGTGGCGGAATCACTCAATCGAGGAAGGTACATGGGAAACCGAGAAAGAGATGCGAGAGTAATATCCATACCTGTTCAAAACTTGAGGTATAGCGAGTTTGAGGACAAACTCCTTTTTAAGGAGGTGAGAGATGTAACACCCGCTTTCGCGGGCAAAATTTAATTGCATTTAGCATGCATATTATTATTTTATTAATGGTGTGATTACTTATGTTAGTGAGTATTAACTCACTAAGAGGATTAGGGGTGCCCATTTTGGAACCCAGAGATAGGCCAATGTGACAGTTTCAGTTTGGGACGGTGATGTTAGGTCCCCGTGTGATGGGACAGAAATGGGAAATAATTCTTATGTTCTTAATTGTTTATTAAGGCATATGTGAATATTTTAATATGTTGATTTTAGAGATCACTTCTGTGGTCCGTTAGGGATACCTTTGTGAGGACGAATTGGACACGTGTAGACACCCCAATTTTGACCAAACGTCAAATCCAGGGATTGGTTACCTCTCGAAGACCGATGATGACAATGACCGTGACGTTCGAAGATTTTCCAAGAAATTCAAAATCTTCAAGATGTTCTTCAAGTTAAAATTGAAATGATGGCCTATATAAACAGATCTTCATCTTCATTTTGAGGGGACTTGAAGCTTTTGAATCATTTTATACATATACAAGAGATATACTTGAGTTTTAGAGAGAGAAAGAGATAAGAATCATATAGAGAATTGAGAAGAAAAGAAGAATTTTGTGAAGAATTTGAAGAACTTTGAGAAGAATTTAAAGATCTTGGAAGAGCTTCACAAGAAATTGAAGAATTCTTTGAGGTCATAGAGGTAACCTCTTAATCCTTGGTAGAGTTAGGATAATTCAATCACAAGTTGTGACACCCGCTCCCGCAGTTTATATTTAATATTGTTTTAGCATGCATAATCATGAGTTAATGTTAATTATAGTGTTATGTGACACATATTGAAAGTGGGTTTAACTCACTAAATTGTTTTTGGGTGTCCAGTTGGGAACCCAGTTTTGGCCAGTATGGCAATCCCAAGTTGGGATGTGTGTTGATGGGTCCCAGTGGAGATGGGACAATAATATGTGGAACACCCTATGTGCCTAAATGTTTATTAAGGCTTAAATGATTTATTATTTGATTGTTAATAATATCATGTTATTAGGTAGTGACCACTTCTGGGGTCAATTAGGGGTACCTTTGTGAGCACGAATTGAACACGTTATATAATTAGTAGGCTAATTAGCAACTTCAGATAATTATATGGGACCACTTATGGGACTCATGCGAGACATAGACAAATACCCATTTAGGTTTGGGATAGTTTTAATACAGTTCCATAATTAGTAGGGGCGTAAATGCAAAACTAGCGAACTAGTGGGGGTTTCATAATAAAATGGGTAAACTTATATAACTAAGCCACCTAACCTAAGATGGATGACTCTTCAACCAAATTAGTTCTAGCCTAAGTTAGTATAGGTATATTGCAGAGAGTTAAGCACGAGAGTTACATGTTTGACGGTGACGTCTTCGACGCCGATTGATGTGCCGAACAACATCGGTTTTTAAAACAGGCTACATATTCGAACTCCTGGGGGTGAGTCTAATCTATTGGTACTAATTTTATTGAGTTCTGTGACAATTTTTCCGCGACCCATTTTGGGATTTTAGCTCATAACTTGTAATTTTTATATAGGATTTGTACCTGGTTTTTAATAGGTCTTTAATTTCAAGATTAGGAGCAAACCCAAGAGGTGAGTGATGTTAATTTTGATATTTGGATGATTTATATGTTGAGTTCAATTGTGATGCCAAAGCATGCCTAATTAGCTTAACCTAATTTATTTAGATTATTATTGAGCAAAATTCATGTGGTTAAATTAGGCCCAATTTGATTGTGAAAGCACGGTGTAATGATTAAATGAGCATGTTGAGTTGCCTATTTGGGTCAATGGAAATTGCTAGTTCTATACCACCATGAGGTAATCTTTGTGGTGACGACCACGGCCGCCAGAGGCCTATGGGACCGCACGTGTGAGGGCGTGGGTCATGACTAGTCACGTGGGCTTGGGGAGTGGAGCCGCGGGCTAGCCGGTAGTGGTGGGAGTGAACTAGTAATTGCCAGAGACTATAGTTATTTGTAATATGTTGAATTGAGCATGTTTATTATCCATAATCATGATTAGCATTACTCACTAAGCATATAGCTTATATATTGTAATGGTTATTGAATAACCATCGTAGGTGATCGTGGCGAGGAATCGGGGAAGTGAGCTGGGGAGTGGCTTGGCGAGGTTTTGGGAAGTTGTTGCAAATTTTGTTAATAGTTACCTGTTTTTCTAGTTTAAAGCTTGTAATATAGTTGTAATTAATCGGTTTTAATATGGATTGTAGTACGAGTCATACTTTGGTTGGTTTAAGCTTATGTAATATTTCTAGTTAAGCTGTATACTTTAGTTGGGATTATTTGATTATAGTGTCACTATGACTAATGTTATTAGATTGGGACGTTTGAACTTGGAGATTTATTTATTGGGTTGGTTGTAAATTGTTATATTTAGTATTTTTCTTAAAGTATTTAAAAACTATTGTTTGGACTTTGGGAGCTCATGACTATGATTTGGTAATATTATTTGGGAATTTATTACTTGTTAAAACAGGGTTTTGGCTAATTGCAAAGACATGATTTTGTTTTTTTTTTTTTTTTTATTATTATTATTATTATTATTATTATTATTATTAGTGTTGAGCTTCTTTGGTTTAAGTTTATTTAAAATTTATTTTTGGAACTTTAATGACTGGGGTTAAGCCTTGGTGGCGTACCACGTGTCCTAGGATCATCTGAGTGGTTCCGGGGCGTGACACAAGTTCTTAGATCTAGGAACTTTTCACATTTTCAAAACCTCTCTTCTTATCCCATTTCATCACACACCACCAAGAACTTGTGATTGAATCTCATAATATTTCATTAATTTGGACCTAAATTGATGCCTTGGGTTTGAGATAAGTTCATTTTGAAAAATTTGTGTTCCTAGTCCTCTAAATAAACTTTGATTTCCTTTATTTCTATTTCCTTCATAAGGTTTTACATATCTTAATGAGTCTATTTGAGTTTGATTCTTTAGTTTCCTATGATCTTATGATCCATATGGAGACTAAAAATGAATCATGGTCATAATCTACATATAATTGGTGAGATTCAAGTCCTAACCCATGACTTGGGCCTCCTTATTAAGAACCTCATGAAATTCTTACTATATTTCATAGAGGTTTGAGTAGATTTGTGCCTTATTTAGTCTCCAAGGACCATTAATTTAGGAGGAGAATGAAATCTATATTCCTCAAGGACCATATGTTTGGGAGAGGATTTGAATGTAAGCTTTCATAGTTTGATGAAATATATGGAACTTGAATGTTTAAAAGTCTATTAAATTGAGTAAAACCTTGGGTATTCTTACTAGGATCTCTTTACTATGAATCTTATGGAATTCATACTATATTCCATGGAGATTAGAGTGGATTTGTTTTCCTTTAGTCTCCAATGACCATCAAATGGTAGGAGAAATATTTTAAGTTTAAGACCATCTCTATGGCTTAGACTAACCTCTTCCTTGGGTTTTTTGGAAGTTCTTCATATTTCATCCAAAATCTGCATGTATGTGTGTCTTTAGCCTCCAATGACCACCAAGTGGTAGGAGTAATGATTTGAACTCAAGTTTTGGTCCATAAGTTTGAGTTCATTGTTTGGGATTTTGTGAAGTCCATTTCATACTTCATTAAAAGTCCATAAGTCTAAAGAGGTCCTTAGTCTTCAATGACCATCAAATGGTAGAAGAAATGATTTGGTTTAAGCCCAACATTATGATCTAATAGTTGAGGCCAATCAACAAAGTGGAACTAGCAAAATGAAAACAGTGGGTTCACGAACTGTTTTCAATCAAAGATTTTTAGTTCGAAATCAGACCGTTGGAATTGAATGAAACCAACGGGAGAGTGTCAATAACACGATGTTTTACCACTACAATTTTTGTTTTGGTGAGATTTCATGTTTTAAGTGGTTTGATCATGAGTTTTGTAAGATAACCACAATCTGTCCAGAATTTCAGAATAGTTTCAGAACAGTAAATCCGTTTTGAAATTAATAAATCAGAACCTTAATAGAGTTTCCCAAGTCTCTAATAATTTTTTCTAAGTACCTTAATGTGTTAGGAAGATACCCTAAAAATATCTAAGTGTTTCTCATTTGTTTGCTATTTTAAAAAAATCATACAAGATCTCTGGACAGAGAGTTGAAAGTCCCTGAGTGATGTCTAGTGTTTGTTTAATTCCCGAAGATCTAACCGTTCAAACCTTGATTTTCTTTTTGGGATAGACACTAGACTCACAGAGGCATATCATATCCAAAAATCATTAAGATCCAACCGTTGGAACAATGGTTTTTCTAGCTTTGAAAGTCTGGTCTGCTCTCTGTAATTCATAAAAAACTGCTCCTGTTTTGTCTAATCTTATTTATTTCAACTCAAATGGTCTCCTAATGTCTTGGAACCCAAATCATGTTTTGAATAATGATAATTTAGCTTAAATCCAGAGGCTAAGTGATCCAAATTAGTGAATAAATTCATATCTCATTCTTGTTCATAATCACTCATTCATTCATATACATTGATGCTTATAATTAAAACTAGTTCTTGGATAAAGTTGGACTTAGTTGAAAAGTTGGACTTAGTTGAAAAGTTGGACTTAGTTGAATCTAGTTGAACATGACTTAGGATTAATTACTCTTTGATATTATATCTTGTCTAAGGCATGTGTACTAACCTTTGTTTTGTAGCGCATTTGAGGTACAACTTCTCATCCCTTCTCTAGTTTTATTCATTTCTTTGATTTTGAATTGATTTTCAACTCCATGTGCGACACTTTAGACTAAGTCTTGCCTTATGTGTTTATATGTGATAGAGACCTTTTCTTAGTATTTCTATTCTCGCATGCATTGCACGTTTAATATTCGCGGCTGGATCCCGGGTATGTTCTCTAGTTCTCTATTGCATATCATGTTGTTTGCTATTTGAATTACGTGGCTTATGAATGATATTTTGTCATTAGCAATTTTGCACCCTTTTGACATGCTTGTGATATGTATACTTATATTTATGTATTAGTTGAGGGCATGCTTAGATTAATAACTTGATTAAAAAGGATGTTGAGTAGAGGCCTATCGTGAGATAGGATGAAAGGGGGTGTTTTAGTCCGCCGGGCTCCTTCCCCTTTCATTCCATAATCCCCGGACCCAGTTTATCTTTGGTTTCGCAAAAGATCAGTTTGCTTTAAAATGGTTTCTTAATTTTTCGTTTTAAAAATTAAGTGGCGACTCTTTCGTTTTGAATTAGAAATTTTTGGAAAAGAATTTAAAAGAAAAGCTGTGGGTAAGTTAAACTGCGATATCCACAACACGATGTATAATTAGTAGGTTAATTAGCAACTTCACAAAATTATGTGGGACCCATGCGTGATATGAACAAACACCCATTTAAGTTTGGGATAGTTTTAATAAGTTACAGTAACTAGTAGGGGAATAAATGTAAAATTGAAGAAAGCTGGGGAGGCAAACATAAAAATGGTAACATGCGGCTCGCATGCCACGTGTCGGTGACTCATCACCATTAGCCTCCTCAATGTAAACAAAATATATGCAGAAGATATTCACGCAAGAATCTCAATGATGGTTTCGACGGTAAAGTCTTCGATGCCGATTGACACACGGTTTGACGATTAATTTTAAAATAGGCTACATATTTGGACTCCTGAAGGTGAGTCTAACGTAGTGGTATAAATCTTATTGAATTTTAAGACAGTTTGTATGTGCCCCAATTTGGGAGCTTAGCTCATAACTTGTAATTTGTATATAGGAAGTGCACCTGAAAAGTACTAGCTCATAATTCTACAATTAGGAGCAAAATCCTTGAGGTGAGTGACAATAATTATGGAAAATGGATAATTCCTTATTTGAGATTATCTTTGTGACGATTACCATGTCTATTTGTATAACTTAGCATGTTTAGTTATTATTGGTCAAACCCACATGGTTAATAAAACCCGTGTATTTGGAAAAAGCATGATGTAATGAACTTATTTGAGTATGTTGAGTTGTGTATTTGGGTCAAAGGGGAACTTGTACTTACCGTCAAAGTTATGAGACTAGGTGCCAAAATTGGGCATGAGGTTGCACTCCTGAAAGAAAAAGGTGTGGATCTTGGTTAGTCGCACGGACTAATGGAATAGTCGTGGGCTAACATGAAAGGGTGGCCGGTACTTGCTTTCTCGGAGACCATAGTGATGTGTATGGTTTGTACTTGAGAAGACTATGTTAATAGTTTAGCTTGTTGGTTTATGTAAAGCTAGTTTGTGAATTTCAAACATTGTTAGTTTAGTAAGTGGTTTATGTACATTCAAGCACTTGAAACATGTAATGGTTTGATAGGAAGTTAATTCAGATATTACATTGTTTGTGTCATGTTAGTTGCATTTGGTTTGGTCATGTTTAATCAGGTGTTGAACATGTCGGATTTAGTTTTGGTTTTAAACAGGGCTGCTGCAGTTTTGTATTCTGTTGCACGAATTAATTGACCGAACACGCGACTCAGTCGACTGGATCATTCAACAGAATACCAAATTCTGGAGTTTGGGGTGTTCAGTCGATTGGACCCATTGTTCAGTCGACCGGGCCTCAAAAATCTCAGTCGACTGGATCATCCAGTTGACCGGACCAGAGGATCCTCAGAAATGTGCTCTCTGCAATTTGCATTTCCAATCGACCGGATCCCTGATCAATCAACTGGATACCTTGTTTCAAAAGAGGAAATGTTTTTAAAGTGTTTAAAATGGATATCGCGTTTTATAACTCTAATTTTAATGTTAATAATGGATCTTTAGGAGTATAATGGGAGCCTTGGTGGCGTGCCATATGTCCTAGAATCGTATGTGCGGTTCCAGGGCGTGACAACTTTCAATTGATCGACCCCACTTCAATCAATCGAAAGTGACTGAACTTGAATGTCAATTTTATTCCCACGGCTCTCATTCAATCTCCTCCCCTATATATATGTATCACTCTCACACATACACAAGGTTGTTGGACGGTTAGAGAGAGTTGGAGAGAGAGAGAGAGAGAGAGAGAGAGAGATACAAGATTATATATACACATATGTATACACACACACACACACACCCGATTATATATATATATAGACATACATAAACACTCCCTCACACACTCTCGGGCTAGAAGAATGAGAAGAAGGAGAAGCAAGAAAAAGGAGACACAGAGAAGGAGGATGTGAAAGAGAAGAGAGAGAAAAAGCTTCCCGAGGAGACCCGCGGCTACCCCGACACCACAGGCATCACCAAACTTTAATGGTGAGTGCCTACACTCACTTAGTAGCATAGATATGCTCATATATATGCATTTCAACAAGAAAGAATGGACCCCGAACGTGCGAGGAAGGTCCAATTCAGTCTGAGAAGAAAACCACTTCTCAATCGATTGAACACAAACCGATCTCAACCGATTGAACTTATTTCAATCGATTAAAATGACTTCAATCGATCGAACTTAACTTTACCTCAATTGATTGAAATGACTTCAATCGATTGAACACGAGAAGATGTTAAATGTCTAGTCTGTTTATGTCTGATGAACTGTTGATCTATTATTATCATGCAGTGGTTATTGGTAGCTGTACTGGAATAATCCACATGTGGAATAATGGACTTAATGCATTAACAGTGGAACCATGGAATAATGATGATATAATACTGTGGATCGAATTATAAAGCCGACGTGCATAGTAGCAGGTTTATCGATCATGCTATTTATATTTGTGCGTATGAATGTCGTCGTAAAGATCATGTGATGTCAGGTGTGGGATCCTAACGTGCTAAGATAGGACCATGACTGTGTGTCAGGCTTATGTATGATAGAGTTGGACTATGCATTGGAATTGAGGAGGTTGTGTGATATGGGACTTCGTGTCGAGTTTAAATAGTGGGGCGGGATGGCTAGACTGTATCAAGGGGCATGTTGGCCAGAATGTTTCAAGGGGCGTGTTGGCCAGAATGAATCAAGGGGTAAATTGGCCAGAATGTATCAAGGTGCGTGTTGGCCAAAATGTATCAAAGGGCGTGTTGGCCGGAATAAATCAGGGCGTGTGGCCCGGAACAAATCAGGGCGTGTTGGCCAGAATGAATCAGGGCATGATGACCGGAATGAATCAGGGCATGTTGGACAAAATGATGTGTTGATTAGAAGTAGGGACTTCATATCGGGTTTGATAGATCATACGTTTTGGGACTATGTGTCTGAGTTGAGTATTGTGAGATGTAAAGCTATGTGTGAGGTGTGGACCCAAAAGTCCATATTATGATTGGGATTGGTTAAGATGATGTCAGGTAGCATATATTGAGTTGGTGCATTCATGAACATGAACGACGAGATACTTCTGTTAATAACATGGCTTTATATATACTGCATATCTATAGATACGCTGTTAGTATTTGCATTCACTCAGCTTTCGTAGCTGACGGTGTTTTATGCCGCTAAATATTCTACGTCCAGCTCGTCAGGGTATGCGTATGCAGGAGAAGAACACATGGCAAGGGGATATGAGGTGACTTTCAACTGTCATGGCCTACGGGTCCAAAAAGGAATTTATTTTCTCTATTTTTGCTACTGCAGGACATGACAATCCAACTCCTCTCTACTGTGACAATCAAGTTGCCATTCATATTACTAGTAATCCCATTTTCACGAGAGAACTAAACATATTGAAATTGATTGTCATTTTGTGC
This sequence comes from Hydrangea macrophylla, assembly GCA_033977485.1. Classification (NCBI taxonomy): domain Eukaryota; kingdom Viridiplantae; phylum Streptophyta; class Magnoliopsida; order Cornales; family Hydrangeaceae; genus Hydrangea; species Hydrangea macrophylla. The sequence continues at coordinate 54,758,482 of CM066982.1, forward strand.
GAGCCAAAGTGGAGTCAAAAGAAATCTCCACTCCATTTGTTCCTTCCAGTTGTTAACTTGCAGACATCATCACCAAAGCACTTTCCAAAGTTGCCATTGACACTATATGTGATAAGCTGAGAATGATCGACATTTACTTTCCAACTTGAGGGGGGGAGCTGTTAATATCTGCTGTATATTGTATAGCACAATTAGTGGAATAGAATTTGCTAGTTGTTTATTTTTCTTTCCTTATTGTTGTTCTTTCCTAACATAGCTTTTCCTTTTTTAGCTTATAGTTAGTGTATAAATAGGGTACCTCTTGGTTAGATTAATATCCATAAATTCTTTTTTCTCTTTCATATCTAACAGTTGTAATAATGAAACTTAAGACTGTGAATGTTTAATATAATTTATGCTTAGTTCCCACCAATGTTATTATTACTGTTCATAATTTCGGTTCTATTATGTTACGGAAAATCATGCGATCCCAACTTGCCACGTGTCTACGGAACCAAAAAGGAAATGTTTTTTTTTCTTCTCTACTTTTGGTACTCCGGGGCGTGATAAGTAAAAGCACCAAATACCATCACTTCAATACATGGGTTTTTGACATTTATCGGCCTCAGCGAAAGGGATCATTTGAATGGATAGGTCAGAGGTTGGTTCAGGCTAAGGTAGTAGATAGGATTGGGATGTGGTGCATCATGTAAGAGGTCCTTAATTGAGTGACTGAGCATCTTGCAACTGTGGGTCTCATGGTCATGGTCTTGGTAGTAACCATAATATTTGGACTCATTGTACCCAGGAGGTGGGCAATCGGGAGGCTTATTGGGCTCCAAAAGGTCAAGGTGGCCATTTCGAACAAGGTGGTTGAGAGCAGTGGATAAACTCATAGCAAGCGGTGTGAAGATGTCACGCCCCGACGTAGCATAAATAAGGAAAGCGTTTAATTTCCTTTATGGACCCGTAGGTCGCGACAGTTTGAAGGATCGATTCCGTCCCAAACGTCGAACAACAAAACATAATAATCAGAGTAAAGCAATCAAGGCTTACAAAAATTTCTAACTTATTACATCTTATAATACGGGGTCAACTAAGGCACAGACTGTCACAGCCCGGTCCCACAATAGCGGAACCGGAGCCCGTGGCACGCCACCGAGGCTAAACCAATTCATTAACGTTCCCAAAAATTAGGTTTGAAGAACATACGTAGCGGAAAACAAAACACATTTTAAAACCAAAGGTTCAGTCGACTGCTCAGTCGACGGAGGCGGGCAGGGATTTTAACAACAAATTTCAGTCGACTGAAACTAGAGGTCCAGTCGACTGCTGAGGGGTCCAGTCGACTGCCCTGGGGGCCAGTCGACTGCTTCTGCTAAAAATGAAGCAGTTACAACAGACACAGGGGTTCAGTCGACTGCTCAGTCGACTGCTCCCCTGGCAGCAGCCCAATCTGCAGAAAACAAGTTTTAAAAGCTTTCTAACTATCACCAAAGATCAACCACCCAAACCAGACTCAATCCAAAGTAATTCTAGCTGTATTAAAGCATTACCAAACAAAATTACAACATGTTATAGTCTAATACAACGTTCAAGATCCATTCTATCATACCAAGTTAAACATGACTAAAACCATAAGAATTCTTATTACAACAATTCTAGGATCCCAAAACTACAAAGTTAACAACCAAGTTGCCTCACAAGCGAACTCCCAACCCACGTGCTCACTTCTGCGATTCCTCGCCAGCATTAACACCTGAAATGGTTATTTGAATAACCACACATATTTCGATTTGTTTAAGCTAAAGCTTAGTGAATAAAACAACATATGCACATGAATGATAAACATGTCCGCATTCACATCTCTACATTTCATACTAGTCGCCGGAGACTCACGTGCCCTTCCATACTCCCAATCCGCGACTCCTCGCCAATAAGTCCACGCGAAAGGGTAAGACCCACGATTCTTTTCTTCAATCGTGCGACCTTAATGCCTATATCGGCTCCACAAAATGGCACGGTGACCACGTGCTCCTTCTGACCCAAATAAGCAACTTAACATGCTCAAATACATATCACCATGCTCGCGGTAGCCAAAACATTTCATCGTGCTATTGGGCCTACTTATCAATATAAATGCCCAATATGAACTACACAATATATCTCTAAGGATTTAATACATGCTATTCAAACATAACATGAATACATATCAAGAAATCATTCCAAAACATAGTTGAATCACTCACCTCCAAATAACGCTCCTATAATTCAATCTGAAGAAAACCCGTGCACAAAGAACGTGCAGAAGTCAGTCTAGTACAAATCCTATGGATCAGAATTCCATTTATCAACTTTTATGAAAAATTCTAGAAAATAACTTTTCGGAAAACTTAGCCAAACAGGCCCTAACATATATCAAAACGAAGCTCTTACCTCAAGGAGCTCGAATATGAAATATGGGAGAAACCAGACTGATGGAAGGTCGTCGTTTGGCGTCGCAAAGCTCTAAGCAATCAAATCTCCCTCTAGCCCCCTTTTTGGCCTCCTCTTGGAATTAGGTCAAGAACTTATGAAAAACCTAAGTCATCACTTCCTATATATAGGCAACATTCTCGGGGAATTACGTTTACCTCCCCACGAGTTTTCAAAACTCCTAATCAGTCTCTGGAACTTTCTATACAGCTTATTCAAAGCTTTACGAGTGAAACTTCAAAATTATAAAAGTTTTCGACTAAGTTTCGTTTGGTTGCTAAAACGCGAATTTCTATATGACGTTTCCGAAGTTGCTAATTAGCCTACCAAATTAATAGCGTGTTCATTCGTCCTCACCAGGATACTAAATCTAACAACAGAAATAAATTCTAAAACAGAAAATAATACAGATATTGAAATACACAGGTAAACATTTATTTCAGATAAACATTTAAAGTGTTCCACAGTGACCGTCTCACACTCGGAGAGATGTCACAACAACAAAATTCTAAATCACCACAGTCTCAGAGGGTTCTCTAATACAGACACCCAAATCAACTCGTGAGTCAAAACTCACTCAACCATGTGTCATAGGACACACCACATCACATTATCATGCATGACAATATGATACAAATGCAATAACACAAATGTGGGTGTTATACAGACCGCCTTAAAATAAAACAATAACTTAGTGTCTGTTACAGTCATCCTTATAAAACAAAACAGTTAAAGACTTAAACATGTAAACTTAAATCATTAATGAACAGTTCTCTTATTCCAAAAGCAGCCATTCTCAGTTTGCATAGTCGTATGATTCCTCCTGGTTATAACCTGAAAAGCCTGAACACGAATGTCCAGGACGCATCAACGTCGTCAGCTTCAAGAAGCTGGTGAGTATTAAAAACATGACTTTGAATGTAAAACATACCCATTTACCTTTTTCCATTTTTCAATTTGTATAAATCAATAGTTAAACCGCAGGAAGAATTCATTTATAAAACAACAAGGAATATATTAAAGGTCGTTCATTCATAAGAACAGATACTCGTGTAATGAGACAATGCACCACACTCATCTTGCTGACTCTTTTCTCTCGACAGCCACAACAACCCACTATCTTACTCCTGGTATCTTTGAAACACTAAGATAGCCACACTTTAGTAACGGGGCGCCAGGGAGTGTCCAGTTTGCCTCACACTTTGGTCCGGGGTACCAGGGAGTGTCCAATGCCTCACACTTTGAATACCCTAACCGCCATGCAAATACCGGGGCAACCCCTCACGCAGTATCCAGACTCGAGTATCAGGGAGTGTCCGTAGGCCACACTTTAGCACTACCATGGGTGCCAGGGAATGTCCGAGTTCGGCTTCACACACTTTAACGCTTCCATGGGCGTCAGGGAGTGTCCATATTTGCCACCGTCGCATTTCAAAGATACCCTCTCCACAACCACAACCACAACTCAACCACAACCACAACCCAAACTCAACCACAACCACAACCACAACTCAAACTCTAACTCTTTCCACACTGACCATTACTCTTTTCCACACAGACTGACACCCCCATGCATGTACCATTGACCCCACATGAATGATATGCACTTAAACGAAAGCAAAAATGTTGAATTAAAGGAACAACACGCGTACGGGGATTGATGAGTCATACTACAATGTTTTAGTCATTCAAACATAACCAAATAGAGTTCTGATTAACTAAATTTCCCAAACAGAGTCTTATCAGTACTAAAAAGTTGAACCAAACAGTCCTCTAGCATAAAACAAACAAAACCAGAAACTGCCAGACCTCGCGCGCGCGGGCCGCTCGCGCGAAAAGTCGCTCGCGCGGGCCGCTCGCGCGATATGCCCAATTTTCCTTTTATAATATAAACTTTTCTGTCTGCCTGAGAAAGCAAGGATCGCTCGCGCGGGCCGCTCGCGCGATTCTCGCGCGCGCGATTCTCGCGCGCGCGATCGTGGCGCGAGTTTTTACTGAGGCTTCATCTTCTTCGTGGAACTGCTCTGTTTCAGTAAAACAGGGGTCTTTTTGACCCATTTCCAATTCTGTAACTATGTATGTCATATAATATATGGATCTCTTTGTTTTTGAATGAGGATTAAGAATCCAAAGTCGATTTAACATGATTCAAATCATAACTCTCTAATTTTATGAAAAACTAAAACATGTCAAAACTTAATTTCTAATATACTTTGCCATATGAATAAATTAAGCTCTAAAACTTCAAACATAGCATAGGTGATGTATAATCGTTCATAATCATCTCTAAAAACAGATTTTGGTTAAGTTTGAAATTTTTTGATATCAATGCTATGAAACTTCATCGTACAATCATCCATGGTGATTCTTAAGATCAACTACCCAAATCAGTAAATAAGAAATGAATTACATTTTGAGTGAGTTAGTAATACTCACAGAGATTAAAGCAAAGAGATTGTTGAGAAAGAATAGGCAAATAAGAAATCAACTCCAAGCTTTGGCTATGGAGTCTTGAGCTTTCTCTCTCTATATAAAATTCTGAAGAACTCAATGTTATTCTCTCTAATTCTCTGTGTTTTAGAATGCAGAAGGAGAAGGTGTGTGTGTAATGAGAAGGAGTGAAATGTATATGCCTATATAGAGGACACAAACTTGGGGGCCAAGATCTTTGTTGTTTACTCAACAAATTGCATTTGTCTCTCAATTAGATAAGGAGCCACAAATACACAGATATATACATACGTACAAGGCTTCAAAAATCTGAAGGGGCAAGTGTAGGTGTGTAGGGGTCAAAAGTTGAAGTGTTTGGGAAAATTAGCTTAAGGCGTAAGATAACACACACACAATTGCAATACCCAAACAAGGCATATCCAATGATTACTTGCCATTAATAGAAATAAAGCATGAGTCATGTCAAACTTTACGTCATGTCCAAAAGTTGTGCGAGTTTAGCACAGCGCGGACAGTTTTGGACATAAACTGGTATTTTCGGGGCGCGGTGGTTACCACAAAAATACAGGAAATTCATTTTAACTTAAGAAATGGTTTTCTGGTTTCATAAAAATACAGCTTGAAATAAAAGAGAACATTTCCACCGTTTTTGAAATACAGATTTGAAATTCAATACAGGTGTTGCTAATTTTTATAAAAATTACAATTTAACCCCAACATGAATTTTAATATGAAATAACACAAGGGATAATAATTAGAACATGAGAAATGTATTTAAATGAAGCAGTTAATACCAAATGAAATTTAATATGACAATGCAATTACAAATTAAATATGAAAATGCAGGTTATTACAGAAGAGTCTTGCGTTTCCTTTAGTTTGCCTCTTACTGCGGTCATTCTGACTCAATCATGGTTTTGAAAATCGGATCGACTAGTTGGACTGTCGACCGGTCAATTTTTGGTCTGACTTGACTCGATAACCGTTCCCATCATCGTACGATCTTCGTGATCGCAGTCATACATACCATTATAAACAGTATCGACCTTGGCGGTTGATAGACCTACTACTATGCACGTTGGCTTATCGATTCGATTAACAATAGTATAACATCATTATAGAAACGGTTTCGCTATTCAATGCATTAGAGGTTCATTACTCAAATGCGTGTATTATTCAATAACACACTAACAATCAACATATATCAACGTAACATCTCAACATCTATAAACAACTGAAATATTCAATACTAAAAAAATGCACAATCGATTAGGTTAAGAGGGCAATCGATTGGGATAATTGGGTTGGCAATCGATTGGGAAAAAGTATAATCGATTGGATTAACAAACACGACAATCGATTGGGAGTGAATGGCAATCGATTAGGAAAGTGTCAATCGATTTCCCAATCGATTGGAACCTAAAATTCAGCAAAACAAGAATAAATCAAAGGGTCTTATTTATATAAACAGGAATACAAAAATATAATGAAAATAAAGGGTATTACATAATTGGACACTTATTCAACAACAAAATGATTCAAGAGAGATTTCAACATTCTGGAGAAACAATTAGTAGGTAATTTTCGTTATGTATTGACCGCCACGTTGAGACTGTCAATGGATATTATAAAACCACCAGAATGTCATGCTTCTCTTTTGGAACGTGCTAGAAATAATCCAAGTTTTGGCCACACTTCAAAAAATGTATCAGTGCCATTGATGGTATACATATACGAGTTTGTCTATCGGAGAGAGAATCAATACCTATTCGAGATGACGAGTTAGAATTCCCCATCCAAAAGAAGGCTAGTAGTATATTCTAGCTCAACTTTTAGGGCATGCGTTAACAACTATTCTTTTTTTCCCCTAAGTTTTCATTAATTAACTATTTTCGTAATGCATTTTTTTCAGATGAATTTTACTTTGTTGATTCGGGTTATCCAAGTATGAAATGTTATCTTTCACCATACAAGGGAGAGAGGAACCATATACCAGAGTTTCACAATGCTCCACCACCTCAAAACATATAAGAAAACATTCAACCAAGCCCATTCATCATTACAAATATATGATTGAGCAAAGATTTGGGGGTGTGGAAAGCTAGATGGAAGATTCTAGCCAACATACCTTCATACAACTTTGAAATTTAAAAGGCAATTGTATCCGTTTCAATGGCGATACACAATTTTATAATGAGAGAAACGTTAGCTGATAAACATTTTGAGTCTTATGTTCGTGACCCTGATTTGATACCAAGTGATGATCCAGATATCTAACTATATTACAATGTTTAAATTGACGATGATAGATTTCTGGATAGATTTCGAAATCAGCTTGCTACAAGTATTGTTAACTTGATCGGATGAATTATCAAAAATGTAGTTGAAATTGTAGTTATTATTTAATAAAGTTGATTGTTTATTAAGGGTTTAATTGTTATTCATACTATTATGTGTCAATTATTTATTTATTTATATTATGCATTTTATTATCTACTTATTTAAAAGAAATAAATGAATAACAAAATATTTATTACTAATTAATGTGATAAAACAATGCATGTTAGTTAACTAATATATTTAATAATATTAAAATGTAATTTTTTTTTGATAACCTTTCAACAAATTAATACATTTACTTATTTGTTTAAGCAACAAAATAATTATTTAATAACAATTACTAATACATATCAATGAAACTATACTTTATTATGTATACAATAATAATATAATAGTCTTAGAATATAAAGACACAATTGTCTTTTGGATAGTAAAATCACTTTTAAATTAATGTATTCAAACACTTACATAATCTATTATACCATCATAAGTACTTTTACAATACTTTATCTAAATACCACAACTATCATAATCTATTATCATGAAAACAATCACAATCGCGAAGCTATGCTGTGCCAAATAGGCACATTCTCTTCTTCCTAAAAGCCGAAGGTTATTTCTCACCAAAAAAAAAAAAAAAAGCCGAAGGTTATAACCTTGACGTTCTTTGTGTGCCTTCCTTAATCATTAACGAATAAAAAAAACACAAACCAAAAGCAAAGAAAAAGATGAAAGAGTAATATTTGGAGCACTAACAACTTCCACTAACACTTACTAACACACTTTATCTTTCTCCAAATGGCACTGTGGCAGCGGACCTCACAGTACCACTAGAAAAGAGATAAAATCTATATAATAAGGGAGGGCGGTGTGGGTCCCTCCCATTTTCACAACTTTTAATCTCAGTCATTGAGAGAGAATTAGATATTTTAAACCGTTAGATTCTTTGTCCACAGAAAAAGGATTAATCCACTAACTCACCTCAGATAAAAAAACCCTCACCCACAATGTTAGTATGACATGGCAATCTCTCAGTCTTTCATTACACATTGTTCCCACGTCAAAGCTATTTAAGAGATGGCCAACTAACATTTGGCAGTGGAGTAGGGTAGGCACTATTTATTCAAATCTCTAAATTTTAAGATGAGATCCATGATGTTCGTTCTATTGCATAAAAAAAAATTGTTTACTACTCCACAAATAAGCCCCACGTTTCTCTCTCTCTCTCTCTCTCTCACACACACACACGCACTGTGGCGCCCCGACCCGGCGAGGTCAGAACGCCTACTAAACAGCTCAGCTAACAGCAAAGACAATTAATTAATCTTGAAACTAATAGTTTTAAAACAAATCAGCTATATAACGGCTCAAATTTGGATAATCCAACCTGTATTGAACAACTTAAAAAAAAAACATGCTCAATTATTTTGAAAATCCAAATATATTACAAATAATTTACAACGACTAACCTAGCCCAAACAAACTAATTCCACTTGTGACTAATAGATTTAATATTGAAACCACATCTATTTAGCAGGATTTACACTAAATCCCACATAACATTATATCACAAAATTTAAAGTGTTTACACATATTCAAAGTTTTTCTGTCATCCACAATTCAAACTATTATATATTAAACTAATCCACACTACTGAACTTAAAAGTTTAAATTTTTACAACGTCTAACAAAAGTTATAAACTAGATTGCATTTTACACTTCCGGCAAAATACCACTTTTATATGGCCCTCCACAGCAAACCTAGACCCATGACAGTGCAATCCTATAGCCCAAGAGATTATTGTACCTACACAAGAAAATCTGTGTGGGCGTGAGCAAACCACGGCTCACAAACAACTAGATATAAAGATATGCGAATTTAAGCATATATACAGCTCAGCACAGCACAAACACAACTTAACGCATACCTACAATGCAATCTCATACATGCCATGACTCACACACCCGGGCCCATCAGCTTTAGCCTCTTTTGGCTAATTCACCAAGTTTTCAGCTACTTGGTTTAACAGCTCAGCAATGCAAGTGCACAACATACAGTTTATGTCATGCTAGTAATGAAGTTAAAATCATACAGCATACAGCTCAGCAATATTGCATAACATTCATGTTATGCCAGCTATGTATATAACATAAACAGCAATAAAATTATATCTAGAAGACCCACCTCAAATCCGGTAAGTGAATAAAATTCACCTTTCTGCTTGTTTCTCGGTCACCTCCTTGGGTCCACTAGTACTAGCCTCGGTCCCTGAAATCTTAAAAATTAGATTTCCTAACAAAGCAAATCTTATAATAACAAAAAGTTAACAACTTAGGCTTTCCCATTAATAAAAAAAAATCATATTTCTCAATCTTCAATTTCATAACTAGTAAGTAAAAATAAACAACTTGTCACACCCCGATTTTTGGACAACCAAATATTTAATCCAGAGCATGTATCTAGACTAATATTCAATTTCCAAAACACTGAGAGTGACACCCTCACACAGGCTAATAAATAATTTATTTGAAAATAAAATTTTATACTCATTAAATAAGAACATGTGATCTTGTTTTAAAAGATAACATTGAATAACAAACTTATAGTTCCAAACATGCATTTCATAAAAAAAAATAATAATAATAATATAATAATAATAATAAAGTTCCATTACAAATATTTTATCTTTTCAATTTACAAAAGAAACATCATTTTTCATTAAATAAAAATATCCTTACAGAGTTCAGCGGAGAGAAAAATAAAATCTATACATCCATTGGTCAGAGTAACTACAACGTTCCCAATACCCAATATACCATATTTATTATAATTATACATACTGGCCCACAATGCCAGAAAATAAAATACAATCAAGTACAACAAAAATAAGTACAACTCCAATAATAAACAACACAACGACCATCTCTTCACCCAAACAAAAGCTCCAACGAAAATCTCCAAAAACTAAACCTGCACAAATACATTCGACTACGTTTCATATAGAAACACCCCCGAATGTATAACACACTCGGGTCAGTCACATGACTGGTATGAGTTAAACAAATATAATAAAATTTGAGGGCTCCAACCTGAACCCGTCGACTACAAACCATATTACAATACTATTGGGCCAAGACAGGTAGTTCCACACACATATTTGGACAAAATAGTAGTTTCCATTTATGTGGTGGCAAGTAGTTTCTTGCCCAAAATCCAAAGTTACTACGGGTTTATACTTACCTCGGATATCTATGGTGAGCCAGCCCTGCATAAAAGTTAGTGGGCCCACCATCCTGTAAATCGAATGATCACAAGCCAGGCAAATAATTCCATACATAAGCCGTTCACATTATAACTTAAACGTCGTATTCATTATTTCACGCTTATCAGTCTTATGAAATACTCCATTGTCATTATTTATTAGCCTTTAATTATCTTTGTGTTCCCTAGGTTCACCCCTTGGCCACCCTCCATGGTACATCCCACACATATATCCCATGTGTGCCCGGACATATTACCAACACCCACTCTGATGCTAGTTTGGTTGGGGTATCAACCAAACCAGGTATACACAACAGACGATTGGTCAATATGCCTAGACGTCTATACAATATAAGCCGAGCATAAGGCTTAGGCCAGCTTGATCACGAAGCCACTGGCAAAAGGGTACACTCAGCAAGTCGAGCTACCAAAAAAAAACATATCACACAACGGGGAGCGGTGAACACTAAGAAATTATGTTGCAATTATTGTTTATCGTTCGTATTATCCCAATAATTGTGAATTTCACGTTTATCACATAGTTCCGTCTCATCATAGTCTAATCACATCTCTAACTTTTAGATGCATTCTGATTTCTTACAATAAAAGGTTTTATCAATTAACCCATAATAATCTTCCCTCAATAATTTCCAATCAAATTATAAGATCCCCAATATATTATTCAACGAATCTATTTTACTCATTTTTATCAAAATGACCACAAAATAAGGTCAGTTATTTCAGATACAATAATCTCAACCCAACATTCAATATTAGCATACATAAAGCACATAATAAGAAATCATATTCTCCAATTTTGCACGTTTAACTACATTAAAAACTGCTACTGTAATCTTAAATTTCTGCCCAAACGGTGCAGAATCAGGAAAAACTTAAAACACGAAAAGTGTGCAGAATCACGTTTTACATAAGACACGCGGACAGAATATTCAAATTCAAACCCACGATTTTCTAATAATTTTTTAAAGTTTCTGCAACTGTGTAAATTAAAAAAAACGAATTTCCATATATCTCTTAATAATCATGAATATTTCACATATAGTTTTATCAAACTAACGAACTACTCACCTAACCCTTTCGAATACCCTAAGGTCATAATCACAAAGTCACACGAAGGGGAAAGAATATATCTAAATCACTTCAACCATAACAACGTGTATCGATCCATTACAAAGATCTAACCCTAACAATTAAATTTTAACATACACTACTTTACTCCCATACACATACATATATATACATACGTGTATATATATATATATATATATTCGGATACACAAAGTTTAACTCACCTAGTTGATCAAAAATTGACAACCACGAATGCTCTGCGATTTCCCACGTGACCATGAACCCGGGACCCTTCTCCCTTCTCCTTTCTCCTTCTTCTTCTTTTCTTCTTCTCTTCCTCTCTCTCTCTCTCTCTCTCTCTCTCTCTCTCTCTCTCTCTATTGCGGCTGCCCAAGGAAAAAGGGTTACCTAAACCCTATTATTGTATTATATATCTATATACATGAAGCACACTTAACATATTAGTATATACTATGGTACATACACTCAACATATAATTGTAACACTCACACAAACATTAATAATCCCGTTTTTATTTTTATGGACTCACAAAAGAGACTCATGTGGGCCCAAAATGCAGTACAAAGTGTTAAAATGAGTAGCCCAATGGGTACCCATGACCCCGGTACTAAGTTTTAATGTTAATTACATTATTTAACACATTCGCGGGCCTTTAAACACTATATAACAAAAATACATATCAACCCTTCACTTTTTTTTTTTTTAACAAATATAAATTAATAAAATATAACTCCCAAACTAAACGCGTTCACTCATGATTTAATTTATATGTCCATCAAACACTAAAAATTTTCCAAACACATGTCTTACATAGGCACACTCATATAATATTGCTAACTGAAAATAATAATTAAAATAATTATTTACATAGAAATTTTAGGGTTGTTACACAACTTCTATTATAAATAACAATGTAAAAATAAGCAACTTCTATAAGAAACATTTAAGGAGAAACAACTTTAATAAGAAATAAAAATGTAAGAAGTTCAAGTTTTCATTTGAAACCACCCAAATTCCCAAAATCATACCCAAATAACTAATTTCTAACTTTCTCTCTCTCTACCCCAATCAAGGTTTATAAAAAAACTAACAACTCTTTCATGGAGGCTTTCAAGTTCCAATAATATTCATAATGTATTAAAAGAAAATTCACATCTAATATTTACCATCAAATAAAAATCAAGAACCCATTTCAAAGGCTCAAGAACATCTTCAATAGTGTTTTACCCAAATCATAACCCAACTCTAGTATTTTCTATATACTTCTCCAATATATATATATATATATATATTGTTGTTGCAACTATCAAATTTAAACATCAATTCATAATCAACAATTTTTCCAATTCAAATAATACCCATAAGTTAGAGTATTTTAAAAACACACACTACACCAAGAACACACACTACACCAAGAACACATACCAATCTTTACTTCTCTTCCCAACTCAACTCTTTCAAAGTTTCTTGTAAGAGTAATCCAAAGCATTAAAAATGTCATTATAACAACAAAAATCAACCAACATATAGATTTGAAACAACAATTTTCAAGAACCAATAACACCCAAAAGCTTCAAAGTTCATCAATGGTGGCTACCACCTCAAACCCAAATCCAAATTTCATCCATGGTCAAACCCAAATCAATCTTTTCAAGACTTGAACTAGTAATATTTCAAGACATTAATAATATGCTCCCAACACCAACAACATTAAAATCAAAACCCAAAATAAAATGCAATTTTCGGATTTATTGAAAACCCTTAAATTTCACCACCCCAACAATTCCAAAATCAACTATATTCAAGCAAAAATTGCCATACATGATATACATATCACCTAAGGCATATAGAACACATATTCACTATCAAAATCAACCAAATCAAACTTCAAATTTGAATCTAAAATATTCAATTTTCGGATTTATACCAAACCCTAAAAATACATGTTTCAAATTTGCCCAAAACTCAAGTTTTACATAAAAATCTTCATACCACATCATATATACATATCAAGGATCATGTAAACAAGTTCTACAACATCAATTACAACTTTAATTTCATATTTTAATCCATGAACACAAAACCCCAATTCAAGCTTTTAACCAAAACCTTACCTCCTTGTTGCTCTTGGGTAAAACCCCAATTCCTAGGGAAGAAGATGAACCTCCTAAGGCTTCTCTTGAATCCTTCTTCTTGATCTCTTCCTTTCTCTCTTTTTCTTTTTCTCTCTGTTTCTCTTCTTTCTCTCTACTGTCTCTTATTTCTCTCTCAGAGAAAGGAACGATATATATATGTATATTTAGATAAACTTTAACTTTTGCTAAATTCTAATAAACTCCCCAATTGTTTTTAATTACAACTTCTTTAACTTTCTACTTCACATATATATCTCCTACACCTCCAAATGAGTTATTTACCTATCAAATAACCCAAATCAACTTTAATATTCACAGCTCAGCGATATAACGATTTACAGCATAATATAAAATTTTAATTAACAGCTCAGCATTTAAATTAAATAATTTACAGCTCAACATTATATTAGCCGCTCATCATTATATGAACTAAGTATTTTATAACTCAGCAGAATAATAATATAAATAACTCAGCTAAATAATTTAATGACAGCAATTTAATTGGTTTTACTGTTCTGTGTCTCACACGCACTCTATCTCTATGCCCCACGTCTCCCTCTTTTTGCCTCACAAACCAAAAAGCTTACTAATCTTTCTCTCTCTCTCTCACTCTTACACACGTACACACCAAAACTCAGGAAAAAAAATTACTGCCCCATCTCTCTCTCCCCCAAAGACCTTACTACCCCACGTTTCTCTCTCTCTCAAACAAATTTGTATTTGCAGTCTTTGCTACCCGCCCATTGTTATTGTTATGACCACTATATTCTTCATCTACACTCTCTTTGGTCACCCTCAATTCCTCTCAATCTCTCTCTCTCTCTCTCTCTCTCTCTCTATCACCAGTGGTCTCTCCCAGTCTCACGACTCTCAAACGCAATCACAGTCGTTGCCCCCATCACTGCTGGTAAAACCCTCTGATTTTTTTTATTTTTTTTGATGTGTATACCATGGATGGTCTCTATAATGCAGTAATGTTTTACACTTCACATTCTCATACAACCAAAATTTGTTAAGAACGTTGCTTTAGAGGGCAGCGTTTCTTAACTGTACAAATGATCTAAATGCATGTGAATTAATGTTTAAAATATTATCATAGTTTCATGTTCAGTTGTTCTAAAGTAGACTAGCTATGTTGTGAAATACATGTTCATTACTTCTATGGTTTTGAGTTTCTGTATTTGATGACGTTTATCATTCTATAATTTTTTTTAAAAAAAATTAAAGTGTGCCTTATTCTGTACATTTTTTTTTAGCTTTGTTCACACACAGAAAGAGCCATACGCACATTTAAAAATGTCCTTCTAAAACTGCCAAATTCACCAATTACACTTTCTCTATTCCATCCATCCAAAAATTTTCGAATGCCACTTGCTTACTAATGACCTAAATAATCAAAAGGCAGTAAGCCTTTGTAAATTACCTATTCGGCGCATTCCAGTAAGGAAGCAGGGTGAGGGGCTTGGTTAGGGTCTGTTTGGCTGACCAAAGTCACTTGGACTTTATGCACTTTATTAACTTCTGTTGAAGATTTATTTATTGGGAAGTGTTTGTTTGCATAGCAATCTATACCTGTAACTTTTTAAACTGGGGTAAGAAGTTTTTGATAATGACTTTCAATTTCCCAAACAAAGACACAACCCTTCCCCTTCATTTACATGTGTCTGTGCATGTGTCTTTATTTGTATGTGTATGTGTGCATGTGGATAGTTATTGATTCTTTGAAAACTGCTCCACAGCCTCCACTACACTACAAAGTGTTTGTGATTGATATCCACTAAAATTCTCAATTTATAATTATGGGATTAGATTACTACACTACAATGTGTTTGGGACACTAACCGAGTTGTTAGAAAACTTCATTAAAAAAAGTGTGATTCTCTCATTTTGTGGTTGTAACGTTTGATCTACAAAAAAGTCATTTTCATACCAAACAGTGTGGATTTCATAGTGTGCCTAGCATTACTCTTTGGTTTGTTACTTTTCTACTTTTTCTTCTTTTTTTTTTTTCTTTTTTTTTTTTTTCCGTATTATTGACACATCATCTCTATTTTGTATGGATCTGATTGAATAAAAGGGAATAAACCCCACATACCTTGCGTGAGTGTGTCAAGGTAAGTAATAAAAAAAAAAATATCATATGTTGCTTATACGATACAAAAACTTTAATTTTTAGGATGGGGTGATAAAGAAAAAATGTAACAGTTGAGTAGGTCAATTTGCCGTATTTTTTTTGTTTAAAAGGGTATTTGAAAAAGTTTCATAGTTGAGGGGGTGTTAGTGTAATTTATTCAAAATTTTAAAAGTAGATTGATGAACAAAATGATGAACTTGGCTTGATGAATATCATTCAAAATAGTCTCTATAGATGTTATATGACGAAATAATGATGAATGGCTTGATGTAGTTTTATGTGGCTTGATGAATGGTCTCTTGAGGGGGTGGGACTACGAACTATTATTTTTGGGTTGTTCTTAAATGACATGATAGATAGGAATGAGTCGGGTTCATTCCATTTCTTTGTTTGATGTGATTACATACAAATTATACAATGGAATGACCTTTTGTTTTGGGATTTAGTCTTTTTTTTTCTTTGCGCCCGTGCCCACGGGCACGGATAATTACTAGTATATTAATAAGTATTAGTGAAAATTGTTAGTGCCTCTACCAAGACCCTATCACGAAAACAATCACAATGGCGAAGCTATGCCGTGCCAAATAGGCTCATTCTCTTCTTTGTGTGCCTTCCTTAATCATTAACGAATAAAAAGAAACAACCAAAAGCAAAGAAAAAGATGAAAGCGTTGGTTGTTGGTCTTCGAAAGTAAAGTGGAGAGGAGTGTTGTTTTTTTAATTTTTGTTTTTGTTCCACTTTTCTGTGGTTTTTAGTACATGCTCCATATTATTTATATATATATATATATATATATTGGGAGAGAGAGAGAGAGAGAGAGAGAGAGATCAGTAAAGCAAAGGCACCATAGTTTTGCTACAACAAAGAGATGAGATTTCCCAAAAGTTCCCTCGATTCATTCATTCACCAGTCACCAGACTTACAACCAAAGAAAAAGAAAAAGAAAAAGAAAAAGAAAAAGGTAAAGAGGTTCAAAACTCTTCTCATTCTTTACTTGGTCTAGGAGAAACCGAAAGGCACTAAGCAACAATCTCTCTCTCTCTCTCTCTAAGTCTTATACATAGGAGTATATCTTTGTGCAAAGATGTTAATTTGTGGTGTAAGCAGTCTCCAGAAGAAGCAAAACTCACATTATCACAGTAGTGGTGGAGAGAAGAGAGAGAAAATCATACTAGTAGTAGTTATTTTGGTGGGTGGAAATGGCGAGTTCAAGTGGGACCAAGAACGAGGTGGGCCCACAGAGATCAATATCGAGGAGGATGACCAGAGGTCAGACAATGGTGGACCCAGGCACAGAGGACAACCCAGCCATTGACAGCGAGCGGGTTCCCTCATCTCTAGCCCCCATTGCCCCCATCCTCCGCGTCGCCAACGAGGTCGAATGGGAAAACCCTAGGGTTGCTTACCTTTGTAAGGACCCACAACTACTCACTCTCACTCTCACCCCACCCTCATTCTTAATTCAATTCAATTCAATTCAATTCAATTTGCTGCTGTTAATTAGTTTAGATTTTGAGCCATTTGTCATTTTTTTTAAGTTAAGAATGCTTTGAAATTTACATTGTTGGTGTTTAGGACAGATGCTTCAGCTGTGTTGGTATGTTATAGATGGAATGCCTCAAGTGTTATTGAAATTGTGTTTGTTCTTGTTATCTCTATGTTTTGAGTTTTTGATCGAATAATGGGTTAAATTGGGCTTGGGTTTCCACCATTTTTGGCACGTTTTTCAATTACCCTACAACCCGACACGATTATGGCATGACATGACTATGACACGTACGACATGATTGGCCAGCCCTAATACTAGGCATGTTGAGACGCTGTTTCCCCGTTTCGAACTTGACAATATTGTCACTTGCAAGCTATGTTACCCTGACTCGGGTACGGGTGTCGGGTTCGTCCAATTTTAAAGATTTTACACTATTTTGAAGGATCGGAAAGAAAATTACCCTCATCCGGGTGTCGTGTCGGGTACGGGTACTCCATGAATTATAAAGGGTCCGGGTAACATAGCTTGCAAGTTATTTACTCTTTCTTTTAGAATTTTGCTTCTGGTTGGTTTGACTTTTGAGGCAGCCATTTTATTGATTATGTTTCAAAAGCACCAAGTTAAGGCTGGATGTAATCCACCCCTCTTGACAGCCATTTTATTCTATTGTTGATCTCATATTTTACTGTTACTTCATATTTAGATCCCTAATCATTTAATGGGAATTATTACTTCATCACAAGCCTATAAGTTATCATCTACACTATGATCTTTTCCTATATGGACATTCAAGTCTCCCGATTTTAAATATTTTCTCTCTTCTAGGTTTTCTTTGAATTAATTTATATTCATAGTATTATGAAAGTTGTGCTTTAGTGCATTCTAGTGTTACTTTGGCACTTATGTGCTTATTATTATTTTTATGGGAAATCCTTGCTGACTTTTTCCTTGCCTATTTCCTAATCATCCAATATTTGAGGTACTATGGCATACGAGGGAAAAGACCAAATATTTTATGTAAGGGTAAATTACAGATACACCCTATTTGGTTAGTGCGCCTTTCAGTTTACCCCTATAGTTCCTAACATGTCATTAATAACCCCTGTGGTTTGGACTCATGTGGCATATTATAGATATATTAATATTAAATATAACAGGAGAGAAGCTTGCATGGTAGTTTTATTCTTGGGTTGATTACAAATACACCCCCTTTGCTTATCTCGTTTTTCAGACAGACCAATTGTGGTTAGCACGTTTTTCAGATAAACCCCCATACAAGCTTCTGTCCCATTAAACTTAACAGATTTACTAACAGTTATACATTAGTCCAAACCACATGGGCTATCAATGACATGTTTTGAACAACTGGGGGGCAAACCGAAAAACTTGCTAGTCACAAGGGGTGTATCTGTAATTAACCCTTTCTTTAATGATCTGAAGATTCATGTTACCAAGGAGTTTGGCTGTGGTTTTATAATAGTTGTTTTTTAGTTACTTAACACTACACTTCTTTTTTGGATTTGAGATGGGTTAGTTCAAATAAAAAACTAAGCCCAACAAGTGCAGTAGGGAACAACCCATTTACTCGGAATGTATTCATGGATCGATAGTGTAAACTAACAATTAAGATGAACCTCAGAAGCACAAGTTATACAAAAATATTTGATAATTACGGACTTCCCATAGCTTTTTGGTGATAATGGAGAAGCTATATGACTTCCAACACAACAAGTCAAACATGTTGACAAGTTGCATATTATAAGCAGTCTGGTTAAGTCTGTACTGCTTGTGAACATTGCTGAAAGAGGTATTTAATAGCCATTTATTTTATTTTTCTATGACTTGTGTATTATTTTTTTTTATGTTTATTATATTTTTTTTGTGTAGGCCGCTTCCACGCATTGGAAAATTGTCAAAGGATGGATCCAAATTCCAGTGGACGCGGTGTTCGCCAGTTTAAGACGTACTTGTTACGTAGACTTGAAAAGGTAGACCTGATAAATCTTCAGTTCCTTTTTTCCTCCTTAAAGGAATTCTCATTCCTCTGGTCAATGACATTCTTTTAGATTCTTATTGTGACAAGTTATTGTTCTTGTGATTGTTATTGTGACAGTGAACTCAGATTCTCAATTACTATTTGAAATTCAGATTTTAAAAAAAGTCCGAAAGAATTTAAACTACAAAGAGATCTGAAAAACTTGGACTTTATTTTGTAGTTCATTCCATCATTGTGATCATAGCAAAGCTAAGACTTTAGCTTAACTTATTCTTTGTTTGTATTTTATGTATGTGTTTTCGTAGGAAACGCCCGAAAGGGATCCATTTACATTTCTGTAATAGTAATATTTTTTTTAATGCTTCTAGACACATTGTTTTAGGGTTAATGTTTTTAATAACTGATGGTTGGACTATCTGTTGCTCCATCCTTGTGACGCATGTCAACTTTCTAGTCAATTAAATATTTATCAACGTGTGAACAATAAACTCACTTTAATGATTTAGTTATACTTGAAGTACTGGATGAGGATCTCTTGATCTTTGATAATTGATTCTATTAGCATGATGGTCATAAAAGGATTACGTAATTTTAGGATCGGTTATTATGTTTCTTAGACAAATTTAATTGGGAGGTGTAAGGGTAGGAATTTTTACACCACTTGTTAACGGATCCCTCTCTTTTTATACGTGTTTGTATCTCTATATGCAATATGCATCATCTCTTAGTCCGACCATGAATACTTCACAAACTCTCTCCGCATCGGTTAAGAGCACTAAGTTGATTTTGGCAAGGGAATTTTTCACCACACTCTCTTCTATCTTCTTCATTATTTATCATTGATAATAGTAGAAGCTCCTGGTAAAAATGAATTTTGGTAATTCAGAAATTTACTAAGGATGTGTAATCTTTTTAAATTTATGGAATATATTTTAAAGTAGTTGCATGAATTCGTGAGTTCATATAATACTTAATTTTAATTTATGCAGTCAGGCTCTAAAGAGGGCTCCCTCTTTTTAATAAAGAGAGGGCCTCTGTTTTGGCCGTCAAATCCAGTTTTTAAACACGATCCGACGATCAAAATAAAGGCCCTCTCTTTAATAAAGAGAGGGTGCCCTCCCTAGAGAAATTTCGTTAATTTATGTATTGTTTGGTCAGTTAGCAACCTTATTACCCAGATAGGTGACCTTATTACCCAGATAGGTGAGTGCATCTATGCGTTAATATATATTACATATATCCGAATATATATACAATACATATACATGCCTATATTGTATTGATAATCACCACAGAGAGAGAGAGAGAGAGAGAGAGAGAGGGGAAAGAGACTCATGGAATGTCTCGAGGCTGACAACAAGAGATGTCAAGATGGAATTTCTCTACCTTGAATTAGGGCATTTCTAGTTTTGGGTTAAAAGCACTTTGCACCCCTAATGTTTGCCCCGATTGCACTTTGCACCATAATGTTTCAATTTTCTCAATTTGGTGCCTAATGTAAATAGCTAGTTGCAATGTGGCCCTTCCGTCAGAATTTCTGTCAAAAATTAATGGAAACTCGCTCATGTGTGAGTCATATGACTTCTTTAAGGGTATTTTAGTCATTCACCATAAATTAAAAGCATTTTGCACCCTTAATGTTTGGTTCAATTGGCGATTTGCACCCTTAATGTTTGGGTCCTTTGGACATATTTTATTTTTATTAAAAAAAAGGGTGTTTCGTCATAATTTTCAGGTGCCTCTACCGCTACTCATTAATAATAGTAAGAGGACTAATTCATATAAAATGAAACAAATTTAAAGTTATCCAACATATCCTAACTAGAATTTTAAATAAACTCTAATTCTAAAAGGGTGGGGCTAAATCCACCACTTTTTTTTTTTTTGTTGCTAAACTCACCACCTTTTGAGAGTACATTATTTAGGTTGTGTTTGATAACCTAATTAAGTGGTGAAAAAGAAAATTTTATGCATTTATTATTTTTTAGCGCGTTTGATAATGTATCACTTAATTCAAAAAGCGGCTAAAAAATTACTATAAACTTTTAGTGAAAAATTTCTATTGAAAACAATTTCTGAATACAGTCTATTTCAGTACTTCAAACCTTAGAAGCACGGAGCGGAGGCGGGGGCGGGGGCAGAAGCGAGGAAGCGTTAAACTTTAGAGGTTCAAAGGTTGGGTGCGTTTCAGAAGCGTGCAAATATTTGATATAGATATATTCTATATCTAATTATTGCAGAGGAATTTAGATTGACATAATATAGTTTGATTGTAAATTTTGTTTTTGAAAGTCTTAAGCCATATGTTTAGACATAAAATATTTCTTTGGTAAAATATTTGAGCAAAATGAGAACTTGAATCTATTTATAGGATATTTTGAGACTTGGTTGTGATGGAAGCGGGGTGGGAGCGAGGTTCTAACATGAGGGGAGCGAGTTCCGACAAGCTTCTTAGGAAGAAGCGCAGAATCGAGAGTCTGAGGAGGGAGTGTGACCAATTTAGAAGGTTCCTGCTTCTAAGCTTCAAACACTGTTTTCAGTATTGCAATCACTTAAAATTTTCAGTATTTAAAATTCAACACTTTATTTTCAGTACTTAATATCAGTTTTATCAAACGCATCCTTACTTTTACCTTATATATTTTAGGTTATATGTATTTGTGTCCCCTCAAGTTTTGAATTTTTTTTTTCCCCTTTTGCCCTATATATACTAGAAGGTGCCAGACACACTCTGTGTGTGTAATCAATTCTTTTTTTGGGCATTTTTTTTTTCCAACTGCTCAAGCAGTTTTTTTGAGGAGTTTTTTTTTAAGCCAAATTGTTAAGAAGTTTGTTACTTTTACAATTGGGCATTTTAATACCCTTGTGATAATTTTTGGGGAAGGAAAAGTGCATATGTTTACTAGTAATTATTGATGATAAAGCCCAAAAAGTGGGAACCCCTCCCTTTCCCTTTATATATGTAAGGATATATATTATTTTTTTAATCGCTATGGGAAGTAGTGTTGATTCAAAGAAGCATTACGACTAGTGGCGAATCCACAATTTGAGCCTAGTGGGGCAGTATGCTTAGTGGGGCAGCGCCTTGACCTATTATTATTATTATTATTTTTTTTGGAATACTGTAACTTTGGGCTTTAAAAATTGCATGATTATTCCGTGAGTTTTAGAATCACCCAAAGACAAATAAATCTCTTCATCACTCATTTTTATTTTTTTTTTAATTTATAAAATAAAGGGATAATTACAAAAATCGGGAGGGGCATGAATACATATAATATGTGTACATATAGGGTAAAAGAAACCTTCAAAAATTGAGGGAGACACAAATGCATAGCCTAAAATATAAAGTGATACATCCCTGAATGTTTAGAGTATCCTTTACTCTCGACCGACCACCTCGAGGTCGGGATAAAGCGCTCGGATCAACTCCCATCCAGCACATGTGGACGTAGTCTGCTTCATTAACGGCGCCAAACCACATGCAATTCCTGTTTCTTTTCCTTATGCATTTATTTCACCCTAAGCACTATTCCTGACCGGTTTAACCAAATCCAACATCATCATATGGGGTAAAAGACAATAATGTACTCAGTTTGGTAATATTTTATTGTATTTTCTTTGTATTTTATTTCCTTCATTTTATTTTCTTGAATTTTAGAATTAGAGTTAATTTGAAATTCCAATTAGGATATTTTGTATAACTTTAGATTTGTTTCATTTTATTTGGATTAGGCCTCTTACTATTATTAAAGGGTAGCGGTAGAGGCACCCAAAAATTATGTCGAAACACCATTTTTTTTAATTAATAAAAATAAAAATAAAAATAAAAATAAAAATAAAAATAAAAATAAAATAAAATATGTACAAACGACCCAAACATTAAGGGTGCAAATCGCCAAATGAACCAAACATTAAGGGTGCCAAATGCTTTTAATTTATGGTGAATGACTAAAATACCCTTAAATAAGTCACATGACTTGCACATGGCCGAGTTTCCGTTAGTTTTTAACAGAAATTCTGATGGAAGGGCCACATTGCAACTGGCTACATACATTAGGGGCTAAATTGAGAAAATTGAAATATTAGGGGGCAAAGTGCAAAACGAGGTAAACATTACGGGTTCAAAGTGCTTTTTACCCTCTAGTTTTTGACGAAAGTGCCTTATTTTTCTATAATAACCTGAAATTTGTTAATTTTGACAACCTAACACCACTAAATAGGCTAAAACACAATGGGCTCATTAAACGCATCCTAATGAGTTAAACAAGGATAATGCAACACATGGTAGACAACTAAGAAGCCAATGTTGCTTGCAGACTTGTAGTATGTCCATGTGATTGGGTACAAACTTGATAGTCTAGTGCCATTGCTTCAATTCTGATCTACTTCCAGTATGGGCTGTATATATAAGATACCACTTGACCATTTGTGAGGCACTGAGGGAAAAAGTCCCTATAGGGCTACTAACCAATAATGAAAGATACATCTTGCACTGTACAAACATCCATTAGATAAAGCCAGTTACAAATATTAAATACTCGATGCAAAGTATTGTTAATATATGAGAAAGGGCATGGAACTAGGACTTCCTAATCGATTTTATCACTGTTAAGCAGTTTTAGTTTGTTATGTGAAAATTGTTTCCACAAGCGTAGTCGTTACTGTTTTATTATATGTATAGTAACTTGCAATCCTAGCTTGATTTAAATTGTTAATGCATCACATCTTAATTTTCCTTGAACATAGAAATCATGCACGTTTTTGGCGTGGTGGTGAAAAACAAAAATAGAATTTGAACCTGCTTTCTAACACTTAGTTACCACTTTTTCTAAGTTACGACAGAAAGCCAAAAGTCTTGAAGCCTTTTTTTCCTTCTTGTATTTGTTTATTTATTTTGCCTCCTTTACGGGAACATCTTCTTGAAAGGCTCAAAGTCTTATGCTGTCTAGATGTGTCCCTATCTTAGGGGAAGCTAGATAGTTTACAAAGTTCTTCAGAATATACTTTGAATTCGAATTGTTATGAAGAATTTTGCTCCGGATGCAAAATTTGAATAGTAGTAATCCATAAGATAGAACTAGCAGCATATAAGATGGAATGAATCCATTGTTTCCGGGGCTTATTCGGCGACCTTGTGCTGCATGGTGGATTGGGTTGTGGGAGTTCCTCGGTCACCATAGAAAAGAAGAAGAAGAATTAGAAGTGCAGATCTAGAGTAAAATATTTCATAGAGATTAAAAAAGGAAAAGAGGTGAAGTTATTTTTATTTCTTTGTGCAGTATTATTTGACTTCATACTTTTATAACTTCTTTAGACGAATTATAAAAATACACAAGCTATCCATGACGAAACTCCATATTTGCGTTAAAAGTAGTGAATTATTAAACTGAACTTTGTCATTTAAATGAACATGGTTTGATTCTTTTGCATTCCAATATGGTTTAATTATTGAGTTTCTATTTTTTCAGTTTAAATTATAAATTGTTTGCTGGAACAAGGAATCACGTGAATGTAGCAATCATAAATTATTGTTCTCCCTTTGCCCCAAATTAAGGTGCCTTTTCGATATTCGAACTGTTTAAGGAAGTTTACTTTGTTGTGAAAAATTTGCATCTATCCATTATTGCCCTTTTTAAGTTTAAAATATCAATGTCAAATAAGATAAAAAGTGAGAGTTTCATATCATATCATATAATAAAGGGTAAACTTGGAAAGTGTGTCGTTAAATTATGTTGTCTTTTTTAAGAGGACTCTTAGTCGGGACATCCCCAAATGGAATAAAGAACTCTTATAATGGGACATAGGGAGTATTTTGTTGTCTCTCCCCTTCTGGGGGAAGTTAATCACAAAGAGATCGAGTTCCCAGAGGAACTGCAAATTCATATACGAGTACAAAATCTTAGCCAAAGAATTGATTTTGGTAAGAATCACTGGAAATAGCCAAATCATCTGAACTGATTCGAAAAATATAAAGTGCATTATTTATTTGATATGTGATTTTACACATTGGTCCTCAATATATGGCTGACATTTTTCAATACCATAACTAATTCTTAAAGAAATCTTTACCGTCTTTTGAAGCAAGTGGAACCTAGGTTAAGACATCTCAAAATTTCTCATGCTTGCAGGAAGAAAAAGAGACAAAACCTATGCTTGCAGGAAATGATCCTAGAGAAATCCAGAGATATTACCAGAACTTCTATGAGAAGAATATCAAAGAGGGCCAATATACTAAAAAACCGTGAGGCTTAATTTTGAATTGTTGATCTTTCTAATTTTTCAAGATTTATATTTGGTAGGTCTCTTCACAATGCTATACATTGACATTTTAGTTTATCTAATTTATTTTGCTTTTCCTATCACTTCTAAGGGAGGAGATGGCTAAGATTTATCAGATTGCTACAGTATTGTACGATGTGCTGAGGACCGTGGTACCTACGTCAAAAGTTGATGATGAGGTTTCACTTCTATAGTTCTTCAATCCCTGTACAGATTTTCGAAATATATGTTGTTGGAAGTTAATTTACTGAAAATGTTGAAGCTAAATTTTTCTTTTTTGTACTAAATGTTGAAGCTCAATTGATATGATAATTTCAGACACAGAGATATGCCAAAGAAGTCGAGGAGAAAAGAGAACAATATGAGCACTACAATATTCTTCCCTTGTATGTTGTTGGGGTTAAATCAGCAATTATGGAACTACCTGAGGTTATACACGATTTGCTTTTGTAAATTGTAATAATTCGTTTCATGGACGTCCATTTAATTTCTTTGAATTTCTAAATGCCACAATGCTCTCGTCTTTCCTTCTCTCCTTTCTCCCTCTCTCTCTGTATATGTATATATCGCTACATATATCATCATCCCTCACTATTTAGTCTCTTATTGATGAATTTAGATCAAAGCAGCACTTCGAGCTTTACGCAAAGTGGATAATCTTCCCATGCTCGGAACGCCCGAGGACAGATATAAATCTATCAATGACATTCTTGATTGGCTTTCTTCTATCTTTGGTTTTCAGGTAACTTGTACTCCAAATAACTGTTTTTTCCTTCTTTATTTCTATGGCATGTTCTCAGCCTTCGACCTTTTAAGCTGTTAAAGGGACTTATAAGACTAATCCTTGGATCTACTTTTATGGGGAGGCAGTTCGTTTTACTGGGCCTCATTGATTCTTCTTAATTATGGGGGTGTCCTCATTGTTTGTATCGAAAGGAGAAATGTAATTCATTTTTTCCCTGAATGGAAGCACTGTCATTTTAGAAACATGGTGATGGTGAGAAGATTTAATAGAATCCATTACTTCGGGGAGCTTGCTTACAGTATAGTATCTCTTTCTGTCTTTCCCTAAAGCAAACATTGCTTACAGATTTGACATACGTGGTGCTATCTTATATATGAAGCCGCTTTGTTGTTGAAAGGTTGAACCCAAGGAGTGATTTTCCATTTGGGAACTGAGTTGTGTGAAGGCGACATGGAACTGTATTTTTTGCTTTATGTAGAGCTGGGTGATAAATACTCTTTGATCCCGGTTACACCCCACTATTCAGTGGGTTAAACACTTAAACATATGGATCCACTCCACGTAGAGAAGAATCATCTGATTAACTTCTGTATGAGAATTGTTTCGTCATCTGATTATCTTCTGCATGAAAATTGTTTCTAGCGTCTTGAATCTGTGAGGGAGGAGGCATTAGGATTCTTCTTTCCTGCAATTCAACTGCAACAAGTTTTATTCTTTTGTACTAATATACTGCTGATAAACGCATCTTCGTATCATCTATTGATTTGTAATTTTTTGGGATTGAAGAAAGGAAATGTAGCCAACCAGCGAGAGCACATAATATTGTTACTTGCAAATATTGGCACAAGGAAGAAGAATTCCGAGGATTATGCTCAGGTGAATCCACTTTCGATTCATTTAGTATGCAACATACACACACAATACTATATGGCAGCCTTTCTTTCATATCATGTATGTACGTTTTTTTTGAAGAGTATCACGTCTGTACATATAGATATGTATATACATATATATGTACATATTTTCCTGCGGGGTTAACTATTGTATAGTGATTCATTACTGATGTAAAGGTAATTTCTGCAGTTGGATAACGGCACCATAAGGCATTTGATGGATAAGATATTTAAGAATTACGGTTCATGGTGTAACTATTTACACTGCACATCAAATCTCAAGTGAGTGAACTTATAATTATATAGATCCTAGATAGTGCCTTTCAAAGTATTTTCCAATTAGAATTTATTGTGGTATTGAGAAACAAGCACAGTTTTTTTTAATATACCTTGTTTTCTATATTTTGTTTTTGTAGGTTTCCGCCCAATGCTGATGGGCAACAATTAGAGCTTCTTTATATTTCTCTTTATCTTCTTATTTGGGGTGAAGCTTCAAATATACGATTTATGCCAGAATGCATTTGTTATATTTTCCATAATGTAAGTTTCCGGAAACATTTTGACCATGTGCTAACTTTATCAACATTTAATATAATTTTGGCCACCCACAAATTAATTTCCACTGCCACCATAACCCACATAATTTTGAAATGAAACAGATCTTCAATCAAGAGAGTAACAAATATAGAAGGAGAAATAGAAAACATCTTATCAATGTCAAGTAAGGGCATGTAATATACTCGAAAAAAGAAGAAGGAAAAAAACCCGAATGACCAGGGAGAACCACTCATATCTCAAACATTTTCCGAAAGCCATTTCTTGAAACTAGGAGTTTTGTCATCTGAATTGATTCAGAACCCGAAACTGTCACAGAGCAGCAACCACAGTGAAGTGGTACTTGGGTTTTGTCTTATGAATTTGACTAGGGTAATACTTGGGACACACCCAAAGACACAACTTTTGGGACACAACCCAAGAGATGTGTCTATCTCTCTCCTGTATCATTGTGGGGTCTAGTGACATCACAGGAGAGATATAGATGTTAGATATTAGTGCTTTGTTTTATATTTATCTTTTAAGTGTCAAGGACATTATTGTAATTTCTCCTTTAGTAAAATTCATATATATATATATATATGGGTTAATCCTTTTGGATTAATCTAAGCTTCACAAAATATCTTGTTAACATGGTATCGGAGCATGGATTTACATATTTAGATTAAGGGGGAGAGTACATAGATTCGAGTCTAGGGGATTTTTTTTCCTTTAAAAGGGATTATCCATCAGATGTCTTGCACTGACACCCCACAACAAAATGGGGTAGCAGAGCGCAAGAATCGTATGCTTAATGTTGCTCGTTCTATGCTTTTCACGGCTAATGCTCCCAAATCATATTGGGGTGATGCGGTCCTTACGACTGCATACCTCATTAATCGACTGCCCACTCAAGTTCTCAAAAAAAGGGCTCCCATTGAACTCTTATCCGAATATTTTTTTTCCGATTCGTCCTCGGGTCTTTGGGAGTGTCTGTTTTGTCCACAATCACTCTCCTACTCGTGGGAAATTAGATCCTCGGGCTCTTAAATGTGTCTTCGTGGGTTACTCTCCTACCCAGAAAGGCTACAAGTGATATCATCCTGAGTCTAGGAAGTGGTATGTGTTTATGGATGTCACATTTCATGAGTCTGTTCCTTTTTTTGGACCTTCCAAGACACCTCTTCAAGGGGAGATTCAGAGTGAAGAGATTCTTGGTACTTTACTGGAAATTCTTGTTATTCCTGCCAGTGTGTCACCTCAGAAAGAGAAGAAAACTGGAAATATGGAAGTAGAGGAAGTGATGGAAGTTGAGCCAAGTACTCCTAAACAGGGAGAGTTGTCAAGTACTCCTAAACAGGGAGAGTTGTTGCCGAAGAAAAAAGAATTTTTGGTTTATTCTAAGGGTACATAGAGTAAGAGAAGAAGCAAAGAGGTTGAGACCAATGCTCCTATTCCTCTACTGCCATCTACTCCAACTGGTGAGGCTCCAATAGACCTTGATTGTGATTCAGGTAATCTAAATAACTCCTTACCTGTTGAGTCTAGTGATCTTGATGTTCCTATTACTATCCGTAAGGGTGTTAGATCATGTACTCAACACCCTATTTCAAATTTTGTGTCCTATTCTCACTTATCTTCTGCTTACCGTGTCTTTCTTTCAAGTATTGCCTCTATTGTTGTACCTAATCGTGTTAAGGATGTTCTCAATGATCCCAAGTGGAAACATGCTATGGATGAGGAGATGAGTGCTCTTCACAAGAATGGTACTTGGGAGTTGACTAAGTTACCTATGGGCAAAAGAATTGTGGGGTGCAAGTGGGTGTATACAGTGAAGCATAGAGCAGATGGTTCCGTTGAGAGGTTTAAAGCCCGTCTTGTTGCCAAAGGATTCACCCAAACTTATGGGGTGGATTATCAGGAGACGTTTGCACCGGTGGCTAAGATGAATTCTGTCAGGATCCTTCTATCCCTAGCAGCTAACCGGGACTGGCCACTTCACCAGTTTGATGTTAAAAATGCCTTTTTGCATGGTGACTTGGAAGAAGAGGTGTATATGGACATTCCTCCTGGATTTGAGAACCACAAAACTGAAGGAAAGATGTGCAGGTTAAAAAAGGCCTTGTATGGCCTTAAGTAGTCTCCAAGGGCATGGTTTGAGAGATTCACTCAGGCTATGTGCAGATATGGTTTTAAACAAAGCCAGGCTAACTACACTTTATTCATCAAACACTCCTTGCAAGGTAAGACTACATCTCTCATTGTGTACGTGGATGATATTGTCCTCACAGGTGATGACTTAGAGGAAATGCAGCGTCTCAAGGGATATATGGCAAAGGAGTTTGAAATTAAGGATCTAGGAGAATTGAAATACTTTATTGGGATTGAAGTTGCGAGGTCTAAACATGGGATCTTCATCTCTCAAAGGAAGTATGCTCTTGATCTTCTAAGTGAGACTGGAATGCTTGGAAGTAGAGTATGTGATACTCCTATTGAGTTCAACCAAAAACTAAGTGACGACAGCAGTGGAGCAATGGTTGACAGGGGGGAGATATCAAAGACTTGTTGGGAAGCTTATTCATCTCTCCCATACACGTCCTGATATTGCCTTTGCTGTAAGTGTGGTAAGTCTGTTCATGCATGCACCTCGGGAATCACATATGGACGCAGTTTACAGGATCTTGAGGTATCTTAAGTCTGCTCTCGGTAAAAGTTTATACTTCGGGAAATGTGATCATCTCAGAGTTGAGGCATACACTGATGCCGATTGGGCAGGTTCTGTGACAGACAGGCAGTCTACTTCAGGATACTGCACTTTTGTGGGAGGAGTAAGAAACAAAATGTGGTTGCTAGATCAAGTGCTGAAGCCGAATTTAGAGCCATGGCTCAAGGTGTATGTGAGCTTCTATGGGTCAAGTTGTTGTTGAAAGACTTGAAACTAGAGATTGATGATTTAATGAAGTTGTACTGTGAAAGTAAGGCTGCTATTAGTATTGCACACAATCCGGTACAACATGACAAGACCAAGCACGTTGAGATTGACAGGCATTTCATCAAAGAAAATCTGAATAACAAAATCATCTGCACTCCATTTGTGAAAAGTTGTGATCAACTAGCGGACATTCTTACTAAAAGAGTTAGTTCTAGACAATTTCATGATGCGTTAAGCAAGCTGGGATTAAGAGATATCTTTGTACCAGCTTGAGGGGGAGTGTTAGATATTAGTGCTTTGTTTTATTTTTATCTTATAAGTGTCAAGGACACTATTGTAATTTCTCCTTTAGTAAAATTCATATATATGTATATATATAGGTTAATCCTTTTGGATTAATCTAAGCTTCACAAAATACCTTGTTAACAATAGATACATCTCTTGGGTTGTGTCCCAAAAGTTGTGTCTTTGGGTGTGTCCCAATCTTTACTCATTTGACTAAGTGCTCTACGTTGGACAATATTTTTCAGAAAGCTTAGAGAGTAGCACGACTCTTGGTAAGAACATCAGCCAGCTGGTTCCCAGAGTTCATAAAGGGAGTGCATATACTTCCATTGTTCAACTTCTCCTTGA
The DNA here is from genome assembly GCA_033977485.1 of Hydrangea macrophylla. Classification (NCBI taxonomy): domain Eukaryota; kingdom Viridiplantae; phylum Streptophyta; class Magnoliopsida; order Cornales; family Hydrangeaceae; genus Hydrangea; species Hydrangea macrophylla. The sequence continues at coordinate 54,789,872 of CM066982.1, forward strand.
TAAAATGTCGATCTATTTCAACGTGCTTGGTCCTACTATCACGTTGAACCGGATTATGAGCTTTATCAATAGCTGCCTTGTTGTCACAATACAACTTCATCGAGTCTTGAAGCCTAAAACCAAGATCAGAAAGAATAATCTGAATCCATAACAGCTCACACACCCCTCGCGCCATAGCCCTAAACTCTGCCTCTGCTCTGGACCTAGTCACTACTTATTGTTTTTTACTCCTCCAAGTAACCAAGTTACCTCTGACAAAAGAGCAATACCTTTTAGTTGACTTCCTGTCTGTAATAGATCCAGCCCAGTTTGCATCTGTATAGGCCTCGGGCCTCAACCTCAGTGTCACCACGTTGGGAAAAAAACAAACCCTTTCTTGGTTCTGTTTTGAGGTACCTCAGAATTTGAAACACAACATCAAGATGAACCTGTCTTGGTGAATGCATAAATTGACTAACGACGCTCACAACAAAGACAATATCAGGTCTAGTGTGAGATAGATAATCAACTTACCAACCATCCTTTGATATCTCCCTTTATCAACCAGCCCTCCACTTTAGAAGCAAAAAAAAAAAAAACCAGCCCTCCACTTGGATCATCACTGAGTTTCAGATTTGGGTCCATTGGTGTATCACTTGCCTTACTTCCAAGCATCCTAGTTTCTTTTAGCAAATCCAAGACATACTGTGATAGAAATATCCCACCTTTGGATCGAGCAACTTCGATACCCAAGAAATACTTTAAACTTCCCAAGTCTTTAATTTCAAATTCTCTAGCAAGATATTTTTTTAGATGGCCCATCTCTTCTAAATCATTTCCAGTGAGAACAATGTCGTCCACATAAACAATCAATGCAGTGACCTTACCAGCAGAAGAGTGCTTAATAAAGCGAGTGTGATCACCTTGGCTTTGTTTGAACCCATACTTGATCATGACCTGTGAGAATCTATCAAACCATGCTCTAGCTGATTGCTTGAGTCCATACAAAGACTTCCTGTGACGGCACACTTTTCCCTTTGTGTTGGTGTCCTCGAAACCTGAAGGAACATCCATATACGCCTCTTCCTCTAAGTCACCGTGTAAGAAGGCATTCTTGACATCAAACTGATGTAACGGCCACTCTAGATTTTGTTGCGAGAGACAACTAGATCTTGATTGAGTTCATCTTGGCCACAGGAGCAAATGTCTCTTGATAATCTACTCCATAAGTCTGAGTAAATCCCCTGGTCACTAACCTCGCTTTGTATCTCTCAATCGTTCCATTGACTTTATATTTCACAGTGAATACCCAATTACAACCTATTGTCTTTTTCCCATGAGGTAACTTTGTTAATTTCCAAGTGCCATTTTTGCGGAATGCCGTCATCTCTTTAACCATGGCCAATTTCCATTTTGGTTCAGTAAGGGCTTCTTGAACATGATTAGGAATAGAAGTAGTTGGATACAAAAGCTTTATGAGAAGGAGACAACCGGGAGTATGAAACAAAATTAGAGAGAGGATGTCTAGTGCATGTCTTAATGCCCTTCCGGTGAGCAATAGGAATATCTAAATCATCAACAACATTAGATGAGTCGAGAGTATGAGTTAAATGACTGGAAATACCTGGATCATCTCTACTTGAAGGAATTGACTGTGGTGAGGGAAAAGGAACAACTTCCACTTCTGCTGCCCCAAATCTTTTCCTTTCCTTATTCTTTGAATACATCAACAGCTCTTTCCCCTTTTTTTTTTCTTTCTATTTGTCCTTTACCTCCCTCAACTCCCTCATCATTTTTTTTTGGTCTTTTTTCCTCCTCACTCACCCTCGATTCTTTTCCCTTATCCTCCTCACTTTTATTTTCCGTTGTTTTCACTACCTCATTTTCAACTCCACCATTTGTGTCATTTTCATCAATCACAACAGGCACCTCTTCCTCCCTCACTTTCTCCCCTTGAAGAGGTGGCTGTGGAGGTTGGAAGTAAGATTGAGTCTCATGGAAACATGGTTCAAGGTCGCGGTCGCTGAGGTCGCGGAGACAACTCGGTCGCGGCGCCGCGGACTGGTATCGGGCGATACGCAAAGATACGCTAGATTTAAGGTTTAAAAAAATCTGGAAAAATAATGAAAAATTCTAAAATCATTTGAATAACAAATTTGGCCTAATAGATTGTCACAATACACAATATACCCATTACAATGTCACATAATATCCAATACACACGCTGCGGATTGAGTATTTGATAACACTACATACATAATTAGGATCACCTTCATCAATAACTACCAAATCAATGCCACATGGAGTGTCGTGGGGGCTGAAAATCATCATAGTCGTTATTTCCCTGATTATTGAATGCATTCGGTGGATATGGAAATTGAAGGCCCCCAAACAATATAGAACCATAATCTGAAGGTGCATGTTGAGATGACTGGCTTGATGATCCATAATATGGGTTCTGTGGCTGAGAAGAATTGACAGGTTGATGATAGTATCCAGCTCCTCGATACTCAACGCTGCTACTCGATGATCCATCATGATGGCGGCCCAAATCATAGCCACTATAGCCTCCTCCACCGCCCGTGGCAGTGCTAGCTGATGTATCTCGGTACCTCCTACGAGCACGATCATAATACCCACCACTACTTGTACTAGTAGATCTTTCAAGCTGTCGTACGGGTGGTAGGTGACCCATACCATCAGTGGTACTACTTGAATATCCAAGATCACCCTGAGAACCATATCCATATCCTGTAATAGCATGATGGGGTTGCCTGTATCCTCCATAATCCTTAAATCCTATCCCCATATTACGTAACTGATCATCAATGCCTATACTAGCATTGTGTCCACTAGAATAATCATCACTACTAGAAAACTCACACACCCTAGCCAAATGTTGACGCTGTGCATCTATTCCTGGCCTATATCCATGGTCAGTGTCTTGTGTGGCATTATAGTAATCATCTCCTTGTGCCCATGACATGCCAGCAGGAAAGTTAGAATGACCACCCCCACCACCATCTCCACCACCGTCGCCATAATCGCCACCACCTCCCCTTTCAGTGTCATCATCACCATCATCATCATCATCATCACTACTAGAACTGGAACCAGGCAAAATTGATTTACTACTTTGTGCAACACCCTTCCCTTTTTTGTTGATTAATGATTGCTTCGACCGTGAAGGAATAGGAGTATCGTCTTCCTCTTGTTCTTCATCTCTTACGCTTTGACCTTCGTTATTGTTTTGAAGAGCTTCGTTCAACCACGTATCATCATCTCCAAGATCAGAAGGTTCAGTCTCCCTAATCCAATCAGATAATATGTCATCATCTTCAAAAATATGATTAAGATCAATTGGATTATAATAATCCTCATCATTTGTCAAGTACATCATATTTTTGACGCGCAATCGCAAATTGTAGTGCACAAAAACTTGTTTATGCAACTTCTGCATTGCCAAGCGATTGCGTAGTTTGGTGTGAATTATTGACCACGTGCTCCAATTTCTCTCACAACCCGAAGAAGAGCACGTTTGGCTGAGGACTTTAATTGCAATTCGCCTAAGATGTGGAGCTTCCTCGCCATAGTTATACCACCATTCAGCTGCAAGAAAGCATAATCATAAACTTATATACTTTTTAAATATACATTACATAAGGTAATGCTTCCTGAAATAAACAAGAACCTGGGAGATCTGTTGTCCTTGCTTTCTTTGTTAGAGGTTGTCCAAACTCTCCTCTTGCATCCACATAAATTTTTATCTACAATTCAAAATATGATTTATTTTTTTATGAGTTGTTTTTAACTTTTTATTTTACCAATAGTCTCATTCCAAAAATTACATACCTCACTCATAGCTTTCGCTTGGTTTGTTATGTCTGGCTCTAACCTCTTAATTACTTCCTTCAAACCATATCGCACCTCCGGATGATCAGAAAAATTTTGGGAATACCGAAATGCAGGGTTTAAAAAATAAGCTGTTTGTAGGTCAGATAGACAATAATTTATCAGTTTTTTTAAGTATTAATTCACACAGCTATTAAAACATCATTTGAATCACACAATGTACCTGCTGCATGAAGGTGCCTATGTAATTGACTCTCCCATCGGTAGTCAATGACATCCCAATACTTCTGAAAATCTTTGATTGACGCCTTTATTGCTAGCTTAGCTCTATCTACTGCCTCGTAAATAATAGACATTGTAGGCTTCTTGTCTTGATCAACTATTTTTAGAACCCTAACAAGCGGTTCCATTATTGATTTAACAACTGCTGCCTTCTTCCAAAACCGATCCGTCAAAATTAGATCAGACACTTGGGATGCAATATTTCTTCTCCTTTTATCACGATTGAAGTCACTCCATTCACTAGATGTGCACATTTTCTTCAAATCAACTTGATAGCGTAGAAGACTTTCAATCGCAATGAATTCGGTTGCAAATCTAGTCATCCCTGGCCTCAACAAGTCTCTACCATTGGTATATGTCCTCATAAGATTCACCACTTTTAGACTGTTATAAATAAAACTCGTAGGATGCAGTCTTTGACTTGTTTGTAGTATCAATCGAAGTATGGTACAACATATTTCTATCACAATAAACCATAAAGTTTATGATAGGATTGTTAGTTTTTGAACTCCACCCATCACACATGATCGTGCATCCATACTCGGGCCATTTTTGTTTCAACGACACAATGTATGTTTCTAGCTCGTTTACCTCTTCTTCCAAGTATACGTTGCCAATTTGATAACCGGAAGGTCCCTTAATACCAGGTCCTGAATCAGCAATGGTATCAATCATCGACTGGTAATATGGCCCACTATCAGCTGCATTGAATGAAATCCCATTGTAATAGAAAAACTTGGAAATAGCTTTCCCTACTTTCTTCACATTTTCGGTCTTAAACATGTCCTTCACCCTTTTTTGAAATCCAGACTTTGGCCTAAACATATAAGGGTCAGTACCTGATTTGGCCATCTCAACATTTTCTCTCAATCTGAAATCCCTTCGAGGTGGTGGTGCACGTTTTGATCCAGAAGCTCTCTGACATCCAGTGGCAAATTGGGAGATTTTAGTTTGATGTACACCTTCGGAAACAGAGTGCCTACGTCTATCCTCGTCCATGTACGCCATATTCCTACTCTCTTTTACTGCTTGTTTGAAATGCCGTCTTTCAAGCCGGGACATTCCTCCAAAGTCGTCCTCGTCCTCGTTATCATAATCATCACCTTCATCAATATTCTCCTCTTCGTCGTACAAGGTATCCTCTCGGAGACTGGCAATAAGTTTTTCTTTTTTTCTCTTCTGAAGTTCCCTTGCACTAGCAGTTTCAGTAAGATGTTGTTTTAAGAGTTTTGATACTTCCTCTGGGGCTTTAGGACACGGATTCACCTCTCCCGATACTCTACCCACGTGTTGCTTCAATCTCGTGATACCGCCATGCACAATCTTTCCACAATAATTACACATGGTTATTCGTTTACTCCCTCCAACCGGTTTTCCATGATCCCAACCGATATCTTGTTTTGGAGGCATTCTAACAAATGTAAATAAAAACACAGACTTAGTCTTGAATAAACAGTAAACTTATTTTCAAATGTGACAAATAAATCGAATGTGTATTTGTAATGTCAAATTTAATTTAGCAAGAAATAATAAGTGATTTATTTATTAATAATTAAGTTTTTTGTTTAGTAATAATTATTTATTAATAATAAGTTTCTTACTCCCTCCGTCCCATTTTTTTAGTCCACCTTTGGGAACTCACCTTATTAAGGGGACAAAAAGAATCTACACCTACTTTCCACAATTGCCCCTAATCATTACAGTAATTTTTTAAATTTTGTCTTGGTGTAGATTTCAAGAAAGGATAGTTTTGGAAAGTGGATAAAAATTATATACCAATTTAGAAAAGTGGACACTAATTTTGGGACATCCTAAAATGAAACATAGGACTCAAAAAATGGGACGGAGGGAGTAGTTCAATTTTAATTTATTTTTTAAAATAATAAGTTATAATTATTAATTTAATAATTATATACTGTGGTAGTATGTAATTATAATTAATAATTTAATATTAATATAATGTGGTAGCATATAATTATAATTTGGTATATTATAGTGTTGTGTAATATAATGTGATAGTATTTAATAAATCACTTAAGTGTTAAGCATAATATATTATAATTATAATATAATACACAACCAAATACAAGTGTTAATTTTGATAAAAAAATAAAAAAAATACAAGTGTTAACTAAGCATTACTTAATTCCAACACAGCCACAAATTGTTAATCAGTAGGGTGCTCATACAACTAAATAAAAAAAAACCCAAACACAAAAAACCCTTACCTCTCTTCTTCTTGAAGCTGCGACCCAGAGAGAGAGAGACGATGAGACGATGAAACCCAGAAGGCTCCAGCAGATCGCGAGCAGAGAGGGAGAGTCCTCCAGCAGATTGCGACCAGACTCTGGATCTCAGATCTCGAACAGAGAGAGAGGAGACGAACCACAGAGAGGGCGAAAGGGGATCTCAGATCGAGATCGAACAGAGAGAGTTGGAGACGAGCCACAGAAGTTATCTGCTTTTTTTTTTTGATCTATGCGAGCAAGTGGAGAGAGAATCAAACATACTCCTCACTCAGGTACGATTTGCCCTTTTTTTCCCCTCAAATCTGTAGCTCTGATCTTCATCTCGTCGTCTCGTCCGAGATCTCGTGCGAGACGACACCATATCGTCCGAGACATGGCGGTACGGCCGAGATGAGAACCGATTCGACGTCGTTTTGATTATTTATTGACTCGTCTCTGAATCTCGTTTCGTTACCCAGCGAAACCGAGTCGACTCGGCCGAGATGACTCGGTATCGGCCGAGACTACGAACCATGCATGGAAAGTGACATCCATGGAGGCGAACCATTTTTGAGAAGGAGGATGATAACACTTGTAACCTTTCTGTGTTGGTGAATAACCAAGGAAGACACTTTAGAGCTCGAGGGTCCAATTTTTTTCCGAGATGGAGAATGGTTGTGAACAAAGCAGACACAACCAAACGCTTTTGGAAGAACAACAAACGGTGCAGACGGATTAAGGAGAACCTCAATGGGGGCTTTCTTACCCAGGACACGAGTGGGTAAGCGATTAATGAGGTAGACAGCCATTAAAACTTCCTCCCCCCCAATATGACTTACGGACCTGCATGTCGAACAACATAGACCTAGCAGTTTCTAAAAGATGACGATTCTTACGTTCAGCTACTCCATTCTGCTATGGAGTATTGGTATAAGATGTTTGGTGATTCATACCATGCTCAGAAAAATAGTCCTTAAGACCAGTATCAATATACTCTCCACCTTTATCTGAACGAACAATTTTGACAACAGAATTGAATTGGGTACATGTCATTTTGTGAAATATTTTAAAAATAGAAAACACTTCACCCTCGTCTTTCATTAAATATACCCAAGTGGTACGGTCTTCAATAAAAGGTACAAACCACCTATAGCCATTAAAGGAAGAAATAGGAGAAGGGCCCCAAACATATGTATGAATAATTGAAAAAGGAGTTCTACTTTTATTCAAACTCAAATTAAAAGTGGCACGATGATGTTTGCCAAGTTCACTTGCCTCACAAGAAATATCAGAAACACTCTTATTATTTATTAAGGAAGGAAACATAAAATGAAGTAAAAAAAACGAAGGATGTCCCAGCCTCTGACAGTGTTCTAAAACTCGCTAGGCGCTAGTTGGAGGGGGGGGGGGGGGGGGGGGGGGGGGGAGTTACATTATTAACTATGTAATTTAAGTAGGTGCTTATAAAAAAAAATAAAAAAAATTAACACACATTATACACACACAATCACTGATACACACACATACACTGATATAAACAAGTTTTGAACTAAAAAAAAAATTAAAAAAAGTAACCCATTTAATTTATAAACAAGTTCTGCACAGACATGACGCAAACTATGAGAGGACTAAAGTAAATTAGTTTTTGGTTTTTTGCTTTTTTTTTTATATATGAAAATTACGCCTAGGACCGCCTAGGATCTCGCCTAGTAAATTAGGCGATTTTACAAACGCCTAAGGAAACTCCGGTGGTGAGGGGCCACCTAGTGCCTAGGCACCGCCTAGCCCGAGTTTTAGAACACTGGCCTTTGGTGCCACAGCCAAGCCTCTTTAGGAATAGTCTCCCTCAATGACTGATGAGTATTCTTATTCAAACTTTCACTTGGAGTTTCGTTGGGCAGCAGAAAGTAAAGGCCATTTTTCTCCCTACCACTACCAATCGTCTTCTTGGTGGAGAGGTCCTAAAAAACACAATAAGATGGGAAAAAAAAGGTAACACAATAGTTAAGATCACGGGTGATTCGACTAATAGAAAGAAGATTAGTCGAAAAATTGTGAACATGAAGAGCAGATGATAAAGGCAATGACTTAGATACATAAATGACACCTTTACCAGAAACAAGGCAAAGAGTTCCATCGGCAGTGCTAACTTTATCTTTGCCTGGACAAGGATTGTAAGTAGAGAAAACATTGGACAGACCAATCATGTGATCGGAAGCTCCAGAGTCAATAATCCATGGCTGTTGAGAATTCGCATTTGAAGCACTAGTACAATTAACAAAATTACCTGTATGAGCAAAAGATGTAGACGAACTCGTGGGAGTGTCAAGCTGTGCTATAATACACCTTAGCGTCTCCAAATCTGAACTACTAATGCCCCCAGTAGCAGGAGAAGAGGACGATAATTCCTCGAGATGGCTAGAGTTTGCCCAGTAGATAAGTGGGTTGATATCCACTTTCCCTACACCACTGAGCCCCCACCACGTCCATTGCCCCTTCCTTTCAGGAAAGAGGGACAACCGTGGAGTCTCCAACATGTTTCGCGAGTATGATAGGGTTGGTTGTAATGATCACAGAACTGCTTACTCTTATCTTCTGTACTCTCAAAAGTCTGATCCTTGGGAGGATTAGGACCCTTTCCCCCTTTGTGACTGGAGGAAACCAAAGTAGACCAATCATTGGAAGTGGATGGTGGAATCATAGCTGATTGGCGACTTTCTTCTTGCTGAACATACGCAAAGGCTTCCCTGAGGGAAGGCTATAGCTCCATTCCAAGAATGCGATGACTCACCTGATCAAAGTCCATGTTGAGGTAACCAAAAACTTAAAGATACGTTCACTCTCAATGTATTCCTTAAAGCTAGCAGCATCAGTGGGGCACACATGACTCAGACGCTCAAGTTTCTTCCAATAAGAGCATAAGGAAGTATAGTATTGAATAGTGGATTTATCGGCCTAAACCTTAGCTTCAATACCACGTCGAAGCTCATAAACTTGAGCTACATTGCCAAGAATAAGTCTGTGCTAGGGTATCCCAAATATCCTGAGCTGTCTCCATAGAGAGGAAGAAATCAGCAATCTAAGGCTCCAACGAATGGATGAGCCATGCCATAATCAAGTAATTATCCGCTTCCCATTTTTGCATAAGTGGGTTTTGCAGGACTAGGGGCCTCGAGTGTGCCATTCACATATCTGAATTTTGCTCGACTACGGAGCCAAAAAGAAGCCGATTGGGACACCATGATAAGTAGTTTTCACCATTGAACAAGACTGCGGTGATCTTGGAACCCGGGTTCTCGGTAATGGATAGTAGTCTCATTACCTGTAGGAGAACTTATATCACCGACATGAAATTTTCCAGTTGTCAAATCGTCGTCTTTTGACATGGTGAGGACAAATCTCTTACGGACCGAATGCACACAAGCAGCAAGGCAAGCCTAGAATTCACATGCACTACACAAGTGCAATCATCAAATCATTGGTTCGAATGGGATCTATAAAAACAAAAGTAATGACGAGTTGTACTTAGATCAACACTGTGGTAGGATTTAGATCTAAGTTAAGGAAGAAGGTTGAAGGATGAGACGAGGGGAGATCAGTCCATGATGGTTGCGGTTACGGCTAGCAGTGCCTTTGGGGCTGTCGGTAAGTAGGAAGAGGCAGGAGGAGGTTGCGACTAGGCCAAAGAGGAATCTGGTGGGGTTCGGCCAAGCCAGATGAGGCCTTTGGGGGTTCGGCTAGGGCTGGGAATGCCCTCGGAGGCTTGACGCAGGGTGTGGTGGGGTGGAGTGTTGCGGTGTGTTGGAAAGTTGTCCCACGTCGCCCATTTATGGCCCCTCTATGCGGTTTATAAGGTTTTAGTTCCCCTCTCCTTAACACCTGGGTTTTAACTATTAAGGAGTTGAATTGGCTGGGTCTTACAAGTGTTATCAGAGCTAGATTGGGCTTGTCTTCCGGAGTGCTGAGTGTTCGGCTGTTGTGGTCCGACGTGCCGAGTGTCCGACTACTGTGATCCAAGGGGGGGTGTTGGAATGTTGTCCCACAACGCCCATTTAGGGCCCCTCTGTGCGGTTTATAAGGTGGGTTTTAAGGAGTTGAATTGGCTGGGCCTTACAAGTGTTATCAGAGCTAGGTTGTGCTTGTCTTCCAGTGTGCTGGGTGTTCGGCTGTTGTGGTCCGGCGTGCCGAGTGTTCGACTGCTGTTGTCCAGGGGGTGTGTTGGAATGTTGTCCCACATCGGCCATTTATGGTCCCTCTGTGCGGTTTATAAGGCTTTAGTTTTCCTTTCCTTAACACTTGGGTTTTAAGGAGTTGAATGGGCTGGGCCTTACAAGATAGCGGCTGGTGTGGTGGGGTGGAGTGGCTGCGGCTGGTTGTGGTGGTGGTGTTTCAGTGGTAACCCTATCTTTGGTGGCTTTGATAGTATGTGGGACAATGTTTTTCAGAAAGCTTAGGGAGTACAATTGCCACTCTCTGTTATTTTATTAACCGTAATGTGACTAATATGATAATTACATTATGTTCTCTCAACAATACTAAAATATCAAAAAGATCCTCACACAAGATAAAAATTTAACACTCAACACTCTAGACTTATAGTACATATGGATATAGCAAATAGAGGATAAGTACACCTCAATTGTATTAAATCTACAAGGAATCGTCAAAAAGACCACCAATTTGTTGACTATAGTATTGCCAAAACCATTTGCAAAGTATCTTGTATGGTGTAGACTGTTTATTCGCTAAAATTAGTTCCATCAATTATTATCTATAGTTGCTTTACCCTTATTGTATGTTGACTAACCCTTCTTTGTTTCTCAAATATTAAGATGGCAAACGAGATTCACGGAATTTTATTTGGCAATGTCTATCCTGTCAGTGGAGGCACATTTCAGGCAGCTCCACGAGCTGAAGAATCATTTTTGAGGGATGTTGTAACTCCTATTTATGAGGTCATGCGCAAGGTACCTTATATGCTATTGCTACAATTTACTTTGTCTAGTTATATACGAGTTCGTCACCCATTTGATATATTTTGGTGGAAAAAGGAAGCTAGGAGAAACAAAGGTGGCAAAGCAAGCCATTCAGCATGGAGAAATTATGATGATCTGAATGAATATTTTTGGTAATTTTTTGTACAAGGTTTTATTTTTCCACTACATGGATTTTTAATTGCTGAAGAATCTCTCTCTCTCTCTCTCTCTCTCTCTCTCTCGCTCTCTCCCCCCTTGTTTTCAGGTCTAACAAATGTTTTAGATTAGGGTGGCCAATGGACCGGAAAGCAGATTTTTTTGTGAGCTCAGATGGGGCAAAGCCTATGATTGCGGTATATGGTCGAACTGTCTAATTAATATTCCATACGGTAACAACTCTAATATTAATATCTTCCAGGAACGAACTTGGTTATATGAAAGGGTAAATGATAGTTAAAATAAGTTTTCAGGACTTTTCAACTATATTAGCTATTAGGAGAAAAACTAGATATATGTACAAGGATATATCTCTTTCATTGTAGTATATACCATGTTTTGGCTCATTATGTTCTTGTGAAATAGAAGTGTGACTAAGAATATGTAGATATTTCTTTTTTCTTTTTACAGAGGAAATAGTATGTATCAGTGATAGCTTGGTAGTTAACATATTACTGAATAATTTTCTCATCTCTCGTGTTTATTACCTATACAGAGTGTAGAATGCGATTTTGTTTCTTTTTGGTCAAATGAACCAAAACTTTTGGTTTTGTCGGAAACCACACGAATCCTAATAGGAATTCCAAAATTCCACTGCTTCAGAGGAAACGTAATGTTTCGAGCAAAATGATGGGTTGGGTCCACACAATCTTCTATTTTCGAGAACATACTAACCAATTTCGACTAGTAAGTATTGTCTCAGGTATCAAGGGAAAGGGGGAAAATAGTGTTTAGAGAGAGAAGAAACAGAAAGAGGCGAGAGTGGCACTTTCCAAATCCGTCAATCTAATATTTGGGGTTTGTAGTTGGAGCGACTAGAAGTTACCCTTCCTCCTTGTTTTCTTGCTTTCCCACCGTGCATTGGAGTTAGAACTACTGCTATTCTGCCTTTCATTTTTCCGCATTATTCAGACTTCTCTTTCTTTTGTTTGTTGAATTTGACCATTAGTAGTCCAGCTTACTCAGGGTGCTGGGAGTGGAAGACTAATGACAAACCTAACCTTTGAGTCTTTTTGCACAAATTGGTTCTCAATGATAAATCTGTGATCTCACTTGTTAGCCCGAGTTTTACCATTGCGCTAAAGAGTAAAGAATGTCTACCGTTTCTTCATTTAGTAAAGGGAGGCTTGGTCTAAGGTCCCTAAGGCTTAGTTAATTTAGACTAAAGGACAAGTCATAAACAAAAACTCGCACAAGGACACTCTAAAAAACTTTCCCTCCTAAAGTCCTCGAAAATTTTAACTTTCCCTCCTAAAGTCCTCTAAAATTTTAAATTTCAATCTAAATGGAAAAATTGTCCATGGAACCCTAGGAGACTACCACCACCATCTCTCTTCTCTCTCTCTCTCTCTAACTTTCTCTCTCCTCCCTCCCTCCATAGCTACCACCACCATCTCTCTTCTTTCACTCTCCTCATCCCTCCATAGCCACCACCACCGGAGCCATCGCAGGCACCGCCGCCGCCACTACCACCGGAGCCTTTACCCCCACCACCATCTCTCTTCTCTCTCCCTAACGTTCTCTCTCCTCCTCCTTCCATAACCACCACCACCACCACCACCACTACCATCTCCCCCCTCTCTAACTTTCTCTCTCCTGTTCCCTCCATAGCCACCACCACCACCACCAGAGCCGCCGTCGCCGCCGCCACTACTACCACCGGAGTCGTCGCCCCCATCACCGGTCAAGATCTTGATCTAAATCTAAATGTCATCGCCATCGCCGGTAACTCACGATCGCCGTCAACCACCATACAAGGTGATCTCATGATCCTTGCACATGCAAATTACCAAGTATGCAAATTAGTTGCAGAATTTTCAAAAAGCAAGTGAAATTTCACGTGAATAAAGTTAAGTGAAATTTCACTTAAGATAACATCTTAAGTGAAATTTCACTTAAGATATCAATTATCGTAGGTGAATAAAGTTAAGTGAAATTTTTCTTAAGATATTGTCTTAAGTGAAATTTCACTCAAGATATCAATTATCGTAGGTGAAATTTCACTTAAAATTTTGATAAAATTTTGAACATGATGCAAGACACTAAATCGTTCATCTTTTAGCATGTCACTAGGTGTGCATATTAAGAAAGTGCTTTAATAGGGGAAAAAATTGTAATTATATGCATAATAGCATTTCTTCGAATCAAAAAAGTTTTAGGGTTAATTACACAAACCTCCCTTGAGGTTTGCCTTAATTACACGGACCTCCCTTCTCGGTAACGTTTGGGTAACATTCATGACAGTACAAATGAAAGTACTAAATTGCCCCTACATTAAATAACACAAACCTCCCTGAGCTATGGTGATGCAATCCTAGGTTTGTAAAAGAATGAAATGGAGAACTTTAAATAAGGCAAGACAACAAACCCACTAATTAGTTTGCAAAAATTAATAATAAAGATGTAAGAAAACAGCCTAGCAAACTATTAACGCAACTCAATAAACCACAGCTTTCATTAACACCCAAAACCTAAGTTGCACGAAGCGGGAGCGGGGACGGGAGTGGGAGCGGGGAAACACCAAAACATAAGAGCGTTTGAGGTTTGGAGCGTTTAGGAAGCGTTTATATTAGTAATATACAATTATACATATATATATTCGTTATAATTATGTGGGAAAAAATTCAAGTATTTATGTCATATTTAAAAATTATGATTTTTTGTGGCTCTTTTAGAATAATAATCATAAATTTGGGTTAAAATAGTAGATACATATTAGTTGAGGTGTTATTTGCAAATAATTATAAGTAATATAAGAATGTGAATAAATTTTTAATAGTTGTAAAAACTTAAGGGCTCTTTTCATAATATTATATTAATAAACATAAAGGGTTAGTGTTTTATTTAATATATTGTGTCTGTATAATATGTTCATGTGATAAACATTAGGATCTAGGGTTTTCTTTTCTTATTAGTAGGCTAGCAGCCGCAGCACATGTGTGTGAGAGAGAGAGAGAGAGAGAGAGAGAGAGAGAGAGAGAGAGAGAGAGAGACGAAAGAAGATGTCAACGAAGAAGAAGAACAAGAGCAGACGCGAAGCAAAGAGACAAGAAGAAGAAGAAGATGACAACGAAGAAGAAGAAGAGCAGACGCGATGCTGACTCCGACGCCATGGTTAGGGTTTTTTTTTCCCCTTCTTCATCTTCTTCCCTTTTTCCCTTTTCTGCTCTAGATCTATCTTTTTTTAGATAGTCATTGCTTCAAACGACTCTAGTCCGCTGGGAAGCGCGAATCTCTTGAGAGAATCGTGATTCATAAACGATCCTCTCTATGAATCGTAGAATCGCGATTCTCAGTGAAGTTCGTCTACAAGATGTGCGATTCCTGCAACTAAGCCCAAAATAGTCACTTACACAAGAGAAAATTCAAAATAATGTCACCTTATCAACTAAAGAAGTAGGGGGAGCAGATTGAGGCAGCGAAAGAAGAGAAGGAAAAGGAAAATTGTAGGGAAGAGAAGTAGGGAAGGAAGGAGAAGTAGAATCAGAAAATAAGAAGAAGAGGAATCAGCAATAGTAAAAGGAAGAAGAGAATAACAGTGGGTTGAAGAAGAGAAAAAGGAGAGAGAAAGAAACTCAAAACAGATGTGCAGAAGAAGAGGAAGAAGAAGAAGAAGAAATGGACAGACCTGGAGAAGAAGAAGAGCAGCAGATCTCCCTTGTGCTCCTTGAACTTAAGTTTAAATAGCCCACCCAAGTCATGTGACTCTTTAAATGATGTGGACACCCCCCACATCTTAGGGTTTCAAACAAACTTAAAACAAACAAAAGCTACATAAAAAGAAAATACTAGTACCTAAAAATAAAATACATAAATAATAAGTTGTAATCCTAGGTTACATCAGTTCTCCCCGTGTGGAAAGATCTCGACTCCGTCGAGTATGCTTCGGTAAATCTTTGAAACAATTCTTCACGACGATGTCTCTGCTCGGTCTCATCCATCCACGAACTATTGGTCAAGGGTCTACCTCTCCAGCGAACTAGATACTTTCGGAATATTCCTCCTTGTTGATAGCCTTGATATCAATAATGTCTTCAATGAAATCCTTCACGCGACTAGTAGCATGATTAGCATCTAACTTCTTGAGAATACGAAATGGTTCAAATTGCTTTCTTCTCAACTTGCTATACGACCCCATTGGAAACCTTTCATGCCCACAATAAATCATGACCAAGTCTCTCATAGAAAAGGATAACTCCCTACGATGTTGTTCAACTTCCTGTTTATATTTAGAATTGGCAACCCGTAGCTTCTCAAGCACTTCTCGCTGCACATTCTTTTTATGCTCAATAATATTATCATCTTTAGGACTAATACGACCTCGATAAGGAATAGAAGAACAATCAAGAATATGCAGAATTGGAAAGCCATAAACAATTTCAAAATGAGTTTTTCCGGTTGTTCTATTCAGTGAACCGCTATAGGCAAATTCAGCTTGTGGTAAAATTGAGACCCATTGTTGTGGTCTTTCGCTAGCCAAACATCGAAGCAAACCACCTAGGTTGAGATTAACTACCTCTGTCTGTCCATCCGTTTGGATGATAAGCACTATTAAATTGAAGGTTAGTCCCAAGCCTACTCTGTAAAGTTCTCCAAAAATGACTCAAGAATTTTGTGTCCATGACCGAAGTGAATGACATAGGTATGCGATGCAGATGGACTATCTCCTTAAAGAACAAATGAGCTATATGAGATGTATCAGTTTTTGTTTGGTTCCGAATGAAATGTGCCATCTTAGAAAATCTATCAACCACCACAAACACAAAATCCACTTTCCTAAGAGTATGGGGCAAACCTGTAATATTCTTAGGAATAAGTTCTTTAAATTCATCAAGTAAAGGTTGAACTTCCTTTGGAATTGTGGACTGTAGTGTTACTTCTTTACCCACCACAAGGCAATCAACTCCAATCTCCTTTGGTTTTGTCTCAAGTTCGTTCTAATTAAAGACCATGACAGACTTCTATTCGACTCTATTTTGGGTAGACGGTTGGTCCATCTTCTTTGTAGGCATCTTTGCATCCCTTTGAGGACACAAAATTATCTCAAATTTGTTTTTCTTGAAGGTGTAGGTATTCTTTTCTCCATCATGTTGGGTCTTTTTGTCATACTGCCACGGGCGTCCCAACAAGATATGACACACCTCTAGTGGTATAACATCACACCAGACCTCGGCCCTATAATTCTTCCCAATGGAGAATTTCACCAAACATCATTTATTGACCCATACCTCACATTCTTCCTTAAACCAAGGCACCTTATATGGACTAGACAATTGCTCGGTCTTCAACGCGAGTTTTTCAACCATCTCTTGGGAGACAAAGTTTTCAGTGCTCCCACTGTCGATGACAGTGGAACATAGCTTCCCTCTGACTGTGCAAGTAGTGCGGAAGAGATTTTGCCTCAACGATCTATCATCGGTAGAGGCCTTCGGAGCTAACATGACACGATGAATGACAAGGCACTGACCATTTACATCACCATCATTACTCTCTTGAGTTTTTCTAGGTCTCCTACCATCTAGGCCTACTAACTCATGCACCATTTTGGTGAGTCGGCCAATTTGGGTATGCATTCATTCCATTGTCTCTTGTTGGCGTTGGAAGGCCTCTTGCCAAGACTCTCCTATGGGATTTTGGGTCGTGTTATTAGTCATAAGAAAATGTGATTCTAACTAATGGATTAACCAAACACTCTAAATGCAAAATATGAGACTCTAGACCACTCTAGACGCTCTAAAGAAACAAAAATCAACAACTCTGAATGATGGACAACAATCTAGAAGAAACAAATATGCAGTGACAAGTAGCTAGAAATAGCCAAAGTGAGAGATCTAAATGCAAACCAACAAGATTAAGTGTACTTCTAATGCTTAGACACATGGAAGATGCCTGTGTAAACCTAGGAGAACAATTATGCAAGGACCACAATAGCAAACTCTAACAGGAATTTTATCAAACATGTGATATGCAGTTTTTAGATGCAGAAATTTCATGAGATGAACTACTGTAAAACCATGCTCTGATACCACTTGATGCAATCCTAGGTTTGTAAAAGAATAAAATGGAGAACTTTAAATAAGGCAAGACAACAAACCCACTAATTAGTATGCAAAAATTAATAATAAAGATGTAAGAAAATCAGCCCAGCGAACTATTAACGCAACTCAATAAACCACAGCTTTCATTAACACCCAAAACAGTCACTTACACGAGAAAATTCAAAATAATGTCACCTTATCAACTAAAGAAGCAGGGGGAGCAGATTGAGGCAGCGAAAGAAGAGAAGGAAAAGGAAAATTTTAGGGGAGAGAAATAGGGAAAGAAGGAGAAGTAGAATCAGAAAATAAGAAGAAGAGGAATCAGCAATAGTAAAAGGAAGAAGAAGAGAATAACAGTGGGTTGAAGAAGAAAAAAAGGAGAGAGAAAGAAACTCAAAACAGATGCGAAGAAGAAGAGGAAGAAGAAGAAGAAGAAATGGACAGACCTGGAGAAGAAGAAGAGCAGCAGCAGCAGAGGGGAGGAAGGTGCAGCAGAGAAGCTTGGAGCAGCTTGGGTTTTTTTTTTTCCCTGTAAAACAAATCAAATATCCAAATCTCCCTTGTGCTCCTTGAACTTAAGTTTAAATAGCCCACCCAAGTCATTTGACTTGCATGTGACTCTTTAAATGATGTGGACACCCCCCACATCTTAGGGTTTAAAACAAACTTAAAACATAAAAAGCTAAATAAAAAGAAAATACTACTAGTACCTAAAAATAAAATACATAAATAATAAGTACAAATGAAAATGCTAAATTGCCCCTACATTAAATAACACAAACCTCCCTGAGCTATGGTCCAATTACATGGACCTCCCTTGTAAGTTGAAAAATGACACGAACCTCCCTTATCACCCACAAAACAAACTTGATTTACTGTTTGTCCAAATGTATTATTATACCCTCAAATAAAATTTATTTTTGCAATGAGAAAGGGTTCGGGTTGAACTTTTCAGACCCGCTAAGAAGTGTATCTTGGGTTCGGGTTGAACTTTTCAAACCACTAAGAAGTGTATCTCTCAATTTCTTCAATTCCCTTTCAATTCCAAGATCTGCAATATCTTCAAACTCGTCAATTTCTCAATTTCTAATTTAAATTTAGTGCGTTTGGTTTTTTTTTTTTTGCATGTTTAAAATTTGACTTGTCTATGGAAGAAATAGGGGTGGAGAAAGAAGGTAGAAAAAAAAAAAATCAAAGACCCCTTTTTTCAATTTTCAAATTTTGCCAATTTCGTAATTTAGATAGTTTTTTTTTTTTTTTTTCAATTTCTCTTATCTTTGGAAGAAATGCAGGAGGGAGAAGGGAGGAAAAAAATTGAATTTTTTTTAATGAAATCTCTCTTTTTGTAATTAATAAGGGTAATATCGTCATTTTAAAGAAATTTAATTGCAAGTTTAACTTTTTTGTTTGGTCAACTCATAGTTGACTAGCAGAGGGGAGGTCGATGTATCAACTATAAACTTCAAGGGAGGTTTGTGTAATTTTTCAAAACACGAGGGAGGTCCATGTAATTCGTCCATCCCTCAGGGGAGGTTTGCGTATTTATCCCAAAGTTTTATCATCTAATTATCATGTTACTTTATAGAAGATGCATTGTTTGTCAATGTTTGTTAAGTATCAATTTATTTTGTCATTTTTTTTACAGTTCTACACAATTTTCATTTACCGTGGATTGATGAATAGACCCTAATCATTTGCAATCAATCGATTACTTGGTTTATCTATGCACATGTAGATCTTAAGTAGGAAACACAGCTGCACAACACTCCTAGAAGGTGGCCCATCCGTGTCAAAACACTGATTGGACGTAACACATGCCACACATTGCTTGTCACTTGTCAGACACTAAAATATGTTCCTACCTTCTTTTTTTCAATTATTTTTGTTCAGACACATGTAAGAAACATGATGGCACACCTAGATACTTCAACACCAAGTGTAGTATTGTTTAAAGTCTGAAAAGTAAAGTGGATTATAAAAGTTTTTTCAGAGTCTTTGAATGGCGAGGATAAATAGGTTTTAGACTCTTAATTTGGGTATTTGAAATAGGAATAAATTGGTCTATGAATGCAAAATAGGGTTTTTACAAACAGACAATACTGAGAGTTATGAAATCAAAATAGGCTTCCGGAATTAGAAATAATTAGGATTTTTTGAAATCTTAGTTTTACTATCTGACTATTTTTTTTTCTTATACACAATATATCATAATTACGAAAGTATGTTTCTCATTTTGCCATGTCCCCCATTTTTTCATAACTTGCCGCATCCTATGTTACCCGGATCTGTGGAAACATTTTTTTGGAGAAGACTTAGGTCAGACAATGTGTCATGACCTGATTAATATTATTGATAAGAAGAATAGAAATTACAAGAGAGCCCATGTCTAATGAAAACATAAAAAACAAGAAGATAAAATATAAAATAACATTCTCAACACTCCCCCTCAAGTTGGTACAAATATATCTCTCATACCCAGCTTGCCTAGGATAGAGTGAAACTGTCGAGTCCCAATCCCTTTGGTAAGAACATCCGCAACTTGATCACTAGTCTTCGCAAATGGAATACAAATGGTACCACTACTGAGGTTTTCCTTAATAAAATGCCAATTGATTTCCACATTTTTGGTTCGATCGTGTTGAGCAAGGTTACGAGCTATACTAATCGCTGACTTATTATCACAATACAATCTCATAGAATCTGACTATTCAATTGTTGACTTCAACAACGAGTTGATCCACAGGAGCTCACAAATACCTTGGACAGAGCCCTGAATTATGCTTCTGCAATTGACCTGGCTACTACATTTTGCTTCTTATTTCCTTCAAATGTGCAGTACCCGAAAGTGGACCTCCTATCAGTAACCGAACCGGCCCAACGCTTCCACCCTAAGGTGGTCTTGTCTAGTGAAAAGCAATACCTTTCCAGGAGGAGCTCACTTCAAGTACCGAAGTATCCGAAATACAGCCTCTTGATGTGACTCACGTGGGGAGTGCATACATTGGCTGACCACACCAACTGTAAAGGCAATATCTATGCGAGTATGAGACAAGTAAATGAGCTTACCCACAAGTCTATGATATCTCCCCTAATCCATCATCTCTCCATCATTGTCATTACTAAGCTTCTAGTTCAGTTCCATAGGTGTGTCACAAGCTTTACACCCAAGCATTCATGTCTCCTTTAATAAGTCAAGGACATACTTCCTTTGGGAGACCGAGCAGTTCAATTATAAGAAAGAACTTCAACACTCTTAAGTCCTTAATTTCAAACTCAGTGGCCAGGTACTTTATCAACCTTGTCATTTCTTCCAAGTCATCCCCTGCCAGCACAATGCCATCAACTTACACAATAATAGCAGTAGTCTTACCTTCCAATGAGTGTTTGATGAACAAAGTATGATCACGTAACTCTAACAAAAACCATATCGGATCATAACCTGGGAAAACCTCTCAAACCAAGCTCTTGGGGACTGTTTGAGGCCCTATAAAGAATTCTTGAGCCCACAGACCTTTCCCTCTGTTTTTGAATCCTTGAAGCCTGGATCAATATACTATTATACTCACCTCCATTATCGGAGCGCAAAATCATAACAACACCAAACCGCGTGTCTACCATTTTGTGGAAAGTTTTGAAAATTGAAAAACTTCCCTCTTTTCTTTCATCATATAAATCCAAGTGGTACGGGAGAAGTCATCAATAAAAGATACAAACCACTGGTGACCTTTCAAGGG
Organism: Hydrangea macrophylla; assembly: GCA_033977485.1. Lineage (NCBI taxonomy): Eukaryota > Viridiplantae > Streptophyta > Magnoliopsida > Cornales > Hydrangeaceae > Hydrangea > Hydrangea macrophylla. The sequence continues at coordinate 54,811,177 of CM066982.1, forward strand.
CATAGTACAAGATGGACCCCAAACATCAGCATGTATTAAACTTAAAGGAAGAGAACTTTTATTATTACTCGGGCCGAAAGAAGCCCTATGATGTTTTCCAAGTTCACAAGCCTCACAAGAAAAGTAGAAACATCATTATTCGAAATAAAGGAAGGAAACATATGTTGAAGTAATCAAATGGATGGCCTAATCTCCAATGCCAAAGTACTAAGTCTTCAACTTTATTCCTCGAAACTACGGTGTGATGAGCTAGCTTTTCCCCTTCATTCAATATGTAAAGACCATTCTCATCTCTCTCACTTCCAATCGTCCTCTTCGTGATAGGAATCATAAGATCCTGAAAGACACAGTGAGACGGGAAAAAGGTTACACAACAGTTTAAGTCATGTGTAATACGACTCGAAGATAAAAAGTTGTGAGAAAAGCTAAGAACATGCAACACAAAAGTTAAGGACATGGAGGAGGTAACATGAATTAAATCTTTCTCGGAAACAGGGGAGAAGGTACCATCGGCAATTCTAACTTTGTCTTGTCCTGAATAAGGCTTGTAATTAGAGAAAAGGTCAAAAGAACGAGACATGATCGGATGCACCAGAATCAATTATCCAAGAGATTGAAGAATGAGAGAGGAAAGCTCTTCTTGAAGTGACCAAGTTACCTGATTGGGCAAAGGAATATGAGGTTTTGGTGATGTAGAAGGAGCACAACGAGCCATTAGATTCCTAAGTATCTCAAACTCGGTAGTAGACAACAGGCCCATAGTAGAGGGTATAATGGACCCAGCGGAAGTAGTATCAGGAGCATCCGTGACAGTAGTATGATGAGCCCGCACATTGCTACCACAGGCTCCAAAAGTACCTAGAACGACCCCCATGACGACCACCTGGAGGACAACCATGGAGCTGCCAACAGGTCTCCCTGGTATGGTTTGGTGTACAACAATAATCACAGAACTGTGTGCCCCTATCTAAAGTACCTGACTCAGTCGATGAATCTTTACTACTGTTTGGTTCCCTCTAGCGGTGGGACAAACTAAAGCGGATCTCTAAGTGGTGGCAGCCTGGCAGGTGTGAGCATAGCAGAATGACGACTCTCCTCATTCTGCACATAAGCTAAGGCTTGCTGTAGGGAGGGAAGATTGTCCATCCCAAGTACTCAACTATGGACAGTATCATAATCGGGATGGAGTCCTTGAGGAACTTTGAAGACTCTTTGCTTCTCTAGAAGCTTGCTGTACCCTGTAGAATCAGTAGGACAAACAGATTGATAGTCCTGTAAGTGATCTACTCAGTTCCAACTAGTGGTAAGAAACGTAAAGTATTGGGTCACAGTCATGGTTCCTTGTTCTGAGCGATCAATTGAGCGGGTCAACTCAAACTCCCGAGCATAGTTCCCTTTCCGGGAGTAGGTAGAAGCAACAGACTCCCAAATATCTCTAGTCGACTTCATACCATGGTAGCCTTCACCAATTTCGTGAATCATTGTATGGATCAACTATGCCATAATAAGAGAATTCTCAGTTTCCCATATCATAAGTTGAATCGGTCGTGTTGGGTGCCTGGATACGGCCATCAATATGACCCATCTTCCCTCGACCCCGCAAGTAGAGAGCCACGGACTATGACCAGGTTAGATAATTCTGGCCATTGAACAGAGTGGTTGTGATCTGTAGGTTGGGATTGTCTAGTGTAGCAATAACAGGGCTATCACTTGGAGGAGTTTTTGGATTTTCATAGGACGGACTCTTAGCCTCAGTCATAGTTCCAATACGCAAAGAAATTACCCACACCAATCATGGGGAAACGGAGAAGATGTAGAAGAGGCACTCACGATTAGAAGTCAGGCATCAATGGACGGTAAAGGCACCAAAAAGAACAAGAAACGAAAAACCAATCAGAATCTGCACTCTTGAATGGCGCTGGGCAGTACTGCCCTGGGGACCTCGGTTAAGGCTGGGAAGGGAGAGAAGAGGTCTGCAACTCAAGCCAGGGTGACCAGAAGGGGTCTGCGAGATCCCTGGGGCTTGCGGCTAGGGTGAGGAGGGTGATATTGTTGAGTTTCATTAGTTATAAATGTTTTATTTATTTTATGATTAGTGTAGGGACTTGTGTGTAATTACTTGTTCTCTTGTTATTATAAATAAAGAGGTCTCACAGTTGTGAGATTAAGCCTTCAATAATATTGTGTAATGATATTCAACATGGTATCAGAGCCTCCCTAAATTAGGGTTCTGTCACCACCACCAGCCGCCTACCATCACCACCATCCACCGCCACCCTAACCTTAACCCTAACCCTAGCCGACCCAACGAGAATTTCATCGCAAAGTTACTGTTCATCGCGAAGTTACTGTTCATCGCAGCACTATTCATCGCGCACTGTTCATCGCAGCACTGTTCATCGAGTTACTGTTCACCGCAGCACTGTTCACGCAGCACTATTCACACCTAGCCGCAATAATTTTTTGAGAACATTATTTGCTCCTAGTTTGTTCGTCTTCGGTCCGTAAGCGGATCTATGTTGTTTAATTAGATCGGATCATCTTAGGCTTCCCTTGACCACCATCCCTTGATCATCTGCATCCTTCATCATGTCAAAAGATGATGTGATATCCGAGAAATCTATTGCCGCCTCTTCAGGTTCTTCTATGGGTAACGAAAGACAATCGTACGTTACTGAGAATCCGGGTTCCAAAATCACCACTGCGTTGTTCAATGGTGCTAACTACCTCTCATGGTCCCAGTCGGCAACTTTATGGCTCCGTAGTAGATATAAATTCGGTTATGTGGATGGTTCAGTCAAGGCCCCTACTCGTGATGATCCGACATATCTCAAGTGGGAAGGTGATAATTCTCTTGTTATGAGTTGGCTAGTTCATTCTATGGAACCCGAACTTGCAGATCCATTCTTATCTATGGGCACGGCCAAAGATATTTGGGATACTTTAGCTGAAACATATTCCCGTCAAGGGAATGTTGCCCAAGTGTATGAACTTCGAAGAGCAATTCAGGACGAAGTTCAAGGGGATCGCACTACTCTCCAGTATTTCACCGCTCTAGGCTCTCTTTGGAAGCGACTTGATCATTTAATCACATTTCATCCCTCTAATCCAACTGATGCTGCGGGTTTTCAGAAATACATTGAAGGGGAAAGAATCTTCAAGTTTCTAGCCGGTCTTAGGCCCGAGTTTGATCCAGTTCGTGGCCGTATTTTGGGTATTGTTCCCCTTCCATCTCTTCGAGAAGCTTTTTCTATTGTGCAAGATGAAGAAAGTCGCCGCTCTGTTATGTTGCCCTCTTCATCGACAGATAGGTCAGCCTTGGTATCCTCTAATCAACGGGGCGGCAAGGCCTTTACTCCTCCGAGAGAACCCCAGTATATAGGACGTGACACCAACAATAATAGACCTTGGTGTGATCATTGCAATCGTCTCGGACACACTCGCGAGACATGCTGGAAGCTTCATGGGCGTCCTTCCTTTCCCAGGGGACGTGGTGGTGGCCGTCATGGTGGTCGTGGTCCTCCACGAGCTCATTTGACTACTGACTTGTCTCCGTCTGAGGAGAAAGATACTCTTGCCTCAGCTCATCCATCGTCTTCTCCAGCAGTGGGAAACATCAGTAGTGCCGATATCGAAACACTCCGCCGTATTATGACTCAGTTGAACACTCCATCTGCCTCTACTTCCTTTGCCCAGTCAGGTATTTTTGCTAATTTTTCACATGCCTTACATGCTGATTCTAGTCAACCATGGATTATTGACTCCGGAGCTTCCGATCACATGACCGGTCTTTCCTCTGTATTCTCTTCTTATACCCCAAGTTCTGGTAAAGAGAAAGTTAAAACTGCAGATGGTTCTCTTTCATCCATCTCTGGTAAAGGTGTCATTAAAATTTCTAATTCATTACCTTTATCTTCAGTACTTCATGTTCCTAATTTCTCTACTAATCTTTTATCCATTGCTAGGATTACTCATGATCTTAACTGTAGTGTTACCTTCTTCCCATCTCATTGTGTCTTTCAGGATCTCTCCACGAAGAAGGTGATTGGCAGTGGTAGAGAGGAGAATGGCCTATATTTTCTGCTGCCAGAGGCAGCCACACAGGGAAACTTACCACAAGCAGCTCATCATATACAGAGAGAGACTATTCCTAGGGAAGCTTGGATATGGCATCAGAGATTAGGCCACCCTTCGTTTTATTTACTTCGTTTTTTATTTCCTTCTCTTGTCAGTAATAAAAGTGTTTCCAACATTTCTTGTGAGGCTTGTGAGTTGGGAAAACATCATCGTGCAACTTATAATTCTAGTTTTAATAAAAGTACTGTTCCATTTGCTATTATTCACACTGATGTTTGGGGTCCTTCTCCTATTATCACTCTAAATGGCTATAAGTGGTTTGTTACCTTTATTGATGACTGTACTCGCACTACTTGGGTTTATTTGATGAAGGATAAGAATGATGTTTTTTCCATCTTTAAATCCTTTCACAAAATGATATGCACACAGTTTAGCACAGTTGTCAAGGTTGTTCGGTCTGACAAAGGGGGGGAATACATCTTTGGTGGTCTCACTCACTATTTTTCTGAACATGGAATGATCCATCAAACTTCTTGCACTAACACCCCTCAGCAAAATGGTGTTGCAGAGAGAAAAAACCGTCATTTGTTAGAATCAGCCAGGTCTATGCTCTTCTCTATGCATCTTCCCAAGTCTTACTGGGGGGAAGCAGTCCTAACTGCATCCTATCTTATCAACCGTCTTCCTTCTCGTGTCCTTGGTAAGAAATCTCCAATTGAGCTTCTTACTAAGTCATCCTCCATTTTTCCCATTCCTCCTAAAGTGTTTGGTTGTGTGTGTTTTGTCCACAATCATTCTCCTTCTCGTCGGAAGTTAGATCCTCGTTCTATCAAATGTGTCTTTGTTGGTTATTCTCCAACTCAGAAAGGGTACAAGTGTTATCATCCTCCTACTCGTCGGTGGTATGTATCTATGGATGTCACTTTTGATGAAACACTTTCCTACTTTCAGTCCTCTCTTTCTCCTCTTCAGGGGGAGATAGACCAACAAGCAGAGCAGCCTACTTTCATTGTTCCTTTTCCTATATCTAGCGAGGAAGAGGGAGGAAAAAAAGGAAAAAGAGAGAATGAGGGAGAAAAGAGTGAGCAGGAAAAAGGTGAGGAAGAGGGAGAAAAAGGAGAGAAAAAAGGAGAGCAAGAGAGAGAAGGTAAGGAATTGTTAACGTATACCAAGGATAAGAGGAGACAAATTTTTGGGGCAGCAGAAAAAAGGCACATCTCTCCAATCCCGCTTCAATCGCCTTCTAGTGAAGATGATTCAGGTATTTCCTCTCCTTCTATTGCCAATTCTCCAATACCTGTTCTTGTTGATCCATCTGATGATGATGATTTAAACATGCCTATTGCCCTGCGAAAGGGAACTAGAGCATGTACTAAACATCCTCTTTCAAATTTTGTTTCATACTCCCATCTGTCTCCATCATATAGGGCATTTGTGTCCCAAATCGATTCTGTGTCTATCCCTAACCATGTTCAGGAAGCTTTGTCTAATCCTAATTGGAAGAATGCCATGGTTGAAGAGATGAAAGCTCTTCACAAAAATGGGACGTGGAAATTAGCAGAGTTACCTCGAGGTAAAAAGACGGTAGGATGCAAGTGGGTATTCACCGTGAAACATAATGCGGATGGGACTGTTGAGAGATACAAAGCCAGGCTTGTTGCTAAGGGCTTTACTCAGACATATGGGGTTGATTACCAAGAGACATTTGCCCCGGTTGCAAAAATGAACTCCATCAGGATCCTTCTGTCGCTAGCAGCAAATCTGGAATGGCCCTTGCATCAGTTTGATGTCAAGAATGCATTTCTACATGGTGACTTGGAAGAAGAAGTGTATATGGATATTCCTCCCGGGTTTGAGGACAGTAAGACACAAGGTAAGGTATGTCGCCTCCAGAAATCCTTATATGGCCTCAAGCAATCTCCTAGAGCCTGGTTCGATAGATTTTCTCAAGCTATGATACGATATGGTTTCAGACAAAGCCAAGGCGATCATACTCTCTTTATCAAGCATTCATCACAAGGGAAATTGATTGCTTTGATAGTCTATGTAGACGATATAGTTCTCACAGGCGATGACTTAGTTGAAATGGAACAGTTGAAGACCTATCTTGCCAAGGAGTTTGAAATTAAGGATCTAGGAGATTTGAAATATTTTCTTGGAATAGAAGTGGCACGCTGCAAGGAAGGGCTGTTTATATCCCAACGTAAGTATGTCCTGGATCTCCTAAAGGAGACAGGTTTGCTTGGTTGTAAAGCAGTTGATACTCCCATGGATCCAAATATGAAGCTCAGTGATGATCCCAGTGGAGAACCGGTTGAAAAGGGAAGATACCAGAGACTAGTGGGCAAACTTATCTATTTGGCTCATACCAGACCGGATATCGCTTTCGCTGTTAGTGTGGTAAGTCAATTTATGCATGCTCCTAGACAACTCCATCTTGATGTTGTGTTTAGAATTATGAGATATCTTAAGTCAGCCCCAGGGAAAGGGCTGTTCTTTGCCAAGAATGGTCATACACTTGTTGAAGCCTACACCGACGCTGATTGGGCAGGTTCAGTGATGGATAGGAGATCAACTACGGGGTATTGCACATTTGTGGGAGGTAATTTGGTCACATGGAGAAGCAAGAAGCAAGCAGTGGTAGCAAGATCCAGTGCAGAGGCCGAGTTTAGAGCTATGGCACAAGGAGTATGTGAATTATTATGGATTCAGATAGTTTTGACTGATCTGGGGTTTGGGCCAAAGGACTCTATGAAACTGTACTGTGATAGTAAATCAGTCATTAGCATTGCTCATAATCCGGTCCAACATGATAGGACAAAACACGTGGAGATTGACAGACATTTTATAAAGGAGAAGTTAAATTGTGGAAGCATTTGTACTCCATTTGTCAAGTCTGGGGAGCAGCTAGCAGACGTTCTTACCAAGAGTCTAGCAAGTCGTTCGTTTCATTTTATCCTTAGCAAGCTGGGAATGAGAGATATCTTCGCACCAGCTTGAGGGGGAGTGTTGAGTTTCATTAGTTATAAATGTTTTATTTATTTTATGATTAGTATAGGGACTTGTGTGTAATTACTTGTTCTCTTGTTATTATAAATAAAGAGGTCTCACAGTTGTGAGATTAAGCCTTCAATAATATTGTGTAATGATATTCAACAGATATAGGGTGCGATGCAGGCTGGGTTGATGTGGTGGTGGCCAGCGAGGGCTTGGGTAACATAGTTCGCATCCATATAGTGTCGTATCGTGTCACTATCACTGTATCTGTGCCATGATTCTTACGATCTTAGTACATTTTCAAAATGCTTCCACCTGTTCCTTCTCTTCTTCTTCTATTTTTTTTTTTTTTTTTGGGTTTCCTCTGAAACATTTTCTGAGCCAAAGCAAAATCACAAATCGAAACGAAAATTTACTCCTAAAGAGGTACATATAATCTGGAAAAAAAATCATGATTACACTTTAGTTGTACTCTTGTCTGTGTCAATGTTTCCTTCGACAATTCTTGTGTATAACAAAAGAAAATGTTACACCGAGATGAGCTGAACATCCCTGTTCTTACTCAAAAAAAAAAGATGAGCTGAATATCTGTTTTGTCGATCTGATATATTGTCCAAATATAGAGAAGAGAAAGAAGGAAGTATGAAAATAATAATTTAGTAGAGACTAAAGAATTAAAAATAATGGAAGTAATGCAGGTTTTAGTTGAAGTCGTCTTGAAATTCAAATTGAGTGGTAAAGTATGCAAGTACATATTTAGTTCTGTGGCTATGTTTAAAAATTGCTTTAGCCATTGGATTTTGTTGAACATAGTATGCAATTTAGAGAATTTATAAACCATGTTGTAGCAACATAGTATATACATTTATAATACGCATTTATGCCACTGGTACGTAAGTCATGCCTTCCATTCAGTATTTCTCATCCCAGTTTGTAACACAGCATCGGTGCTCTCTGGAGTTGTTTTGCTTTAGAGCTATTAGTGCTTGCGACTTTCATTCTTTTATCTTCACTGTTACAGTTCACCGTGTCATCTTTTGAATTGTACCAGTGACATTTTCTGATACATCACCAAACTTCACTAGAGTTTCTAAATAAGCCTAGATCTTGATAATGTCCAAGTGGTTATGGATCACACCAGCAAGTACTCTTTGCTTGTTTCTCTATCTTATGGAGTTCATTGGCAATGCTTGATATTTGGAGTCTTTTCAGTTTTACCTACCTTCTCATATAGTTTTACGCATTGTTAGTTGTTATTCTAGATCCCAAGAAGGTGGGATAATGATTTGAGAATCTTTAGTATTGTCTTTCTATCTGATACGTTCCAGTGTCATCGCCTATATCAAATCTCTTTGATGGTCTTTTCTTTGTCTTACGGAGAATATTTTGGAGATCAGCGTTGGGGGAAAAGAGTGCATTTCTTAATTTGGCATGTTTCAAGAGAAGTCAAGTTTTTTCGAAATCATTACATTTTCCAATTTGGCTTCTGCATTTACCCCTTCTCTTGTGATGACGGTCTTCTTGAAAAGTCTAGAGGGTTTCTTGAAGAGGGTTCTGCCTTCTTGTTGTGGATTGTTTCTGGAATAGAGGTTTGGCCATTCACTTCCCCGCCATTATAATATACCCACCCATGCGTGCGCGCGAGCGCGCGAGAGAGAGAGAGAGAGAGAGAGAGACTTCTTGATCTAGTACTTTATGCTTATACTGGTACTTATATGGTCTAGTAATTTAGGCTTTATTAGCAGTACTTTATGGATTTTTGTTTTAGTTGTCTTTCTGTGTTTAATCACCACCATGTGAGGTTAGCATGGGTTTATTAGGGTGTAAATAGTTGGCTAGGGTTGAGATAAATCAATTTTGGGATATTATGTATTGAGATTGGTTTGTAAACTAAGTGAGCCTTTGAGCTCTTTAATGGAGATTCTCTTCCCAAAACTCTAGTTCATCAATTGCCTTTTGCTATTGCAATTTTATTGCATCATTTCTTTTGGGTGTATCTTTGTTGGCAAGGGTGTACAGATGTATATGAACACTACATTTGTGGGAACATTAGGAATGTCTAGAAACCTATTTGACATAGTTAGTACTGAGGTATGTAAACTAATTATGTACCACAATTGAAAGATTTTACGATATGATAGAGTGGGAATTGTTGATTGTAAATGTCTTTTCAACAAAATGCAAAAAAGAATTTATGTCTTTTTTATATTATAAAAACAACATGAAGGAAAGAAAAACATGGCCACTTGAGTTGAGTATAAAATTCATGCTTGAGAATTGATAGTGTATTATGAACGAGAGTGGGTAACAAATTGGAAGCTAATAGCTTGGTATAAGGATGATAATCTCAAGTCCCGAGGACTCATTGGTATTGCAGGTCATGGTAGTTCAGTCCAGCGGGGGTTTTATCCATATATATCCGTATGTACTTTGTAGTACATGGATGGTTGAAGTAAGTGATGGATTATCTTGTACCTCACGTACTAATTGTGTTGGAAGATATGGAAGAATGAGATTGGGAAGATAATATTATGGTATCAATTAGTATTTAAGGGTTATGTTATCTATGGGTATTTTGGTCATTGTTTTTGTTAGGGCTTATGTAATCAATGTTGTAAGCCCTAGGGACACTTTAGTATTTTTCCTTTCCTTATATTTGCCTATATATAGGGTTGCTATGTAACCATTGTAATATCCCATAATATTCAATACATTTAGTTTTTAACATGGTATCAGAGTCTTGTTTGTGGGAGGGCCTGGGTTCAACTTTCCATCCCCGCTTTGTTGTACATATTTGCACTTTGTTGTTTGTCTCCACTATGATGCAGTTTGGTTTGTTTGCTCTCCACGTGCAAGTCGGGGTTGCACATGAGGGAGGGTATTGAAGCTTGATATACATTGTTGGACCCATTCTCTAAGAGCTTAAGCTTTTGGAGTAGTTGGTAACTTAACATGGTGTTTGGAAGACTATAGAAAAAATACCCATAGATGACATAATCCCTAAATACTAATTGATACCATAATATTATCTTCCTAATCTCATTCTTCCATATCTTCCAACACTCCCCCTCAAGTTGGCACACGGATACTTGTTGAAGTGTCCAACTTGCACACGAATGTGGAAGACAATCTTATACCGAACTATCCTCTCTAAAACTCCACCTTATAGACTGTTGTAGCGGCCCCTCTTAGGTAGTCTCTCGTCCACGTCCACGTGCGGCTCCTTTTAGGTGGTCTCTTCATACAAACATTCGAAGCTCCAAAATCTCATGGAGAAAGGTGAGAAGTGCCCACGGAAACAGCCATCGTGTGACACATAAATAGAGGTAGTTGTCTTGTCTTCAACACTCCCCCTCAAGTTGAAAGGAGGTTGTGTGTTCAAACACACCAATCTGTGCGGTGAAGCGGGTCCCTCTTCGGGTGGTTTCATCGTCCGTGTGATATAGAGGGCCCCCTCCTCGCGTGGTCCCGTCATCCGGTCTTATCTCCTTATATTCTCCCCTCAAACTGAAGGTGGGAGTGAACACAAACACCGAAGTTTGGAAGACATAAGAAACAAACCCCCATTAAAGCCCAAAGCCAAACATGGCTTAAAAAAGATCTGAAATTTTGAAAAAAATTGGGGCTAATTTGTAATTTCAGAAAGGCAAAAAGGTCATTTTCAAAAAAAATTGGGACAAATATGAAATTTCAGAAATTTTTAGGGCAGATTTGAAATTCAAAAAAATATGTTGGGGCTGATTTGAAAGAAAAAAAAACAGAAAATATTGGGATCTTGGACATCATCTTCAACCTTCGTACAAGATTTGCATGCCCAAACAAGCCCTGAAGATTGTAAATACCAAACAAAGCAGCAACTACACAAATCCTTAAGTTATATTGGAGCAGTAGTAGCCAAACAAGACCAGAAACTCCATAGGTGAAGGCAGCCGCACCAAAAAACAGAGGAATAGAGAGTGCCGAACGATTGTTCTTCACCAAAAAATGGTAGAAATCAATCCAAACAACCATGATCCACTCCAATGGTACTTAAAATGGTCAAATTGAACCCCATAGTGAAGATTTGAAGCATCAAAAGACACTAAACAGCCCAAAATATCAGATCGGAAAAAATGGCCTCAAAAAATCCGAAAATATAAAAAAAAAAAAAAAAAAAAAAAAGAAAAAAAAAGAAAAAGAAAACCTCTCCAAACAGTCTCAAATCAAAAAACGAAGAACACCACAACAATCTACATCAAGAGGCAAAGCTGGGCATGTAAATTTTGGCTGCGAAGCTCGCCGGAAAATGATGACATCATCATGACATCATTGCTACAAAACGGCCATCAGTGGCTGCCTATAATGACAGCAACTTCAGAAAGAGGTGGGCTGTTTTGGGAGGACAAAGAGAGACAAGAAACGGTCCGACTGGAATGATAACAAAGAGAAAAAGAAAAAAAGGAGGTCTGACGAAGCGGCAAGATGGCCGCCTGTCGGCAAAGCTGAAGACTCAAAAAGACACCAGAACCTGGCTCTGATACCATGTTAAGTTACCAACTACGCCAAAAGCTTAAGCTCTTAGAGAATGGGCCCAACAATGTATATCAAGCTTCAATATGTAGAATTTTATAATTAAAGAGAGAACTTGTATTCATCAAACTTAATATTTTTACAAGAACTTCAACCCTTTATATAGGGTGAGAGTGAGAGATAAGATGGGAAAAGAGATAAGATCATATCTCCCAAGATTGCAATATAATCTAAATAAATCAACAATAAAATCTTGATATCTCTAGAATATTCTGGGATACTCTGCAATTTTATCTTCAATATCCAAATCTGGATCAGTCCTAACGTCAATGACCAAAATACCCTTAAATTGAATTACAAACTTAACATCCAACTTAGCCATATATTCCAACACTCCCCCTCAAGTTGGCACACGGATACTTGTTGAAGTGTCCAACTTGCACACGAATATGGAAGACAATCTTATACCGAACTATCCTCTCTAAAACTCCACCTTGTAGACTGTTGTAGTGGGCCCTCTTAGGTAGTCTCTCGTCCACGTTCGACCCCTCTTGGGTAGTCCACGTGCGGCTCCTCTTAGGTGGTCTCGTCATACAAACATCCAAAGCTCCAAAATCTCATGGAGAAAGGTGAGAAGTGCCCACGGAAACAACCATCGTGTGACACATAAATAGAGGTAGTTGTCTTGTCTTCAACAAATTGTGTATGCCTTTTTGTCGTGAACTGCTGACTTTATAGATAATGAATTTTTTTGCTACTTAAAATCATCCAAAAGCTGCAATCGGCATTCCTAAAACGTCTTTCCTTTTCTTTGTTATCTAATTTGCAAAAGTTTTTTCATTATATCGTTTTAGTAATGTCATCTGTCTCCTGTAAAATTTAGAAAAGATTTATCATGATATCCGCATCTATTTTAGGGACGTAACCAAGTCACCACTGGAAAGAGGAAGCCAAAGACAAACTTTGTTGAAGTCCGCACATTTTTGCACCTTTATAGAAGTTTCGACAGAATGTGGATATTCTTTATATTGGCATTCCAGGTAAATTCTTGGAGCCTGTGAACTGGATTTTCTGATTATGCTGCAAGGAATTAACTGCATCTCCACATTTGTGATCTTGTTGGTTTCAGGCCATGATAATTCTTGGGTGGAATTCTTCGGGTTCTCCAGCTGCTATTTTACACGGAGATGTTTTTAAAAGAATTTTGAGCATTTTCATTACTAGTGCTTTTCTAAACTTTTTGCTAGGTACTTCCGTGGTAGTCTGAATTATTGATTTTCTTTTTCTGTGGCATAATCTTGATTTATTGGCCGCTCATTGTTTTATTTTGCTGAATGAAAAACTGTCTTTTTGATTGTATTGCGTTTTGAATTGTACAACAGCTTATCTTTTAGTGCCCCTTTGTATTGCTGTGGGAATAAGAGATTTCTCTATAATAGAGTTAGAGAAATGACTTAAAATTTTAGTAGTGGATTTTATTTTTAGAAAAGTTGTACAAAAGTTTTTGCTAGGCGGATTCATATCTCACGGTAACCCAAATAGGTGATTGTTGGTCCCAAATAAGCTGTGATCCAAACGGGCCATTAGTGTGCAGCTAGGATCAGCTTTCACGACTATTCTTTATATCCTCATTTTTTTACTATATGTTCTGCAGCGACCCTGGATATAATTCTTAGCTGGAATGCCTTGAGGAGCTTGAAATATACTCAGATACTTCGATACGTCCTGAAATTTGCAGTTGCCGCTTTTTGGGTTGTAGTCCTGCCAATTGGTTACTCCAGCTCTTTTCAAAATCCAACAGGACTTGTCAAATTTTTTAGTTCGTGGGGCCATCAATGGCGGAATCAGTCGTTTTATAACTATTGTGTTGCCATTTATTTGATGCCGAATATATTGGCTGCATTACTCTTTCTGCTTCCACCTTTACGGAGATCCATGGAACGTTCAAACTGGCATGTTATTATTCTTCTCATGTGGTGGGCTCAGGCAAGCGCATTTACCATTTGTAACTTTCTAACAAAGTAATCAATTGACCTAGTGTTTGTTCATAACTTTGTGTCAACTGTACTTCAGCCAAAGCTCTACGTAGGAAGAGGGATGCATGAGGATATTCTCTCGCTTCTAAAGTAAGAAGACAGATGTTTTGATCAAGAAAATAAATGCACACACCTTTATGCACATACACACACGCACTCACCCGTATATATATATATATACATACATATACACCAATATTTATGTACTACTTCGTCTTACCATGAAGTAGTGGGATCTCTTGAGTTTATGATTGCTGGAATGTTTCATTTTCTTTTTTCTAAAAGAGTAACATCTCCTGTTCAGATATACTCTGTTTTGGATCTTGTTGCTAATGAGCAAGCTAGCATTCAGCTACTATGTGGAGGTAATTCTGTTATCCATAGATACTATTTGTATGAGTTTGGTAGCTGTAGTCTCTATGGGTTCCGATAGCGGAAGTGTTGAATTAGTCAATAGTATTGATTTCCATGTGTGTGTAGTCTGTGCAAGTGTGTGCGCACATGGATTTTACACATTCAAGGCAAGCATATAGTGCTAACATTGAACTTTTATCACTTTCATTTCCTTTCGTTCTGAGAGTGAATGTAGCTTACATAAGGTAGTAATGAGCGCAGTTTAAGAAAAATAACTTGAAGATATATTTAAGAAGTGTAGAACTTTACAGAGCACATGGGTCTATTCATGGTTAAACATTTGTCAAAGCCAAAAGCATAAAGATTTTTGAGGGATATTAATGGCAGACAAACAAAGTTAGAGGTAAGAGAATAAATTTAGATATAAACACAATACATTAGTGCTGCCGAAATTTTTTATTCTTTTTTGCATAATATAGAACTCATGATTGGGTAGTTTAATACGAACTGACTTACATAGTGCGTTGTGAAGGCTGCACAACATTGACTACTTTGGCATGTGGATGATGTGCTTTAAACCTAAAGGCACTTCATATTGGACTACTCTTTACTAGGAATGCTTTCTTTTAAAAGTTTGATTAGCGCGTGCGTGCACACACATATCTGTACGGAGTTTGTCTTAAAAGTGTCTCTCTAAAGCTTCATAGTGCCTTATAGTCACCTTTCCTCGAGATGAATATTATAATTACATTTTAGAAATTCAAGATATGCTGGGTCTTTTTCCAAATTGTTTATTTTTTATTTGCTCTAACTTTGCATTTCCTTTAAACAGGTATTGCCTTTAGTTGGACCTACTAAGATAATCATGGATATAAGAGTTAGTAGCTATGAATGGCATGAATTCTTTCCAAATGGTAAATAGCTCCATTCAGTTTTCACCATTTTTGTTTCTTTGACTCCTATGATCTCAACTAAGTTGGATTTGAACCTGATGTAGTAACTCATAATATTGGCATTGTTATTGCCATATGGGCTCCAATTGTCCTGGTAAGTGGAGTCGAAAAGCATTCACGAGACTTAACATTTTACCTTTATGCTGTTTTCAGCATACTAATATAATTATATTGGTTTATAGGTTTATTTCATGGATGTACAAATATGGTATGCTATATTTTCTACCATTTTTGGTGGGATTTATGGAGCATTCCGTCACTTGGGCGAGGTTAGTGGTTCTCTTGTTCTCAAACCATTGGATAACAAGACAAACAAAACTAATAACAACAAAATTGGACAAATTCATTTTTCTTCACTTGATTGTGCATGATTTGTGTTGGTGATATATTATTTGTCTTCTTGACCTTTGTATTTACTATTTTTTTTTTTCTATCCTTAGATACGGACACTTGGGATGTTGCGATCCAGATTTGATTCTATTCCTAGGGCTTTCGGTGAACGTCTTGTGCCATCATCAAATGATAAAACCAAAACAGAGCGTGCTGTAGTACATCCCTTTGTTGATGTTCTTTCTGCATAATTTCTTTCTAATATTACTTTTGAGTCTTCCAGATTTTTATCTAGTTTACTTGTTGCTCATCTTCTTGTTTGGTTATAATGCTATAGCTGGATGATTCATTGCAAACAAAGAACATCGCAAAGTTTTCTCAAATGTGGAATGAATTCATTTTTTCTATGCGGATGGAGGATTTAATCAGCAATAGGTTGAGACTTCTTCTCTAAAGCACGGAGTCTACATAAACATAGTATTTGAAACTTCTATGAGAAAGTTCATTGACTTATATGTTAAGTTTTAATTGTGTAGAGAGAGAGATTTGCTTCTTGTACCATATTCATCAAGTGAGGTCACCGTTGTTCAGTGGCCTCCTTTCTTGCTCGCTAGTAAGGTACAAGCATTGCATGGTTTAAAAACTCTCATTTACACATGCAATGTGCTTCCCATAATTTGACTCTCTTTTGTTATTGCATTGCTCATTCACAATTAGATTCCAATAGCATTAGACATGGCAAAAGATTTTAAGGGAAAGGAGGACGCTGACTTCTTTAAGAAGATTACAAGTGATCCTTATATGAGTTCAGCTGTGATTGAATGTTATGAGACACTGAAGGATATATTGGATGACCTCCTCGAAAGCGAAGAGGATAAAATGTAAGGAATGTATTTTTGTTTTGTTTTGTTTTGCTTTTTTGTTTTTTTTGTTTTTTGTTTATTTATTTATTATTAATTTTATTTTTTATTTTATATTTTATCTTAATTGATAAAAAGATGCAATTGGACCACATGCAATTTTTTACCATGAAAAAAAAAATTTTAAAAAAACAAAAAAGACCGTTCTTTCAATGTTATCTTTTTGCTAAGATGCCTCGTGATTGTTTTTCTTTTGTTTCCCATTCAGGATTGTTAAGGTGATATGTCATGAAGTAGATGTTAGCATACAACAGCAAAAATTTCTAAGTGAATTCCGTATGAGTGGGATGCCTTTGCTTAGTGATAAACTGGAGAAGTTTTTGAACTATCTGGTTAGATGGTTTTTTTTATTTTTGTCATGTAATTTCCTAGCAGTGATTTTGTAGATGCTTTTGTTTGGGTTATCTTTTAAAATAATAATTTTGGAATATGATATTTTGAAGAAAGCTACAATTAGGATCTTTTTAAGAGGGTAAATTACATTTACCTCCCTTGAGGTTAGGCCTTATAATATCCGCCTCACCTGATGTTTCAGAAATAACACTGTCCTCCCTTGATAGAGATTGCCAGTATCAAAGTCCACCCTCCCGTTTCATTGCCGTTAGATGAACTAAAATTTGATTGCTGACCTGACATCATAAAAAATAACTATCAAATGTTCAAACTACCCTTAAAAAGAGTAAAATATCAGAGTAACATATATATACGTTAAATATACGTTTTCTTTTATATACAAGTATACTTATGTATACACATGTATAATGTATGGATCTGAGAAAGAAAGAGAGGAGTCTGAGAAAGAGAGATCGGAGAGAAGGGTATCCAAAGTGGGTTCATGGAGAGATTGACAAAGGGAATATACCAGCAAAGGTAGAGAGCTACACCGAATGAGTTCCATTGACGGAAGAATTGGAACACCTTCGACCGCCGCTGCAAACTCACCATCTTCATCGGTAGAGTTTCCATACTAATGATGTGTAATGCAACACATATATGCACATGAGATTTCATTTCAAAAGGTTTTGCACTGTAGTCAAAAGCTTGATGTGGATTTCATGGGAAATTTTGTGTCAAAATTTGTATTGGTGTCAAAAGCTTGATTTGGAAAGCTAAGACTTATAGCCACGGATTTAGTCCCTCAACTTAGGTTAATACGAATCACGAAGGAGTGCATGTAATGATTACTCATTTTGTCAAATTTTCTCTTTTCTCGCTCTAGGTTTAGAATTGAGTCTTCTCTCTTGATTTGGAAAACAACCAGTCATAGCAATGAATCTTCTTGGGCATTTGTAATGGATGGTTGATTGATGGTGGGATGGATGCAAATGATGGTGGTGGTGATTGGTGAGGACTGAGGAGGTGGTGATTATTAAGGACGGGGGTTGGGCTTAGAGCATAGAGAGAAGATAGCAGTTCATGTATATTTGAATGTATGCATACAAATGTGTTTGTATAAAGTAGTTGGATATTAATTGTCTTGGACCGGATTTTTTTTGTTTCTTTTAATTTGAATAAGAGATGGTACAAAGAACAAATATGTGAATTAACATTGAGAATTAACATTGAGAGTCACCTCCGTTAGTAGACAAACACTGACAAGGGAGGTTAGTGTTATTTCTAGAACGTGGGGGGTATGTGTTATAAGGCCTTACCTCAAGGGAGGCAGATGTAATTTATCCTTTTAAAAAGTTGCTTTTTAGCTTTAAAAAGCAATCAGATTTTGTAAAAAGCTGTGGGGAAAAAAAAGCTAACCCAAATTGTCACAACTTTTTAAACAAACAGTTGAAAGTTTGTTGGCTTCAAAAAAACTATCCCAAATGGGCTATTAATACTCATCTGTTCCCACTGCATAACTTGGTATAGCAGCAGTTATCGGATTATGAAGATGCTGATTTATACAAATCCCAAATCATCAACGTCCTCCAGGATATTATGGAGATTATTACTCAGGATGTTATGACCCATGGGCATGAGTAAGTTTAGAGTAAATTTTTTTTAGTAGTGAATCCACATTAGAATGAACTCATGGTTCTCACATGCTGTGTGGGTTTCGTTCCTCTTTTCTATTCGTAGAATCTTGGAAAAAGGCCCACCCCACAATCTGGGGAACTTGAATGACAAAAATGAGCAGAAGTTTGAAAAGATAAACATCCTCCTCATGCAAAACAGATCTTGGAGAGAGAAGGTAGTTGGTCCGCAACTTAATGTTTGTATAAATGTCAAATATTCTATTCTATTTTCTTTTTTCTTTCACTTCATTCTCATTCCTCCTCTTCTCTACTCTCTATTGCAGGTTGTTAGGCTTCATTTGCTGTGGACAGTCAAAGAATCTGCCATAAATGTGCCAATGAGTTTGGAAGCTCGTCGACGTATCACTTTCTTTACAAACTCCTTATTTATGAATATGCCGAGTGCTCCAAAAGTTCGCAATATGCTCTCTTTTAGGTAAGTTATTCTCCAATCAGGGCTTCAGAGAATCCTTTTGTTCTTCCACAGCAAGATTTATATTCCGCATCTTTTTGTTAATGCTTTTGGCTGTTATCAGATTGGATGTTAACGAGTCAAAGAATTATTATTTATGGACTAATCGGAACAGTCACAAGGTTATTGTTTGGGCAACATTCCAAAACTTGAATCCTTGCAGCGGCTATGAGGATATGATGTTTTGACATTGTTATGAATTGGCAAGAATAGGAAGTCATCAAGGATCAAAATTTCGTTTTGGTCTATTGTTTCGGTGTGCCTGGAAACGAAAACAATTTGGAAAAGTTTCGGAAACATGTGGAAACACCAGAAAAAATTGGAAACATTGAGAAACTTGTGGAAACATAACTTTAATGTTAACTTTTAGCACGTATAAAGCTAATAATTGATTAATTGAATCCTTTAAGAGGTCTATATATGTTGTTACATTAATAATATATTGCTCAAATTAAAAGTGCACGAGGATTTAGTTGCCAATCTTCTGACAGTCCATAGAATACA
Organism: Hydrangea macrophylla; assembly: GCA_033977485.1. Classification (NCBI taxonomy): domain Eukaryota; kingdom Viridiplantae; phylum Streptophyta; class Magnoliopsida; order Cornales; family Hydrangeaceae; genus Hydrangea; species Hydrangea macrophylla. Next base: position 54,830,338 of record CM066982.1, read on the forward strand.
TAATTTTTTTAAAGTTAATTTGCACCATTCCATATATTTATTTATATCTGTTGGAAATAATAATCTCTTAGGAGAATTTTATTCTCTCTTTATATGGTCATGTTGACCCATTTAATGTCTCCTTTATTGTGATTTTATTTTCTTTTATTTCTTTCCTTTATTACTTACTTCCTGTTATGTATTATATATAATGGGAATGTATAGCAATAAGATTTATCTCTTTTTCCGTAATTTCTTCTATATCACATATATGCATTTAAATATTCACCACATATTTAAATTTTAAATATGATTTTTTTGTTAAATTAACTGACTTTATGAACAATAGTTGATTGCAAAAACTAATATTAACAATGTTAATATATGTTTGTTTTAGTTATATACTTATATTCTTAGTATATTAATTAGTTTTATAATCAAATACTTACAATACTAAATTTAATATACTTATTGATAACAATAATTAGTCTTGCAATTATATACTTAACACACTAGATGAGTCTTGCGGTGGAATTATCTGAGTGTTTCGGTGGAAACAGTTGGAAACTTGGAAACAACTTCATTTCGGTGGAAATATCGGAATTTCGAGATTCTAGTGATGATTCGCTTCGATCCCTTGAGAAAACGAAATGTTTCGGTCATTTCGGTGGAGACGAAACGAAATTTTAATCCTTGGAAGTCATTATATATTTTTTGGATTGTCCCACATCGCCAAGGCATAGCCCCCGTTTATGCTTATAAGCCTGGGTAATTCTCCTCATGACGTGTCTTTTGTGGGTGAGTCAGGCCATTGGTCTTTCTATTTGCTATCAGAGCTGAGCTGTGGCACCCTCCCCTTGTTGGGCTTTCCTTCTTGATATGGTCTAGCGAGGTGTGTTGGAAAGTCCCACATCGCTCGGGCATATCCCCCGTCTGTGCTTCCTAGCGGTTGAACCGGGAATCGGTCCATGAAACGACCCGGTTTGAATCGGTTAACCAAAAACATTCAAAAACCAGCCTATTTTATGAAAACCGAAAAAACCGATGTGAGCAAAAGAGATGCCTGCTACAGACTCCTCTCCTCATTTTGGAAATTTTTATTTTATTTTATTTTCCATATTTTTTAAAATTTAATTATTATTAATATTTATTAAATAATTATGACATCACAGTTCAATTCCGGTTGAACCAATGAGTGACCCATGATCCCGTCATTTTTACGGTTCGACGAACTGTCCAGTTTTCAAAACATTGCTTGGCAAGCACCATCATGCCACTTTTAATTTAAGTTTGAATAAAAGTACACTTCCTTTTCCGATTGTACATACTGATGTGTGCGGTCAATCTCATATTTCTTCCATGCATGGTTATAAATGGTTTGTTACTTTTATTGATGATTTCTCTCGTAGTACGTGGGTGTATTTGATGAAAGATAAGAATGAAGTGTTTTCGATTTTTAAAACATTTCACAAAATGATTTGTACTCAATTTAGCACTGTCATCAACATTGTCCTTTTTGACAAAGGGGGGTTGGGAATATATTTATGGGGGGTCCTAAAAACTACTTTTCGGAGCATGGTTCACCAAACCTCCTGCACTAATAATCCCCAACAAAATGGAGTTGCCGAGCGTAAGAATCGCCATCTGTTGGAAATTGCACGGTCTATGATGTTTTCGATGCATGTTCCAAAGTCCTATTGGGGAGAGGCATTCTTGACGGCGTCCTATCTAATCAATAGATTTCCCACTCATGTCCTTGGTAAGAAATCTCCTATTGAAGTTCTTCTTCATCCATTTTCTATGTTTTCTATTCCTCCTAGAGTATTTGGGTGTGTCTGTTTTGTTCACAACCACTCTCCATCCTGGAAAAAATTAGGCCTTCGTGCTCTTAAATGTGTCTTCCTTGGTTATTCTCCCACACAAAATGGATACAAGTGTTATCATCATCCTTCCCGTAAGTGGTATGTCTCTATGGATGTTACCTTCCATGAGACACACTCCTACTTTCAGTCTCTGCAGTCACCTCTTGAGGGGGAGAAAGAGAGTGAGGAAGAGATGCCTGTTGCTATTTATGCAATGATGAGGGAGTTGAAAAGGGGAGCCTAGAAGAGGGTGAGGGAGTACTAAGAAGAAAAAAATGAGGAAGAAGAGGAACCCGGGAAAAGTGAGGTAGAAAATAAGGAGAAGAGTGCGGGAGAAAGAGAACAAACTGAAAACATGAGGAAAGAGAAAGAGTTACTAGCATACTCAAAGAACAATGAGAGGAAAAGGTTTGGGGCATCAGAAGTTGAAGCTATTCCTTTCCCTCCACTGCAGTCGATCACTTCTAGTGATGATGGTCTAGGTATTTCAAGTTCTCCAACTCAAGTTCCTCATTCTAGTGATGATTTAGACATTCCTATTGCTCATCGGAAGGGCACTAGAGCATGTACTAAACATCCTTTGTCCAATTTTGTTTCATATTCCCGTTTGTCTCCATCCTATAGAGCCTTTGTGTCCAAACTTTCCTCTATTTCTATTCCTAACATGTCCAGGAAGCTATGTCTGATCCTAAATGGAAATCTGCCCTGGTTGAAGAGATAAAATCACTCTCTAAATGGCACTTGGGAATTAGCAGAGTTATCTCGAGGGAAGAAGACGGTAGGGTGCAAGTGGGTGTTCATTGTGAAACACAAAGCTGATGGGACGATTGAGAGACACAAAGCCAGGTTAGTGGCCAAGGGGTTTTACTCAGACTTACAGAGTAGATTACCAGGAGACATTTGCTCTAGTGGCCAAGATGAATTCTATCAGAGTTTTGCTGTCCCTTGCCGCTAATTTGGAGTGGCCATTACATCAATTTGATGTAAAGAATGCATTTCTACATGGGGACTTAGAGGAAGAGGTGTATATGGATGTTCCTCCAAGCTTAGAGGATACCAAAGTCTTTGTATGAACTCAAGCAATCACCTAGAGCATGGTTTGATCGGTTTTCTCTAGTTATGCTCAGGTATGGATTTAGACAGAGCCAAGGTGATCATACCCTCTACTTTAAGCACTCTTCAGGAGGTAAAGTCACAGCTTCGATTGTTTATGTTGATGATATTGTTCTCATTGCAATGATCTAGAAGAGATGGGGAAGTTGAAAATTACCTGGCTAAGGAATTTAAGATTAAGGATTTGGGGAACTTAAGGTACTTCGTGGGAATAGAGGTAGCAAGATCCAATGATGGGATATTTATATCACAGAGGCAGTATGTGCTTGATTTACTAAAGGAAATAGGGATGTTGGGTAGCAAGGCAGCTGATATTCCTATGGATCCTAATCTGAAACTTGGGGATGACTCTAGTGGGGAACCAGTGTCTAAGGGTAGATATGAGAGATTGATAGGTAAATTGATTTATCTATCTCACACCAGACCAGACATTGCCTTTGCAGCGAGTGTGGTAAGTTAGTTTATGCATTCTCCAAGGCAGATTCATCTTGATGCTGTCTTCCGTATTGTGAGATGCCTCAAGTCAGCACCAAGGAAGGTTTGTTCTTTGGTAAGCATGGTCACACTCAGGTTGAAGCCTATAAAGATGCAGATTGGGCAGGGTCAGTAACCGACCGAAGGTCAACCATGGGGTAATGCTCCTTTGTTGGGGGGAATCTTGTTACGTGGAGAAGCAAAAAAAAAGCCCGTAGTTAACCCGATCTAGTACTGAAGCAGAGTTTAGAGCTATGGCACAGGGATTGTGTAAGTTGTTATGGATTCAAATTATTCTTTCTGATGTGGGTTATAAGCCTGAAGACTCGATGAAGTTGCATTGTGACAATAGAGTTGCTATTAGCATTGCTCACAATCCTGTTCAGCATGACAGGACGAAACATGTGGAAATTGAACGTCACTTCATCAAGAAGAAGTTGAGTAGTGGGAATATTTGTGCACCGTTTGTGAAATCCGGAGAACGGTTAGCTGATGTTCTCACTAAGAGTCTTACTAGTGAGTCTTTTCATTTCATCCTTAGCAAGCTGGCATGAGAGATATTTCGCACCAGCTTGAGGGGAAGTGTTGAGTATTTTATGTTATTATTGGTGTCTAGTTTAGTTGAGCATGTTTGGGAGGACCATTCTATAATTATTTTATTTTCTTCCATTGTACTGTTAATAAAATTATAGAGAGATACACGGTGTTCTCTACTAAGTATTGGTGGAAATACTTCGAACAAAAACTTCTATAACTCGAGTTTCGGATTAATAACGAGAAATTGAAGGAGATGAAGAGAAAGAATCAAGATGTAGAGGAGACCCGTAGAACAAAAAAAGAAAAAAGAAAGTAGACTGAAACGGAGAATCACGAAACATAGATTGGATATTTGGCTCTGTGTTTGCAGAGCGATTCTGATAGAGTGTAGCAATGTGTGCTTGGTGGGGGCAAACTCAGACTATGGCTGTTAGCATGGATTTAAACGTGCACAACTATATCCGAATATTTCTGTAGAAAACATTTGTAGTGTTCCTTCATATGTACAGTATATGGAATAATGGGATCCTATATTGTTGGATAGAACTTGTGGAAAAGACGATTGAGACATGTTTGTGAAAAGAGAACTATTAATAGTGTGTATTATTGAATATGTGTTGTCCCACATCGCTTAGCTAGTAAATTAGTCTAGGTGTTGGAAGCCTATATATAGGCTCTTGTAATCTTCTTTTTATTCATTCAATATATTGTGATTCCACATATTTACATGGTATCAGAGCACTCGTTCTTGGGTTTGCTCATCTTGTCGATCCTTAGTTAGGATTCGAGAGTTTATTATCATTGCCGAATTTCCGTAAGAAGTTCGAGAGTTTCTTTCTCACTCAACTGCAGCCCCTACAGTCAAAACCCTAACCACCTAAGAAGTACCCACAGCCCACATAGGAAAAACCCTAACCACCTAAGGAGCAGCCGCAGCCCACACACACAGCCGCAGCCCCAACCCTTCAGCCCACCCTCCGGCGACCCTCGCCTGAGCACGGTGACCCTCCGACGACCCTCGCCTGACTCCGGCAATCCTTCGGCGACCCTCCAGCAGCTCCGGCGACCCTCCAGTAGCTCCGATGACCCCTCCAGCAGTCTCTTGGCTCTTTTTTTCAAGATTTTTAGCTCCGATCTGCTTTTGTGCTGAGTGTTTGGCTTCGCTGGGCTTCAAATCTCGTTCCATTTGGTTTCAATCTTCCTTCCTTGAGATCTATACTCTTCATGAAATCTAAAGCTCTTCCTCAACTTACCACTAGGAAGTTGAATGGGTCCAACTTTCTCCAATGGTCACGGGCTGTCCATATTGCCCTTACTGGCTTGGGTTTTGATGCTCACCTCACCGAGTCTTCTCCGTCCACTGACGACAAGGCCATCAAGACATGGAAACAAATGGATGCTCAAATCGTTGCACTCCTTTGGAACTCCATGGAACCACATGCTGAAGATATGTGTGGTCACTTGGGCACCTGTAAGGATATTTAGAATTATGCTCATCTCTTATTCTCCAGTGATCTCACTCGGATGTATGATCTCTCCTCTCAGTATTTTCAGTTGCAGCAAAGTGATCTCTCAGTTACCGAGTATTTTGCCTCCTTCAAACGGTTAATTGAAGAATTGAACGGTGTTATTCCTATTACTACTGTTGTAAAGAAACAGCAGAAACAGCGGGAGCAAATGGCCGTAATGAAATTTCTTGCTGGCTTAAAATCTGATTTTGAGCTTGTTCGGTCCCATATTCTAGGGGTGCCTCTTTGCCTTCTCTTGCTGAGACCTACCAGCGTGTTCTCCAGAGTACGTCTCAAACTCTCGTGATCAGTGTTTTAATTCTTCTGTTACTGTTCATTCCGCCTTAGTTACTCAGGCTCCACCGCCCACTGGTGGTCAGGGTAATGGTCATCCTCGTCATGGTCGTGGTGGATATGGGGGCCGTGGTCGTGGTGGTCATCCTCATTGCACCGATTGTGATAAAGACGGTCATTACAAGAGATATGTTGGGATCTCATTGGTCGCCCTGCACGATTTGCACACGTTGTTGTTTCTAGTGATGGTTCGTCATCTTCTTATGCTGCGGGTGACCCGATTTCCATTTCCGGTGAAAGAGTACTCTCAATTCCTTCAGTTCCAGGCCTCTCAGCATGCCTCTGCTCCTAGTACCTCTCTTGCTCAGAAAGGTACCTCCACTGCTTGTCTTACTTCCCGTACTCGTCCTTGGGTAATTGACTCTGCTGCCACCGATCATCTCATAGGTATATCCACCCTTTTTCGTCTCTTGAACTGTCCTCATCTTTACCTCCTGTTACTTTGACTGATGGCTCTTCTATACCCGTAGAAGGCATAGGGACTGTCAAATTATCCCCGTCTTTGCCCTTATGATATGTTCTTTTTATTTCTCGTTCACCCTTTAATTTGATATATGTTGCGAAGTTGACTAAAGATCTTAATGCTTGTGTTTCCTTTTTCCCTTATTCAGGATTTGACGATTCGGAGGACGATTGGCGTCAGGCATGAATCCGAAGGTCTTTACTACTTTGATGAATTGTCTACTTCTCCTACACCAACAGCGTGTCCTGCAACTGTGTCTCCTCACCAGATCCACTGCCGTGTTGGTCATTCTTGGCCAATATGAAGCTATTAGTACCTAGTTTAAGTCATTTATCTACTTTAGAGTGTGAGTCCTGTCAATTGGGGAAGTATCACCGTGTCCAATTTTCTCCCCGAGTTAATAAACGTGTGTCTAGTCCATTTCAATTAGTGCATTCCGATGTTTGGGGTCCACACCGTATTACCTCTGTTAAGGATATCGGTATTTTGTTAGTTTTGTTGATGATTTTTCCTGAACTACGTGGCTTTATTGAATGAAAAATCGTTAAAATCGTTCTGAGTTATTTTCTATTTTTTCTACATTCTGTAATGAAATTAAGCCTCAGTTTAATGTTCCTATTAAAATTCTCCGTAGTGACAATGGACAAGAATATTTTTCCCATCCTTTCACCACATATATGGCACAATATGGCATGCTTCATCAATCCTCGTGTGTTCATACCCCTCGGCAAAATGGGGTTGTAGAAAGAAAAAACCTTCACTTATTAGAAGTCACCCGTACATTGTTATTTGAGACGAGAGTCCCCAAGAATTTATGGGGAGATGCAGTATGCCGTCTTCCATCCTTGATGGGGGCACACCCCATGCCACTTTGTTTCCCACTACCCCACCTTTCCCTGTTGCTCCACGTGTGTTCGGGTGTGTCTGTTTTGTGCATCAACTTACTCCAGGTACCGATAAATAGGATCCCCGTGCTATTAAGTGTGTTTTCTTGGGGTATTCCAGAAGGGTAATGCTTTGGTGACAACTTTCATACAACCTCTTAAAAAATGTGTCTATCTCTCTCCTGTGTCACTGTGGGATCCAGTGACATTGAGAAAGATAGATACATCTTTTTAGGAGGTTGTATGAAAGTTGTATGAAAGTTGTCACCAAAGAATTACTCATTCCAGAACTATAAAGGGTTATCGTTGTTATAGTCCTTCTTGCTCGCTTTTTTGTTTCTGCTGATGTTACCTTCTTTGAATCTACTCCATATTACTCTGAGTCTCACTCTATTACTGATCCTGACTTTATGGTTCCCCTTCCCCTTTCCCCTCTCCCTACCTCCCAAAGTTGTGTTGGACCGTCCTAACCTCCAGACATACACCCACTATCATCAAAATGTTGAGATTATTCTGGATTTAGCTACTGCGCTTGTGGCCTTTGTGTCTTTAGATCCGCCTCCATCAGACTCGGACCTTCCGATTGCTCTCCGGAAGGGTAAGCGTACTTGTACTTCTCATCCTATTTCAAATTTTGTCTCTTATGATCATTTGTCTCCTACTTTCTCTTTGTTTGTTGCGTCTTTGTTTACTTTCTCTCTTCTTAAGTCTACGGCAGAGGCTCTTTCCCATTCAGGATGGAAACAAGCTATGGAGGATGAGATACTTGCCCGGTACGTGAGAATTGATACCTCTTCCTTCTGGGAAATTTGTGGTTAGGTGTCGTTGGGTTTTTACTGTTAAAATGCATCCTAATGGTACCCTTGATAGATTGAAAGCACTTCTTGTTGCCAAGGGCTATACTCCGGTTTATGGTCTTGATTATTCCGAGATGTTCTCTCCGGTTGCCAAGATTGCTTTCGTTCGTCTCTTTATCTCCCTTGCTACTTCTTATCACTGGCTGTTAACATCAGTTAGATGTCAAAAATGCCTTTCTCAATGGCACTCTTTTGGAGGAGGTTTATATCGAGCAACCACCTAGGTATGGTTTGTTGGTTGAAGAAGTCCCTATATGGTCTGAAACAGTCCCCTCGTGCTTGGTTTGGAAGATTTAGTGAAGTTGTTGAATTTGGTCTCCAGCGGTGTGGCGTTGATCACTCTGTCTTTTATAAGCACTCTTCAGCAGGTAAAATCCTACTTGTTTATGTTGATAATATTGTTATAACTGGAGATGATTCCAAGGGAATTCAGGAGTTGAAGCACTTCTTGCAAAAGCAGTTCCAAACTAAAGACTTGGGATAACTTAGACACTTTCTGGGCATTGAAGTGGCTAGATCTAGTGAAGGGATTTGTCTCTCTCAAAGAAAGTATGTTCTTGATCTCCTCTCTAAAACAGGCATGTTAGGGTCCAAGCCCTTGGATTCTCCAATGGATCCTAATATTAAGTTGTTACTAGATCAGGGAGAGCTCATTGATGACCCAGGACAGTACAAACGTCTTGTAGGGAAGGTTAGTTATCTAACAGTAACTAGACCTGATATTGCATTCGCTATTAGTGTGATCAGCCAGTTTATGGATTGTCCTCGGACGACCCATTGAGATGAAAATCTCAAAGGTGCTCCAGGACATGGTTTGTTATACAAAGACCATGGTCACATACGAGTTGAAGGTTACACTGATGCTGATTGGGCAGGTTCTCCTGGTGATAGGAGATCTACTACTGGCTATTGTGTTATAGTTAGGGGCAACCTTGTTTCATGGAAAAGCAAGAAACAAACTATGGTAGCTCGGTCTAGTGCAGAATCGGAGTATAGAGCAATGGCTCACACTACTTGTGAACTAGTATGGATGAAGCATTTATTAGAGGAACTTGGGTTTACTCAAACTACTTCAATGAGTTTATTTTGTGATAATCAAGCTGCAGTTCATATCGCTTCTAATCCCGTTTTTCATGAAAGGACAAAGCACATTGAAGTCGATTGTCACTTTGTTCGAGAGAAGCTTTTGGAAAATGTTATTCATACAGTGCATGTGAAGTCTGCCGATTAGTTAGCCGACTTGTTTACTACAGCATTAGGAGGGATTCGAGTGAAATATATTTGTAACAAGCTTGGAGCATATGACATGTATGCTCCAGCTTGAGGGGGAGTGTTAATAGTGTGTATTATTGTATATGTGTTGTCCCACATCGCTTAGCTAGTAAATTAGTTTAGGTGTTGGAAGCCTATATATAGGCCCTTGTAATATTCTTTTTATTCATTCAATATATGGTGATTCCACATATTTACAAGAACAAAAAAAGAAAAGACTATTTTTAAGATCCATGATATTGAAGACATTCATATTGGTTGCTTATTGAAAAGTTAGTTGTCATACATATCTCGAGCAAATGGTTATGCTCAGTCTTCTGGATTTGCATTTCCTATTAATTTATCTTCCTAATTGTCTCTAATAATAAATGAATGGATGCATCCTTTATGTGTACAGTTTTTGCATTGTCATGAAATGTGTTTTATCCCTACTGTCTTGTCACTCCAGTATTTAATCTCCCCTTTTCTTTTCGGTTTAGTGTTTTGACTCCATATTTCAAAGAAGATGTTCTTTATTCTGAGGAAGAGCTCAACGAGGAAAATGAAGATGGAATAACAATTTTATTTTACCTTCAGAAAATATATCCTGGTGAGTTTCAAACCCGTTGCTGCCCTGCTATCATCTTCATTTTGAACATGTATAAACTCTTTAATTTCCTACTGCAAACTAGAGGAGTGGAAAAATTTCGAGGATCGTATAGCAGATCCAAAACTTGGTTATGCAAGCAAAGACAAAACGGAGTTAATTCGTGAGTGGGTATCTTACAGAGGGCAGACACTTTTCAGAACTGGTATGGATAACAAGAACTGGTTTGGCTCGGTCTAGAAATATATATATATATATATATACGGAGAGGATCAGGACACCAAAAAAGGGGTTTGGGACGGACTTGCTTTTAGCGACGAAAAAAGCACATTTAGCGACGAAAAAAATTGTCGCTGAAAACAGCACCTTTAGCTGCGAAAAAATGTCGCTAGAAGCGAGTTTGTTCTAATCCAGTTTTTTGAAGTCCGCTTAAGATCCGGACTGTATATATGTATTCCACGTAGACTTTTACTTAAGCTGTCAAGTTGTGTTTGTCTTACTATCAGTGAGAGGGATGATGTACTACAGGCAGGCACTTGAACTCCAATACTTTCAGGATTTTGCTGGAGATAGTGGTTAGTGGTTTTATCACAGATCTTATGTTGGTATTCCAAGTCAACGTTTTAACTGTTATTTCCATCTGCTCTCTATAATTAACTATTTCTATAATTCATGTTTCTTTGCAGCTATTTATAGTGGCTACCGGACCATGGACAAGAACAATAAGGATCATAGAGATATCATGGAACTTTCAAAAGCTTTGGCAGATTTGAAGTTCACCTATGTTGTTTCTTGTCAGGTTTATGGTGCTCAGAAGAAATCCGCTGATAGTCGAGACCGAAGTTGTTACAATAATATTCTGAATCTCATGTTAACGTAAGTCAACTTTGTGAATGAACTTTTTAAGAGTTGTGGGTAGTTATCTGAATGTTAATGGCATTTCTTATCCGATATGTACTTTTCAGATATCCATCTCTACGTGTTGCTTATATAGATGAAAGAGAAGAGCCAAGTCATGGTAACTCTGAGAAGGTTTATTACTCTGTTCTGGTCAAGGGTGGGGATAAATTAGACGAGGTACGACAGAATTAGGAGATTTTATTCAAAGAACATTCTCAAGGCTCTGTTGGTTTCATGGATTTAGTCGGTGAAAATAAAGAAAAACACGAAGGAAACGTTATCTGTTGTTTGGTTACCTGGGAAAATAGTGAGAAAAATAAGGAACATAAGTCACTATTGTCGGAAAACACTAGGGAAATAGTTTCTTCATTGAATCCACAAACATGAAACAACAAAGCCTAAAGAAAAAAATTGACCGTATCTCTTTTTTTCCTCTATTTTGATCCAATGAAGAATATGTGTATATATATATATATATATATTTTTTTTTTTAATTAAAAAAAAAATTTTGGTCACTTGTTACTAATGGGAGCTCATAGATATCTGTACTTTTTGCAATGTTAGGAAATATATCGTATAAAGCTTCCAGGTCCTCCAACTGATATTGGAGAAGGAAAACCTGAAAATCAAAATCATGCCATTATTTTCACTCGTGGAGAAGCTCTGCAGACAATAGACATGAATCAGGTAACTTCAACATTGTATATCCTTTAAGTGTAGATAAATTGCCAAGCGACTCATTGTTAACCTTCAGGATAATTATCTTGAGGAAGCTTTCAAAATGAGAAATGTATTGGAGGAATTTCTCAAATCTCATCATGGACAGCGAAGACCCACAATATTGGGATTGAGGGAGCATATTTTTACTGGAAGGTTGGCTTTACCATGTAGCTAAACATCATATATATATATATATATATTTATATATTCTCAATTAGTGTTAATAGCTAGGGTCAACGAAATTAACAAGGAGAAATGTTATAGAACATGTTCTTATCTGGTGCCACTTTTTATTTGCAGTGTTTCGTCACTTGCTTGGTTTATGTCCAACCAGGAGACTAGTTTTGTGACAATTGGCCAACGAATATTGGCAAACCCTCTAAGGTGAGGCCTCTTCACTCTCCCAAGTCCCCCCATATCCCAGTGGAGTTAACCAAGAGAATTTTAGTACAATAGACGTTATAGATAAGTTGTGATTTAGAAGAAAATTTTGCCTAGCAAGGAAACAAAACAACTAATGTATAAATATTCCATTGTTAGCATCTGTGTCTGTGTGCATGTTGGTTTTTCTTTGGAGTGGGGCATTTAAGTAGCAAAATTCTTTGATACTGGTATACTTGTTCTTATTTGTTTCTTTTTCTGTGGTACAAGGTCTGATTAATTTGGAAAACTGGGTTTACTCATAAAGCTTGAAATTGTAGTCTGGTTATTTGATGTCAATAGGCCAACTAATGTACTTGTGGAACTATTTAATTCATCAATTTGACAAATAATTCGTCTACAGTCGTACTCTCTGAACTGATCCTACAAAGATTGAAATCTGCAGTTGGGGTTTTATGTATTTCGTGATACTTGTTCGTCAATAACAGTCCATTTTCTGCTTTGATGGTTCAATATCATCATATGATGAGCATAATAAGAGTGGATGTACGATGACTTTTTCTTCCTAGTACCTCACTTTCTTAATGATGTTCCATCCTTTTTCCCGTAGGGTACGCTTCCATTACGGCCATCCTGATATATTTGACAGACTCTTTCACTTAACAAGAGGTGGCATAAGCAAAGCTTCAAAAATAATTAACTTGAGTGAAGACATATTTTCAGGTAAACCTTTGGTTGTTGAAATAGTGAGTGAATGATAAGCATTAGATGGTGGTTAATCGGGTAATTCTATTCAGGTTACAATTCAACTCTGCGTGGGGGATATATAACACACCATGAATATATCCAAGTAGGAAAGGGGCGCGATGTGGGGATGAACCAGATATCTCTCTTTGAGGCTAAGGTTGCAAATGGTAATGGAGAGCAGACACTCAGCCGTGATGTTTATCGGCTTGGACGTCGGTTTGACTTTTACAGGATGTTATCATTCTACTTTACAACCGTCGGTTTTTACTTCAGTGCCATGGTATCTTAAACAAGCTAATCTGTTTGGTTTAACTTGATGTTATTTATATATTTTCTGAGTTACTTGAGAAATTTCATATTTTTTATTAGTAAATCTTAATTGGATTGTCTTAGAATTTGTTATGACATTCCCTCTAAGAAATTCTAGGTGAAGTGGATAGCGGTCGTTCAAACATAATATGTGAAGTAGTAGTAATATTACTTAGTTTGACAATAATTTGTACAAGGTAAAATCTAGGTTGGATGGTGGAGAGATTGCTGTTCACATCAATCCAGTACCAGGTTCAGGCCATCTTGTTGAATTCTCTAAGGCAGCTGATATTTACCTCTATACTTTAGTGGTATTGTTATCTAAGTTAGGACAAATAAACATATGGAAAATTAAAGGTTAGGGTGGAGGGTACATGAGTATTGTTGTTCATGTCAATTCAAAATCAGGTTAAGGCCAACTTGTTGAGTTCTCCAAGGCAGCTGAATTTAAGTTGTTAATATTCGTTCCTTGACTTCCTATCTTGCATTTTCCACCAAGTGAAATGCTCTCCCAAATTTGTTAAATGCATTTTGAATACTGTGTGAAAGTGTGAACTAAATCACATTGAACATTAATATTAAGTTATAGTTATAGCAATCCCAACACCGATGACCGACCCAACCCAAATAAAAGTGAATCAATTTTAGAACCAGACTGAAAAGGAAAAGAGTAGTATAGAGAGTTTCTAGTTGATTCAACTTTGTTTCAAGGCTTGAAAATTTTCTGTTGTTGGACATGCGTTGTTAAGAACTTGATCCTTATCCAAAATGTATATTATTTGTATTAGGTCTATTATGTCTATGTCCAACCTATCCCTCCTAGCATTCCTTATTGGCTGGTCCAACATGGATGATGATCTTTCTCTGGTTTGTTTGCTTTTTTTTTTCTTTTCAAAATTTTCTGTAGGTTTGTCTGCATATGTTTTGTGAGTGTTTAGAAGGGGTGGATCGAATCTTTTGTGTGTGCATGCTCTAGGCTTGCGTCCCACCCCTTGAAGCTAGTAGTAGGTTTTCCACCGTGTTCGGTTGTGTTACTCCTATGCCTCTAGGCTATGAAGCACCGACACGGACACGCGACATGGATACGACACGACTCGAATACGGCGACACGCTATTTCTCAAAAAAGCATGATACGATACGTTGGGGACACGAATTTTTTTACATATTTTTAAATATATACATTTACCATGTCTAATCAAAATTGGCATAAAAGCACATAAATCACAACAATATTATGACATTATCAATAACAAAGCCATTAAATAAAGTTAAAAAAACAGCTTCATTAATAGGCCAATAGCATTCATCAACATTCATCAACCAAGTTGAAGTACATTTGCACTCTACTAAATAATACATGAACTTGTCCCCTAAAATATGTCTATCTACATCAACCAAGCTCCAAAAGATATTGCTAACTACTAAATAATATATGAACTTGTCCTAAAAAATATGTCCATTTACATCAACCAAGCTCCAAAAGATATTTTCTAACCACTAGTATTAGTATATAACCCAAAAAGTATGTTTGTGATCATGAAGCAAGTTCCAAAAGATATTTGCAAATTACTATTTACTAAATAGTAAATACTATATGTATACCAAAAAAGATTTTCATCAACTCATTCTTCAAATATCTCATCCCCATCATCAGTAAATATCATTGCCTCCATCTCCGGTTCATCAAGGGAGAGTTGTGCAATCTCAAGCTCCCCAACATCTTCAAATGAATCAAAGGCATCACCGGCAATATCCCACATTTTGGTTTCTCCTCGAAGGTATTGTGGAGTTCTTCTAGATAAAAGGCGGAGATTACTATGAATGAAAACCAAGTCTTCAGCACGTTTAGGTGTAATCTTATTCCTTCTCATCGAGTGCACAAAAGAGTATGTACTCAAATTCCTCTCAGCACATGATGAAGAAGAAGGATGCACAAGTAGCTTCAAAGCAAGGGTTTGAAGCAAAGGTGCGCATGCACCATAGGTTACCCACCACTTTTAGGATCCATTTCATAGCGATGGTGAATAGAATCAACATCCCCAAACTCTCCCGACCTACTTGAGAAATCAACATACTCCGCAAACAACTTTGTTCGATCCTCCGAATTTGAAAAATATTTTTTCATGCACTTTAATCTTTCTCGAGCAACTTCCACATCTTTGTGTGGAGGAACTCGATGAGGATCCTCATTAAGCCATTGCTCGCTATAGTACCTTAAATAGAAGAAAAAAGAATTAAAGTAAGTCTGTGACTAAGAGTCTAAGACGCTCAACAAGTTATCATAGACTCACTCTTAGAATTTAGGAATTATAAGTCACCTTGGATTTAGTGAGTGAGCCAAGCAATGGAGGGGAGTGTTGTTCTTGTTTCAACGGTCCACGAGAATTTGATGCACCACTTCAAAGAAGGTAGATGACTCTTCCAAGTCGTTTTCCTTCATGCCTATGAATTGCAACCTTCACCTTTTCAATCATTGTGTCCCACATATCGTAAACCAAGTGAAGACAAGGCTTGTCCGTATCACAAGCCCTAAGCATATCATATATAGGCGACGTGAAGTAAAGTATATAATCTATTTTGTCCCACCAAACATCACCTAACACCTTCTCTTTCATAGTTCTAGCTTTTCCAGCATCATCCTCTCTATAGGAACTCCACTTTTCACTAATTACCATGGCTTGGAGACTACCTTTTATGAGCTTAAATCTCCTAAGCATAACAATCACCGAGGCAAAACGAGTAGTTGCAACTGAAAGTAATTTCAAAGGAACAAACTCGTTAAACATAGCCAATCTCATGGAGTGGTTCATGATAAATTTCTTGATGAACATCACTTCATCCGCAATGTCCGTGATCCAACTACACTCTTCGTAGGTGACTCGATTATTTTCAAGATTCTTTGCCATACAAATATTTTGCAAGGCAAGATTGAGTGTGTGAACCACACACGGTGTCCAAACAATATTAGGATATAAACCTTCAATAAGAAGTCCCGCAACCGCGCAATTCTTGGCATTATCGGTGATCACTTGAATAACATTATCGGGACGAACCTCCTCAATCACTTCTTTCAACAAACCAAAAATAAAAGCCTTATCTTTGGTTTCACCCGAACAATCCACCGCTTTAAGAAACATAGGTCCACTTTCCGTTACCGCCATAAAGTTAATCAAGGCCTCCTTTGTGAGTCACTACATCCATCACTCACGATGCTTACACCTTTTTCCCTCCACGTGCTTTTGAGAGGTTGTAGTAATCTCTCAACATTTGCCTTTTCTTGTTGGAGTAAACTTGTCCTCAACAAGTTATATCCCGGTGGCAAATATCCCAAAAGAGCATTGTTTGCGGCAAATGAAAAACAACTCAGGTAGTATGGGCTCCTTGATAGATGAAATGGTAAGCCCGAGGCATAGAACATCCTAGCAATCTCCGCGTGCATTTGGTCACGGGGCTTCAAGTTAAATGCCTTCCCAATAGCCGTACTTCCGCTTTCACTAGTCTTTCTCTTTTTCAAATCATAACCTCCTTGCACAAAACTATTCAAACCACCCGATGCCACACTAGAAGGGGGCAACGGTACTTTCTTTGGTGCATTTCTTCGAGCTTGCTCATTGACTTCATCCTCTAATTTTTGCATGTCCGTTATATCTTGTTGTTTCACTTTTTTACAAGCGGCAATACCACACCCACTCAATTTTAACAAATGAGCTCTAACCCTTGTATATGAACTTTGTTTAGTCTCATGGCAAAAATTGCATTGCCATGATATATTTCCCCCTCCAGTATTAGGTTTATCATCATATCTCGTAACATATTTCCAAAGAGGTTTTTCGTGTCTTCTTTATTGGTTGATGCCACCTCATTACTAGAATCCCTAGAAGACATGTATTGTAATCTAGGAAGGCACAAAATGGACAAAATTATAATCAGAGATTCAGAACCTAGGTAAACAAATACCCACATAAGACCCTAATGGATAACATATTCAAACATAGTTTGAAGTTAAAAGTATAAAGCCCTAAACTGATGCATGTATAAAAACCCTAGATTAGAACCCCTAAATCTCTTTTTAGTTTTTATAGTTGGGAACCATCCACAAAAGTGAGATTTTCAGCCACAAGAAGAGGAAAAAAAAAAAGGAAGAGAAAACGAAGGAGAAGACTATATGTGCGTCAGCGAAGCAGTCGGAGTCGCAGTTGCTCTCTTCTTCTTCTTCTTCTTCTTCTTCTTCTCTCTCTCTCTCTCTCTCTCTCTCTCTCTCTCTCTCTCTCTCTCTCTCTCTCTCTCTCCCTCTGTAATAACGTAAATGAAAATGAGATTCTAAGTTCTAAAAAATATCTTCTTCCTTTTATATTTTGTAAAGATTGTAAAGTTGTCTTATTTTTGTTTACAACCCATATAATATTTTAAAAACTTTCATTTACATCCGAAGTTTATAAAAACTTTCAAAAAATTAGAGTTTTACCCCCAAAATTTCAAAGTAGGGTATAAAAATGCCCATTTCGTGTCCTGCGCGTGTCGCCATCGTGTCGGACACTGCGTGTCGGGAGCGTGTCGGGTCGTGTAAGTGTCAGATTCGATGTCGACACTGATACGGGAGCCAAAATAGAGTGTCGGTGCTTCATAGCCTCTAGGGCTCAAAGTAGTTTGTATTGCTTAACTTCTATCTCATAGTTGTACCCATAGTTGTCAAATCGGGATTCGTATCGTGAATCGAAATGATACATGTGAATCGAATCGGGATTCGCGAATCGTGAATCGTAAGATTCGGTGACAAATTAAAAACCATATAAACATATTCTTTTCTTTTCTAGGCTTGTATAAACATATCCTTTTTGTTCTAGGCTTGTATGAACATATCCTAAGTGGTTTAAAAGAAGGTTGGTAATCAGTTTTTTTAAGAAAAAATTGAAAAACAAAAAAAACAAAAAAATTGGAACAATTAAGTTTTGTGCCTAGCAGTCAAGTGAATCGTAAGAATCACGAATTGAATCGTAAGATTCCCTTGCGAATCGTAAGATTCACTTTAGATTCTTTTACATATTCGATTCGTGCATCGATACGTATCGTTTTCATGATGAATCGTATCGAATCGTAAGATTCGTATCGCGAATCGTACGATTTTGACAACAGAGGTTGTACCTACTAAAGAAATTACTGTAGAAATGAGAGTATGTAAGAAAATTCTTGATCTGGAAACATGTTTTTCCCAGGTTACTGTGCTTACTTTATATGTATTCTTGTATGGACGTTTGTATATGGTTCTGAGTGGGATGGAGAGGCGAATTCTAGAGGACCAAACCATTCGTCAGAGCAAGGCCCTTGAGCAGGCTTTGGCTACCCAGTCTGTCTTCCAGCTGGGCTTGTTGCTGGTACTGCCTATGGTTATGGAAATTGGTCTTGAAAGAGGGTTTCGAACCGCCTTGGGTGATTTTATAATTATGCAGCTCCAGCTAGCCTCTGTGTTCTTTACCTTCCAACTTGGAACGAAAGCGCATTATTTTGGTAGAACAATTTTGCACGGTGGTTCCAAATACCGAGCCACAGGTCGAGGATTTGTTGTTTTCCATGCAAAGTTCGCCGATAACTACAGATTGTACTCCCGAAGTCACTTTGTGAAAGGGTTGGAACTAGCTATACTACTAATTGTTTATCAAGTCTACGGGCAGACATACCGCAGTTCAAATCTGTATTTGTTCATTACGTTCTCCATGTGGTTCCTGGTTGCTTCGTGGTTGTTTGCTCCTTTTGTGTTCAACCCATCTGGATTTGAGTGGCAGAAAACCGTGGATGATTGGACAGATTGGAAGAGGTGGATGGGAAATCGTGGTGGCATTGGTATCTCCCTAGATAAAAGTTGGGAATCGTGGTGGGACGGAGAACAAGAACACCTCAAGTATACAAATATCAGAGGTAGAGTGCTCGAGATTATCCTTGCATTTCGCTTCTTCATTTACCAATATGGAATTGTCTATCACCTCGATATAGCTCATGGCAGCAGGAGTTTTCTGGTAATTTTTTTTTGAATATATATATATGTATATATATTTGTTTTCTTTCACTAGTTCTCTTATATTCCCATAATAGGTCAATTTCCATCTTAGAATTTGGCTAAAAATTTTGTTTGAATATAGGTTTATGGACTTTCTTGGTTTGTTATGGCAACTGCTCTTCTGGTCCTAAAGGTATGCATACTAAAATCCCAAATGTGTTGTGAGAAACTTGATTCCAAAGTGGCTTGGTTGGAAATGTTACCTTTTACCACAATTTATATTTTTATGTATATCTATTTAATTTTCTCGGGTCTTGTACACATGCAATCACATGCCTGTGTACCTTATTATCAATGTTCATTTTCTCTGAGCTGCTTTTATTTGTACCTCGTTGCAATCAGATGGTATCAATGGGCAGACGGAGGTTTGGTACCGACTTTCAGCTAATGTTCAGGATTCTGAAAGCGCTTTTATTCCTTGGCTTCATATCAGTGATGACCGTATTATTTGTAGTATGTGGCCTTACTATAAGGGATTTATTTGCTGCTATCCTTGCCTTCTTGCCCACGGGGTGGGCCCTTCTTCTAGTAAGTTCAGATTTGTGCATTTTGATGGTAGTTTGTTGTTATGTGAGAGTGTGTAGTTAATAAAGATTATTGTTTGTTGGGGTGTGTGTGTGTGTGTGTTTGAAGATGGGTCAAGCGTGCAGGCCATTTTTGAAAGGCATAGGATTCTGGGATTCGGTGATGGAGCTGGCAAGAGCATACGAGTGTGTAATGGGACTCATAATATTCATGCCTATAGTCATACTCTCATGGTTCCCATTTGTATCAGAATTCCAAACACGGCTTCTTTTCAATCAAGCCTTCAGTAGAGGTCTCCAGATCTCAATGATTCTTGCAGGGAAGAAAGACAAGACCCCTTCCTCCATGTGATTTCGAATTCATCATCAAATTTACATCCACCTATAATGCACACGGTTCTTATATTTTGCTACTTACAACATGATGTTATTCACTCTCAATTGTAATGTTATGATTCATGTGTTGCATCTACCTCTAAACACATGTTGGGTTCCATTCACTATTTTGATGACTCTCTAACTATTTACCCCTTTAACACATTATTATACTACATTACATCTTGTCTTTTATAAGTTTTCGTTTTACCTCTTATTTTGACAAACACCTATTAACTTCATTGGACTAACTTATTTTTTAGGTTTAAATAAAAAATAGGGAAAATTAGATAGGAATCCCTAGTTAAGGAAATTTAGTGATTTAAGTACAACTAATTTTTTTTACTTTAATTTAGTTCCCTCGTTAGAGTAATTAGGTGATTAAGGTCCCTTAATTCCATTTTATTCCTAGCTAATGCCAACTATACCCTGAACAACTTTTAAGCCCTAGCGTGAGACAAGGAGAGAGCAGCAGCAGTAGCGCAATCTCTGGCAAGGGCAGGGGCAGAGGAACCGTCAACGACGGCGTCCACCGCCACATACCTTTCTCACCGGAGGCCGATGAGTCAATTGATTCTTCCGAAGCTCGAAATCGTAATCAAGTAGCAGATCCTTATTGAATAACGAAAAAATCGGTCGGATATGACCGTCCTGAAATGCATCCTCGGCAGCAACCGGCGATGTATCTATACCGCGACATGCAAAAGAGAAATCATCATCATCTTCATCGTCGTCGTCGTCTTCATCTTATTCAATTTCATGCTCTGATTGTTCCTGTTCATCTTTTATGGTGTTTTCATCAGGTGGTTCTGATTTTTCCACTTTGTGACCATCATAGGCTTCAAATTTCAGCTTTGCCCCAAATTCTTCACATACAATAGCTTCAGTTCTACGAATTCGTCTTGTAAGTAGATGTCCACGTTTGAAGATGAGGATAAGGGGTTAATAGCCTGCATGGTAAACCAATTGTATTCTCTATCTTCATCTCTCTCTCTAAAACTGTTTCTCGAAATAGCAAGAATCAATAAAAGTTTGGATTGGATGAGTGTGTGTGAAATGTAATGGTGGTTGGTTGGTCAGTAGTGGATGAGAGAAGTAAGAAGTAATGGGTTTAATTGCTTTGAATATGAACAGAGTAGTAGGAGATGTGAAATTTCACCATTGTTTGTTTTAAAATGTGCTCATAATAGTGCTGAAATTTCAGCACATTTGAATGTGGTAAAATTTTTGTTTATGAAGGTGGTAAAATTTTGATTGTGGTGATGACTTTCATAAGTTCTAACATTCCAATTAGAAGTGATGAATATTTTCAAAAGGTGTTCATATTTTGGTAAAATTTTACCACTTTGAACAAGGGTATAATCATCATTAAAAAAAAAAACCATTAATGATAAAAATCTCACCATTTTTTCAATTTCATCACTTTTCGAACTTTGATGAAATTTCACCACTTTGAACCGGGTATAATTGTCATAAATGAAAAAAAAAATCATTACTAATCAAAATTGCACTGCACTTCAAAATTTTTGTGAAATTTCACTACTTTGAACAGGGGTATTGTAACAACCCTAAAATTTCTATGTAAATAATTATTTTAATTATTATTTTCAGTTAGCAATATTATATGAGTGTGCCTATGTAAGACATGTGTTTGGAAAATTTTAAGTGTTTGGTGGACATATAAATTAAATTATGAGTGAGCGCGTTTAGTTTGGAAGTTATATTTTATTAATTTATATTTGTTAAAAAAATAAAATGAAGGGTTGATATGTATTTTTGTTATATAGTGTTTACAAGCCTGCGAATGTGTTAAATAATGTAATTAACATTAAAACTTAGTACCGGGGTCATGGGTACCCATTGGACTACTCATTTTAACACTTTGTACTGCATTCTGGGCTCATATAGGTCTCTTTTGTGAGCCCACAAGAAGAAAAACGGGATTTATATATTTTTGTGTGTTTTATTGACATGTGTTGTGTGTGTAGTGTACATATATCTTATATTAAAAACCCTAGCCACCCAAAAGAAAGAACAGACGTGTGGGTGTGTGTGTGTGTGTGTGTGTGTGTGTGAGAGAGAGAGAGAGAGAGAGAGAGAGAGGGAGAGAAGAAGAAGAAGAAGAAGAAGAAGAAGAAGAAAAGGGAGGAGAAAGGAGAAGGATTCCGGATTCGTGGTCACGTGGGGAATCGCGGAGCATTCGTGGTTGTCAATTTTGGATTGAACTAGGTGAGTTAAACTTTGTGTATCCGAGTATATATATATATATACACGTATGTATATATATATGTATGTGTATGGGAGTAAATTAGTGCATGTTAAATTTAATGGTTAGGGTCAAATCTTTGTAATGGATCGATACACGTTGCTATTGTTGAAGTAATTTAGATACATTCTTTCCCTTCGTGTGACTTTGCGATCATGACATTAGGGTATTCGAAAGGGTTAGGTGAATCGTTAGTTTGATCAAAACTATAGGTGAAATATTCATGTTTGTTAGAAAATATATGTGAAATTCGTTTTATGTGTAATTCACACAGTCGCAGAAACTTTAGAAAATTATTAGAAAATCGTGGCTTTGAATTTGAACATTCTGTCCGCGTGTCTCATGTAAAACGTGATTCTGCACGTTTTTCGTCTAATGATATTTTTCCTGATTCTGCACCGTTTGGGCAGAAATTTAAGATTACAGTAGCAGTTTTCAATAGAGTTCAACTTGCAAATTGGAGAATATGATTTCTTATTATGTGCTTTATGTATACTAATATTGAATGTTGGGTTGAGATTATTGTACCTAAAATAACTGATCTTATTTTGTGGTCATTTTGAGAAAAATGAGTAAATTAGATACGTTGAATAGTATATTGGGGATGTTGTAATTTGATTGGAAATTATTGAGGGAAGAATTGTTATGGGTTAATTGATAAAACCCTTTATTGTAAGAAATTGGAATACATCTAAAAGTTAGAGATGTGATTGGATGATAAGACGGAACTATGTGATAAATGTGAAATTCACAATTATTGGGATAATACGAACGATAAGTGATAATTGCAACATAGTTCTTTAGTGTTCACCACTCCCGTTGTGTGATATGTTTTTTTTTGGTAGCTCGACTTGCTGAGTGTACCCTTTTGCCAGTGGCTTCGTGATCAAGCTGGCCTAAGCCTTATGCTCGGCTTATTTGTTAGACGTCTAGGCATATTGACTGGCCTTCTGTGTGTATACCTAGTTTGGTTGATACCCCAACCAAACTAGCACCAGAGTGGATGTTAGTAGTATGTCCGGGCACACATGGGATATATGTGTGGGTGTACCATGGAGGGTGGCCAAGTGGTGAACCTAGGGAACACAAAGATAAATTAAAGGCTAATAAATAATGACAATGAAGTATTTCATAAGACTGATAAGCGTGGAAAAATAAATGCGATGTTTGAGTTAGAATGTGGACGGTTTGTATACAGAATTGGTTGCTTGGTCTATGATCATTCAATTTACAGGATGGTGGGCCCACTAACGTTTTACAGGTTTGGCTCACCATAAGTAAATGGGTAAGTATGAAATTCGTAGTAACTTTGGATTTTGGGCAAGAAACTACTTGCCACCACATAAATGGAAACTACTCTATTGTCCAGATATGTATGTGGAACTACCTGTCTTGACCCAAGAGTGTTGTAGTGTAATTTGTTGTCTACGGGTTCAAGTTGGATCCCTAAGACTTGTTATTTTGTTTAACTCATACCAGTCATGTGACTGACCCGAGTGTGTTATACATTCGGGGGCGTTTCTATATGAAACGTAGTCGAATGTATTTGTGCAGGTTTAGTTTTTTGGAGATTTTCGTTGGAGCTTCTGTTTGGGTGAAGAGATGGTCGTTGTGTTGTTTATTATTGGAATTGTACTTATTTTTATTGTACTTGATTGTATTTTATTTTCTGGCATTGTGGGCCAGTATGTATAATTGTAATAAATATGGTATATTGGGTATTGGGAACGTTGTAGTTGCTCTGACCAATGGATGTATAGATTTTATTCTTAGTTATTTTTATTTCAGCTGAACTCTATATATGGACATTTTATTTATGAAAATGATGTTTTTTTTTTAAATTGAAAAGTGATATAATATTTATAATGGAACTTTATTTCTTTTACAATGAAATGGATGTTTGGGAATACATGTTTAATAATAAAGAGTTTTTCTTTAAACACAAGATCACATGTCCTTATTTAAGGAGTATTAAATATTGTTTTCAATAAATTATCATTTAGCTTGTGTGAGGGTGTCACTCTCGTGATTTTTGGTAATTGAATATTAGTCCGGATACAGGCTCTGGATTGAATATTTGGTTGTCCAAAAAATCGGGGTGTGACAGTTTGGTATCAAAGCTTAAGGTTAACTTAGCGAGTCTAGGTGATCCTCGGAATGTGGATTAAGGAGTTGGTCAGAGTTATAGGTTTGCGATTTATTGGGTTCGGGTCATGTGTGTCTATGTGTTTACTTATGTAAACGTTAACTATAGATGTGTACCTATTATTAAAAAATAAAAAATAAAAAATGTAGTTGATTTTAAATGTATACCATATTAGGAGTATTGGTAACGTTATTTAATATTGATTAGTAGAGCATGCATCATTTTAATTCTCATGGGATGAAATAGTAGAGGGGAGATGTAATTTTCTTCGTCAGGCGGTTGAGTTCAGGAGTAGTACTGGAATATCTTCTTCGAGTTATTATTATCTGGCAGTATCAACTTAACATTCAGAAGGGTATTATTCTATTGGAGTATCGGGATTCTCTTATTCTCATAAGACTTATTATTTTATCAGCAGGATTTCTATTGTCCCTTTTCTTATCTACTGAGTTGATTATTGGACTTCATTTATTGGGCATTTGGATATTCTCAGAAGACTTATTATTTTATTAGCAGGATTTCTATTGTCCCTTTTATTATCTACTGAGTTAATTATTGGACTTCATTTATTGGGCATTTGGACTTCTTATACTATCGGCGAATCTGCCATATTCTCTATGGGTGTTCTGTACAACCGTCTATTATTACGGATTTTCTTGATTTCTGATTATTACTCTGATTATTACCAGACAAGGATATATTTCTCTTCAGTGCCAGTAAATATTTCTCAGATGTGGTTAGAGCGGTAAGTAAGTATTGGATATCCCGATGAAGTGTTGTGCGGGACACAGTAAGAGGGGAACATGTGCATACACGTAGTCATATCTTTGTGAAATTAATCAATTGTTGCTTTTAATAAATGGTTAATATCTAGTGCTTTATGTGAAATTATGTGCTTTATATTACTGGTGTTGTGTCTTGTGTGTCTGTTAAAATTTAACAAGCGACTATATGAGACTATGGGTATATACATGAGTGTTTCCTTGTTTGGATTATTCGCTCGATGTACCAGGTCTCATTACTGTCTGGAGTTAAACGATAGTGACACTTCGATGTTGGATTGCTTTCATTGTGTGTTTAACGTCATGCATATTAATTATCTGTATTTGTTGCACCCCAAATTTCGGGACGAAATTTCTTTAAGGAGGGTAGAATGTAACAACCCTAAAATTTCTATGTAAATAATTATTTTAATTATTATTTTCAGTTAGCAATATTATATGAGTGTGCCTATGTAAGACATGTGTTTGGAAAATTTTAAGTGTTTGGTGGACATATAAATTAAATTATGAGTGAGCGCGTTTAGTTTGGAAGTTATATTTTATTAATTTATATTTGTTAAAAAAATAAAATGAAGGGTTGATATGTATTTTTGTTATATAGTGTTTACAAGCCTGCGAATGTGTTAAATAATGTAATTAACATTAAAACTTAGTACCGGGGTCATGGGTACCCATTGGACTACTCATTTTAACACTTTGTACTGCATTCTGGGCTCATATAGGTCTCTTTTGTGAGCCCACAAGAAGAAAAACGGGATTTATATATTTTTGTGTGTTTTATTGACATGTGTTGTGTGTGTAGTGTACATATATCTTATATTAAAAACCCTAGCCACCCAAAAGAAAGAACAGACGTGTGGGTGTGTGTGTGTGTGTGTGTGTGTGTGTGTGTGTGTGTGTGAGAGAGAGAGAGAGAGAGAGAGAGAGAGAGGGAGAGAAGAAGAAGAAGAAGAAGAAGAAGAAGAAGAAAAGGGAGGAGAAAGGAGAAGGATTCCGGATTCGTGGTCACGTGGGGAATCGCGGAGCATTCGTGGTTGTCAATTTTGGATTGAACTAGGTGAGTTAAACTTTGTGTATCCGAGTATATATATATATATACACGTATGTATATATATATGTATGTGTATGGGAGTAAATTAGTGCATGTTAAATTTAATGGTTAGGGTCAAATCTTTGTAATGGATCGATACACGTTGCTATTGTTGAAGTAATTTAGATACATTCTTTCCCTTCGTGTGACTTTGCGATCATGACATTAGGGTATTCGAAAGGGTTAGGTGAATCGTTAGTTTGATCAAAACTATAGGTGAAATATTCATGTTTGTTAGAAAATATATGTGAAATTCGTTTTATGTGTAATTCACACAGTCGCAGAAACTTTAGAAAATTATTAGAAAATCGTGGCTTTGAATTTGAACATTCTGTCCGCGTGTCTCATGTAAAACGTGATTCTGCACGTTTTTCGTCTAATGATATTTTTCCTGATTCTGCACCGTTTGGGCAGAAATTTAAGATTACAGTAGCAGTTTTCAATAGAGTTCAACTTGCAAATTGGAGAATATGATTTCTTATTATGTGCTTTATGTATACTAATATTGAATGTTGGGTTGAGATTATTGTACCTAAAATAACTGATCTTATTTTGTGGTCATTTTGAGAAAAATGAGTAAATTAGATACGTTGAATAGTATATTGGGGATGTTGTAATTTGATTGGAAATTATTGAGGGAAGAATTGTTATGGGTTAATTGATAAAACCCTTTATTGTAAGAAATTGGAATACATCTAAAAGTTAGAGATGTGATTGGATGATAAGACGGAACTATGTGATAAATGTGAAATTCACAATTATTGGGATAATACGAACGATAAGTGATAATTGCAACATAGTTCTTTAGTGTTCACCACTCCCGTTGTGTGATATGTTTTTTTTTGGTAGCTCGACTTGCTGAGTGTACCCTTTTGCCAGTGGCTTCGTGATCAAGCTGGCCTAAGCCTTATGCTCGGCTTATTTGTTAGACGTCTAGGCATATTGACTGGCCTTCTGTGTGTATACCTAGTTTGGTTGATACCCCAACCAAACTAGCACCAGAGTGGATGTTAGTAGTATGTCCGGGCACACATGGGATATATGTGTGGGTGTACCATGGAGGGTGGCCAAGTGGTGAACCTAGGGAACACAAAGATAAATTAAAGGCTAATAAATAATGACAATGAAGTATTTCATAAGACTGATAAGCGTGGAAAAATAAATGCGATGTTTGAGTTAGAATGTGGACGGTTTGTATACAGAATTGGTTGCTTGGTCTATGATCATTCAATTTACAGGATGGTGGGCCCACTAACGTTTTACAGGTTTGGCTCACCATAAGTAAATGGGTAAGTATGAAATTCGTAGTAACTTTGGATTTTGGGCAAGAAACTACTTGCCACCACATAAATGGAAACTACTCTATTGTCCAGATATGTATGTGGAACTACCTGTCTTGACCCAAGAGTGTTGTAGTGTAATTTGTTGTCTACTGGTTCAAGTTGGATCCCTAAGACTTGTTATTTTGTTTAACTCATACCAGTCATGTGACTGACCCGAGTGTGTTATACATTCGGGGGCGTTTCTATATGAAACGTAGTCGAATGTATTTGTGCAGGTTTAGTTTTTTGGAGATTTTCGTTGGAGCTTCTGTTTGGGTGAAGAGATGGTCGTTGTGTTGTTTATTATTGGAATTGTACTTATTTTTATTGTACTTGATTGTATTTTATTTTCTGGCATTGTGGGCCAGTATGTATAATTGTAATAAATATGGTATATTGGGTATTGGGAACGTTGTAGTTGCTCTGACCAATGGATGTATAGATTTTATTCTTAGTTATTTTTATTTCAGCTGAACTCTATATATGGACATTTTATTTATGAAAATGATGTTTTTTTTTTAAATTGAAAAGTGATATAATATTTATAATGGAACTTTATTTCTTTTACAATGAAATGGATGTTTGGGAATACATGTTTAATAATAAAGAGTTTTTCTTTAAACACAAGATCACATGTCCTTATTTAAGGAGTATTAAATATTGTTTTCAATAAATTATCATTTAGCTTGTGTGAGGGTGTCACTCTCGTGATTTTTGGTAATTGAATATTAGTCCGGATACAGGCTCTGGATTGAATATTTGGTTGTCCAAAAAATCGGGGTGTGACAGTTTGGTATCAAAGCTTAAGGTTAACTTAGCGAGTCTAGGTGATCCTCGGAATGTGGATTAAGGAGTTGGTCAGAGTTATAGGTTTGCGATTTATTGGGTTCGGGTCATGTGTGTCTATGTGTTTACTTATGTAAACGTTAACTATAGATGTGTACCTATTATTAAAAAATAAAAAATAAAAAATGTAGTTGATTTTAAATGTATACCATATTAGGAGTATTGGTAACGTTATTTAATATTGATTAGTAGAGCATGCATCATTTTAATTCTCATGGGATGAAATAGTAGAGGGGAGATGTAATTTTCTTCGTCAGGCGGTTGAGTTCAGGAGTAGTACTGGAATATCTTCTTCGAGTTATTATTATCTGGCAGTATCAACTTAACATTCAGAAGGGTATTATTCTATTGGAGTATCGGGATTCTCTTATTCTCATAAGACTTATTATTTTATCAGCAGGATTTCTATTGTCCCTTTTCTTATCTACTGAGTTGATTATTGGACTTCATTTATTGGGCATTTGGATATTCTCAGAAGACTTATTATTTTATTAGCAGGATTTCTATTGTCCCTTTTATTATCTACTGAGTTAATTATTGGACTTCATTTATTGGGCATTTGGACTTCTTATACTATCGGCGAATCTGCCATATTCTCTATGGGTGTTCTGTACAACCGTCTATTATTACGGATTTTCTTGATTTCTGATTATTACTCTGATTATTACCAGACAAGGATATATTTCTCTTCAGTGCCAGTAAATATTTCTCAGATGTGGTTAGAGCGGTAAGTAAGTATTGGATATCCCGATGAAGTGTTGTGCGGGACACAGTAAGAGGGGAACATGTGCATACACGTAGTCATATCTTTGTGAAATTAATCAATTGTTGCTTTTAATAAATGGTTAATATCTAGTGCTTTATGTGAAATTATGTGCTTTATATTACTGGTGTTGTGTCTTGTGTGTCTGTTAAAATTTAACAAGCGACTATATGAGACTATGGGTATATACATGAGTGTTTCCTTGTTTGGATTATTCGCTCGATGTACCAGGTCTCATTACTGTCTGGAGTTAAACGATAGTGACACTTCGATGTTGGATTGCTTTCATTGTGTGTTTAACGTCATGCATATTAATTATCTGTATTTGTTGCACCCCAAATTTCGGGACGAAATTTCTTTAAGGAGGGTAGAATGTAACAACCCTAAAATTTCTATGTAAATAATTATTTTAATTATTATTTTCAGTTAGCAATATTATATGAGTGTGCCTATGTAAGACATGTGTTTGGAAAATTTTAAGTGTTTGGTGGACATATAAATTAAATTATGAGTGAGCGCGTTTAGTTTGGAAGTTATATTTTATTAATTTATATTTGTTAAAAAAATAAAATGAAGGGTTGATATGTATTTTTGTTATATAGTGTTTACAAGCCTGCGAATGTGTTAAATAATGTAATTAACATTAAAACTTAGTACCGGGGTCATGGGTACCCATTGGACTACTCATTTTAACACTTTGTACTGCATTCTGGGCTCATATAGGTCTCTTTTGTGAGCCCACAAGAAGAAAAACGGGATTTATATATTTTTGTGTGTTTTATTGACATGTGTTGTGTGTGTAGTGTACATATATCTTATATTAAAAACCCTAGCCACCCAAAAGAAAGAACAGACGTGTGGGTGTGTGTGTGTGTGTGTGTGTGTGTGTGTGTGTGAGAGAGAGAGAGAGAGAGAGAGGGAGAGAGAAGAAGAAGAAGAAGAAGAAGAAGAAGAAGAAAAGGGAGGAGAAAGGAGAAGGATTCCGGATTCGTGGTCACGTGGGGAATCGCGGAGCATTCGTGGTTGTCAATTTTGGATTGAACTAGGTGAGTTAAACTTTGTGTATCCGAGTATATATATATATATATATACACGTATGTATATATATATGTATGTGTATGGGAGTAAATTAGTGCATGTTAAATTTAATGGTTAGGGTCAAATCTTTGTAATGGATCGATACACGTTGCTATTGTTGAAGTAATTTAGATACATTCTTTCCCTTCGTGTGACTTTGCGATCATGACATTAGGGTATTCGAAAGGGTTAGGTGAATCGTTAGTTTGATCAAAACTATACGTGAAATATTCATGTTTGTTAGAAAATATATGTGAAATTCGTTTTATGTGTAATTCACACAGTCGCAGAAACTTTAGAAAATTATTAGAAAATCGTGGCTTTGAATTTGAACATTCTGTCCGCGTGTCTCATGTAAAACGTGATTCTGCACGTTTTTCGTCTAATGGTATTTTTCCTGATTCTGCACCGTTTGGGCAGAAATTTAAGATTACAGTAGCAGTTTTCAATATAGTTCAACTTGCAAATTGGAGAATATGATTTCTTATTATGTGCTTTATGTATACTAATATTGAATGTTGGGTTGAGATTATTGTACCTAAAATAACTGATCTTATTTTGTGGTCATTTTGAGAAAAATGAGTAAATTAGATACGTTGAATAGTATATTGGGGATGTTGTAATTTGATTGGAAATTATTGAGGGAAGAATTGTTATGGGTTAATTGATAAAACCCTTTATTGTAAGAAATTGGAATACATCTAAAAGTTAGAGATGTGATTGGATGATAAGACGGAACTATGTGATAAATGTGAAATTCACAATTATTGGGATAATACGAACGATAAGTGATAATTGCAACATAGTTCTTTAGTGTTCACCACTCCCGTTGTGTGATATGTTTTTTTTTGGTAGCTCGACTTGCTGAGTGTACCCTTTTGCCAGTGGCTTCGTGATCAAGCTGGCCTAAGCCTTATGCTCGGCTTATTTGTTAGACGTCTAGGCATATTGACTGGCCTTCTGTGTGTATACCTAGTTTGGTTGATACCCCAACCAAACTAGCACCAGAGTGGATGTTAGTAGTATGTCCGGGCACACATGGGATATATGTGTGGGTGTACCATGGAGGGTGGCCAAGTGGTGAACCTAGGGAACACAAAGATAAATTAAAGGCTAATAAATAATGACAATGAAGTATTTCATAAGACTGATAAGCGTGGAAAAATAAATGCGATGTTTGAGTTAGAATGTGGACGGTTTGTATACAGAATTGGTTGCTTGGTCTATGATCATTCAATTTACAGGATGGTGGGCCCACTAACGTTTTACAGGTTTGGCTCACCATAAGTAAATGGGTAAGTATGAAATTCGTAGTAACTTTGGATTTTGGGCAAGAAACTACTTGCCACCACATAAATGGAAACTACTCTATTGTCCAGATATGTATGTGGAACTACCTGTCTTGACCCAAGAGTGTTGTAGTGTAATTTGTTGTCTACTGGTTCAAGTTGGATCCCTAAGACTTGTTATTTTGTTTAACTCATACCAGTCATGTGACTGACCCGAGTGTGTTATACATTCGGGGGCGTTTCTATATGAAACGTAGTCGAATGTATTTGTGCAGGTTTAGTTTTTTGGAGATTTTCGTTGGAGCTTCTGTTTGGGTGAAGAGATGGTCGTTGTGTTGTTTATTATTGGAATTGTACTTATTTTTATTGTACTTGATTGTATTTTATTTTCTGGCATTGTGGGCCAGTATGTATAATTGTAATAAATATGGTATATTGGGTATTGGGAACGTTGTAGTTGCTCTGACCAATGGATGTATAGATTTTATTCTTAGTTATTTTTATTTCCGCTGAACTCTATATATGGACATTTTATTTATGAAAATGATGTTTTTTTTTTAAATTGAAAAGTGATATAATATTTATAATGGAACTTTATTTCTTTTACAATGAAATGGATGTTTGGGAATACATGTTTAATAATAAAGAGTTTTTCTTTAAACACAAGATCACATGTCCTTATTTAAGGAGTATTAAATATTATTTTCAATAAATTATCATTTAGCTTGTGTGAGGGTGTCACTCTCGTGATTTTTGGTAATTGAATATTAGTCCGGATACAGGCTCTGGATTGAATATTTGGTTGTCCAAAAAATCGGGGTGTGACAGGTATAATTGTCATAAATGAAAAATATAATTTTCACCATTTTTTAAAATGTCACCACTTCAAAATTTGGTAAAATTTCACCACCTTAACCAGGAGTATAATCCTCATAAACAAAAAATATACACATTTCTCCACTTTTTAAAAATTCCACCACTCTCCAAAATTTGGCGAAATTTCACCACTTTAAATAGGGGTATTATCATCATATACAAAAAAAATCAATACTGATAAAATTTCACCACTTTGAACAGGGGTATAAAATAATTTATAGATAATATAAGGGATGTTTTAAAATTTGGAGGCCATGAAATTTCACCTCACCACTGTGTTTAAAATTGATGAAATTATAATTGTGGTGAATACTTTCATAAACTTCACATGTTTTGACCAACCAACCACCATTATATAACTTGTCTGAGCACCAAATCATGAAAGTGGTAAAATTTGTATTTATCAAAGTAGAGAAAATGTCGTTGTGGTCAAGATTTTCTAAAAATTCACTACATTTCACTACCTTTGAAAACATTGTGAAATTTCAGTAATGTTTTATAAGGCGTTCAAAACATGGTAAAATCCAAGTAAAAGAATTTGTCAAAACATAGTGAAATTTTACCACTGTTTTAAAAGGCCGGTCAAAACATAGTGAAATTTCAAGCAAAAGAACTTCTCTGAGAACCAAACCATGAAAGTAGTCAAATTTGTTGTTGTAAAAGCGGTGAAATTGTGATTGAGGTCATTTATTTCATGAATTTTGACAAGTTTTGATATCCATAATTAGCAGCAGTGAAATTTCACCACTTTTTTGAACAATGGTGAATTATTGTGGCATTTTAGGGTAAAAAAAAAAAAAAAAAACTCTGCTTTGGCTCATATAAAAATTAAGTAATGCATGTATAGAAGTCGTGAAATTTCAGCACTATTTTGACATGAAACTTCACCATGTTTAATAGTCATGGTTGTACGCGTAATAGCGCTAATCACAATTAAGTGACTTTCAACATGTATTGATTTCACCATGTACTGAGCAACATGTATTGAATTTTGAATAACAAACATGAAACTAGAGCTTTTGAAAAGAAAATGATTTTATATTCGGAATAAAACATGAGAATTACCGTCTTGCGAAAAACAGTCAAGTTACAACATTCTTATCCAACTATGCTTTATCACTTAACTGTACATTTATATATCCAACTATGCTTAGGCTTAGTTTGGCCCCCACGTGGTGCTTCTCCTTTTTTAAAGCCCAATTTCATGTTAATTCATTTGGTAACTAGTTTATGAGCTTTGCAAAAATTGAATTTAGGGCTTTTTTGGAAGGAGCTTTTAAAAGCTCTAGAATGAAGCTTTTAAAAGCTCAAGGTTGCTTTTTGATTTCATGATGTCTTTTTGAAGAGTAGTGTGTCACT
Organism: Hydrangea macrophylla; assembly: GCA_033977485.1. Lineage (NCBI taxonomy): Eukaryota > Viridiplantae > Streptophyta > Magnoliopsida > Cornales > Hydrangeaceae > Hydrangea > Hydrangea macrophylla. The sequence goes on from CM066982.1 coordinate 54,864,052, forward strand.
TGTATAAAATTATCAAAGAACTTAGTAATAAATTTCATAAGCTCCTTTTAAAAAGCCACATGGGGGCCAAACTAAGCCTTAGTCATATAAAAACAAAATATTACAGAAGGGCGTTATTTTTAGTATATCAATATGCTCCTGCCTTAGCTCATATATTCCATTAACGTAACCATGGAGACTAAGGTGCACCAGTTCTTGCCTCCTTGTGATTGGTCTGAGATGGTAGGTAGATCAGTGTGACTTTTCTGCAAGTGATACAACAAATGTTAAAAGTGTATATTACAAACTGTCATAGTTTAGAAGTTGTGAAATTTAACATATATCAAATAGGACTATGAAGCTTTCAAGTTTGATTTTGAAGTGTAAATGTAAAATTTGAGTATCAACAACAGTTTGGCATTTCCCAACACTTGGTATTTTGAGCATCAATAAAAACAATTTTATATCACAAAGTAGTAAAACAATAGTTCGAGCACGGTAATGAACTTTCACGACATTCAAAGTGATGAAATGTGGTGGATTGTTCTACAATAAACGACACTAGTGAAATATGTTGTGTTCATCAAAGTGGTGAAATCATGATTTTGGTCAAGAATTTCCTAAATTTCACAAGGTTTGAAATCCAAAATTCGCAAGTGGTGAAATTTTACCACATTCATGTTTCTAGACTATTCTCAGCACCTAACCTCGAGTGTTGTGAAACTTATGTTTATCAAAGTGGTGTAATTATGATTGTGATAAAGAATTTATAAACTTCACAGGCTTTGACATCGCTTGCAGAGAGAATAAGGGAACCTTTGTGAGGGGAGCTAGGCAGTTTGTAGGTGCAGCTAGCATTGGAAACAATGTCAAATTCTGGCTTGTAATCCTTCTTATTGATACCCACAACAAACATGCGGGTGTCCTTGCTAGGGGCTGAGATGTTGGCTTTCTTAGCAGTTAGCACCCACCCAGATGAACAAAACAAATCAAGAGAGTTAAAAAATTACAGACAGAACTCCACCTCAGAAATTCTGTACAAGATGCAAATACTCAACAGGTCCAGAAATTGATATCAAATTGATCCCCAAGTCAATTCAAGAAAAAACCCATGATTGGAGCTGAAGAAACTTATGAATAGATTGTCTCGTGACCCCAAAGAGTGATTAGAAGAAAGGAAGTAAATTGGTATTGAGACCTTATCTTATTTTGAACCCCTAGGGAATTTAGATTAATCACACAGAGGATTTATCTTATAAAGAACAAATCATCAAATGTTTCTGTAAGCAGAGATCAACAGAAAAACATAAATACGACAAATTATTGTAAGTTATGGGGATCCGACAAACCTTCAAATGGGCAGCAGCCTTGTCTTTATCAGTGAACACACCAGTTGACTCCACAACGAATTCAGCTCCAGTCTCAAACTAAGGTATCTCCTCCGGATTCCTAAGATTCCCATCACAAAATAATCTCATAATTTCCAATTTTAGGAACAAAAACACACATTTCCATAAACAAATACATACCCACACCCCTATATAAATGTAGATATACAAATTATACACAAAGACGGTTTTATATGCACCCAACTATAAGTAATAGGGGAACGTACCTATTACCAAATACAGCAGCCGGCTTATCACCAAAGAGAGGGGTCTGATTTGTTCTTTGTAATAACTAATGATTCCTCAAAAATCAAGCTATGAAAGAAATGGAATCTGTGGGAAGTGGCACTGGTGTTACCATTCCAACAGAGACAGAAATATACATATATATATATATATATATAGATAGATACAAAGATTCTCTAAGGAGGGTCACCTCTCTTTATTAAAAAGAGCACTCTCTTTTGACCGTTGGATTGTGTTTAAAAACTGTGAAATGACAAAACTGTCATTAATGAAAATTGAGGGACTTATTGAGACACAATTTTTTTAGTTGCCCATAAACCAACATAATTATATAAATTGTCCTTTTATCTAATTGATCCTAAAAAATATATCCTTGAAATTCGGTCCTTGAAGTTTTTAAAGAGAAACAAAGGTCCTTTGGTAATAAGTTCAAAATTTGGAACTGGTTTAGCCACAGCTCCCCGTCCAAAATAATTTTGTTAAAAGATCCTCTTTTTTTCTTTTTTTTTTTTGAGTTATGCTAACTACACCTAAAATATACACCTAAAAGAATACAAGCCGACATAGATCTCTTAAAATGCTCCATATGTTCATATATTTGGTAACTAAAGAGTATTTTACGAGATCCACATTATCTTGTGTTCGTCTTAGGTGTACATAGCATTACCTTTTTATTTTTTTATTTTATTTTATTTTATTTTTAAAATTTTTTTTTTTAACTTTTTTTTATTTTGTTGGGGGGTTGTTTTGTGTGTGTGTCCACGATACCCCTCAAATTGAAAAGGGATATCAACAAACATATCCCTTAATATCTCCTCATTAAATTCAAAAGTTTAGGATTTGCTAATATTCAATCTTCTTCCTCGTTTTTCGAAGTCATAACTCTTCTCCACCTTAGAAAAATAATTGAGTATGTAACTAAACATTGTTGATGAAACACAAGTGTTCAAAACGCTATTTTTTTTTTGGGGGAAACTGTTTGAGAAATTTATAGTGTTCAAAATGTTGAAATTTTCAAAGAATTGTTTCTAAAACATCAAATTTTACGAAAAATTGACTTTTGTAGAGTAAAAGTTGAAGCAAATTGAGAGTAAAAAGGACGTAATACATTAAAGAAAAGTAGCATAAATTTTAACTTAAAAGGTTTTTATTTGAGGAGTTATGACCGAAGCCTCTAAATACAAATTTCCATTTTTTTTTTTTGGTCCTTTTGAAAAGTAAAGTCAAATTTATTGACATAAAGCAACAAGATTAACCTCCAAACAAATGGAGTCCAACACACCCGATACAAACCAACCAACATGGCCAACACCAAAAAAGAACACAAGGGGCACTTAAACATGTTTTTAAGAAGGGTAAGTCTATTGTGAGAATCTTCTCATATGAGAAAGCGGGTTTTAACTGTTGGATTAGAATCTAATCATAAGATTCTCAAGAATTTGGAGATGCATTTATTGCCAGATTCTCATCCAACGGTTAAAATCCGCATTCTCATATGAGAAGCTGCTCACTGTAGACTTGCCCTTTTAAGAAAGCTACAAATACAGGGAAAGGAAAAAATATAAAAAATAAATAAAAGGTTTGAGGCCGACACCAACTCTCTCCATCTCTTAGGCGCAGGTTTGAATCCCCCCGTCCCCCATGTGAGAGAGAGAGAGAGAGAGAGAGAGAGAGAGAGAGTGATTGAAAGACTTGCATGGTCGGTGCATTGCAAAAGAAATAGTTACCAACTGTCTCTCATGCAAATTACGAACCCCAAACCAAACCCCCAACCTCCCCCCCCCCCATTACACACACACCCCCCACCCCTTTCAGCTCATTCTTTTTTAAAGATAAGATAAACCCTCTATTGGCATAGGCTAAAAGTTTGGTTTATCCTTTCTTTCCTTATTATCTCTTAATTATCGCCCCAAAAGAAAAATGACACTTGTGTGAGACCAACTATAATATGGAGATTTTGGTTCGATCCCTAGTTTGATGTGATAATTAATTGTTTTTTCCATTACAAGTGATTCAACATAAGCATGTCAATTCATATGTAAAAATAAAAGAAAGCGAAAAACATATTCTATTATCTATGAAATATACACTTGATTTTCCTTGCGAAGAGGAAGATTGAAGAAAGTGACTCAACAAGCTTGGAAAGACACATTGTTTTGATCGATTTTAATTACTAAATGTTATTTTTCTTTAATTTTGCAAACCAAATGGAGACTACAACCCAATGAAAATGTATTGAATCAAACAAGCAGACGATGTAAACAAAAAAGTAGGGAGTATTGAAGGAACTGAATTGAAAATGAGTTATTATATAGTTATTTGCAAATAGTAGCAAACAACCCAATGAAAATGTATTGAATCAAACAAGCAGACCATGTACAACACATGATATGTGACACAAAAAGTAGGGAGTATTTGAAAGGAACTGAATTGAAAACGAGTATTATTTGCTATTATTATTAGCAAATAATAGCACACACCAAGAAGGGAGGGGAAAGGTTGGGTTTGTAAGCTAGGAGGAGGAGGAGGTTTGGGCGGTGGTGTTGTTGGAAGGGCTGTTGTTGTTGTATAAGGATTTAAGCTGCCTGCTAATGAGCTTGCTGTTATGGAGAGCAGCCATTTGGAGTTGTAAGTCATCAGACCACCACTGCTCCAACCCATGTGCTTCTTGAAATTTCTGCTTTCCCTTTGACAAAACAAATAGCTTTGCACCACCACCACCACCCACCACTTCCCCCCCACCACCGTTTGACGTATTATTATTATTATTATTATTATTATTCTCCTTCTCATCTTCTTCGGAATCATGCCGCTGCTTTTCCTCCGTGTAATAGCAACAGATATAATCGCTGTTATTCACGTATAAATGAGGTGCCCATTTCTTCTTCAATCTTCCTCCTACTCCTACTTCACAAGTTGTTTTTACCACCCCCTCCTGATCATCGTCACCAAGCATCATCGACTTGAATCTCTTCCAAACAAACCCTGCTTTTTCCCCTATATTTCTAAAGCTCATAGCCAGTGAAACAGAAGGTGGATTGAACAAATGTGTCTCAACCAGTATTCCTTGTTTGGCCAATGATTTTCCTACTTGGAGAGCAAAACCTGCCCCCAACGAATGGCCTGCAACACATACATTGTTGCTACCGTATCTATCGGCCAATGACTTTAAGGCCTCCAAAGCTTTACTAAACCTGACAGAACCCTTTAAACTTTCCCAGGCCAGAAACCTGAGATCATCCTCTATATCTCGTCTAATTGTTGGGCTTTTGAGTAATGTTCCTCTGATTGCCAAAACTGCCCTCGGTGCACCACTGGGTCTGATGAGTATGAAGTCAGATAGAGCTGCAGATCGATCCCATTCGAGTATTGCACCGAATATCGATCCATCTCTCTCATCAATCAAGGTTTGGGCAAGCTTGTACTTAAAGGGTATCCACCATTTTGGAGCCAAAGCCTTTTCGTTTTCTCCTTTTTCTTCTTCTTCTGATGATCTATTCTCTTGTCTGTCAAGCTCAAGCAAGTAAACTGCTTGTATGAAGCAGGCTATTACTGTCCTTTTGTAATTCCCATCTTTCCTGTAAAACATACACACACATGTATATACATTACATGTACAGTTCATCAATTATTTCTGACATTATACCAAAACAACATGGGCATTTATCCAAAACATTTATCCACAGCAAGATTGAATATTAGTACACAATATGTAAAAATTTTACCAGCTAAAAAGAAGCAAGATTTGCTGATTGAATGAATAGCTAAGAGTCAAAGTTCAAAAAGGCTCTAAAGTTTGGAAGAGAGGGAAAAAAAAATAAATAAATAAATAAAAATAAATTCCAGAGTGAACAGCAGAACTCATGGCTAAGCCAATTAAAAATGCAGAATCCCAATCCCTGATGAGGACAAGCAGCATATATACCTAATTAAAGTCCAATATTTCTAGGAGCACATTACAGTCAAATAGCTCTCTCTCTCTCTCTCTATATATATATATCTATATTATATGAGTAATGCTAGATGCACTCCCAAATGCACAACCAAATGCACAACCCTGCTTAAAAATATTGGATTTCGTGCTGAAAAGCTTGCACACCCTGCACACCCCCTTTTTTGTGTACAGACTTTTCAACACGAGGTCCAACATTTTTAAGTAGGGTTGTGCATTTGGTTGTGCATTTAGGAGTGCATATAGCATTACTCATATTATATTGTACAACTTTGTCCTACTAGGACACATTAGAAATATGACTAGGATGATTATTGTATGACTAGGATGCTGACATGGACTAGGTTAACTACCCCCAACCCCAGCACCTCTCACTCCTCACGAGTTCATTCTGTGATTTTTTTTTTTTAATCAGAGCTCTCTCTATCACCCATCCCCACCCCCACCCCACCGCCTCTCTCTCCCTCCACCAAACACCCACTGCCCCTCTCTCTCTCTCAATCGCTCTCGATCTCGATCTTGAATCCCTAGCACACTGCCTTCTCCAACTGCAACACTGACCACGACCAATGCCCAGTGCCACCAACATGGCTACCGACCACGGCAACCGCACCCCAATCCAACCTTATCAAACAGAGCATTTGAGTTTTTTTATTTAGGGCTTCTATAAAGTTTTGGGTTTTTGGATTTAGGGCTCTTAAGTATTTGGTCTAATACCAATATTGTTGATGTAGTACCATTCTACTATGTTTTGTTGTGGTTTTTCAATTGGTGAGAGCCTCGATTAATTTAATAATTAATTTTTTTTTTGGTGTTTTATGTTTGTAGAGTACCATGGAATTCGTACAAATAGAAGTGCTCATTTGTGCTTTTAGAACCAGGTAGCCATCTTTTATTTTTTTCCAGTGCTATGATCTATGAATCTATATAGTTTATTGGGTATTTTCAATTCAATCCATTTGTGCAGAATTTGATTGTATTGATGACCATTTATGTAGATTTACCTGTATTTGATCAGAAAGTTCTCACTTCCCTGAACTTGGTCAGAAAGGTGATGCACCCATTTCCCATATACACTGGTATGCAATTTTGCAAATATGGATTTCTAAAGATTTGATGTTACTGGATTTGTTTTTGTTTATTTTGATGTTACTCCATGACTTCTTTTTTTTTTTTTTCAATTTTCTTAGAATGAGAGAAAATTTAAAGCTAAAAACAAATTGTATTAATTTTGCCGTATAAATTGTTGTAACTATTGGGATTGATGTGATTATTTGTGTGTTTATTAGTATGGAATCAAATTGTATATTTTTTTTTCCCTATTAGGTGTGTTGTTCCGCTAAATTTTCGGAAGTGGTGTTCGGATAGTTCAAAGGGCTTCAATTTTGTACACGCGCCCCAGAGCGTCTTCCACCTCTTTTGATTTAGAGGTAATTTTTTTTTCACTGTTTGAAACATTTTTGATATTTTTTTTTTGGTCTTAAGAGAGGGGGTCTCTCAATTTCCGCATTGTAAGAATAAGTTATTGTCAATTTTTTTTACTGTTTGAAACATCTATGATATCAATTTCAACATTGTAAGAAAATATTTTTGTCATTTTTTTTTAAACTGTTTGGAACATCTATGGTATCAATTTCAATATTGTAAGACGAAGTTTTGAGATAAAAACAAGAGCTAGGTGGTGAATTCATCAGTGTGAATTATCTATATTCTCTTCCATTTTTCTTTTCTATTTTTCCCTTATTAGTGTATCTCTATGTTTTAGAATAATTAAAAAAGGAAAAATAGAATAATTAATTAAGTATTTTTTTTTTTTTTGTTTACTCCAATTTCATGAATACTTGGGGTAGCATCTCTCCCAATTGTTAACTTATTTTGACTCACACACACACCCATCTGAATTGGGATTTTGTCCTTTCTAATTTTACACAGTTTTCAAAATCACATTATGATTTTCGTACTTTTTATTTCTAATTTTGTATTGTGTCCTTCCCAAAATTTTGCCCCCAATTTTAGGTTACTATGTGTGAATTCACTATGTTTTTTTTTCACTTTTACTTTCCTTTTTAATTTAATGCAATGAAATCTAGCTCCCATCAATGTCACAATCATCAGTCAAACACCATCAATAATCACAATTATCAAAATTATCTCTATATATTTTCAGTCAACACCATCACTGATCACAATTTCTATTCCTAGAATCTCTATTTCAGTAAATAGTCAACACCTTCTGTGTATAATTCAATCTCTCCCTTTTTCCATTCACTTACATACTTTCTCTATCTCTTTCTCTGAAAATCACCTTTGAATCCCGAACTTGATTCGTAATTTCTTTTTTACAACCGATGTACCATTGTGTTGTTGGATTTTTATTAACTTATTTGGGCCTTGGGCCATTTTATTTCAAAAACCCAAACAAAACCTAAGCCTTTGTGTGATGTGACATGTATCCCACATTGGAAAAACATAAGAGTTTTTCCCACATTTATGATTTTGCATCTTAAGTTTGTAAGATTGTTATTGGAGAAAGGTTGTCTCAGGGGTTGCAAATCACGAATTCTGATCACCGATTTGGCTTGGAATTCGAGACTTGCACGTGCACATCTTGTGGACACGAATGCTGTCCGATTTGTGCCCTTGCACGTTCAAGAGAGTGGGTCACATATTGCACACTGTTAGTATATTTGTGGGAGTCATAAAAATGTTTTGGCTAAAAATCACAGCGAACCGAATCGTTTTCAACCCTACTGGTAGTGCCCTCGAGCACGGGCAATATCTAGCAGGGGCGTAGCTACATAGGAACCAGCGGGTACCATGGTACCCACTGAATTTGTACATTATAATTTTTCTACACTTATCTTGCTGAAGACATGGCTGTCCTGGTGGTTTGTTACTTTTCTTTCAACACAAAGAGCCTGGGTTCGACCCTCTCAGCCTCAATTTTTGTTTCCTTTTTCTTTTTTTGAAAAACTGATTTGGTTTTCAGCCCCTTGTTTTTATAAATATTGCTTAGGAAACCCCACTATCTATCTCTCTATTTATTTCTTTTTTCTTTTTTTGAAAAAATAATTTGGTTTTCAGCCCATTGTTTTATAAATATTGCTTAGGCAACCCCACTATCTATCTATCTACTGAAAATGCTCACTGATGAATGCGGTCTATTTCAATTCTTGAAACACCATTTTTAGTTTTGCAAATTTACTCGCTTAAAATTTTCAGTACTTCAAATACAACACTTAATTTCCAGTACTTAACTTTCAGATTTATCAAACGTACCTAAGGGTTTGTTTGATAACTCAATTAAGTTCTATCAATTAAAAGTTTTAGCATTGCATTTTTTTTTTTTTCAGTTCGTTTGATAATGTACAACTTCACTAAAAATGTGTCCAAAAACTACTAAAATTTTTAAATAAAAAGGTTGTATTAAAAATTGTATGGTGGTATTAGAATATTTTGGACATAAAATCAATTCTACACATAATTATGGTTAAGTAAACAAAAAAAAATCGCCTCGAGGCCGCTGCCCCTAAACCCCCGCATAGCCTAAGTCCCTGATTGGTACCCCCGCATAGCCTAAGTCCCTGATTGGTACCCACTGGATGAGATTTCTGGATACGCCCTGATATCTAGTATATATATATACTACAACCAGCATTAATTAAAGGCCTTGTGGTACTGTATACATACAGTTGAAGTCATCAAGCAGCAAAATTGATGTATGTAAGATATCAAGTCATCCCTAGACTCACCTGGAAATCAATGAATTTTTTACCCAACCATCATTGTGGGATCAATATATATCCGATCTATCACTGTTTTAACTTATTTCTCAAATTTATCACTTTTTTTAAATTCGCTAGTTGAAGTAGCAACTTCACCAAATAAAAAATCCGTAAAAGTTGCTAATTCAACTTAAGACTTTTCAATTAGCAACTTCTCTTGACATACATACTAAAATCTCTCACATCTTCTTCAGATAAGAAAGAAGTGAAAAGTAGAAAAATCAACTAGCGACTTCTCTTTGCAGCCAAAAGTCGCGAGTTGGACTAGCGAATTTTACAAAAAAAAAATAAAAAAAATTGTGAAATTCAATTAGCGACTTTTGAAAAAGTAATGGATTTAGGAAATAAGTTCAAACAATGATGGATCGTGTATGTATTGGTCTCCTAGTGATGAAAAGGGTAAAAAATTCGGAAATCAATCACATGCATATGACCCTCTACAACCAAAATCATACGTTAGTATATTTAATTACACCACATTCTTAAAAGATCAATAATTGGATATGTTAGAACTTCACATAATGATCAATTAATTGTAGTATAGTACCCCCGTCCCCCCAACTACTAAATAAATACTCAATCCGTGTTTTCTGATCATCACCTTCGCATTCCTTATGTATATATACATATACCTATTGAAGATCGATCTACAAAGATTACTCTGAATCACATGAATGTTCCAGTTATCTAGAAGTTTCGGCGTGAAACCAAATTGAACAAGGGTTTTGTTAACAATTGGGTTTGGAATATGGGTTTTGTTAACATGTGCTCTTAGACTTTCAAAAGTTAAAATAATCAAGAGACAAACACTGATATTCCACACTGACACCGAAACCCTCATTGAACCCCTGGTTTATTTTCACTCTTTTGGACACTTACACCCCCCTCTTTTTTGTTATTCAAACTAATAAATGACATCTATGATTCTATATGTATATGTATATATATATATATATACGGGAGCTTTTGGTGTGGGATCCTGTACCAGATAAAAGTGCGGACTTCTTTCGTGGCCGTTGGATCATCGTTTCATTAAGGGTATTTTTGTCATTTCACCGTCATTAATGATGATCCAACGACCACGAAAAAAGTCCGCACCTTCTTATGGTGCGGGATCCGCACCAGAAGGAGACTGTATATATATATATATATATATCACATTGGAATTTTAAAAAGGAAACTCAGATTACTAGGATCTCTATCTGCATTAATTTTAAAAACAAGTACTTACTACAAGCAAAATAAAATGTAGAATGATGATGATGATGATGATGATGATGATTTGAATTAAAGGGAGTGAGGAGTGAAGTGGGACTGACCAGCTAGAGTTGATGAGGTCTCTCCAATTTGGGGAAGAAACATTTCGAGGGCCAGAAACATGAAATGCGTAGGGATGATCAGACTGACCAGCCGCCACATCAGTAGCAGCATAATTCCCTCCACCACCACCTACCACCACCACCTCCTCCTCCTCCTCTCTTGCTCTCATCTCCTCTGCATTCCGCTTCCCCATACAAACTCTGCTTCTAATTTCTACCTCTTCTTTGATTGTCTTATTTATAAGTACTTCAATGTCACACTACTTGACCCCAACCCAGAAAAAGAGAAACCCTCAAAATCTTAGAGAGAGAGAGAGAGAGAGAGAGAGAGAGAGAGAGAGAATAAATAACAACTAGAAGAAGAAGAAGATACGACGAGTGGGACTTCCCTTTAAATCAAAAAGCCTTTTTCTTTCTCATTTCCATTGGTATCGGATTCCATTTTCATTAGAAAATTCAACTTTTTTGTTTGATAATAATAATAATAATAATAATACTCACAGTTACTTATTAAAGAAGACTTTGAAAACGCCTGGTTTTTGTAAAGCGTCTCCAACGGTCATATTTCCCTCAGGTTGTCCGTTGGATTCTTTCAATTATTTAACCTTTCACTTTTACCCAAATAGACAGAGAGAGAGAGAGAGAGAGAGAGAGAGATCACATTACCTTGAATACCTTCCCTGAAGAGAACGGGACAGCGGTTCGATCCAAAGGGGGTTCTTTTGGTCATTTTCATTTTAGTATGTAAATTGGATGACAGGTGGAACACAGCTATTAATAATGATCATTAAAATCTAACGAAGGAACCAGTGCAATTAGATCGTCGGCAGGCACACCAATTTTTGACTTTTCCAATATTTTAAGGGTAAATTACAATAACACCCCCTGAACTATGTCCATTTTTCACTAATACCTCATAAACTTTAAAACTGAACAGACTCACCCCTGAACTATCCAAAAACAAACCAACTCACCCCTAAAGAAGAGGTTTTAGTGTCAATAAATGATAGTTTAGAGGGTGAGTTTGTTCAGTTTTAAACTTTATAGTTTAGGGGGTGTTACTGTAATTTGCCCATATTTTAATGGTCAAATACAAAATATACCCCTAAAGTTTAGTCCTTATTTCGTTTTAGTCCGTGAAGTTTCAATTGTGTTAATATGGTCCATGGAGTTTTAAATAGAATTAGTTTGTCCAATTCTGTAAACAAAAAAGTTGTCTGGATTTACTTACATTCTATGCACTGTCACACTTTTTGAGCGCAAAGATGGAACACCGTCAATCTCCACACCTGCTTATCAACATAACCGTGCGTAGTAGTGGGTGAATTCTGTCAAATTTTCTGACAGAATGGAACATTTGGACCATATTGCTTCTTTTTAAAAACTTCAGGGACCAAATTGACACAATTAAAACTAAAGGGACAAATATGAGTCGGGGACTAAACTTCAGGGGTGTATTTTATAACTAAGCCATGTTTTAAACACACACACACCCCCCAAAAAAAACAAAAACAAAAAAATAATAATAATAATAATAATAATAAAAACTTATGCTATTACAACAATTACAATATTTTATGGGTGATGCTAATGCCAAAGCACAAAGTGTCACTAAAAGCTTTAGTCTAAGTGTCACTAAAGCTTTTAGTGACACTTTGTGCTTTGGCATTAGCACATTGTGCTTTGGCATTAGCACTAGCCTATTTTATAATAATCATAGACTAAGGCTCTGATACCACTGAAAGAAAATCGTATGGAACACTTAAAGGTTTGCGTAGCATAAAACAAAATTTTAACCGTTTCTTAAAATCCATTATCAAGTCTATGATGTATACAAAATACATAAAACTTCCATAGGGGGTTAAACGAATAGTTACCCTTGAAGTGTACTCCGGTTTGTTCCGCGAATAGTTCACCAAATCGTCCAAGCGTTCGACCTCTAAAAAAATCCACAAAGCAAATTAGGGGTGTAAATTAGTCAACCGATCAGTTTTTCTTTTTGATTTTTTGGGGGGCTTGAAAACCGATCAATAAAGGTGTAAATTGGTCGATTTTTTAGGGGTTCGGTCGGCTTTGCAGTCGGTTTTAGCTTGTATATACAATTAGGAAACCGACCAGTTGGTTTTCAATTTTGTCTTACACCCTTAGAGAAAATCACGAACTAGAAGAAGACTGTGAATTTTTCCAACAATTGGGAAGAACTTGGATGACACCATCATAGCTCATGGCCGTACAGTTTTTGGGGCTTAGTTTGAGATTTGGAAGAATTTGTTTTGATGTACTAGTGTCACGCCCCGGAGTAGCATAAATAGAGAAAAATAAATTTCCTTTATGGGTCCATAGGGAATGACAAGTGAAAGTCACTGATAATCCACACCACACAGTACTAGTCCAAACAGGAACAGTAAAACAACTGAAATAAAAACACGGTTCTATCTTTTACAAACATCAGAGTACGGTCCACAGGATCACAACAGGTCTGGAGACAACATATGCCCAAGTACCCGTTAACTACAAAGTACAACAGTAAAAGGAAAAGTAGTAATATAACTACTATCTATCTTCAGGTCTTCAGCTAGCGTACGGATAGGCGTCAGCATAACTGGCATCAGTGGGGCCATTCTCTACGTAACTCCCTTCAGGGTAATCGTTATCGCCATGAGTTCCGTCATCTGCATTGTAAAGGACAGGATAGTCTGGACGGGGAATGTCCAGGCAATAAAGGCCGTCAGCTTGTTGAAAGCTGAGTGAGCACTAACTAACACAGTCTCATAGAAATGACATATTTACAGTTATGAACAATAGATGACAGTGATACTAAATATATTCCTCACTCTTTTATTCAGACATATCATAAATCGATTCTTATCGACTCCCACTCTAAGACTGATTTCACAATACCCAACTGACTATCTCGAACTGATTATATCAGCACAACATACCAGTGCTCTTGTTCACCGCTATACCGCTTTTAAGAACTCTTGCGAGCACCCATACATCGTTCTCATATAACGACTGGTCCATGGATGTACCCATACTTTTGTTCACCGCTTTTAAGAACTCTTACTGTTCACCGCTTTTAAGAACGCTTGCGAGTACGATACATACACAGCTCTGGTAATTCAAATCATGGGCGTGCCACATCTATTCTTGTTCACCGCTTTTAAGAACTCTTACTGTTCACCGCTTTTAAGAACTCTTGCGAGTACTGTGCACCCATAATTCTCACGATCCTGATCAAATCCTTGACATACACTTATCGGATTCAACCTGAGCGAATCATCAGCTCGACTTACACAACCTTAAACATACCAATCCTCTTACTGACTCCTTTCTCACTTATCCAATACTACCCAGTATTATCATCTCAAACTTACTACGTTATCGCGTCGTACTATTACTAGCGTTCCGAACCCGACTACGTTACTCACCATATTATCTCAATCTTGTTATCGTATCCCATTACCTCCGTAATCCATAATATCGCATAATAGTAACATGAAACAACAATTAAACCACTACGCATTATGAATTATAAACTGAAAGGAATACATTCATGTTCTGCTAGGTTCGATCGATTGAGGTCATCTCGATCGCTCGAAGAAAATGCTGTTCGATCGATTGAAGTCTTCTCGATCGATCGAAGTGAAGGTAGTCTCGATCGATTGAACTCAGTTCGATCGATTGGGATCAGTATGTTCGATCGATTGAACTCAGTTCGATCGATTGGGACTCTGCTGTTCGATCGATTGAACTCAGTTCGATCGATCGAACTTCGTCTTCTACAGATTCTGCCAGTGAACGTGCAGAATGTGCTAGGGGGTGTTTGGGTTATAATTAATACGTCCAGAATATGTAAAATATCATGACTAAGATACCGAGTGAGTTTGGAACTCACTAAAATTCGTAAGGGCGCGTTTGGGTAAGCTTTAGCTCCGAAGCTTTAATGGCGGCCTCTCTCTCTGCTCCTTTCTTCGTCTCTTCTGTCTCTCTCTGTCTCCTCCTCTCTTCTTGTTCTTCTTCTTCTCCTTCTTCTCTTCTCTGCTGAGTGTATATATATATATAGATATGTGTGTGTATATATATAGATATATGGAGGTATGTGTATATATATGTATACCAACACACAAGCACACACACTCTCAACTCTCTCTTGCTACAAGGGTTCAGCAAACCCACCACACACACGAATGCAGTGTATATATAGGAGAGGATGGGGTGCAGGTGGCCGTTTCTGCGCGAAAACTGGGATTCAAATCATTACACGTTCGATCGATCGAAGTATGTTCGATCGCTCAAACTCAGATCGGTCAGGTTAGATCGATTGAAAACAGTTTGATCGATTGAAGTGGGGACCACGTATTAAATTTATGTCGGTAGGGTTTCGATCGCTCGAAAAGGGTTCGATCGCTTGAACTGAAGGGTCTCGATCGCTCGAACTAGCTTCGATCGATCGAAGATGAAATTTCTTGAATGGTAAATTGAAGTATATAGAATCTCTCTGCATTCAATATTTATTAAAAATATGGGGTATTACAACTAGTATTATATAATAAATATTCTTATCTCTTATTGTAATACCCTGTATTTTTAAATGCATATTAATAAATGAGATTCTGTATAGTTAACTTATTCATACTTGTAAATTCTTTTCCAATCGACTTAGTGTCTTTTTCAATCGATTGAATTGATCTCAATTGATTGACATTGTGCTCTTCGTAATCGATTGAACGTACTTCAATCGATTGAAACTCTGCCGACCTGAATCCATGACGTGAACCATTTCCCAATCGATTGAACTATTTCAAATCGATTGAACAGTTGCCTCATATTATCAATCAATTGAACTCACTTCAATAGATTGAATGAGGCTTGAATTTTATTCCACAGTTTGTATAGGAACTGCCACTTGCCCTCCTCTTTCTCTATATATATGCAATCATCTCATGTGTGTCTGTGTATGGATTTTGGGACTGAGAGAGTTTAGAGAGATATATGTTTATATATACACACACTCTCATATATATATATACACACATACATACACTATATATACACCCTGTAAGAGAGAGAGAGAGAGAGAGAGAGAGAGAGAGAGAGAGAGGAAACCACCATTAAAGCTTGAAGTTCAAGCTCACCCAAACACCCCTTCTTTAACTTTGGTTCTAAACTCACTCACTAGTTAGGTGTAGTGTTTTTATGAGTTTTAGACGTGAAGGAAACGTCCTAAAGGCCTACCAGAATTCAGGGGCGTCACTGCGCAGAATTTGGAAAAGAAGACTATTTCAATCGATTGAATTTGAATTCAATCGATTGAACTTTTATCAATCGATTGAAAATGGATTTCAATTGATTGAAACCACCACTTACGTAATCGATTTAAAATGACTTCAATCGGTTAAAACTGTATTTTATCCCAATCGATTGAACCCCTATATCAATCGAGTGGTACTTGCTGAATACTGTTATTGACTGTTGTTTATAACATGAACTGCTTAGTTATTTAATAATATTACCTGCTTCCGTTATGCGATTAATTATGATGTGACATTATAGTGAGATAACGTTGCAAGTAACATATTAAGGTTCAGGAAATTAGTTAGGTGACAATCCTAATCTAGTTGATGATCCATTCATTTCAATTAGAGTAGCAGGCCACATGGGAATGTCATGTATCAGTGATAGTGAAATGTTAAGTAGGTTTGATAAGTTCTGGGAAGATTACGCGGATGGGCATTTATCAATCATATGTCCTTAAAAGCGGTGGACTGAGTATATGTCCGTAAAAGCGGTGGACCGGACCAATAGCCCTAAGATAGCTGGTGATCTAATCATATGTCCTTAAAAGCAGTAGACTGAGCATATGTCCATAAAGCGGTGGATCGTGATCACTAGTAGACGTCGTTAAGTCATGGCAATAGAACTATTGTGTCATTATTTGAAGCGTTATATCCCTGACTTGCGGTGGACTGTGCATGTGTTCTAAAAAGCGGGGAATGGACTGACAGGGTGTCTATGACTTGCAGTGAACTGTGAATTTGTTCTTAAAGGCGGTAGATAGAGCATTGGTGTATCTAGGAGTATTGCAATCTAGTATGTCCATCTATGAGTCAGATGTTATGGGTTCTGGTATACAAGGCGTGAATAATCGATTAATGAGAGTTTGGAATAAAGCAAAGATTTTATTAGTAGAACTATATTTTATGTCCTTCGTAAACTTATAATTACATTATATCTATGATTCTGTGTAAGTTTCTACTCACTCAGCTTTCAGTAAGCCAACGACCTTTATGATTGGACATTCTTCGTCCAGACTACGTTATTCCTGACATTTCAAGTAACGAGAAATATGATGATGTCTACTACCTTGAGGGAGGATATGCAGAGGGTGGTCCCACCAATGCGAAGTATGCTAGAGAGGATTACTATGCTGATGATTGCATCTACACCAGCTGAAGATTAGAATAAATATTAGTTTTATTTTTGTTATTTAGCTTATATTTTGTAAGTCAGGCATATGTTGCCCTAACACTCTAGTACTTCTATATCGAACTCTGATGTAATAATGATAGTAATTTCTTATCATGTTTATATAAGATACCATTTTATTATCTTTTATCATTTATTGTTTAGAAATGCGTAGTGTGGACAATTCAGTGACTTCACCAGTCATTGCCTACAGACCCAAAAATGAATTTTATTTTCTCTGTTTTTTGTCGTTTCGAGTGTGAAATGATTTTTGGTATCAGAGCTTAGGTTGATACTTTCGCTCACTAATTGTCCCACACCATCTAGTCCTAGAACTTTTTGAGATCCCCAAGACATGAGTTTAAGATAAGTTTGTCATTCTGACGTTAGATAGTTTCTGTGAAGGTTAGCATGAATCCAAACTTTCATATGTTTGTAGATGTTACCAAAGGAGGACCGTGATCCATGGGGATACTGTGGAGCCAACCAACCAGGATTTGCACCATGAGCGCATACGCCGTACAACCAGTCGATATTTAGAGGAGGATATGTGGAAGACACTTTATGTTGATAGGCGAACTCACCCAATAGAGATGCGTATGGACACCTGCCACTATGCTAGGACTGGAGAGGCGATATATCATGAAATGACTCAATTGATCAAGAGTAAGCTAGAGATGGGCGCGATTGAGCTGCAAGCTATATTAGGGGGACCTGATCTTTTGCTAGCACAGGCAGCAACAGCAACACCGATACTCGCAATACCAATGCTGGAACCAATAGAGCCTGAGCCGATGGGGGATTGTCAGGGGCGACACTAGAAAATCACTTCAGGAGAGGCTTAACTACGGGAGCTACCACTGAAATTTTTTTTGGACCTACATATACATATTTTGGACATATACATTTTTGTGTATATTTTGGACCTATTAATATATATATATATATATATATTGGACTTATTTATGCATAATTTAGACATATTTATACATTTTTGTGTATATTTTGGACTTATTTATACATATGTTTTATATATATATATATATATTATAATTAACACAAAAAAATAAGAGAGGGGGCTTAGTATGATAATTTTATAATGTTAGGGGGGCTTTTATAAATTTCAGGGGGGCTTAACTATAAATTTTTTTTAGTGCAAATCTGTAATTTTCAAAAAATCTAGGGAGGGAGGGGGGGGGGCTTGAGCCCCCTTTTACCTTTCTTGGGTCTGCCCCTGGGGATGGTGAGGAGGATGAGGATCATGACCAGGATATAGATAGCAATGGAAAAGAGGAGCCCGACGACAACCCAGAGTATGAGCCAGAGGATCCAGACCCAGTTGAGGGTTGCACCGCTATCGGAAACGCTTGTGATGTTCGCCTAAAAGACTCATCACTACTTATTTCGGGCGTAGTTCACCTTAAGTGACTTTATGGACCCTTTCGTGTCTCCACCTAGATCGCGCAACGAGCTACACACGGAGATTTTGAGTCGTCTAGGATTAGGACACCTCATTATTGCATCATCCGAGAATAGGACACCCCGATATTGCATCATCCGCGCTAAGGACACCCCTCATAAGTCTGGGATCCTAGTTACACCACAAACTGTAACTCAAATCCACCCCCGAGTATGTTGTATGTTACCAATAGTCTAAGTTTCATACCATTCATTGTATTTTGCTTGAACTATTGCTTGCATATGGTGTGCTCATTGAACTACGATTGGTTTGATTTCCTACAAAGGAATACGTAGGCAGCTCTTTCGAGCGCGACCACTTGATTTCGAGGTTTTCTTTGTGCTTGGTTGCATGTCTTTGATTTTTTCGATTTTCTTCCTGAAGTCTCCCTGACTTAATAAAAGGCTGTCATGCGTGCTTTGACATTCTCTTATGATGCACGTTGCTTGCAAAGCTCGGTCAAAGAGGGGCAAATTGTAGACACCCTATTTTGGTTTGTCCGTTCGATAGAAGGAACCCCGCCTCAAGAACAACTCGATGACTGGAATCAAGATTTGTCAGTTTATGAAGCAAAATTCCGTAAAGCACCGTGGTCTCTTAGATACGTTATAATAACCTTTAAGAAGACTTAGGTATATTAAAAACTCAATTTAGAGACAAGAACCCAAGTTAGGATAGCCAATACACATTAAATGACAAAAATCACCTTTACTGAGCAAAATTCGGACCTCGGGGGTGGGATCCCGAGAGCTCCCTTTACAAAATGTTCCTAAATTATCTTAAAATGATACCCCGAGCCTTCATGTTAGCCAAAAATCGCTTAGGAGAATTTTCGTGCCAAAATAACCTTTTTACGCATCTCTAGTTAGCTCATTTTCGGAGTCAGCCTCACCTTTTTTTTTTATCATAACTTAAAATATACAAATTATTTTTGAATGAGATCAAAAGCATTGGAAACTAAACTTTCATACCTTTCCAATGGTATATCACAAGCCCAAAAAGGATAAACGAGTTGAGAGAACGAAGTCTGGAAAGTTTGGAGTAAAAACACAACTTTTCAGTGCCATAGTGGCACTCAGAGAGAGCCGCAAGGCCATTGTGAATGTCGCGCCCCCTTTTTGAAATCCACTATGGCTTTCAACCCCAAAATGCAATTTGAGCCGTCCGTTTGGTCCCACATTGCGTGCTAGTACAAATTCGACCAATCAGAGATAAGTACGTTCAAAACCTCTTAGGTACACCTCAAATAGCCTAGGTACAAGCCTTCAAAGCTTGTACTTTCGTTCCACATCTCTTAAACATAGAAAATATAGGGCAAAATCTAAAGTATAAATAGAGGCCTTCACCTCTCCATCCAATGCACCAGAAAATCCTGAGAACTAGAAAGAGCTCAAGGAAACCCTATTGGAGGATTCCGAAGCACTCATAAAAGTTCTTGGAAATATTAAATCTTTTCGTTTTAGGGTTTTGATCCTAGAGATCGTGGTGCCAGCGGAGCTCTGCCAGAGAAAGATACTGAGGGAATTTCTTAGGGTAAGCTTTTTTCTCCTTTTATTTCTTGTTTTTATTGTTTTTTTTTTTCGGAAAATGAAATTGTTTTTCTTAGTTTAGTTCTTCGTAGTTCTTAGTTTAAATTTCTTTACTTGTTTGTTCATAGTTTTTTTTTCCTTTCTTAGTAGTTTAGATCTTCTAGGCTTCTAGGTTATCCTACTATCCCGTTTGTGGATAAGCTATCCCTAGTGGACACCATCCCAACCATGGGATAACCACCACTAGTGAGATTGGTAACCATGCCATGGCTATTCCAATCTCACTAGAAACCATGAAACCCTAATTTTCTGGTTCTTCTTATTCATATGTAACCTAGTTAATCTTATTCATGCTTAACCATGCATCCATATATACACATGCACATTTTCCACATGTAAGATAGTAGGATATCCCTAATAAGGGTTGCCCATGCACACATGCACTTAGCACCTATGTTAGGTCATTCTGATGTTATTATCCTAACCTTTATTAATTAGGAAGCTATAATAGGAATGTTGTGCTATCTCGAGTAAGTTCTCTTGAATAGTTCCCTTTTGTTTATTACTTTACCAGATCACCTAGAACCATGCATAGGTGGATAAAACTGGTTTTAATTTTCTTACATGGTGCATGTGCTCAGATATCATGTTTTTCTAGGGTTTTGAATGTGATTTGCACGTATACTTCCTTTCTTATTTCCTTTCGCATGCATAGGGGAGCATAGTAATACATTTAGTCCCCGAATTACTGCTTTAGCATATGCATTGTCTGATATTTGTATAGCATCTTGCACACTTTTTCTTTCATTACTTGTTTATAACTTGAACATAGGAGTGTATTACTAATAAATGAAACGGTCCACATAATATCTAGTCAAACACCTTGAAAGCTGAGTAGATGCTTGTCTTCGAACGTGCGAGAAGGGATTTTTTAGCACGATCTAGCTCCTTCCTCTCTCGTACCTAAACCCCCAAACCGAGTTCTTTGGTGACGATGGGGCGGTGCTCTCTATCCATTAGACATGATAGATTTAGTTTTCTTCGTTTCCTTTATCAAACCTAATGGCGACTCTATTAGTGAGGATCTCTCTGGATTTAGCCTTGTGGGATATAATTGGATTACTCACTCGTGTAGCCTTAGATATGGATCATGGGCATCAACTGTTACATTGGGATGGATAAAAAGCCCCATGGATTCCAAATACGAGTAATCCAAATCGGTCGGATTGGATAAAAAAGGCTAATGAATGGTGGTGAACCTCACTCGTGGTTATTGACATGAGATTTGATTGTGATCAATCAAGCGGGCTTGGTCTTTCTAGGCCCTAAGCTTGGTTTGGGTACCCACAGAGCCCAAAGCCCAATTTAGTGCATTAGCTACATCTATCTATTATCTTTATGATATATATATATAGTAGCCAGAGGAAAAGAAAGCAAAAGCGATTTCCGTAGTAGCGGCGAGCGAATTGGGAGCAGCCTAAACCTTGAAAACGGGGTTGTGGGAGAGCAATACAAGCGTCGTGCTGCTGGCGAAGCAGTGGAGTGCTGCACCCTAGATAACGAGAGTCCAGTAGTCGAAAGCATCACTAGCTTACGCTCTGACCCGAGTAGCATGGGGCACATGGAATCCCGTGTGAATCATATATATATATATATATAAGACAAAGCCAAATCCCTTCCTAGAATGTGTCATGTGGCACTTCCTCATATTTTCTTTTTGCCACATTGAATTTTGTATTTTTTTTTTCATTGATTTTTTCTTTATTAGGTTTAGAAAAACTGTGATAAAAAATTAAAAAATTATTAATTACAAATGAATGTGCACCGAAATGTGTTCTCTGGGAAGGCTAAAGGGTGCTATAGAGAATTGGAATCATCACTTTTTTAATTTTTATTTTAATAAAATCATCTCCTCTACATGTGACCTTTTAGTTTTAAGCTCCAATTTATATAACCCATCTCTTGTACATCCCCCTCTCTAAACCAAAGTCAACCCGATTAAAGTCACTACAATGAATAGTTTTTTTGTGGTACATATATGCTTGCATTACAAACAACCAAAAAGAGTAGAGGGAGCTTAGAAGGTTTGTTTATTTGAAACAGGAGTTTTTCATTACTCGCTAAAAAGACTTTCTCAATGGATGGGTGTATGTAAACCGAAACTTTGCACCCTATTTGATTAAAAGTTGAAGTTGCTCATGTCACTTCCGAGAAAATAAACATATATAGACTTGATGTTGGAAAGGCTTTATGTGAAATGATAACCAATAAAAATTTGATATTCATTCTTAAATTTCTACTATAAAAATTCTTTACAGTACTCAATCTACAAAAAAAATGATATTAATATTGTCTTATAAGTTTGATTTATCAAGATTAATTGTTCTTTTTTTTAGCATGTTTATAATCCATTTGACTGCCCTAATACTTGTAAGTTCTATAATATGGTTCGATGCGTTAGTAGAAGGTACTTTAACAAATGTTATTGTTGCTTTTTTACAAAAATTTGGTAGTTTATACTAGTACATAATTTGGCATATATACATATGACAAATTTTCGTACATTTGCACGAGTATCAACTACATGTATATAAAACTAAAAAACAAAGTCCTCTAGAATTTTAAAAATTACACTTTTAATGTAAAATTTTGAGTTTTAGAAATAGGCCATATAGAATTTTGAAAGATATCATATAATATTTAAGTTCCACAAATAGACAAATATTATAAGTAGATCTCAAAAAAATCATCAATTATGTATAAGTAGATCCTAAAAAAATTACAAATTATATATAAATAAATTCCAAAAAAAAATCGCCTCGAGGGCATTGCCCCCAAACCCACCCACCCCCCCCCCCCCCCCAAATCCCTTTTAATAGTTCGTCCTGAGCCTCCAAATACAGGACTTGAGTATGATTTATATAATACCACAAAATCACTATTTTCGAATTCTCACTTTCGTTTCTAGATCCGTGTGTTTGTTTAGGAAGCCGGAGTACCTCAGACTCTCAGAGGAAGTAGTGTATTTTATGCAAAAAAAAAAGAAAAAAGAAAAAAGAAAACCAAAAAGATAGAAGTAAAATAGGAAACAAAGAACAAAGGGAGGGAAATTTTTTTTAAAAAAATAATAAATAAATAAATAAAAAGAAGAAGAAGAAAGGTATCTTCATGTGATAAAGGGTGGAATAAGTTAGTGCCAAGTGGTCAGTGAGGCCTCAATGTGATCACCACAACTTTGTACCCACATGGAACATATGTGGAGGAGTGTTTTTTGGCTGGTTATTTAAACGGGATAATTACGTTTCAATTAATTTTTGTATAAAATTTAAAAGTTAATTAATTATTTTTTTCAAAATTAAAAAAATACCAATAATCATGAAAAAAAATTAAAAAGTCATCAACAGATTTAAAAAAATCAACTTTTGAATTATTTATTTTGTGTTTTACTCTATTTTATATTTTTCAACATTGTTAACTTGTATCAAAACGTTGTGATAATTACTCCTAAGGTTTAGAAGAGTTACTCCCGACGTTGTGAAAAGTTACACCCAACTTTGAAAGGAGTTGCTCTCTACGTTTTGAAAAGTTGCTCACAAACGTTTCGAAGAGTTACTTCCAACGTTTGAAAGAATTGCTCCACAATGTCATATAAAATTTGATGAGTTTTTATTTTACAAAAATGTTGTTTTTTTTTTTAATTTAAAAAAAATAATAAACTAACTTTTAAATTCTATACAAAAAATAAACTAAAACTTAATTATCCCTTTGTGGCCAAATATAATATAGAGAGCACCAGAGCAAAGAAAAGAGAAATGGAGAAAGGAATTGAAACTTAGGAACAAGTCATCAGAAGACCAAGTGAGGGAGAGAAGAAAATATCAAAAAAAAAAAAAAACAACAACAACAACAACAACAACAACAAAAAAAAAAAAAAAAAAATGGCCTTGAATTTAATGAGAGGTGTTTCTGTTCACCCAAAGCCTCCTCCTGGTCCTAGTAGGCCTCCTCCTCCTATTGCGGTATATCTCATGATTCCAAAGCACAAACATCTCCTGAAGCTCCACAACTACTACTACTACTATTACAACTGCTCTCCAATATCTTCTTATCATAATAGACCAACTGCTCAGTCTAGATCTCCTCCTCAAGGAACAGAAACTACTGGAGTAGAAGAAGAGGAAGAGGAAGAGGAAGAGGAAGAGAAACCCCCTACTAATTACTCTGGTTGGTATATAAATATATGCAAACCCCATCATCATATTATTATTATAATTAATAATTACCTAGATCTAGTACTCTATCTCACTTAAATATGTGTCCTTTCTTGAAAATTCCTTTAACAGACTTTCATGTATGACACTCTTTGGACAGCACTTCAGTGCTCAGTGCTGTTTGTGCTGTTCTTCTCACAAAATGAATAGTGAAATTGCTTTTGCATAAGCAGTTTTTCAAAAACTGCCCAGTTTTACTGATTATTCTGTGAGTGAACAGCACTAACAACACTGTTTTAACAGCACTGAAGTGCTGTCCACACTCTTTTTCCTTTATGAATGTATGCATGTCTGTGTATTTATTCTTCCCTAGAGTAGGCAGCCAGAGGGGATCCATCGATTACAGGAATGGATTTGCCTATCAGAAAAAAAAAAAAACTTAACACAAACAGGTGGCGTATCCTTAAAAGTCACCTGCTTCTCATTTCATTTCTTCTAGAGTAATGCTAGACCCACATCCTAATCTCACTCTGACGTGGACCAATGAGGAGAGGAGATAGATTATAAAGTGGTGTGGATTCCACAGTCTCTCTCCGCTATCCATTGGTCCATGTCAGGGTGTGGATGGATGGGTGTGAGATTTGGGTATGAATCTAAGATTACCCCATTTTCAAATCCTAATCCCAAAAACCAATCACAAATGATGTGGCAGTGGGTCCCTTAAATTTTGATTGGATGCTAGGCTATTGCTAGCAATAACGGTGGGATCACCACTTCAACATCATTCAATTAAAATTCAGAGCCTAATGCCAAATCATTTAGGATTGAGATTCGAGATTACGATTTGGAAAGCATAGCATTACTCTTTCTTCTATTTTACAAATTTGTTATCCCACATGGGCATCTGTCTTCAATGATACATCCTAGTGGTTTACGATAACATCATAAAATTCTAAGGTGCGACTTTTTGGCAGCAACATATATGGTTTGTGTCAAATGGTTGTAATTTTGTGGAAAACCACATTGTGCTTTTGCAAATTAACCACTATTTTTCAAATGGTTTATCATAGAATTTTCCCCTACTTAATTATGGGATCTATAAATTGAAAATTAAGTGACTTCCTTCTAAAGCCAACCCCAACCAATATACTAACTTAGCTCCTCAAAACTCAACATTGTAAGCCTAAAAATAGCCACACACACACACACAAAAATTACAATGCTAAAAACATTAACATTAATAAAGAAGTGCATTTTATAGAACAACCATGTACCTTTCCCTGCAATAGAAAATTAAATATGGTTGCACCCTTTTTCAGTTTATTGATGTACTCAAACTTTGATTTTTGGCCGCTGAAACAATTCCTTCTTTTGTGTCTTTTCTTTTCTTGAAAGGGTCTTCGTCTTCTGCTCGCACGCAGCTGGAATTCTTGGAACAACTCACTTCCAATAGCCCATCTAATGGTACACACATTGAGAACTAAGTCTACTTCTTGCTTGCTAGCGCTTTGGAATAATGACAATTACCTAGCAAATTAAATGGGCTATATGGCAATAGTTTTGTGGTTCATAAGTTAATTAATTCAGGTGTTTAATTGGTGAATGTGCATTTCAGAGTTAAAATTGGTCTTTTGTCAAACTAAAATAAAAAAAAAGTGCCCCGAAAAAGTGACGAGTACATGGGAACTAAATCATCATTAAAGACATAATTCACTTATATATATGCACCGACAGGTTATGAGAGTGATCATGGTAGCAGCCGGAAACTTACAATCCGTGATCAGCTTTCCCAATTAGTAGGGGAAAGGGATGATGACGATGATGAAGGTGATTTCAGCATTCAATTGGGTAAAAAAAATCTAAAGAAGGTTAGTCCCAAGTTCTTAACAATCTCGCAAAAGAGAAACATCAAAAGACAGGCTTACATGGATGAAGTATCTCAGAGGAATGATACTGTTTTCTTTGCCACCATTGGAGCATTTGTAATCCTCCCCCCTCTTATTATATTAGGAATTGCTATAATAACCGGCTATGTGCAACTTTTTCCGTAGCATATGTGATATATGCCCATTTTGTTACTATAGAAAATTGATAGCTCCTTAAATTTCATGTACATATATATATGCCACAAGAAAATGAATTAAATGCTCTATATATACCAGTGTTTTTATTAATTATCTGAAATAATCTGATCGATCTTCGTTGTTATTATCAAACGAGTCTTGGTTAGTTACTTAGTTCATTGTTTTGAGATTTCAAGAATTTAACACACGTACTTTAAGCAGTCAAGGTTGTACTCACAAACAATCCTTTTTCAAAAAAAAAAAAAAAAACCCCAAAAACCAAAACAAAACGAAATGTTTCCACATACACCAATCAAATGCCCCTGTAATTTAGGACAAATTATGTCGTGTGGACCGTCATGTTAACACCTGTGTGATTTCCAATGCTATTGGAGTAATCTATGATCCTGCGTGGTGTGACGGTCACTTCTCTTAATCAAGAGCACCAATCTCACATTTGAGGAAACAAAATGAAAAGTATTGAAAAAATTTCATAGAAAAAAAGTCATTAGTTCACTTCAATATTTCTAAACATATATCAGTAGTGGAGTAGTGTTCCTTGTGGTGGTCTGTTGAAGAAACCTGTTGATCATCAGTGGGGCTTATTGGTTGATAGCCTAAAATCACCCCTTGCTTCTGTATGTAGTCCCATTTCTCCTGGAACAGATAGAACAAGGAAATCAAACATATCTCAGATGTGAAAATTATAGTCCACAACTTTACGCTTTTTGATGTTTTCTTCCCGTAGGCTCGTAAACCTGTGTATATATATATATATATGTTGATGATACCCACTAGCGAAACCGTGCTCCCCAATACCCAATGCAAACAAAAAAACCATATACTTCTTCCTTTACTTCCCGTGTGTACAAAAATGGAGAATTAAGTGATATTTTACTCTCTATCTCTCTTTCATTTTTTTAAATCGTGTTTTGGTAATTATTGTACCTATATTTCATAATCCTAATTTTTTTTTTTTTTGGTTTTTGGTTTTTGTACAAGGCAGCTATTGATGTATTTTTAATCTTCACTATATTCTGTACTTTTTTTTTGCTAATCTTCACTATATTCTGTACTTTTTTGCCTTCGAGCATAATGAAAATCTCAGCAGCTCCATTGAAGTAGCCCTAGCGATGGCGTGAACTACTTAAAAACCTGTGTTATTGTGTTTGCCTTTTAAGTTTCTGGTTTCGTATTTGACCAGGTTCTGGGATTGGATAAATGACTAACATCTCTCTCTAGACTAGATGGAACTTGCCTTAAATTTCAGCCACTTTTTTTTTTTTTTTTTGGTCAAACAGAGCCACTTCTAAAGAATTAATAATAAATATATAAGTACAATACCATTTACAAAACGTTCAACAGCTGATCAATAGAATACCCCATAATTCAGAGGAAAACTAAGAGGAAATGTTAATAAAACTGAATTGATATATGTATGTACAGGTGAAGAAAGACATAAATTTTTATTTTATTTATTTTTTTTTTTTTTACACCTCCGAGGGCGTAAAACCCCCATTCTTTGGTGACTATTGTTGAAAGAGTTGTCAAATTTCTTTATGGACATGATTGCTCCTGCTGTGGACAACTAATGATAACAGACTGAATGGAGAGGAAAAATCATTAGAGATGCTTTTCTCTTACGTTACATTACTGAATGTCCAGTATATATACAAGAGAGCCATAGAATATTGACCATAAAAGGGGATATTATTCCCTAATATTATTCCCTAAAAACAGCAACAGAATATTGACCATATATTCTACAAACTGACCATATATTCTACATATTTAACATATATTCTACAATGATACTTTCCGATACCCCCCTCAAGGTGGCGCATGAAGATCACGAATGCCCAACTTGCGAAGAAGATACACATATTGTCGGGTTCCCAAAGCCTTTGTAAAAATGTCTGCAAGCTGCTCATTGGTTGAAATGAACGAGGGACGAAGGTTACCGGCAGTGATTTCATCACGAACATAGTGACAATCAACCTCAATGTGCTTGGTTCGTTCATGAAAGACTGGATTTTGAGAAATATGGAGAGCTGATTGACTGTCACAATGGAGCGACATTGGTTGATGATGTGGGATGCCGAGGCTGGACAGAATGGATCTTAACCATTTTAGCTCACAAGTGGTCATGGCCATGGACCGATATTCTGCTTCTGCAGATGAGCGAGAGACAACGTTTTGTTTCTTCGTTTTCCATGAAATAGGGGAACCTCCAAGAAAGACCAGCCAACCCGTCAGAGACCGTCTAGTAAGCGGACAACCAGCCCAACCTGCATCACACCAAGCATCTAAGTGCATCGGACTGTGACTACTCAATACAATTCCTTGACCCGGATGTCCTTTAAGATACCGAACAACTCGGAGTGCTGCCTCCCAATGATCGCGCCGAGGCTTGTGCATGAATTGAGATAAGACATGTACACAGTAAGACAATTCGGGTCGTGTGAAACACAGATATATTAGTCGCCCCACCAGACGCCGATACGTTTCAGGATCGCCAAGTTCCTTACTTGTGGATAGTGCCAGTCGATGGTTTTGTTCTATAGGAGTGGATGCTGGCCGGGCCCCTAACAAACCAACTTCAGAGATTATGTCAAGGGTGTATTTACGCTGAGAGAGTGCAAATCCGTCGGGCCCTCGCTCCACTTCTACACCCAAGAAATATTTCAAAACACCAAGGTCTTTCATGTGGAAACAAGTACTTAAGTAATCTTTAAATTTCTGGATACCTGCAGACTCAGTTCCGGATATGATAAGATCATCAACATACACAAGCACATTAAGCCGAGTCTCACCTCGTTGCATGGTGAATAAAGAATAGTCGGAATATGATTGGTGGAAACCATACTTCTTTAATGCAGCAGATAATTTTGCAAACCAACATCGGGGTGCTTGTTTAAGGCCATAAAGTGATTTTTGAAGTCTGCAAACTTTGCCGGGAGTCCCGACCTGAAAGTCAGGTGGTAATTTCATGTAGACTTCCTCCAAGAGATCACCGTGCAAGAAAGCATTATGAACATCCATTTGATGAACTTCCCAATGCTTGGCTGCTGCAACTGCTAAGAAAGTGCGAACGGTGACCATTTTAGCCACCGGAGCAAATGTGTCATGGTAATCGATCCCTTCAACCTGATGATTCCCATAGATTACCAATCGAGCTTTGAGCCGCTCGATAGTACCATCCGAATTATACTTTATTTTGTAAACCCATTTGCATCCGAGAGCCTTCTTCCCTTCGGGTAAGTCTTGCACGGTCCAAGTTTCATTTCTTTCGAGAGCAACAATTTCTTTACTCATGGCCTCCCTCCATCTGCTATCTTTAACCGCCTCCTTGTAACTCGATGGCTCTCGTTCTAGTTGCAAGGCTGCAAGAAAACCTCTATGTCGTGCAGAAAAATTATCACAATTCACAAAGTGTGCCAATGGATAGGGCGTACCTGAAGAATGCCGTGGTTTGGGTGAGGGATGGGATGGACTTGTTTTTTGAATGGTGTGAGTAACATAATCTCGAAGACGGACAGATGGCTCCCGTTTGCGGTGACCTCTTCCCACATTCAGATCATCCATGGTGCCCGAAGCCGGTTCCTCATCCGGGCTGTTGTTCCCGCCCGTATGCCCCTGCAACGCCCCCCCTGAACTGCTGGGAATATTAGTCGGTATGGGCTGGTCGTGAGAATTGGGATTGGACCAGTGTTCTTCCTCAAAGGTGCCCCCCGCATCTTCTTGTAAAAGAGTGTTTGGGACATTCGGATGCTCCTCATGTTCAAATGAAAGGTTTTCTGCATAAGGGAACACTCCTTCCGAAAAGACAACATCCCGAGAGACGAAAAAAACATGTGTCTCTAAGTCATATAAGCGACAACCCTTCTTCCCATAGGGATAACCAACAAACACACATCGCTTGCTCCTACTAGCAAATTTGTCCTTCGTTGTCACATGCGCGTAACACAAAGAACCGAAGATACGCAAGTGACTATAAGTAGGATCTCGTCCAAATAAAACGCTATATGGTGTTTTCCCATCTAAAATCTTTGAAGGAGTCCGATTAATCAAGTAACCCGCGGTCAATATACATTCACCCCAAAAATCAATTGGAAGTGAACCCTGAAAGCGTAGTGCTCTAGCTACATTCAAGATATGTTGATGTTTCCGTTCTACACGGCCATTTTGTTGTGGTGTTCCCGTACACGAAGTTTGAAACACTATCCCATGATCCAAAAAAAATTGTTTTAGACATGTAAATTCGGTCCCGTTATCGCTTCGCAGAATTTTGACTTGGGTGTTGAATTGTCTTTCAACCATTGCGAAAAACATTTTTAGAGTGTGAGAAACTTCAGTTTTATCCACAAGTAAATATACCCAAACAGAACGCGAAAAATCATCAACGATGGTCAAAAAATAAAAAGCACCACAAGATGAGACTGATCTATATGGACCCCATAAATCACAATGAATCATTTCAAAAATAACCGAAGCTTTTTGTTCACTAACAGGAAATTTATCTCTACTTTGCTTCGCCCTTTGACAAACATCACAAATCTTATTCAATCTACTATTATTTTCTCCAAAACATGTGCCAGAAACTAATTTGGTTACTTGTAAAGAAGGATGACCTAGCCGCTTGTGCCAAAGATCAAGAGATCCCATGGATTCTGCCTTCATTGCTTTTATGTCCATCACAACCCGAAAATAGTAAAGTCCATCCCGTCTTTCACCCGCTCCAATCAGCATCCTCGAAGTGCGGTCCTGGATAACACAAAGTTTATTAGTGAATTGGACAATACAATTATAATAATCAATCAATTGCGACACAGAGATTAGTTTGCAAGTCAATCCCGGGACATAAAGAACATTTTTCAAGCAGAAATTTTTATCAAGGACCACTGTCCCTTCTTTCGTGGTGGTAGAATTACTCCCATCGGGCAAACCGACAGGACAATTAGGAATATTCTCCGAATCTTGTAGATCCTCTATCATTCCCGTCATGTGGTTAGAAGCCCCCGTGTCGATAATCCACAACTCATATTTTCCATGCTTACCCGTCATCTTCTCGTTGGTTGGTTTAGAAGAATTCAGAATGTTGAGCAACTGTTGCAGTTGCTCGACACTCAACCCGGACAGCTTGTTTAGATCTGTCTCGGCTACTGCAGCTCCATCATCAGTGTTCTGGATCGTGTGTGCAGCATTGGCACGTATGGTGCTGGATCCACCACGTCCGTCGCCTCGACCACTAGACTGTCCTCTTCCGCGACCTGCTTTTCTGCCTTCATTTCGTGGTCGGTCGCCCCACCACTCAGGGTAACCATTTAACTCGAAGCAGTTGATTGATTCATGGCCCTTTTTCTTGCAATGTGAACATATCAGAGTGCTTTTGTCCCTCTCACCAAAACGTGCTCGAGCCGCCAGAGCTACAATTTCTCCTCGGTCTTCCTTTCCTCGGGTGATAGTTCGGACTCGCTCCTCTTGAATGAGGATTGAGTAGACTTTATTCATGTTTGGCAACGGTTCTTGTGCGAGTATATTACTTCGCACCGTCCCGTACAGATTATCATCTAATCCCATGAGAAAAAGATGAACTCTTTCGTCTTCTCGGTTTTTCTCCAAAATTGGCCCAAGATTACAAGTACACTTTCCACACTTGCATATGACTAATTGTTCAAAATTCCCGAGCTCATCCCAGAGTTGCTTCAAACGACCATAATAGTCAAATATGGTCATCCCCTTTTGTTTACACCCAGCCAGGTCGGATTTCAATTGTTGAATCCGCGGTCCATTAGTAATGGAAAAACGGTCTTTGATGTCGTTCCATAGGTTTTCGGCCACCTCTACGTGCGAAATAGTCGATCGCAACGTTGGTTCGATCGTGTTTCTTATCCAAGACACCAACAGCGAGTTGATTGTCCACCAGTCTTCAAGATCAGTTGAGTTTTCCTTAGGACGAGGAATGGTTCCATCAATGAACCCAAACTTCTTTCGGGCCCGGAGAGCCGTTCGAAATGAGCGTGCCCATTCATCATAGTTTTCGCCTTTCAATTGTACTTGGGTAATCAAAATGCCAGGGTTATCAAGAGAGGTTATGTCGTATGGTGAAATCGTCCTCCGGGAGTCACCGGACGATTTGGTTTCATCTGTCATGATTTAGTGTTTAGCTTTATGAGCCAAGGCTCTGATACCATAACAGACTGAATGGAGAGGAAAAATCATTAGAGATGCTTTTCTCTTACGTTACATTACTGAATGTCCAGTATATATACAAGAGAGCCATAGAATATTGACCATAAAAGGGGATATTATTCCCTAATATTATTCCCTAAAAACAGCAACAGAATATTGACCATATATTCTACATACTGACCATATATTCTACATATTTAACATATATTCTACAATGATACTTTCCGATAAATGATACTAGTATCTGTGGAACAAAAATACTTGGACCCTTTAGTAAAACCAAAATTGTAGGGCTCGTTTGGTAACGTTGTCGTTTTCTGTTTTCTGTTTTTGTTTTCGTTTTTTAGAAAACGAAAATTGAAAACACGTTTGGTAACGTTTTTGTTTTTTGTTTTTAAAAAACGTTTTCAAATTTTGGGTAAAAAATGAAAACAGCAAAAAGTCGTTTTGAGTTTCCTGTTTTTGTTTATAAAAAAAAAAATCAACAATGTTACCAAACAAGTTTTTGTTTTTTTTTTCAAAAAAAAAAAAAAAACCAAAACTGGTTTTCGTTTTTAAAAAACTGAAAACTCAAAACAGGAAACGTTATCATGCGAGCCCGTAGCTTTTTGCTTACTTTTGTTTAGTAGTATGTGTATCAATATTGGTATATGAAATGTTGTGTCCTGTACAAAAATGACTTCTTGTTTTTCTTTAAGCACACATTTCAATATTGGTTACTTGAGACATTGAGAAAAAAAAATGGAAGAAGCATAGAGATGGAGACAAGGATGTATACCATCAACCCAAAATAATGTCCCCCTATACACCAAATACCATCTTCAACTCAAAAGGCGAAAGCAAGTATGACTATCTTTTTGAAAAAAAAGTAAAGTATATATTAATATAAATCTTTCAAATAAGTCGAAAATAAAAAAGAGAATGATGTAACTAAAATTTGTGAAAATACATTCCGAAGATGTCATTCCAAATGCATCCTAACGTATAGAGGTATAAATTTTTTTAAAAAAAATAAAAAATGAAAGAGGGGTTGAGATGGATATATATATATATATATATATTTACTGTATAAGTTGAGGAACATGATTTCAGCGACAAAAAAAAATTGTTGAGGAACATGAGGTTGCATCAGTTGGAAAATCATGTACTATTGTGCAAAACTTCATCTCCAACTTAAAACACAAGAACTATAATGTAATTAAAATTCTGAAAATGTCATTCCAAACACACCCTTTTACATATTTGTGGAATTGAACAAACGTCATAATTAGATACCATGCTCATCCTCACTGAGAAAGAGTGACTCATGCTCCTTTCCTATTCTTGTGGAACAACTCCAGAATGTCAAATAGAGATTGTGAAACAATTCATGCTTCTAAGTTCTAACCTCTTCTTGAATAGTTTCAGTCTTATATTTCTAGCTGCAAGTGACCATTTAGAACATTGAACTTCAACCACACAAAAACGAAGATGACCTTAAGTCCTTATTATAGCTAATAGCAGCAGCAACAACTTTTTTAATATCAGCATTGTTAAAATCCCAATTGATTGCTCTAATTAAACAGGAATATTAAAAAGGAAATCAGTTTGTCAAGTGGCAGCAGTAAGGCAAAAACTGCTTTAATGAAATAAAAAATAAATAAATATAGATAAACAAAATTAAACTACTAATAGGTAATCTAATTTAAATCCTTGACATTTCCCTGAAACTGGGAAGGAGCGTGCCTGCATAATAACTCTCTAGCTGACAATATTGCTGAATGCTTCTGTCCTCTAGGTTGAAAACGCATATCAAAACATCTGAAGTACTGAAGTATATGGAATTTGGCCAACATGTAACGGAGTCAAAAGCCGAAACATACATGCAAGTGCAACAATCAATACATAAGGCACCACCACCCAAGCTACTCATCTCAACCCCCCACTTAGTCCCTCCAGTACTCGTACCATCAACTACTAGCTTATAAACCTTGAATCTAATTCTCTCGAGCCTTGACTGAAGGTTACCACTATGATCAAAAGGAGGCTGGTAGAACATCCATCTTAACCTGTAAAAGAACACCCCCAGATGATTCAACAATATAGTTTTTACCCAAATTTTCCCTCGAAGTTGCGGGTGCTATCTTTTCAAACTTGGGAGGAGTGCTTATGTCACACGATAATACAGAACCATCATATTGAAGAGTATAAAAGAGGCCTTTAATGAAGAACCTTGTTGTCAATCAAAGTCCAAGTTCTATCACCTGATTTAATGAAGGCCGAGAAGTTAAAATCCCAGAAGGAAAAAAAAAAAAAAAAAAAAAAACGTGTAGTATAAAATTGTCTTATAGCTGGGTTTTTTTGCCTTGGCCTTTCTCTGATTTGGTTTGGTTGATGTGATCTAGTCTTAGCCTTCTTGAGATTTTGCTCTGTTTTGATTCCCGTGTTGTAATGGTGTTGTTGAGTTTTGCTCTAGCTTTGTTGAATAAAATGGTCAATTTCTGAGAAAAAAAAAACTGTCTTATAGATAAGTGGCACGATGAGCAGAAAGATATGTATGACACCTTCACCCTCGAGTTGTGCCTAGAATGGATTAACCAATGTTAAGATCTCAAATGTTATCAACCATCCATGGTTTGATCAAGTAGCGCAACATCGCATAATACTATTATTAGATATGGAGATTTGGAAGTTAGGTAGTATTTTACCATGGGTAACATTGTAAGAACAGTGCCCCTTGTGGTGGTGGTGTTTTGGAATGTTTGGTGTTACTACAGTAGCAGGGCCGAACCTGGGCACAAGCCGGCAAAGCAACTGCATTAGGCCCCTAAATTTTCGATAAATTTGAGGGCCCCTTTAAGTCCAACCATTAATATACCCTTATGCGTTTATGTTTTGTCACAGCCGACCCGCCTCATGCGGATTAGGACACGTGTAACAATGCTACAAACGCCCAATTACATTAATTTGTAAAGAAACATGCGAATTACTAGGAAACGCATACGTTTAACAACATAAAACAACTCTATTGTTACAAAATAGCCCCCAAGGGTAAAATAGTAATTAATAAGGTATATCAAATTTTATACCAAAAGATAGGTCTTTGAGTTCAGGTTCCAACGCAAAAAACGCGCAAATCCGAATTTTCTAGAGTGAGTTATGTCCATTTCCGTAAAGGTCGACAGTGCAGCAAAATGGCCTGCGAATCGATCCGCCCCAAAACCGAATCGATCCGGTTTTGGCAGAATGTAATTTCTAGTCCCTCCAGGTGCTCCAGATTGATCCGCTCAAGATCTGGATCGATCTGGTTCTTGCAGAACCTCAGTTTTAGCAGATTTCCCCTGTTTTATAAGTTCTAAACTTCACCAAATTCAAACCTAACCACATGGAATTTTAAGAAACCATTCCAAACCATTTAAAGACACACTCAAACATTTTTAAATACAAATTCAACTCTTCAAACATAGATCCATGAATATAACCTCAATTAATCCAACAAATTCCTTTAAATCACACCCTTTAACATGAACTTGTTAGCAATGGATTCAATTCAAACCAACACTTCCCCAAACTTAGCAAAAACTTTGGGAGACATAACAAGTATCTATACAAGTTCCCTCCCTCATTTAAAACAAATGTATACAACCTCAAATGAGCCAAACAAATAATCACTCCTAGTTGATTATAAGAACAACCATTCATATAGCCTTTCAGGAAAAGATTACAAACCGTTTAAAACATTTGGTTACAAAACGGAACTTACCTAAAAGCTACAACCATACATATCCGGACTTGCCGGAATAATCCAAACATACAACTTACGTATAACTAAACATTAACGTAGGAAAATACATAAGTTTCTCCAAGTTTACATTAAACACGTGAGTCAAGGCTCCAAGCCACAAGTTAAGGTTTCCAAGCCACAAGTTACACTATACTACAAGTTAAAAACATATCTACAAGTCCTAAATCTCTCCCCCATTCCCGAGCACGTCACTTCCTCTCCGGATATTGCTCCGTACCTGCGGTGGTTGTTATTTACCACAACAGAAACAGAAAACGGTTTTCTTAAGCATTACGCTTAGTGAGAATTCTAAACATGACTGAATTTTTAGCATGTACAATGCTACATTTTAACACAAATCATATCCGTAATCGCTGAACCACTGGTTTAATGATTCATTCAGACCCGAAGACCTTCCCTTGGTCCCGTGGCCACTTCTATTCCTTGGACTTCCGTCTTTATCGGATTATTCTTCTTCGTCTCCCTTATTACTCCCAACTAATGAATCATTTTCCCGGTGTTCATTGATTACCACACAATCATATAAACATATAAGCGCATAACCATCTAAGCATAACGATTTTCATATAATTAACATGCAATCCACAATTCAAACATCTCCATGACTTCTAAGCATGAATAATCAATATAATAAGACACTCTCAGAGCTCCTAAGCATAAATTGTTATCTCTAACATCATTGAAGCCTTGAACATAGTTAAACACAATCATTCTTTAGTGTAGAAAATTCACCTTAGCAAGATTATACGCAAATTAAGCTAGAAAATACTGAATTGAACAAATGCAAGCTCAATTTCTACCCCAAAGTGAATCCTACATAGTTTTGGTACAACAAATATCGTCTATCAAAAATAGTTGCCAGAAAAACGTTGTCGAAAATGAAAACAAATTACGTGCATGTGATCCTCTTACCTCCACGAGTCCAAAAGTGGTCTCGGATCGTAAATCCGACGTCGAACGGCGAAGGAACGACAAAAAAACGACGTCGGTGACAGTTTCTCCGTTTCTGTCTCCGAGCTCTCTTCTCTTTCGTTTTAATTTCAGTATATGAGACTCTCCCTCTCTCTTCCTTACCACATACACACACATGCACTATAGGTTAAGGTGTCAAAGCCTCATTTTTTTCCCACTTTTCATTTGCACCCCCGGAATTTCTTAAGTTCTTATTATGAAATCTCCCAAACATTTCATTAACTAACCAATTATCTAATGAGTGTTTGTCTAAGTTTCGTATGGGTCCCAAATATTTTGTGAAGTTGCTATCGTACCTACTAATTATAATTCTTTTTCAATTATACTCTTATTTGGGTGTCCAAACTAATACTAATTGCTAACACGTATATCATCATAATATAAAGCATTTAAACAAATAATCATTTAAACACATAAATGCATTTAATCATGTAAAATGCAGATATTACTATTCGACCATTCACTGGGTTCCACTACAGTATCTGTCCCACCTCACTGGGGACTTTTCTAATTAGTGTCCCTTTTCTGAACACTTTTCACGGGCGAGTCCAAGTCTCCCCTTAATCCATTTTATACACTAATTATATTAATTAATGCATTTAAAATAATAATTAACTCCTTTCCCGGGTACGGGTGTTACATGTTTACACTCCTAGCCACTATAAGCTTACTACCTTACTAGCTCTCAATTGCTCCCGCTTTCTCATTTTCCGTGTATATGTATAAATGAAGTCCACCCCCTTTAATAGTTGTTGAAACATCTACAGCTATCAAAGAATAAATGTGGTCAAGATTGGAGCACCACTTTAGGTAGGGGTAGACATGAGACGAGCCGAGCTTGCTCACGAGCTTTTTCATGAGCGTGCAAGCTTGCTCACGAGCTCAAATGAGCTGAGCTTTCAAATGATCTCCAGCTTTCTCGCGAGCTTTTTAACGAGCTTTTTCGCGCACCCTTTAAAACTATATAGTTTAATGATAAACGGTCATTTATCAAGCTTATTTACGATGTTTGTCATATTTTCTCTAAAATTATATAGTTTTATAATAAATAAATATATAAGAGTCACTATACAAGCTCTTTATCAAACCTATTAACGAGCTTTTTCACGAGCTTGCTCGTGAGCCTTAGGCTTAGTTTAGCCCCCATGTGGCTTTTTAAAAGGCGCTTATGAAATTTATTACTAAGTTGTTTGATAAGTTTATACCGCGTAAGGTAGTAAGCTTACAGTTTGGCCTTAGGCTTAGTTTCTAGCGAGCTTTTTAAAAGGCGCTTATGAAATTTATTATTGAACCATCTTCACGTAGAGCATAAAACAGGTGTTTGGCTTTAGAGTATGTTGCATCAAGGATATGACTATGAATACCCTCGTTTATCAAAGTCCAAGATTTATCTCCTGACTTAATGAAGGCCAAATTAAATAGCGAACCATATATGACCAAAACCGCGTAATTATTGTTAAGAGCGACAACAGGGTCGACAGATAATACAACTCTATGTACTGGTTGAGGCTGTTCGAGTCGGGGGAGACGTATGATACCTTTCCCATCGCGTCGAGCATAAAAAGGATTAAATAGAGTTATGACCATATTGGTGCGATCTAGGGTTATCAACCATCCATGGGAAGAACCACATCATAAGAAACTATTGTGATTAGGCATGTAGATTTTGAAACTAGAGAATACTTTTTTGTGGGTAAGACTGTGAAAATTGTGTTGCCTATAATCATGTTGTTGTTGTTGTTGTTGTTGTTGTTGTGTGTCATGTGGTGTGAGAGAAGAAGAGCCAACCATGAGTGGTGGAAGTTGATTAGAAGAAGTAGATAGATCTAGTAGCTTCTTCTTGTTGTAACTACACAGAGAAGTGGAACGCCAATGCTCGCAAAACGCACCGAATCAAAGACAATCTGTTTGACAGACTAAATTTTCTAAAATCATATCAAGAAGGTTTTGAGGAAGCCATGCCCAATACTCTTGTTCTGAAGATGAGGAGGCCATGTTTAATTCTCTCTCTCTCTCTCTCTCTCTCTCTCTCTCTCTCTCTCTCTCTCTCTCTCTCTCATGGTTCAAGGTCGCGGTATCGGTCGCGTTCGCGGAGACGACTCGGTCGCGGCGCCGCAGACTGGTATCGGGCGATACGCAAAGATACGCTAGATTTAAGGTTCAAAAAAATATGGAAAAATAATGAAAAATTCTAAAATCATTTGAATAACAAATTTGGCCTAATAGATTGTCACAATACACAATATACCAATTACAATGTCACAGAATATCCAATACACACGCTGTGGATTGAGTATTTGATAACACTGCATACATAATTAGGATCACCTTCATCAATAACTACCAAATCAATGCCACATGGAGTGTCGTGGGGGCTGAAAATCATCATAGTCGCTATTCCCCTGATTATTGAATGCATTCGGTGGATATGGAAATTGAAGGCCCCCAAACAATATAGAAGCATAATCTGAAGGTGCATGTTGAGATTACTGGCTTGATGATCCATAATATGGGTTCTGTGGTTGAGAAGAATTGACAGGTTGATGATAGTATCCAGCTCCTCGATACTCAACGCTGCTACTCGATGATCCATCATGATGGCGGCCCAAATCATAGCCACCATAGCCTCCTCCACCACCCGTGGCAGTGCTAGCTGATGTATCTCGGTACCTCCTACGAGCGCGATCATAATACCCACCACTAGTTGTACTAGTAGATCTTTCAAGCTGTCGTACGGGTGGTAGGTAACCCATACCATCAGTGGTACTACTTGAATATCCAAGATCACCCTGAGAACCATATCCATATCCTGTAATGGCATGATGGGGTTGCCCGTATCCTCCATAATTCTTAAATCCTATCCCCATATTACGTAACTGATCATCAATACCTACACTAGCATTGTGTCCACTAGAATAATCATCACTACTAGAAAACTCACACACCCTAGCCAAATGTTGACGTTGTGCATCTATTCCTGGCCTATATCCAAGGTCAGTGTCTTGTGTGGCATTATAGTAATCATCTCTTTATGCCCATGACATGCCAGCAGGAAAGTTAGAATGACCACCCCCACCACCATCTCCACCACTGCAGCCATAATCGCCTGCACCTCCCCTTCAGTGTCATCATCACCATCATCATCATCATCATCATCACTACTAGAACTGGAACTAGGAAAACTTGATCTACTACTTTGTGCAACACCCTCCCTTTTTTGTTGATTAATGATTGCTTCGACCTTGAAGGAATAGGAGTATCGTCTTCCTCTTATTCTTCATCTCTTGCTCTTTGACCTTCGTCATTGTTTTGAAGAGCTTCGTTCAACCACGTATCATCATCTCCAAGATCACATGGTTCAGTTTCCCTAATCCAATAAGATAATATGTCATCGTCTTCAAAAATATGATTAAGATCAATTGGATTATAATAATCCTCATCATTTGTCAAATACATCATATTTTTGACTCGCAATCGCAAATTGTAATGCACAAAAACTAGTTTATCCAACTTCTGCATTGTCAAGCGATTGCGTAGTTTGGTGTGAATTATTGACCATGTGCTCCAATCACAACCCGAAGAAGAGCACGTTTGGCTAAGGACTTTAATTGCAATTCGCCTAAGATGTGGAGCTTCCTTGCCATAGTTATACCACCATTCAGCTGCAAGAAAGCATAATCATAAACTTATATACTTTTTTTTAATATACATTACATAAGGTAATGCTTCCTGAAATAAACAAGAACCTGGGAGATCTGTTGTCTTTGCTTTCTTTGTTAGAGGTTGTCCAAACTCTCCTCTTGCATCCACATAAATTTTTATCTACAATTGAAAAAATGATTTATTTTTTTATGAGTTGTTTTTATATTACCAATAGTCTCATTCCAAAAATTACATACCTCACTCATAGCTTTGGCTTGGTTTGTTATGTCTGGCTCTAACCTCTTAATTACTTCCTTCAAGCCATATCGCACCTCCAGATGATCAGAAAATTTTTGGGAATACCGAAATGCAGGGTTTAAAAAATAAGCTGTTTGTAGGTCAGATAGACAATAATTTATCAGTTTTTTAAGTATTAATTCACACAGCTATTAAAACATCATTTGAATCACACAACGTACCTGCTGCATGAAGGTGCCTATGTAATTGACTCTCCCATCGGTAGTCAATGACATCCCAATACTTTTGAAAATCTTCTATTGACACCTTTATTGCTAGATTAACTCTATCTACTGCCTCGTAGATAATAGACATTGTAGGCTTCTTGTCTTGATCAACTATTTTTAGAACCCTAACAAGAGGTTCCATTATTGATTTAACAATTGTTGCCTTCTTCCAAAATCGATCCGTCAAATTTAGATCAGACACTTGGGATGCAATATTTCTTCTCCTTTTTTCATGATTGAAGTCACTCCATTCACTAGATGTGCACATCTTCTTCAAATCAACTTGATAGCGTAGAAGGCTTTCAATCGCAATGAATTCTGTTGCAAATCTAGTGATCCCTGGCCTCAACAAATCTCTACCGTTGGTATATGTCCTCATAAGATTCACCACTTTTAGATTGTTATAAATAAAACTCGTTATTTTTTTTGCTTGGTCAAGTGTATGCTTCACAGATGACATCTTACCAATATCTTCTAGCATTAAATCAATACAATGTGCGGCACATGGAGTCCAAAACAAATTCTTCCTCTTTTCCATC
Organism: Hydrangea macrophylla; assembly: GCA_033977485.1. Classification (NCBI taxonomy): domain Eukaryota; kingdom Viridiplantae; phylum Streptophyta; class Magnoliopsida; order Cornales; family Hydrangeaceae; genus Hydrangea; species Hydrangea macrophylla. Next base: position 54,906,104 of record CM066982.1, read on the forward strand.
AACAATTGTGCAGCCGCTTTAAAGCTTGGCTCATTATCTGTAACAACTTGCACAACGTTGGCCTCACCAACCTCTTCCACAACTTTATCCATAAGTGAAAAAATGTAGGATGCAGTCTTTTACTTGTTTGTAGTATCAATCGATGTATGGTACAACATATTTCTATCACAATAAACCATAAAGTTGATGATAAGATTGTTAGTTTTTGAACTCTACCCATCACACATGATCGTGCATCCATACTCGGGCCATTTTTGTTTCAACGACACACTGTATGTTTCTAGCTCATTTACCTCTTCTTCCACGTATACGTTGTCAATTTGATAACTGGAAGGTCCCTTAATACCAGGTCTAGAATCAGCAATGATATCAATCATCGACTGGTAGTATGGCCCACTAGCAACTGCATTGAATGAAATCCCATTGTGAAAGAAAAACATGGAAATAGCTTTCCCTACTTTCTTCACATTTTCGGTCTTAAACATGTCCTTCACCCTTTTTTGAAATCCAGGCTTTGGCCTAAACATATAAGGGTTAGTACCTGATTTGGCCATCTCAACATTTTCTCTCACTCTGAAATTCCTTCGAGGTGGTGGTGCACGTTTTGATCTAGAAGTTATCTGAGATCCAGTGGCAAACTGGGAGATTTTAGTTTGATGTACTCCTTCAGAAACAGAGTGCCTACGCCTATCCTTGTCCATGTACGCCATATTCTTACTCTCTTTTACTACTTGTTTGAAATGTCGTCTTTCAAGCCGGGATATTCCTCCAATGTCATCCTCGTCCTCGTTATCATAATCATCACCTTCATCAATATTTTCCTCTTCGTCGTACAAGGTATCCTCTCGGAGACTGGCAATAAGTTTTTCCTTTTTTTCTCTTCTGAAGTTCCCTTGCACTAGCAGTTTCAGCAAGATGTTGTTTTCAGAGTTTTGATACTTCCTCTGGGGCTTTAGGACACGGATTCACCTCTCCCGATACTCTACCCACGTGTTGCTTCAATCTTGTGATACCGCCATGCACAATCTTTCCACAATAATTACACATGGTTATCCGTTTACTCCCTCCAACCAGTTTTCCATGATGCCAACCGATATCTTGTTTTGGAGGCATTCTAACAAATTTAAATAAAAACACAGACTTAGTGTTGAATAAACAGTAAACTTATTTTCAAATGTGACAAATAAATCGATTGTGTATTTGTAATTTTCAAATTTAATTTAGCAAGAAATAATAAGTGATTTAGTTATTAATAATTAAGTTTTTTGTTTATTAATAATAAGTTTCTAATTTCAAATTTAATTTATTTTTAAAATAATAAGTTATAATTATTAAATTATATACTGTGGTAGTATATAATTATAAACAGATATTAAGTGTCAGATAAGTGTATTATAGTGTTGTCTAATATTTTAAAAAATAAATATAATTTAGAAAGAAATAATAAGTTATTTATTTACTAATAATTAAGTCTTTTCTTTAGTAATAATAATTTATTAATAATAAGTTTCTAATTTCAAATTTAATTTATTTTTTAAAATAAGAAGTTATAATTATTAATTTAATAATTATATAGTGTGTTAGTATAAAATTATAAGTTGGTGTTAGGTGGCATAGAAGTGTAATATAGTGTTATCTAATATTTAAAATAAATAAAAATAAATATCCACAGTCTTTACTAAGTGTCACTTAAATAAACATAAAAATAAATACCCATTGATGATGCCAAAAATTGGTAAGAGAGATTCATAGAGAAATATGGGGACACAAGGGCTTGTATGTGGTTCGGCCCCCGTTAATGAGGTGACCTACGTCCACGGGTGCGTCGGAGCACTCTACTAACAGATCACCGGCGGACTTGGTGAGCCAACAATTTGGGCGGCACTACCAATGAAACCGGCCGGGTATATGTGTATGAATGAAAATGAACTGATATTCTCTAGGTAAAGAATGCGATCCCCCATAAAGAGGGTAGGCGGTCCCTTTTATAGGTATAAGAGTCTGCCTGTACATGGTAGCAATCAGATTTGTAATCCTAATCTGATTGCAATTAATCTTCACAAATTTAGGAGAGTTCTCTAAGTGGTTTAGGAACTGTGGACTTTTCCTTAATCGAGTTCTGACCAGATAAGGAAACTACTGAGTGGCTTGGTTGCCACACTGTACCTCGTGGAGAGCTGCTGCGCTGTACGCCCGGGCTGTGCGAGTACCCCAAGCAGTAATAGTCGAAAGACTTTGGGATTGGTGGGCCACAAACGCCCATTCCGGATAGTCCGGGTCCTTCGCTGCTGACGTGGCGATTTGGCTTTAGCAGAATATTCCTGGACGTATCACCCATACTTAAGTCACTTAAGAGGAGTATTATACAGTTTATACTCTTAACTCTTTACAAACCACAAATCACACAACCAAATATACAAATATGAGAAAATCCTTACCTTTCTCCTCTGCAGTAGCGCGACCAAAGAGAGAGAAAGAGAGAGACGAAGAGACCTCCAGGTTCCAACCAACGTCAATTGGAAGCTCCAGCCGCAAATCAAGTAGAGAGAGAGAGAGATGTGAACTGGAGAAGTCCAAGAAACGCAGTCCAGATCGCACACAGAGAGAGAGAGAGAGAGAGAGAGAGAGACGAACTCACGAACTGAACTGGAGAAGACGAGGCTCGAGCAGATCTGGTCGGCGCAGATCTGTGGGAGCAAGAGAGAGAGAGAGAGAGAGAGAGAGAGAGAGAGAGAGAGTGGAATAATCTGACCTTAGGTACGTTTTTGGCTTTTGCCCTATTTTTTCCCCCTCATCTATGTATCTCTGTATTTCATCTCGTCGTCTCATCCGAGATCTCGAGCAAGACGGAACAATATCGTCCGATATAGTATGGTACGGTCGAGATGGTGTCCGATCCTACGTCGTTTTGATTAATTTTTGACTCGCCATCAAATCTCGTCTCGTTATCCAATGAAACCGAGTTGACTCGGCCGAGACGACTCGATTTCGGCCGAGACTTCGAACCTTGCTCTGTCTCTCTCTTTGTTCTAGAAAAACAAGGCTTAAGATTTAGCAAATTTTTAGAGGATATATACTCTGTCTCTCTCTTTGTTCTAGAAAAACAAGGCTTAAGATTTAGCAAATTTTTAGAGGATATATAGAGACTAATACACACGCGAATATATACATATACATAATATTTATATATATACCAATAATACAGATCCAATTAATTGGGAAAACAATATGTACTTCTATATATCCGCAATCACAGATACATTATACATAGCATTTCTTTATAGCATAAATTCTTTGTACGGTTGTTGGTTGGTCTGTGGTCTTCCTCTTACTGCACAAACACTAAACTCAATAGAACTCGATTGATGTCCTTCCAGAGTCTGGAGTCACCTTAGGCTACGTTTGTTTCGCTGGACAGGATTAGGGGATTACTTCTCCCCTTCACTATTTGAGGGACTATTAATACCAGCCCCGCATGGAATAAAATAGTGGCCCATTTGGGGGACTATTTAGTTAAAAAGGACTAATAGTCCGGTGCAAGGTGACCGAACCAAACACCAGACTATTGAATTAAAATGGACTAATAGTCCTATCCTCCCCTATCCGACCTTTAGTCCTGTGAAACAAACGAGGCCTAAATGGACTACTTGTCACAGTTAATTTACATTAACAAAAAATAAATAAAATTTGTCACAGTTTACATATCCGTTATTTTATTTTATTTTATTTTATGACTAATTGAAGACTTATCTTATCGTATGACTAATGAATTGACTCAAACATGTATGTTTCTTTAGACATGTATGTTTCTAATCTATTGGTATAGCTCAAGTGGCAAAGAGTTTGGCATATATAAGTCTCCCCCAATGCATAAGTTCGGTGTTGGAGCCTCGTCCCCCTTCCCCATTTCAAAAAAAAAAAAAAAAAAACTACAAGACAACAATATTGCTTTAGATTAAGAGTAATATTTGGGGCACTAATTCACTTACAATTACACACTATTTCTCTCCTAATGGCATTGTGAGGTCCACTGCAGGCCCCACAGTGCCACTAGGAAAGAGATAGAATGTGAATGTGAGTGTTAGTGAGATTTGTTAGTGCCTCTAGAATTGTTGTTAGATTAATGCTATGGTTTCTAAATTTATATTCAAAATTTGTTTCTCAATACCTAGAACAATTTCAAATGAAAATTAAATTATCTCACTATGCTTCTAAATTTTGCATTTCAAATCTGGTTCCGAACACGTTTGATAGTGGAACCACATTCAATAATGGTGGAATCACTTCAACATCCTACAATAAAAATCAAGTGGATCTACAGTCAAATGTAAGATATAAATTTGGAAGTATAGTGTTCCTATATATTATTATAGGTGGCCTTTTTTTTCCTTTTTCTGTTTTTTGCTCAGCAATACAGATTTTTTAAACACGACAAAAGTCCAAAGATAATACGAATGGCAAAAGCCAAGAAAAAATCTCCCAAAAAGAACAAATTACAGTAATCTCACAAGCATCATAAAATCACCAAAAACTTGAATTCATCATAACCACGCCACAAAAACTTCTCAACAGCTAGAACCACAGCAAATAGTAGCACCTTAGCAGCCAAAGCAGACCGGAGCAGCACCATAGCATCAACCCACAACCGAACTCTGGAAAAACAAAGATGATCCAGTTCTGCTACACGTGGTAGAAACCAAAATTTTAAAATACAATTTGAGAATCATAGTATTACTCTTATTTCGAGCAAATATCGAATATAAGCAGGTAAATTGTGCCTACATGCATGCCAACTCTAATATTTCTTGCAAATGCTAGTATCAAGTATAAGCAACTAAACAAGTAACTTGTGTGATGTGTCATTGTTTACCTGTAATTTTGTGCGGGCGTATCAGAACCAATGGTGGATCGGTGTGTGCAAACTAATTTTCTATATCACTTGTGTAAGTGATACACAAGGCTTATTGAACCTAACTTCTAGCAGTGCGATTGTGATGGTCAAGTAGGAAAGTACCATTGGCCTAAGATCCTATGGCAGTACTGAAGCGCACAAGTCATACAAGTGATGAGGGAAAAAAGAATTAAATAAAATGCATATTTTATTTAATTGAAGGTAGGAAAGATTACAAGAGATTGTAATAAAAACTAAGAAAGCCTAAAAATAAAAAGAATGCTTTAGAATGTTGTTGAATGCGGTGTTGGATGCGTTTGTCAAAGTGACGCGGAGTGATGTGACTGCTTGGCCTGCCTGCTGTATTTGTAGCGGCCATGGAGGTCTTCTAGATAAGGCAAGAAATATCTGCAAAATATATTCTGGTAAAAAATACCAGTTTTATCTCCCATAAACGAAATAGTATATTTATATACATGTATATATATATCTTGAATCTGGTCCATCTTGTGGCTTCATTCGGCTGACTTTGCATGCAAATAAAAGATATATACTAATAATATGCTAATATTATCTCCAAAATATTATCCTTTCATATATGATAATATCTTCCCAAAACTGATTGATATTATCTCTAATATAATCTCCCTTAATAAGAAAATATATAATATATTCCCTTATCACAATATGAAAGTTTTATCACATTGAGACTTTGTAGGGATTGATAACTTCTCTAAATATGCCAACCATATCACATTTCCTTAGTTACTGAACTGTTGATATTGTGCTAAAATGTGGTGGCAGTCCAATTAGAACACACAACCAAACAAGTTTAGCCGGATGACAATTCGCGTTGGTCCACCATCTTTGCAAATCAATGTGAAAGAGTTGAATTGGTGGTTGAATGGCTTAATATAAAACAAGGTAGGAATGTGGCCCACCAATTATGACCATTTGTGGAGTCCACGTGGTGGCATTATAAAGCCCAATTGCCAAACAAAGCCTAGGCTGTAGCACTAGCAGCTTGTCCGATGGACTGCCACAAGAGTCCAAATGTCTGGACTTAGATGATGATCAAAATTATTTATAGGCCAATCAAAGATACCAAAATTATGAATTGGTCAAAACAAACAAATGTCATATCACGTGAATGGCCATTAGGCTCACACCGACTAGTCAGTCCGATTAAATGTGATCAGCCCGAATGTAGTTAACCCGATGAGACGGTGATTAGTTCGATTGAGTCAGCCCGATCAGCTTTGAACCAAACACTTTGTCATTAATTTTTTGCAATCGGTCTCTATACCCGATTAAAAGAAATCCAATCGGCCTCTACCAACTTTGAATTAAAAAAAATGTAATTTTCATGATCAGTCTCTAGTCCGATTGAAAAATCACAATCGGCCTTATACAAAATTTAACTTGAAAAATATATTTTTTAGGTACAAACAATCATGTAAATAGAAAATCTCGAGGGCCACCCCCATCAAAAGAGAAATATATATAACGAAATCTTTAGCAAATAATATTTGTATATGTATAGCTTGAAATTTTGATAAAATTTCTCATCACTAGAATTTTGCTCCAGCAAGCTACTCGGGCGAGTAAATTTTGATTTTGCATATTGGGAAAGTTACCAAAGTTGAATGGTTTCCTAATCATATCATGTGAGTAAATCTACTACTATTAGGACTAGGCAAGGTAATCTATATAAATAGGAACCTATGGTGAAGAAGAATAGTATCTTGAAGAGAGAATAGGGAGAATATTTCAATGTTCCCTAGAGAAAACTCAAGTAAGTGAAAAAAGATTCAGTACATCGGATGATGAAGAAGGTGTTGTTCGTGATGATCTGGTTCCTTAGCGGAGAGTAACCGGTGAATCCTGAGAGGCAACGAAGAGAGTAATCAGTGTGTCCTCATCTAGTAGAGAAGCTCTTGACCTATCAAGAGGTTGAGAAGGAGATTGTAATAGACAGACTTAGGATGATTTTTGGATTTGTGAGTGGCCCAAGTGGAAGCCATTATTCTAGCTGATTAGTGACAAGAAATACATTTGTGCGCTCTTGTGCTACGTTCAAGTGTAAACGATCGTGCAAGTAATACTGGATAAGACCAGGTCGATCCCATAGGGAAGGTGAAAGTGAACTACTTAGACTAGACTCAACAAGAAAAATAAAATTTGAATATTTAAGAACAACTCCGGAACACAAAGTTCAACTAGTTATCAACTACTAAATTAAAGCAACAAAACTAAACTAATAACCAACTAACTAAGCAGATTTTGAAATGGGTTTAACTTTATATAAAAGAAACGTTGGAATCACATGAATCCACAATGACCAAGCCATCTACCATGCACATTCATTAACGCCCTATGGATTGTATCCCTCTTCAATATTCCGTATTTTTCTAAAGGTTAAGAATCAATAGTCCTTACATGACCAGGACAATATCATCACAAGTGATTTAAAATACTTAAAAGGCAGTTTAAAATAATGGTTTAACTCGCACTATGAATGGTGTTAGCATTCAAAGATGTTTGCAAGAGACATTGAAGAAAATAGCATCAAGGCTTCAAGTTCTAAAAATGTTTTGACAAACTAAGCTTACATGGACAGCTTGATAACAAATCTTAAAAACAGAAAGTTTTGGAATACTTAAAGGAATTGTCTCAGGAATTTGCAAGTTCGATCGATCGAGATATATCTTCGATCGCTCGAAATGCATCATCCTTCAATCGATCAAAATGTCTTGGATCGCTTGACTGTGTCTCCGGTTCGATTAGGGGTGTGTTTCGGCCGGAATGGATCGGAAACACCCATTTCGGAAAAAAAAAAAAAATCCAAAATTTTCGGAAGCCAAAAATGCATTCCGAATTCCATTCCGAAATTTCGGAAATTTCAAAATTATTTCCGATTCTGAAATTTCAGAAATTTCGGAATTTCATCAGATTCGGAATTTTCGGAATATTCGGAATGTTTTCAGAATTTTTCGGAATTCAAGCTTAATGGGATTTCACTTGAGACTTGTAGGCCTTTTATAGAAGCACACTACATCCCATTTTTTGTGTTTTTTCGATGTGGGATGAACACAATTTTCAGCATATTTTCGGAAAAGTTTTGAAAAATACAATTTTGGAATATATTCGGAAATTTTTTGGAATATTTTCGGAAAAGTTTCGGAAAATACAATTTCGGAATATTTTTGGAATTTTCGAAATTCTAAAAACAATTCAGATTACGATCCAATTTTTTTCGGAATTCGAAAATTCGGAATGCATATTTAGTTGCCAAAATCGGAATTTTTCGGATCGGAATCGGTCGGAATCGGAATTTCCGTTCCAAATGACACCCCTAGGTTCGATCGATCGATTGATATAGCTTCGATCGATTGAACATATGTTTTCTTTGCAGTGCATGGTAGAGGCTAGAGATCACTGCTTCATCGTGATCTCCCAACTACTAGTTTACACTAACATGTTTAAAAGTTGCAGAAAACAAATTTAACATGATTAAGGTTGTGTTTGGTTGGATTTTAAACATACAATCTATGTAAAACTATAACTTCTCACTGATAGCATGCAAAACCTATGATCAAAACTAATTATAACCACAGAAAGCTAATAACAGAATGTAAATAAAGCTATAAAACTAAACCTGGAACGTAGACTAATATTAATCTTCAAGAAAACCAACTTGTCTTCACAATAATCCAATAAAAACCTACAAAAACAATGTAAACCTCTCTCTCAATCTAAAACTGATATACAAAGAAGTTTATAGTGGGAAGGTTTCTAGACTACAAGATGGTGGATTCAATCTCCATAGTAAAACAATTGGAGGAAATTTCAGTCACCATCGACCAAATTCATGTGGAGGGAATGTCAATTAGTGAACCATTTCAAGTTGTTTCAATCATTGAGAAATTGCTACCATTATGCAAAAAGTTCAAGAGTTACCTCAAGCACAAGCGAAATGAACTTTCTATGGAAGATCTAGTGGTACGTTTGAGGATTGAAGAAGACAACCGAAAAGGAGTGAAGAATAGGCTGCAAGGATCTGTGGAATTAAAAGAGAATCTTGTTGAAGGTGAGTCTTCAAGTTTAAATCTAAAACAGGTTCTAAAGTAAGGTGATGTGGGTGGTGGTAATGGTGGCTAGGGTTTGATTAGGGTTAGAGAATGAAGATGAGGATATTTTAGTCCCAATGTTTACTTTAAGTTGTCCTTAATTCCAATAAATCTTCTCTTAATGACGTTTTCACCAATTTTTCAAAAAAGTAATGCACTCTCTCTCCTTAAATGAATATGGTATGTATTATTTTTCAATATTTTACTTATGGGTAATTACCCATATTCACACACTCTCTCCTCAAATGTGGAGAACCAAAAAGAGATTCCCCAAAATGGAGAACCATTTGAGAAACCTGTTAGAGCTCCAAAAATGCACTTTGGTTCGCTAAAATTACTAGAAAATGATTATAGGTAAGGTGGTTGGAGTTGCTCTAATACATTCTATCAAAATCGGACACTTGTCATTACATTATTTGTTTGAATAAATCAAATTTTCCAGATACGTTATTACCATATAAGTCCATATCAGATAGGATACTATCAAATAGAGTTTTTGTAATATGAACCTCCATTAGAAAGGTCTCTATCACATATATCATTATCAGATAACTACCTATCAGTTAAGTTACATTTATTTACTTGTATTGCTATGCTTCCACAATTTGTGTTCTATTCAATTTTCTTACACATATGGTAGTATGCTCACTTTATTTTTATTGGAGGATGTTAAAGTGGTTTCTCTGTTATTCAAAATTTGGAAACTATATTCTTTATTGACCAAGTTATCTTATCAAAATAGAAATATTAATGCTATGATTTCCAAATTTTGTATCCTAAAAGATTTCTCAAACACATATTGAAGGGGGCCCACTTGATAAGTTGAGGGAGTCCATCATTATTGGAGGTGATGACTAGGGATGGCAAAGTTCCCCGCCCCACTGGACCTTCGCCCCACTCCGCTCCGCTCCAAATGGAACGGGTTTGAGAGTTATAATAGGAGTAAGAGTGGATTTTGTATAGAAAAACAAAAACCTTAAAGGGGTCGGGGTGAAGTTGGTATTCGTGAAATACTACCATTTAAAACCCGCCCCGTCCCGATTAATCATTAAGTTTTTAAACTACCCTCATACTACACTTATTTACAACAAATCAGGGCATATGTATACATATCTTTCTCTTCAGTATTAATATTTAATTTCTCGATTGTGATTAACAAATTTTAGAATCATTTATGTGAAATTGATTTTTAGGTTTTAGGAAATTAGGGGGGGGGGGGGGGGGGGGGGGGGTGTTGACTTAATAAAAGAACATTTAATTTAAAAATGATGATTAACAAACGGAGTATGAGTGTAATAGGAGTACCAGATACTCCCTTCGTCCCCTTTTTTTGAGTCTTATATTCCATTTTGGGATGTTCTAAAATTAGTGTCCACTTTCCTAAATTGGTATACAATTTTTACTTATTTTTCAAAACTATCATTCCTTGAAATCTACGCCAAGACAAAACTAAAAAAATTATTGTAATGATTAGGGCAATTTTGGAAAGTAGGTGTAGATTCTTTTTGTCCCCTTAAAAAGTTGAGTTTCCAAAGGTGGACTCAAAAAAAGGGACGGAGGGAGTAGTAAACAGAGTAGGAGTGGAATATGAGTTAATATTTTATTTAAATGGAATGGGGCGGAGTCGGAGTAGGAGGAAAATAAATGGAGAAAGAGTTGGTGTAGGGGGATTCCGTACCAACTCCAATCCATTGCCATCCCTAGTGATGACCGAATTACGATATGAAATGATGCTTGGTAACTCCATATACCGAGCGAAACGTCAAATATTGGGTATTACAGGGATATCATGTAGGATTTTGTAACCTTTCACATATTTAAACTTTTGTTGAGGTGGAGAGTTTTTGGGCTGAGGTGGGGAACAATTCCCATATGAATAGGGGGATAGATTCATACAGGTTCTCTATTGACTTGTTATACCATATAAGATTATACAATTGTTGTAATGAATATTTTCTCCAAAACATTCCAAACAGAGCTACTCAAACGGGGAGTAAATATAGAATGAAACGATCATACCATGTCATCATTTATGCCCTCTCACATATTTTGAAACTGCGTTGATGCGAATGGATAATCCCTATGAAAATAGGAGACCAAGTAAGTAAATGAAGGAGTTTTTTGATTAATTATATTACGTCACTAAATGCAACCATTGCATTGAATAAATGGCCAAAAAGCTTGTTAAATTTTTTAGGGTTAATTACACTTAACCCCTGTGGTTTGACCCGATGTCACTTTACCCCCTGTGGTTTAAAATTGACCACTTAACCCCCCTATGCTTATAGGTAAAGTGTCACAGCTAAAATTAGTGACCACTTTACCCCCTGTGGTTTGGTCTGATGATATTTTATCCCCTATGGTTTGGCCCGATAACACTTTAACTCCCCCGTGTTTTCAGGGTAAAGTGTTAACTTAACACTAATTTTAGCAGTGACACTTTATCCAAAAGTTTAGGGGAGTTAAGTTGTCAATTTTAAACCATAAGGGGATAAAGTGACATCGGATCAAACCACATGGAGTAAATTGTAATTAACCCAATTTTTTATTTTACTTTTTGGGCCTTCCGGAACTAACAAAGAAACACAATCCACGTCAACAATCCGTGACTCCTAAAAACAATTAACTTCCACCGTCAGATTCTCAACCTCATCAACGTCCCAAAATCACTTAAACCTCATCACACGGATCGACCTTCACAAAATCAAATCAAAAACTCAAAAAAAAAAAAAAAAAACGCACACCGCCGGCGCCTATAACCCCGCCCAAATTCAAACCCCTTCAAATCCCCCTCTATAAATTCTCCCACACATCTCACCAAATCATACCAATCGCATCACTTTACCTCTCTCTATCTAAAAATCACAGTCTCTCTCTACAAAATGTCAGGTCGTGGGAAGGGCGGCAAGGGTTTGGGGAAGGGCGGAGCAAAGAGACACAGAAAGGTCCTCCGAGACAACATTCAGGGGATCACCAAGCCGGCTATTCGAAGGTTGGCTCGTAGAGGTGGGGTGAAGAGGATCAGTGGGCTCATCTATGAGGAGACCAGAGGTGTTCTTAAGATTTTCTTGGAGAATGTGATTCGTGACGCGGTGACCTACACCGAGCATGCTAGGAGGAAGACGGTGACCGCCATGGATGTTGTTTACGCGCTGAAGAGGCAGGGAAGGACTCTGTATGGGTTCGGTGGTTGATAAAATTTAGGTCTGTTTACAATATTCGATGTGTTTGGTATTTTTGGGTTAGATGTATTGTGTAGATTTTGTTTCAGGGATGGTATGGGATTGTATGATGTAACTCGATGATTGGCTTTGCTATAATAGATATCCATGTTTCTTATTTGTTTGCCTCCCCAATTTAGCTGTTATATCCATTCTCTCTCACACACACACATGCGTATATATATATATATATATAGATTATAAAATTTCACCACTCTTTACTATGAGGTGGGGTTGATGCTTGGTCGTTGAATTGTTCTTTTTAAGTCAATTATCAGGAACTCAGGTGTCCTCTGTATTCAATGCCATAGTCAGATTTATTTATTTATTATCCATCTGATTTTTTTTGAGTCCATCTATGAGAATTTAATTTATTGAAGGGATAAAAAGAATGTATTACCAATTTTTAACAATTGCCTTTAATTATTGTATTAATTTTTTTAATTTTGTTTTTGTGTAGATTTTAAGAAAGAATATTAGAAAGTAAGTAAAATTGTGTATCAATTTGAAAAATTGGACATTAATTTTAGGACATTTTAGAATAGAATATAAAATTCTAAAAGAGAGAGAGAGAGGGAATATTTTTTTTTTGTACAGTTGTATCATTTTATAGCCTAAGACTGTATCAAAAATGATACGTGCAGTTGGATGTAATTTGATTAAAAGCTTAAAACATCAGAAAAATGTGAATATAATTATAAAATTTCATCACAAAATATGAGGCACTACTACATACCCATGGTTGAACAATATGGATTGATTGTAGAAATTGAACAGGTCTATTTGATGAACCCATCAAATATAAATTTGACACCTTATTTTTTCTTTATTCCAGTGGTGTGTCAGCATGGGAAATAATAGATTTCAAAGTATTAGATTGTGCATGTAATTGTATTGTTGTGTCAACATAGGAAATAATAGGTTTCAAAGTATTAAATTGTGCATATAATTGAAACGGTCCCGCTCTTATGTGTTTGATGAGACAGAGTGTTAGGTATTTGTTCTTTAGGCCTGTGAATTAATTGGGCTTTGGTAAATTCTAAATGGAGTTCCAACAGGATTTGTCAAGCTTGAGTTGATTGCAATGCAGCAATACGCCAAAATTTGAACTTTAGAGTTTGATATGAAAGGTAATTTTGTTGTCAGGTTAGCCTCTGTTTGGTAACGTTCTGGATTTTAATTTTTATTTCATTTTTTTGAGAACAAAAATTGAAATTTGTGATTATCTTTTCTGTGTTTTTTTTTTTAATTATTTTTTTATAATTGAAAGTGAAAAAAAATGAAAACGTGGTTGGTAATCATTTACCTTTTTTCTGTTCTTTTCTTTTTTCTTTTCTGAAAACAACGAATCTTGACCAAGAAATGAAAAAAATGCTCTTACTTTTCCATTTTTCATTTTTATAAAAAGAAAACAAAAAATATTTCTGTTTTCAAAATTTAGGACACTGAAGCGGCCTCTTTAGATGACAAAAAATGAGCTTGAGCTTTAGCTTGGGAAATGTTGAGATGAACATACATCCGGTGATAGACTAATAAAACTCCTGTGCAACCTAATTTACGCTTAGTCTGTAAAATGCCTTCAGCTCTGCTTCACAACACTCCAGCAAATTCACCAGATTTAGAGAAGCATTGTTTAACTCCATGGATAATAATGGTTGAGTGATCCTTTAGTGGTCAGAGGTGGTGGTGATTGCGCTTAACAAACAATGAAGGCCTCTGTACTATTTTTGGTGTTTGTGGATTGTTAGGCTTCTTGGGAGAATTCAGAATTGTGGTATGTGAGCTTAGAGTTGTAGATAGATGTGTTAAGGTGTCCCTATGTACCTAAATAATTTTTGAAATGGCATTTCCTGACAATTTTCTCTGCATTTGCTGATTGGGTGTTGCAGTTATTTTTGAGACAATTTTGCTATTGCACGCTGACTTGGGAAATTTACAGGGATGATGAGGGAGGTTGGACATAATGCATGTTTAATGTGGGGATTAATTGAGCTTGTTATGTGGTATTACTTCAATTTTCATTCGAATGGATTTGGGTGTGTTCGGGTTGTACCTGCTTGTTTTTATTGTATTGTTCTGCTCTGTCGTCGTCAAGTTATTAGTTTGATGGTTTAAAAACACTTTAGTACTTTGTCAATTTATATCCAAATTTCACTTTAGGCCCTCTATTTTCGATTGCAACACTTTGGACCCTATAGTTTCAGTATTGTTTCAATTAAGGACAACTTATAACATCGTTAGGACGAAAGGATGGAAAAACTCATTTTGGAGCCAAAACTTTTGTTGAAACAATACTGAAACTATATGGTCCAAAGTGTTGTATATACTGAAACAATACTGATCCTTTTGTTTATATTTGTGTACGTATATGAATGTATATACATTTCTTGCCGTGGCATCATGTTATTGCTTAGTAGTATGATTACACTTCTTGTTAAATGCATAGCAAGAGATGGCCAAGTTGTTTTGGGAGCTTTCTCAAACATTTGCTGCCAATCTCCTCTAGAAGTCGATGCTCTTTTGGATAATTCAGCCATCTGTTTTGTCAATAGAAATTAATGCTAGCAAAGCTGCCCACTGGATAGCCTCGTCTGCTGCGGAAGGAGTCCCTTGCTCCGAACTGGTTCCATGCCATCCCACCCCCCCCCCCCCCCCCCCCCCCCCGCCTTTTGCAGGATTATATTAGGGGTGGGCAAACAGTTCAGTTAACCGAAATTTTTTAACCGAACCGAAATAAAATAGCCAATTCGGTTGTTAACCGAACCGAATTTAGTTAGGGTCGAAACCGAACTGTTTAAACTAGATCGATTCGGTTATCGGTACCACTTAAGGAAACCGAAAACCGAATTAGATTTCAGCTATATATACAAAACGTTGATTAGGGTTGAGACTTTAAAATTTTTTGTTTTCAACTTTTCTTTTTTGCGATGTGCAGCGCCTCCAGCCTCCTCAGTCCTCTGCCTCTCATGAGTCTCATCTCTGTGAAGTTGTGAAGACTGAAGACGAACTGAAGATCACAACACCAGCAGGCAGCAGCCGCCGGCGCCGGCCACACACCACACCAACAGCCGTTGACTCGCTGAGCGTCGGACCTGCCTCTCATCGCAGGCAGAGAGAGGTTGTTCTCTCTCTCTCTCTCTCTCTCTCTCTCTCTCTCTCTCCATAGTCCATACAAATATACAATCTTTAAATCTCATGATTCTCATATGTTTAATTGATGTTTGGACTTGATTTTTGTAGGGATTTCAGATTTGGGTTTCTAATTTTCTAGAGCTTTTTTCCCCTCAAACTTAGAGACTGGAGTTAGAGGTAAGTTACTAACTAGTTTTTTTTTTTAATTTCCTTTATCATATTATTCTTATAATTATTATATGTTGAACTAGATATTTCAATGTTTCATATATATATATATATATGTATATGTGTGTGTGTGTGTGTGCTGATTACTGGTCTAGATCATCTTGTGATCTCATATTCTCATATGTGGGCTTGCTTTTTGTAGGGATTTCAAAATTTGATTTCTAGGGCTTGTTTTCTGAAACTCTCAAACTTAAAGAGTTAGAGCCTAGAGATAAGGTAAGACAATAACTACATATCTCATATGTTTATTTTTTTTCCTTCTTCCTGATCACAGAACTATCAAGTATGTTTGAAAATTGGAACTATATATGCTGAATTGATGATTGCTTCTTTATCATCCATATATATATATATATATATCTTCCTTTTCATTTTTTTTGTCTTTATCATATATTGATATATACATATATATATGCTGGAATTATGTTTGGTTATTTCTTATTTCTTACTAATGTGGAACTATAACTATGTTTGGAATCTTTTGATGTGGAACAATCAACTATGCTTTCCTTGATGTATTCTAACTAGTTTTTCATTTTACATGCACTTTGCCTTTTCTAAACTTATTAGTTAAATTATTGTCACAGCATCTAAACATATAAACTATGTCGGGATCGGGTGGAAGTGAATGTGAGAGTGAGCACATACAAATTGCACCTGAAGTTGACATTGATGAAGTAAATTCAAGTAACAAAAAAAGGAAAAACATGAAGCCTAGGTTGACATTTGGAATCATGTTGTTAGGTTCACTGATGACAAGGGGATGAAGAAAGCAAAATGTAAATATTGTGATAAGCACTATGCAGCTGATCCAAAAACTTGTGGGACTGCTACAATGAAAAATCATATGTCAAGTTGTAAGGCTAACCCACATAATCATGATGTTAGCCAAACAAAGCTTACTGGGTATCGACAAACCGGAAGTAGTGAAAATACATTGGGCACTTTTAAAGGTTTGAGTCTGAGGCTGTTAGGAAGGCACTAGATCAAATGTTAATTACTGATGAGCTCCCGTTTAGTTTTGTTGACCGGCCCGGGTTTAGACAATTTGTCTCAGTTGCTTTACCACCTGACTTCCATGTTCCATCCCGTAGGACCATTAGTAGAGATTGTTATGATCTCTATTTGCATGAGAAGTCCAAATTGAAAAATATATTGAAGAAATCAAATAGGAGGGTTTGTCTCACCACAGACACTTGGACATCTTTGCAAAGAATTAACTAAATGGTTCTCACAACACACTTTATTGATAATAATTGGACTTTTAACTAAAAAAATCTTAAATTTTTGTCCAATTAAAAGTCATAAAGGTGAGGACATTGGTATGTTCGTGGAGCGATGCTTACTTGATTGGGGTATTGATAAAGTACTAGCAATTACTAGTGATAATGCTAGTTCTAATGATGTCGCAATTTCATACTTGAGGCAGAGTTTGAGACTTGGGGTACAAATGTGTTAGGTGGCAAGCATCTCCACATGAGGTGCGTAGCACACATTATAAACCTTGTGGTTGTTGATGGAGTCAAAGAAGTTGGTGAGTTCGTTGCTCGAGTTTGGGGGGCAGTGAGATTTATAACAATCACCTGTTAGACTAAGAAGATTTATAGAGTGTGTTGAATTTGAAAAGATTGAGAGTAAGAAATTGTTATGCCTTGATGTTCCCACTAGGTGGAACTCCACATATTTGATGTTAGATACAACTGAGAAGTTTGAGAGGGCCTTTGAAAGGTATAACATGCAAGACTCAAGTTATAAATATGATCTTTTGGATAGTGATGGAAAAGGAGTGCCAAGTGAGGAAGATTGGGTTAATGTTAGGCGTTTAGTACAATTTTTAGAGCATTTTTATCACCTAACTTTGAGGATTTCTGGCTCTTTATATGTCACATCTAATTCATTCCTCACCGAAATTATTGAGGTAAACTGTTTGTTGAAAGAGTTGCAATCTAGTGATGATTATGAATTGAGTTTTATGGCAACAAAGATGAAGGCCAAGTATGACAGGTACTGGGGAGATCCAAAAAAGATGAATATGTTGATTTTTATTGCTATGGTATTGGATCCTCATCATAAGTTAGCATTTGTGGAGTTTGCCATGGTCTGAATGTATGGGGGAGATGTGGGAGTAGCTATGGGAAAGTTGGTGAAAGATGGAACATATAGTATGTTTAATGAGTATAAGAGGTTTAATGAACCCGCATCCACTACATCTTCTTCTTCCAATACATCAACTATCCGATCTAACGTGGAGCCAGAAAATAGGAGGAGAGCAAATATCAAAGAGTACAAGAAGTATAAATCTGAAAGTGGGAATATGGATGCTAAATCAGAATTGGATAGTTATCTTGGTGAGGATGCCGAGGATGATGATGATGTCACGACCCATCCCACTACGCGTGGAAATAGGACACGTGGCACGCCACCAAGGCTCACCCAAACGTCATATAACTATACACAGCGGAAAGAACTTTAAAACAACCCTGGGTATTTAAAACTTAGGGAACATTACTCTCTGAGTTTATAAAATCCATTGAAATCAGAGTTATAAAAAGTTTTGTTCAATCAAAAGTGTTCACAAGAATCCATTTCAAAATACAGAGGTTCAGTCGACTGCCCAGTCGACTGTACTAGGGTCTAGTCGACTGTGCCTGGCAGAAACTAAAACCCTAAATCCTCAACAGAGGTCCAGTCGACTACCCAGTCGACTGGGTCAAGCAGAACCCAAAATGCAGCATATAACACAGGGGTCCAGTCGACTGATATGGGGACTCAGTCGACTGCTTTTCCATTTTTAGAAGCAGTAGCCAAAATCTACAGTGTTCAGTCGACTGACAAAGGGTCCAGTCGACTGCTCCCCTGCTGGCAGCCCTGTATTGTAAATACTAATAACTCATGCTTCTTAATTCCAACACCAATTCAACCACAACTAATTTAACATTTAAAACATAACTATAGGCGTTCAATTACAAAATTTCATACTACAGAACTAATCCAAAGATCTATTACAACATAATACAATATTCAATTCCTTACACAAGTTTAGGATTTAAAACAAAAACATATACAAGTGTGATTTCCCCGGCGTTCATCGGCCTCACTCATCGCGCTTCTTCTTGTCTTTCTTCTTACCTGCAATGGAGTACATCTCCACTGCTCAGCTATATGCTGAGCGTACAATTCTAAATGTATGCTTATATGACAGTTCATGGTTTAAGCATCTAAAACACATAGAAATAGTCTCTAGGGTGAGTGGTACGCATTCATCCGGTCGATGCCGTAGGAGGCCCACCTCTCCCACGCATCTCGTACACTGGTTGGGCCTTCCTCCATACCAGGTACCGTGTACTGGTTGGGCCCACCTCCAATCCAGACACAAGCACAATCACAAATTTCCATCTCAATCAAATCCTCAAGGTTCGAGGAGCTTACCCCGGATGAATTTGCACCAAACTCCCCTTTGACCCAAGTAGACACATAACATGCTCACATAAACAGTTATACGTGCTTTTATCATAATTTCACGTGCATAATTAACGGGCCTAATTAACACATGAATTTCGCCCGGATCCAAGAATATCAAAAGTGATGTCCAAAACATGAAAATCCATATATTTCATAGATCTAGAATTCATACCTCGTGCGAATCTCTTCAAACTTTGAAGGATCGTCTAGGGGGCTAAATAAACGTCGGATTTCAAATTTGGGACGGTTCCTACAAGTTTTACCTGATTTTTTCCAAAAGTCTAGAATTAATATTTTTACAAAAAATTGCCAAACATGGCCTAAGTGGTATCAAAACGTAGATCTTACCTCCACGAGTTCAAATCTGAAATCTGGAGAAAATCTGACAGACGAACGGTCGTCGATCGGCGTCGCAAAGCCCGTTGGCTCCAAATCTCCCGTCTCTCTCCTCTCTCTAGAAATTTGTGAGTGTTTGGATGAGAATGAAATCTCATCCTCACCTATATATAGACAAACTTTCGGAGAATTACGTTTACCTCCCCGCAAGTTTCTCAAAACTTCTCATTAACCCATAAAACTTCGCACACGTTCATTTTATAACTTTACGAGTGAATATTATAAATTCCAGAAGTTTTCGACTAAGTTTCGTTTGGGTCCAAAATAACGTCCGAAAACTCTAATCTGTGGAATCTCTACACAACCTACCTTTTGAATTAGCGTATCTCTCACGTTCTCACCACAGTTCTCAAAATGATACTATCATATCCAAATTCACCAGAATTATACTACACAGGTATAATTACTATTCATAGAAATACCAGATAAGGTCAAATAACATTTAAATCATATAAATGCCATTTACTCATGATTATGCAATATGAACTTCCATGTTCCCGTGTCCTCACTGACACTTTACCGTTGACTCACAATCAACCTCAATCCACCATTATCAACTAACATTGATAATTCACAAAATCTGAATATGCATTTTAAAACCATGAAATTTTTGGAACGGGTGTGACAGATGATGACTTTGACATCTTGAAGTGGTGGAAGGTCAATTCGCCCCGATTTCCTATTCTTGCACATATGGCCAGTGATGTGTTGGCAGTTCCTATCGCTACAGTGGCTTCTGAGTCAACATTTAGCACTGAAGGGCATGTTCTTGATGCATTTAGGAGCTCCTTGACTCCAAGGCTAGTACAAGCCATTATATGTGCTCAGGATTGGTTGTCCCAATTCTTGCCCAGTTAGAGTTGAGGAGGATTTGGATAATCTTGAGAAGATTGAGGAAGGTAAACAAATTTTTATGTTTTTATATTTTTTTAGTTGGTACATATTAAATATTTACTCATGACTTTTGAGTTTTTAGTTTATCTTTTTAATGTTGAAATGTGTTGTGGCTTTTGCCCAAACTTTTCTATTTGTAGATTTGTTGAAGATTGCAAATGACACCAACATTGTAGATCTTTGATCTTTGATAATCTTGAATGCAAAGGTTGGTTCGTTGGTTAATAGTAATTGGTAAGCATTTAACTTTTCTTGACTTGGAGATGGAGTTGGTATGTTGTTTGTTTTGATATATTTGTGGACTTCAGACTTTCGGTTTCGTACTTCAAGAGTTAAGACTTTATATTAATTTGCTTATTGTATTTTCACATTTGGTAGACTTTGTAATGTTGGATACAAAGTCTAATCTTAAATGGGCAAATTTATCTAGATGGGTTGTTTTTTTTTTTTCATTTATGGCCAAAAATATCTATGTATCTATAGTTTATGACCATTTAACATGTTTATAGACTATGGCTATATTGGGCTCAAAAGATTACATATTTGAACTAAGAATCTAATTATGTGGATTGTCAAACTATGCCTTTTGTCATAAAAAACACCTAGATTACTCAAACAATCCATTTGACAAAATTTATATTTCAAATATGTGTTTATATATATTTCTATCCACTAATGGACAGACAATTGTGTAGTGGCAGAGTGATGGGTACTGGGTGCCGAATAACCCACGTCTGCGACGGGTCACGATTCGAACCTAGCTACTACCCAATTGCCTTTTTATTTTTCTTTAAACCAAACGACATCGTTTCATATCAAGCCCGAGACACTTGATATGACCCCGACTAATGAAAGTTTATTTTCAAATAAAGAATGACTCTGCGGTCTTAAATGCCAAATCCTTTTCAAATGCACAAAAGTTGTGAGATCTAGTGTTGGTTTTGCATATTCCCAATTCCTTTAAATCATTTCGCTAAAGTTAATTAATATTTCTTGTTTTTAATAGCTTTTCTTAAATATTTGTATTATTTCCATCTTTCACTATAATAATATCCATAAAGTCATTTGATGTAAATTTAGCTTTTATTTCCTTTTCTTCATTTTCTTACTAGTATCTTAGTTAATTTATTTTGCATTATTAAAATCTTTACCATAAACTATTATTAAAAAAATAGCTTTTAATTCGTTTTATTGCAAAAAATATAAAAAAACTAGTAGTTTAGTAAAAGCCCCAAAAATCCATCATCTTTTATTTTCTTTTTTTTTTTGGGACAAAATAGTTACTGCCTATCTTTATAAAATTATTTTCCGTTCCCCGTGGGTTCGACCTGGACTTCCAAAACTTTATTACTTGTACGATCACCTACACTTGGATGTTGATAAGAAAACGCGTCAATAGTATGTCGTCAAGTTTTTGGCGCCGTTGCCGGGGAACAGTTAAAAAAATAAAAAAATAAAAACGTTAGGTTTAAAATTATTTCTTCCACTATCTATATCTATATATATACTTATCCTACCTTATAAATAATCTAATTTTCTTTTTAAGAAAAAAAAATTATATATAATTTTTCTTTGTGAAATATTTATAAATATATATTTATAAATATTTACGTGTTTATCTTCTAAAAAAAAAGCATATATTTATATACATATATAAACCTATCGTCCTAAAATATATAAATATATATAAATATTATATAATAAAAAAAGAGTTTTTTTTTTAAGCTTTATATAATAATAATAACAATATTTTTAAAACTTAGTTTTTCTTTTACTTTTTATGTCCTTAGATACTACTGAAGCTTTAAATCAAGTACCACGTAATTCTAATATTTCTAGTCAATCATCTAGTATATAATTTTTTAGAATCATGGCTGAAATTGAAGGCATACAAGGAATAGCTGATGATGCTCATAGTGAACATGGGAAAAATATACCACAATTTGTTTTACCAGAATGTGAACAACGCTCTTTACGTGATTTATTTACCTCAGAACGAAACATCACTCTACCTAGACATACATGCAATTTTCACTTTAGACAAGGTATGATTCCACTCTTACCAACTTTTCATGGAATGGAGTCAGATCGTGCTTATTTACATATTCGTGAATTTGAAAAATTTTGTAGTACGTTCTCTGATCAAAGTTGTCCTATTGAAATAATCCGTCTCAAGCTTTTTCCTTTTTCTTTAAGAGATAAAACTAAAGCTTGTCTTTTATCTCTCTGTCCTGGATCTATAACTTCATGACATGATATGAATGGAGCCTTTCTAAAAAAAATTTTTCCTAAAAATTTAACTAATAGCATGATGCGTCAAATTAAACTTTTTACTCAAAAAGAAAAGGAGCCATTCCCTGAAGTTTGGGAACATTTTAAAGATCTCCTGTTAGCTTGTCCACATCATGGATTTGAAAAATGGCATCTAATTAATTTCTACCAAAATCAAAGAAATTAGTTGAAACTATGTGTCAAGGTGAATTTTTGAGTAAAACTGCCGACGAGACTGAATCATACTTTGATTGGCTTGGAGAAAATGCTTTCTAGTGGGAAACAGAAGAAATTGGTAGGACGGAAAAAGCTAAAAGTTTATACCAATTATAATCAGAAGATGAATTAACACTAAAATATGAAGAATTAGCATGTAAAGTGGAAGCTATAACAGTAGAAAAAATTAATCCACCTAAGAAGAAAAGAGACCTTTGTGATAACTGTCATACGTTAGGACATCCTACGAATGAATGTCCTAATAGTTCAAATTTTCAAGAAATTGCTCTAGCAGAGATAATGCTGTGAATAATTATAGGGGTCCTCAAAACTCCTATAGTAATTCATACCAGCCTAACTGGAGGAATCCCCCAAATCATATGTATACCAAAGAAGGTATTTTACAATTTCAACCTCAACAGTATCCTGCTCAAAATAATCAGTCGTATTTGCCTCCCCCACCTCAAATTCAATAAACACAAAATACATATCCTAATACACAGTAAAATTCTAATGTTTATGTGCCTCCGCACAAGAAAGCACAAGAGGAACCTTTTATAGTCTATGATGCAACAATTAATACAAATCATGGGGAAACTACAAATATCTGTGGATAGGATTAACAATCAACACGATTCTAAAGGAAAAGACATTTTTCCTGCCCAACCACAACCTAATCCAAGTGGACAATCACAAGGTGATCCCTCAACTTCTGGTAATAGTCAACATGAACAAGTAAAAGCTATACTGTACTAAGAAGTGGCAAGGCTGTTGGACAAGAAATTCCACATTTTTAGAAGAAATTGAGCATACAAATAAGGATGATAATATGATAGAAATTGAGGAAGAAATAGATGAAGATAAAAGTGCTAATGAAGTTGAAGTTGAAACCTTTGAAAAACAACAAATTTCTCAAGAAAATGAAACATCTGATTTACTAGTGGAAAAAGAAATAGAGGAAACTCCTGAATATTCTCCTCAAATTCCTTATCCACAACGTTTAAGAAAATACCAAAATGCTAAGATTCAAGAATATTTAGAATTACTTAAACAAGTGCATATTAATATTCCTCTCATAGATGCAATTAATCAAGTATCTGCTTATGCAAAATTTTTAAAAGATTTATATACTATCAAACGTAAGCAAAATGTAAGAAAGGATGCGTATTCCGCTGACTTCGTAGATGAAATTAATTCCATCGTACAACATAATTTACCAACAAAATTTAAAGATCCAGGTACACCAACAACATCATTTATAATTGGAAATCACAAAATTAATCACGCACTCCTTGACTTAAGAGCTAGTGTAAAGTTGCTTCCTTATTCTGTTTATCAACAGCTTGGATTAGGTGAGTTAAAGCCTACTCGCATGGTATTACAACTTGCCGATAGATTTACAAAATACCCATGAGGAATTTTGGAAGATGTTTTTATCAAAGTTTACAAATTTATTTTTCTAGTAGATTTTTTCATCCTTGATACTGAACCAGTATTAGATGCTAATGTGCAAATACCAGTCATTTTTGGAAGGCCCTTCTTGGTTATCATTGATGCCACTATTCAAATCCGCAGTGGTATGATGACTGTAGTATTTGGAAATATGACTTTAAATATGAAAGTTTTTTTAATCCACAACATCAAGAAGAAGATGAGAATATTGAAGAAGTTCATGCTATTAAATCTCTATCACGAGAATATTTTAACTTGACTTATTATAATGATCCAGTAGAATATGTTATTAATAACTCTATTCAAAAGCTAGACAGTAATAATCTACAAAAATATCTTATGAGTCAAGTATGTTTTAATGAAAATTCAACAGAAGAAATAATTCAAGAAGTAATGTGGACCACACATTTTGAACCTTTACCACCAAAGACTACATTAACACTTCAATCTAATTTACAAACTCCACAGTTGGAATTAAAAGAACTCCCTAAAGAGCTTAAATATGCTTTCCTTGATAGTAATAATATTTATCCTGTAATAATATCATCTCTTCTAGACTCCAATCAAGAAAATAAACTCATTAGTATGCTTCAGAAGCATAAAAGTGCCATTGGTTGGAGTATAGCAGATTTAAAAGGAATAAACCTTCAATATGCACTCACAATATATATCTTGAAGATAATGCTAAAACCTCAAGAGAAATGCAAAGAAGACTTAATCTTATAACGCAGGAAGTAGTTAAGAAGGAAGTTCTCAAGCTACTCGACATGGGCATTATATATTTCCTGATTGGAGCTAACCATTTGAATTAAAGTGTAATGCAAGCGACTTTGCCATTGGAGCTGTCTTAGGGCAGAGAATGGATAAAAAGGCATCAGTTTTATGCTACGCTAGTAGAACTCTGGATAGTGCTCAAATGAACTACTCAACATTGAAAAAGAATTGCTAGCCGTGGTCTTCGCCCTTAATAAATTTAGGCAATACTTGATTGGTTCCCCTATTGTCTGTTTTATGGATCATTTAGCTCTGAAATACCTACATTTAAAGAAAGACACTAAGCCTAGGCTTATTAGGTGGATACTCCTACTATAGTAATTTAACTTAAGGCTTAACTACATTTTACACCCTCTTAGTTTGTCCTTTGTGTCAATTTGGTCCTTGTAGTTTAAAAAGTGTCATTTTAGTCCCTGTAGTTTCATAAGTGTGTCATTTTAGTCCCTCAAACACTTTTTGTGACAATTTTTTTTACATTCAATGACAAAATTATGCATCACTAAAGGACTTATTGGACTTATTTGACACACTTACGAAATTACAGGGACTAAAGTGACACTTTCTAAATTACAGGGACCAAACTGACACAAGTGACAAACTACAAAGGTGTAAACTGTATTTAGCCGTTTAACTTAATAATTAAAGACAAAAAGGAGTAGAAAATGTGGTAGCTGATCACTTATCCCGCCTCACTTTTGAGGACAATACCAGTGAACCCCTACCTATTCAAGATCTTTTCCTGATAAACAATTATTTTATGTGACTTTCTTGTCATGGTATATTAATCTTGTTAATTATTTAGTAACTAGAAAAATACCAAGCAATTGGTCATCATTAGATAAAAAGAGATTCCTAACTATTGCTAGGCATTTCTACTTTGATGACCCATATCTATTTAAATATTGTGCTGATCAGGTAGTTAGGAAATATGTTCCTAATGAAGAAATCGATTTTGTTCTTTTCATGTGTCATTCGTCCTTTTGTGGAGGACATTTTTCATCTCGAGTAACTGCCATGAAAATTTTACAAAGTGGTTTATATTGGCCAACTCTATTTAAAGATTCATATTTATATTGTAAGGTTTGTAATTGCTGCCAAATGTTAGGTAGTATTACAAAAAGAAATCAAATGCCAATGACCCCCTATAATTACAATTGAAATATTTGATTGTTGGGGCATTGACTTTATGAGACTTTTTCCTCCATCTTGCTAATATGAATATATTATTAGCAGTCATTATGTGTCAAAGTGGATAGAAGCTATTCCTACAAGAAAGAATGATCACCGTACAGTTATTGTATTTTTAAAAGATAATATACTTTCTCGATTTGGAACTCCAAAAGCAATAATAAGTGATCAATGAACTCATTTCTGTAACAAGCCATTTGAAAAGTTAATGAAAAGATATGGAGTGACCCATAAGGTGTCAACTGCATACTATCCACAAACAAATGGACAAGCTAAATTAGCTAATAGGTAAATTAAGTATATTCTCAAAAAAACTGTGAATTCTAATCATAAAGACTGGTCTACAAAATTAACAGATGCTTTATGGGCATGTAGAACTGCTTATAAGACCCATCTGGGGATGTCCCCATATAGACTTGTTTATGGAAAAGCTTGTCACCTATAAGTAGAATTAGAACATAAGGCATATTGGGCTACTAGAACTTTAAATTATAATATTGAAGAGGGAGGAATTTTAAGAAAATTACAATTAAGTGAGCTTGAAGAAATTCGTAAAGACGCATATGATAATGCTCGAATTTATCAAGCAAAAACTAAAATGTATCATAATAAAAATCTTTTGCGCAAAAGAGTTACCCCCGCAAAAAGTTCTAATATATGACTCAAGACTACATTTTTTTAGAGGAAAAATGAAATTTCTATGGATTGGTTCATACATAGTTAAAAATGTTTATCCTTGTAGAACTGTCGAGATTGAAGATCCTAAAGATGGAAATACATTTAAAGTTAATGGGCATAGATTAAAGCCATTTTTAGAAGGATTTGAACCTGAGTTGGAGTCCATTCCTTTGGAGGACCCCAACTATAATGCTCCTTAATACTTAAATCATAATTAGTATAGTATATAGTGTATCAGAGTATTTATAGTCCTATACTCTTAATTTGATCACAATTTATATGTATAAGTTAATGTTGTCATTATTATTCTATCATTTTTATTTGTATTTCTTTTTATTACATGTGTTATCCTTGGCTTCTTTTTTTCATCTCACTCATTGAGGACAATGTCAGACTCAGTTGGGGGGGGGGGACGGTGTCACGATTAACACCTGTTTATTTGTTTTATCTTTATTTCATTAAAAAAAAAATTTAATATTTTTACAGAGAGATACACTGAAAAAGAGAAGATGGCTATATATAGGGCTTCAAACCCTAAAAACTTTTCCCTATCTCTCTTTTTCCTTTCTTTTTCTTCTTCCTCTCTTCCCTCTCGCCGCTATCTCTCTCTCACTCTCTGCAACTCATTCTCTCCCTCGATCTCTCATTCTCTCTCATTTATCTCCCATTTTTATTTTTTTTTTTATTTTTTTTATTTTTTATTTCTACGATCTAGAATCAAGATCCACTCTATCGATCACTAAAGGTAAGATCTAAAATCTAGAGAAAAGCTTGATTTTTCTTAGAATTTTTTTTTTCCTTTCTTTCTGATCTGGCTTAAATTTTAAACTTTTAGTTTTTTGAATTTTATTTTCTCTCTTTTCCATTATATAACAAAAATATAATGCATAGGTTGTAGGTACTCACTCACCAAAGAAGCTTGCAAATACCACTCGATCCACATTCCTACCAGGTTTTCAGATTTCCAAGAGACAGGTGATATTTTTCCATTTCTTTATAAAAAAAAAATGGAAGACGCGCTAAGTATCGGTCTTATGAATTTCAAACTTTATCTTGTTATTCTCCTACTTCTTTCCATTTTAGAGCTGCGTTGCCCTTGTTAAAAAAAAAAAGAAAAGAAAAATATTATTATTTTCCCTAGTTTTCTGTTAAAAAAAAAAAAAAAAGAATGACTCAGAAGTTAGAACTCTCATAATTTTTGAAGTTTATATCATAATTCTTCTTTTTATTATTGTTGTAATGATGCATTGTCTTAAACTTTGTTAAAGAGAGAGAGAGAGAGAGAGAGAGAGAGAAATATAGTTTTCTAGTTTTCTGTTTAAAAAAAAAGTAGTTCTTAGAATTTTAAAGAAAAAAAGAAAAAAAAATTTTCTTTTTAGTTTCTGAATGTATATATTTCTTAATATAAATATTTTTAGATTTTAAATAAAATTCCCACCCACCCCCATCTAAGCTCTCTTTAATTAGATCTTAGTTGATAGTTGGAAGGAGTGGAGGGTTGAGTCTAGCCTCTCTTGTTGGCTGAGAGTATAAAAAATGGATCTATTAGTCGATGACCAGGCGTTAATAGGTCGCTCACTTGTTTTTGAGCAGAAGAAACCCTTTGCTGACACTAGCCTTTATGCCATCAAAAGGAAAGTTAAAATGTTAGGATGGTGTTTGAATTGTTATAGAGAAGAATGTCCTGGTTTAATTGCTCAAAATGGCACATCTTTTAAAGTTTACTATTGCTACAAAAGACAATTCAAATCAAAACAAAAGAAAATTTTGGTTGAGAAATAGAACTGGATCCTTTGATACCCAAATAAATTTTGTTTTCCCATCCCTCATTTCTTTTTCTTTTTATTGTTTGTTTTTAAATTTATTTTCAGTACATTCAATAATTTTCAGTCGGGTCAGACTTTAAAATGATCCTACGTGTACATCTCGCTTTCATTAACTGGTTCGATATGAGTAATTTGCATGATCCCAACATCACCAGATATGTCTAGTGCGGTGAATGATTCTAGAGGTAGCAAAAAACTAGGTAAAGCCAGAGTTATCTCCTAGCATCTTACTGATGTTTTTAGCTTGCTAGTGATTCTAGACCCATCTCTTTTACTAGAGGTGGATGGACTATCATGACAACTTGGACGCTCCGTATTGCGTAGCCTCTTTTGTATATGTGCAGAAGATACTAGTCGCACCATATATGTATCCAACCTAGTGGATGCGCTTAGGATTTTTCATAATTTTTTTTCTTCTATTCTATATAAGATAAATTTGACACGTTAATGTTATTTTGGATATGTTAATAGCATACAACACATTGTCACATGTTAAACTATTTCAAATGCTAGAAACTCTTTAAACTTTACACATTTTGGAACAGTGTGAAAATATTTACTGAATGTAAATGGATGCGTAAACATAAACTATGCAGTTTAAAGACCAGTAGTGGAAACTAATTAGCCCATGTGAGTTTTTGTGCCAATCTTTCTTTATGAGGGTTACTATTCTTTTCAGTCTCAATTTTTTTTAATCATATCACTCGTTGAAAGTCTCACTATTTTTCTTTTTCTTTGACTGGTCATTAGAAGAGTATATTCAGGATTTACCATTAGAACGTCTAAATTGCTTGAATGAACAAAGTCAATCTATTTTGAAAATGATTTAGACAATCTTTTCTTTCAAATGCACCCCTTTACCTTATATTGCCTTATTCTCAGTTCTCTCCAAAACATGCCTTACTCCACCTGGAAGTACAAACCTCACTTTTATATTCAGGTATGTGAATGGACTGTGAAGATATTGCAAGAAGTGGTAAAGATAGAAAATAGTTGATTTCAAAAATAAAAATAAAATGGAAACTAAAAAAAAAAAAAAACTGTCTAAACGATAAAAAGGAGAAGAAAAGAAGAGGTTGGAATGAACTGCGCAAACACTCCAATCACATACTTAGAATAAATACACCCCAAATCTCCTACTCATCTTAATTTCTAACCTACCAGTCAAAGTCCTAATGATTTAAAAGAAATTAATTTTTAAATTTAAGTAATAAGGATGTTCTCCACGATAGATCGCTCTTCTAATGCTAAGTATTCTTTCATGACACTTATTGTACTCTAAATGCTTATATATTGAGTCATCAAACAATAGACGCAATGTCACACCCCGATTTTTGGAAAGCCAAATAATCAGTATAGAACTAAATCTAGACTACTATTCGACTGCCCAACTATCAGAGTGAACACCACGAAGCCCATCCTAATAAAACTTTTTAATGAAAATAGATGTTCTTAAAAACCTGGTTAAAACATTTGTAATAAATCTCCATTTATGTTTTTAAAACAAAACCACCACATTTCCATTTAAAAAAAAAAACACTCATGCGGTTCCGAAAATACTCAAATATATTTGATTAAAGGTACAACTACTAAATCACTTATATTGAAAAGCAGAAGCTGAATAAACATTTCTAAATTCTCATTAAGAATAAAAATCTTTTCATTTACAATTAAAGCTTTGAAAGAATAACCTCTATTACAACCTTTGGTCAGAGCTACTAAAAGTCTCAATACCAACTACAATAATGGCCCACAATGCCAAATAAATGAAAATAGCAAATGAACAGTAAAGGTCTTTATGCCATCAAGCAAATCCATGCAATCCAATAGTCATACCGGCCTACTCCTTAATCTGCAAAACGGCTGCGTTTCCCGAGAAACGCCCCCGCATGATAAACATCACACGGGCCAGCATTGTATAACAACACTAGTATGAGTAAACACGCTCCAGTCTCAAGAATCACTCGTGGTCCCCTCAACTCCAACCCAACAATAATCAATTAACATAATAATACCCAATAAATTTCCCGGAGGTTGGGAATCCGCTGGACTCCCTCCCTCTCTAGACCACAAACACATACAAAGTTGTAGGCAGAATTGTAGTTCCACACGTGAGTGAGGACAAGCAGTAGTTTCCTCGAGTCACGGCGGCAGTTTGTTCCACCCACAAAGTAAAAGAAACACTTATTCTTAAATGACATGGTGAGCCAAAGCCTGCATACAATGGTTAGTGGGCCCACCATCCTGCAACTCGAGAGTTAGCACAAATCCTTAGTATCATAATAAACAATTCTCCAATACCAAATCATTTAATCAATTTTCTTCACATTATACCACGATAACTATTTCGGGTTTTCAATTTCATGTTTCGCAATAAATTATCCATTTGTATTTGACGCACTACAATCACTGTCATTTTTTTCTAGCCCTAGGTTCACCACTAAGGTCACCCTACTCATGGTCAACTTACCTTTTTTATGAATGATTCATTATTCAATTTCCTAGGTTCACCACTTGGCCACCCTCCATGGTACACCCACACATATATCCCAAGTGTGCCCGGACATACTACCAACATCCACTCTGGTGCTAGTTTGGTTGGGGTATCAACCAAACCAGGTGATACGCCCAAATTTGGCTCTATCCTATGACCGAGCGGTTCAAATCAGCAGCCAGTCCATGCCCCGGGCAAATCATGCACCACTCCTCAAAAGCATCAGCCCGAGCGGTTTAGTCTACTCATCATCCCGAGCGGTTCATTCATGACCCGGCCAACAGGTCGGGAAAACCGCGCAGGCACATCCTACCATGGGAACAGCTCATCCTGGCCCACAGGCGTGATCCCGAGCATTGCGGGCAGTTTCCTACTCAAGCTAGAAGACTAATGGAAAGTGCACACTATTTCCTAATCCAATTAGGAAATCCCCATAATTAATGCCAATCTATATCAATAGGATTATATTTCTTTATCCATGTATGAGTAGGTCTCTTACATCTATAAAAGAGACCTCTCACCCCCCATTGAAGGGCGGCCAATTCTCTAGTCTACACATCACCTCTATAAATTCACCATTATATGCATACACCCGGCCGGTATTACTGGTAGTGCCGCCCCTCTTTGTTGGCTCACCAGGCCCGCCGGTGATCTGCTAGTGAACGTGCTCAGACACACCCGTGGACGTCGGTACCTTCATTAACAGGGCCGAACCACATACAAAAAATAGTCTCTCACTCTCTCTCTCCTCAAATTGCTTTACTTTACTCTTACCAATTTTTGGCATCATCAGTTTGGCGCCGTCTGTGGGAAACGACAAGTCTTCTCATCAACAAATTTCTCAACTGATCGTCATGCCACCGAAGAAGAGTAAGAAGGCTGACCAGCAGTCCGACCGGGATGTTCCTCCGGCCCCGGCAACGGCTGCGACAGTCATGACATCTGAGCAAATCACCGCGACCCTCACACAACTCCTGGAGGGCCAACGTCAAATCCAGCAACAGATCGAAGCCCTGCTAGCCCAGCAAAGCAATCCTCCAATGGCCAGGAAACGATCCGGGAACGTTGCATACGGTCGGGAACCGATATTGACCAGACAACGTGCCTGAGCCAACCCGTCCCGTGTTGAGGATGCCAGAGACATCAACAGTGCGCGTGCTGCCCGAGAGGAAAGGCAGGAGCATATGGCCCGGGAATCAGTCCAGGGCCACTCGGTCAAGCGCCGAGTTGTCCCTAGGCGAACGGTTACCCGGAGTCATAGCCGAGCCCGATCCCAAAGAACGGTACCCCGCCATGAAGAAGCATCTTCCACCAACCCGACTAGTTCCTCAGATAACGGTCGAGAAGGAGTGGAAGCCCGAATCAAGAACTTGCAGAAGCAGATCGACGGAGTGGCCAAAAAGCTTGGTCAAAATCGCGCTCAGAATCAGGCCAATACCGAGACAGAGTCACCATTCTCCAGCCAGATCACGAGATTCTCTATGCTGCGCAAATTTAAACAGCCTCGCCTAGATCCCTACAACGGCTCGGGAAGCCCGGTCGACCACATTCGAACCTATAAGGCTCAGATGGCCCTAGCCACCAACTCTGATGAAATACGCTGCCTAGTCTTCCCCAGTACTTTGAAAGGCCCGGCCATGCAGTGGTTCTACTTCTTGGAGCCCCGATCGGTCTGCAGTTTCAAACAACTCAGCAAGCAGTTCATCAACCAGTTCGCCGGTATGCATGAGCGGCCAAAGCCAGACATGCAGTTACTGACAGTTAGACAACGGAATAATGAGTCCCTCAAGGAGTTCACTGACCGGTTCAACCAACAGAAGCTTTAAATCCGCCATTTGAACGAGACAATCATCATCATAGCCTTCTGCTCGGGAGTTCAACACACCAAGTGCGCCGCGCCATTCCACAGAAACCGACCGGTAACCTTGGTCGAACTCGCAGAGAGGGTTGGAAAATACATCGACACTGAAGAATTTCTAAAGATTAAAGACCCCGGGCAAGAAAGCAACAAGTCTTCCAGAAGTAAGCGAAAGCGAGATCAGCCCGGGAGTTCAGACAGTTCTTTCAGTTCACAGCAGTCCGGGTCAGGCAGCACCGACCAGACCTCCAATTCACAGCGGTCAGAGTCCGACAGCCCCGACCCGACTTCCATTTCACATCGGCCAGGATCAAGCAGTTCTGACTTTGCCTCTAGCACAGAGAAGTCAGAAGCCCGACGATCCTGATCCGACTTCCTATCTCCATCGGTCTAGAAGAGCCTGACTACAGTGGTACTTGCTTGATCACCACATGAGGCTCCACTGATTGTCAGAGAACTCATACAAAGACCTCGGGCCTAACCCCAAGGCATACAAAGACCTCGGGCCTAACCTCGAGGCACGAAGGAGACCTCGAGCTCCGAACTCAGGCACTAAAAAGACCTCGGGCTCCGAACCCAAGCACTCAAAAGACCTCGGGCTCCGACAGGCACTAAAGACCTCGAAGTCACGCCCGAGGCACCGGCTTCGCTTAGGTCTAACCGACGATGGGGTCACACCCCCTAGGTGACTGATGATGGAAAGCTTCAAAAGACCCTGCAACCACCATGTTCCAGGTCGGTTACCTACAGATCATAGCCTCTGTAAGACCCTCGTCTTAGCGAGAGCTTGGGGGGCAAGACGGCGCAGTGAACTAAACAGGTAATCACACCGGGTATCTACAGGCCTCGCAGATAACCAAGTCAAAATCTTGGACAACCCGAGCACCTACAGTACTCAGAGGCATTAACTCTACTTAGGTCCAGACCGACGATAGAGGTGACTAACATCTCTTAGGTTGGCCGACGATAGAGGAGCAAAAGGACCCTAAAACAACGTGATTTAGGTCAGCTCCACCAACATGGTCAAGCTCTTCTCCCAACAGTCTTGACGAAGGCTGGCCGGGTGGAAGATAACCATCCTGGGGAGTTAACAAAAAAAAAAAAAGGACCCTAGAGCAATACGCTTTAGGTCGGCTTGTCCAACATGGTAAAATCCTTCTACCCACAGCCTTGACGGAGGTTTACGGGCAGAAGATAACCATCTTGGGAGCTAACTCAAGCAAAAAAGACTTCAAGGTAGGCCGAGTCTCAACTCTCGGTCACTTCCCGAGCACTCAAAGACTCTGAATTAGGCCGGGTCTCAACTCCCGGTCAGTTCCTGAGCACCTAAAAGTCCCGAGCTAGGCTAAGTCTCAACTCTCAGCCAGTTCCTGAGGACTCACCAGGCTCAGAAGCCCCAAGGCAGCTTCCCAAAGCACTCAGACAGTGGCAAGTAACATCAAACAGATTTCCAAACTTGCCCTGATATAGCATCTGGCCAATCTTGGAAATGGGGGGCAGCTGATACGCCCAAATTTGGCTCTATCCTATGACCGAGCGGTTCAAATCAGCAGCCAGTCCATGCCCCGGGCAAATCATGCACCACTCCTCAGAAGCATCAGCCCGAGCGGTTTAGTCTACTCATCATCCCGAGCGGTTCATTCATGACCCGGCCAACAGGTCGGGAAAATCGCGCAGGCACATCCTACCGTGGAAACAGCTCATACTGGCCCACAGGCGTGATCCCGAGCATTGCGGGAAGTTTCCTACTCAAGCTAGAAGACTAATGGAAAGTGCACACTATTTCCTAATCCAATTAGGAAATCCCCATAATTAATGCCAATCTATATCAATAGGATTATATTTCTTTATCCATGTATGAGTAGGTCTCTTACATCTATAAAAGAGACCTCTCACCCCCCATTGAAGGGCGGCCAATTCTCTAGTCTACACAGCACCTCTATAAATTCACCATTATATGCATACACCCGGCCGGTATTACTGGTAGTGCCGCCCCTCTTTGTTGGCTCACCAGGCCCGCCGGTGATCTGCTAGTGAACGTGCTCAGACACACCCGTGGACGTAGGTACCTTCATTAACAGGGCCGAACCACATACAAAAAATAGTCTCTCACTCTCTCTCTCCTCAAATTGCTTTACTTTACTCTTACCAATTTTTGGCATCATCACCAGGTATACACACAGAAGGCCAGTCAATATGCCTATTATTTGGCTTTCCAAAAATTGGGGTGTGACACGCAATTTCTCTATCTTTGCTTCACCAAGTGAGATGTTCTCTACACCGATTTCTGAGAGTTTCTCATTAAACGAGTGAAATCCTAGTGAGATTTGAGTTAAAATTACAAAATTTATAGCTGCTGTTGGTTATGTAAACTTTGAAGTTAAGATCAGTTACTTGACTTTTCAAGTATACACTGTAAATTTAAAAAGTATGAAAAATGCTACCATTGACAAACTGTGAGTATATGTATTGCATTACTATTACATACTTAGAAATTTTATTTTATTGCCAAATTAATCTTATTTGTTGTAAAAGGAGAAAATCTACCTTTATCTTTATTTTACTTTATTTTTACATAAAAAATAAAATTTGAATTTTGTGGGTATATTCACTGCAAACCCTCATGAGACAACACTCGTCTACTAGAGGTAACCTAGGGGTTTAACGGCTTGTTGCATACGCTAAATGCAATCGCGATTCCTGTAACAGTGAGTTAGGTTTTATTTTCCTTAGTTTATTCCTACTTTTTAACAAAACTTTTAAAACAATTTCTCTTTTCACTTCATTGCTAGGGACTAGTAATA
This sequence comes from Hydrangea macrophylla, assembly GCA_033977485.1. NCBI lineage: Eukaryota > Viridiplantae > Streptophyta > Magnoliopsida > Cornales > Hydrangeaceae > Hydrangea > Hydrangea macrophylla. The sequence continues at coordinate 54,942,019 of CM066982.1, forward strand.
AGCTAGTTGGGGGGTGTGACAAACACTGAATATTGCACATTCATGTGCCAATATAATAGATATGGTGCTCATTTAATCCTCCAAATCCCTAGTTTTACATGCGTATTTGAATTAATATAATTTAATGGTGATGTCACTCAAATGCGTGTAATTATGTGTTTTTACGTATTTTTATATATTTAGGTAAAAATAAAGTGAAATAAAAAGAAGTAAAGAAGTCGCAACCACACCAAAGCATTTCTCATATATCAGTCAAAACATGTATAGTGAACAATCTGTAAAACTAAACCAAATGAAACAAAAAAATAATAAAAAAATTAAAAAAAATCCAAAAACGAAAACAAACAAATGAACTAAAAACAAAGGAAAATAAAAAAATAAATAAAAAAAACAGCCAAACCATTGAATGGTGATGGCTATGTTTTTGTTTAAAATGAATTCGTTTTCTTTGGTTCTCTCTCTCTCTCTCTCTCTCTCTCTCTCTCTCTCTCTCTCTTCTTCTTCTTCTTTCTGCAGGAAATCAACAACTATCAAAACAGAGTAAGAAAACAACGATCATGTGAAGAAAAAATTGGCAGCTGACGAAGGGTTGATGAATTTTCATCTCATAAATCATCTATAAATAGAAAGGAGGAAGCCATACAAAGCACCAACAACACAGACAAAATCACACAACACAACTTCATACACATTGTTAGAGATATAATAGTTTAGGAGGTTATCATGTGAGCACTTCATATTATCCCTAGAAGTAGGAAACTTTAGTTTTTCTTTGCTTTTTCTAGTTCTAGTAATTGTAAAAATTTACTTTTATGTAATTGATGATTTAATGTTAAAAAATATATAACAAAACTTTGTGTACTGTATTTCTCAAAATAAAATATTTTTTTTTCTCGTAGGTCCTTTGTCACTTTGTAGTAGTAAAATATTCCTATTAAAGTTTTAATTTAATATTTTTAGTTTAGTTAGTACTTATAGTTGTCCCTTAAAATAGTTTGAAACCCCAAATTTTTAGTTTTTTTAGCAATATTTCTATTCACTAGAAGACAGATTTTGCAAGTAAGTGCCAAATTTCTTAGCGATGTAGTTGTTATAATCACCTATCAAAGTCCTAAGCACACTCTATCCATATCCTACTCTCAAATTAAATTAGGATTTGGTTTCACCTTGCTTGTATTTTTGGAGTTCAACCACTGTGACCCCATAAGAAGTCAAAGTCAAAGTTTTAGTATTTTATTTTTGGTTCAGTATTTTCATTTGTTTATGTTTCATTAGCCTAGTTGTACTAAACTTTGTTATTTTGTAGATTCTACAAATTCAACCCCAACTCATGTTAAGTGAAGAAAAAATATATTAATATTATATTTCACCTTTACCTTAGTTTTATAACTTAAATTTTAATTAGGCAGTTACTGTGTGCATCTACTTAATATTTCTTTAAAAGATTATTTGGAAGACAGTTTCAATTCCAAAATGGTAGGCTAAAACTTTAATTGGGGATATGCAATAAAAACTTAGAAAACACAGCTTCTGTGCACTAATCTTAAATGGGCAAATTTATCTAGATGGGTTGTTTTTTCCATTTATGGCAAAAAATATCTATGTATGTATAATTTATGACCATTTAACATGTTTATAGACTATGGCTATATTGGGCTCAAAAGATCACATATTTGAAATAAGAATCTAATTATGTGGATTGTCAAACTATGCATTTTGTCATAAAAAACACCTAGTATACTCAAACAATTCATTTGACAAAATTTATATTTCAAATATGTGTTTATATGTATTTCTATCCACTAATGGACATGCAATTGTGTAGTGACAGAGTGGTGGGGATTGAGCGCCAAATAACCCACGTCCGCGGCGGGTCACGGTTCGAACCTGGCTACTGCCCAATTGCCTTTTTTTTTTTTAAAACCAAACGACATCGTTTCATATCAAGCCTGAGACACTTGATATGACCCCGACTAGTGAAAGTATATTTTCAAATAAAGAATGACTCTGCGGTCTTAAATGCCAAATCCTTTTCAAATGCACAAAAGTTGTGGGATCTAGTGTTGGTTTTGCATATTCCCAATTCCTTTAAATCACTTCTCTCAAGTTAATTAATATTTCTTGTTTTTAATAGCTTTGTTTAAATATTTGTATTATTTTCATCTTTCACTATGATAATAGCCATAAAGTCATTTGATGTAAATTTAGCTTTTATTTCTTTTTCTTCATTTTCTTACTAGCATCTTAGTTAATTTGTTTTACACTATTAAAATCTTTACCATAAACTGCTATTAAAAAAATAGCTTTTAATTAGTTTTATTGCAAAAAGTAAAAAAACTACTGGAGTAGTAGTTTAGTAAAAGCCTAAAAAATCTATCATATTTTATTTTCTTTTTTTGGGACAAAATGGTTACTGCCTATATTTATAAAATTATTTTCCGTTCCCTGTGGGTTCGACCTGGACTTCCAGAACTTTATTACTTGTATGATCACATACACTTGGGTGTTGATAAGAAAACGCGTCAATAAGATGTCGTCAGTGACCTGCGAGATTATTATTATCATTAACAATCAATTAATGTATATATGTATTTTTTTATATGTTTTAAATTGCTTTAAAATAGTTTTAAAGGATTGTTAATTAGTTTTTATAATTCTGGTATATTATTTTTGATAATGATTATATATTCTGGAATTATATATTATATAATTATGTATTATGCTTATTATTTAATTAGTTATAAATAAATAATAATTGTTAGTTTACTAAAAATAAAAAGATATGTGTAGTTGTTAAATGTCTTAAAAATGGTTTTATAGTATTATTAATTAGTTTTTAATATAATGGAATATTATATTTTAATATTGATTATATTCTAAAAATTATACTTTATTATTTATTTAGTGTACTTATTATTTATTTAGCTTAAATAAATAATAAAAGTTAGTTTTAAAGTATGATAATTAGGTAATAAATACCCAAGGACCATTTTAAAAACATAGAAAATTATGTTAATTATCCCAAGCCCTAACGCCTTTGTTTGATAAATCATTGATTAATAAAACCCAAACTTCAGTATTTTATTTAATTAATAAGGATTATCCATCGTTTAATTATTTTAAATATCAAACGAGTTCCGAAAACAATGAGAAAAATAAAACTAGCTTATTTTAAGGTTTAGTATTTAATAAAAATGTTTCTAGGGACTGTTTGTCTTCCTTAGATATATTTTATAACTATAGGATTTTTAAGACTACAATTATGTAATTAAAACTTCAATAATTCGTAGTTAATAAATTGTAGCTCAGAAAAATACGTGATCAATTCTCAGAGTTGTAGAATAATGTGTAGACTTATTTCCTTAAATTTTGTAACCTTCTGACTCAGTCAAAAATGCAACTCACTGCTAAAGCCTATACTCGTTTCATCCTCATCATTTCAACATGAAACAAGTTTGTGCAAATCTATGATGGTTCGTTGTAGTCCTTCAATCAACACATGTAGGTCTCTTACACAAGAAAAGACAAATATGAGATATTCATACAATGAATCTGTTGAAGTCAGGGGTGAACCTGTTGAAGTCAGGGGCGAACCCAGGAATTTACAAGGGGAGGGGGTCATTAAGATTGAATGGAGTTAGTAGTGGATCTATAGGAGGGTTCGGATGGTCCAATTGGTTCACAAATGGGACAAAAATTGAAAACCAGAAAGAATTTTTTTTTTTTTTTTTTTTTTAAGAATTGAACAAATCCTAAATAAAGCCAATTTTAATTTAGATTTGGCAATTTCAACCTAGATTATACATCAATTTTTTTTTAATTTTTATTTTAAAAAGAAGAAGAAAAAACAACAAACAAAAGGAAGGGATATTTACATTTTAGTCAATATTTTGTGGGAAGTTTAGAAGTCAGTATACTTCTTTTTTCAAATTAATAAAATATCAGCAATAATTAATATATTTTAAAAGTCATAATTATTGTATTTTAATCTACTTTATATTTTCAGTATTGTGATCTTGCGCCAAAAGTTTTGATGATTTCTCCTAATATTGTGAATGCTTGCTCTCAATGTTATAAGGAGTTGTGCTTGACTTTGAAATGAGTTGCTCTCTGTGTTCTGAAGAGTTGCTCCCAACAGTATAAAGAATTACTCCAAAACGTCATGTAAAATTTAATAACATTAATTTTACAATATAAAGTTGATATACATATATATAGATATCGATATTTTAAAAAATAATAGAATGACTTTTAAATTCTATACATAAAGCAGGGCCGGTCCTGAGTTTTTAGGGGCCTTAAGGAAATAACTAAAAAGGTCCCACTACATACTACTATCAAACAATTACCATAAGATACTAAACAAGTATAAAGTAAAAAAATATACACAAACTTACATATACACTTAACTAAGAAAAATTCACTTTCAGAAGGCAAAAAGAAAATAGATGGAAAGGGGCTGTTATCAATATGGGCCATCTGGGCCAAAGAGGGGGGTTTGTGTGGACAATACTATAGTTTATATGCCAGGTGTTGGTGGCCCTAAAATTTGTTGATAATTGGGGGCTTTAGGCCCCACGCCTACAATCTACAGAAAAAGGGCCGAGCCTGACATAAAGTAGATCGAAAGTTAATTCAACAATGCTACATCCACTCCTCCAACCACACCCTAAATCATATTTTATACTTTAAACACATGTATTCTGTGCTGTTTGAATTTTTCACACTTTTTTATGCACCACTTACACAACACATAATACTTGAATTTAAAATAAAAATGTGATTTGGGGTGTGATTGGAAGAGTGAGTGTAGCATTATTCAAGTTAATTATCCCCAAAAGGAAAAGTATGGTGAGGTGATAAGCTCAAGTTCAGCGAGATTGCGCCACGTGTATATCACTCATCCATTCATGACCATGCATATCACAAGCCAAACAAAAACAAAAGAAAACATCCATAATAGTATGATTGTATGATATATATATATATATATATATATATATATACGTTTCTGGTCTTATTATATTGTGATTTGACCCTGACAATATTTTTGTTTTTGTTTTGTTTTGTTTTTAATTAATTAATTAATTTTTTAAAACTAAAGCGATTTTTGAAAGAGATAATTAAGTTTGAGAATTATTACTGTCACTCTATTATTGAATTAAGACACTCCAAGTTATTACTCTCAGAGTATGTGGTATCATGTATGCAATACATGACATGTATGATACTACATGCTTTAAGATTGGTATTGATGATGCCAAAATTTGGTAAGTGTAAAGTAGAACAGATTAAGGGGAGAGAGAGAGAGAGTGAGAGACCGGTTTTTTGTATGTGGTTCGGCCCTGTTAATGAAGGTACCTACGTCCACGGATGTGTCTGAGCACGTTCACTATACTGTAAAAGAGCCGGGGGCCTGTGATGAACCAACAAGTCTGGAGCTACAATAGGCCGGCCGAGCATGTAGATGAATGCTATAGAGGTGCTATGTAGACTGAAAAGTCGGCCCCTTCAATGGGGGGTGAGAGGTCTCTTTAATAGATGCAAGAGACCTACTCTTACATGGATAAGGAAATATATTCCAATTGATATAGATTGACATTAATTGTGGGAGTTTCCTAATTGGATTAGGAAATAGTTTGCACTTTCCATTAGTCTTCTAACTTGAGTAAGAAACTGCCCGTAATGCTCGGGATCGTGCCTGTGGGCCCAGATGAGCTGTTCCCGCGGTGGGATGTGCCTGTGCGGTCTTCCCGACTTGTTGGCCGGGTCGTGGATGAACCGTTCGGGAGGTATCAGGTGGACCAAACCGCTCGGGATGATGCTTGTCAGTAGTTGCAGAATAGAACCGCTCGGGCATGGGTTGAGTTTGGGTGTATCAGTTGCCCCCCACTTCCAAGGTTGGCTGGATGCTATATCGGGGCAAGTTTGGAAATCTGTTTGATGCCACTTGCCACTGTCTGAGTGCTAGGGGAAGCTGCCTTGGAGCTTCTGAGTCTTGTGAGTCCTCAAGAACTGGCTGAGAGTTGAGACCCAACCTAGCTCGGGACCTTTAGGTGCTCGGGAACTGACCGGGAGTTGAGACCCGACCTAATTCGGAGTCTTTGAATGCTCGGGAAGTGACCGAGAGTTGAGACTTAGCCTATTTCGGAGTCTTTTTGCTTGAGTTAGCCTCCAGGATGGTTATCTTCTGCCCGTGAACCTTCGTCAAGGTTGTGGGTAGAAGAGTTTTACCATGTTGGAAAAGCCGACCTAAAGCGTATTGCTTTAGGGTCCTTTTATGTTAACTGACAAGCGTGGGTATTTGTAAAATACAGCCGCGCTAAAATAAGAAAATACACTAAAATAGTTTACAATTCCTTTGTTTATCTGCAATTTGAATTACAATGCCAGTTTATACACAATTTGATTAAACTATGATAAGTGGTATTATTTTAGTGGTTATTTGTGTAGATTACTATTGCTGTGTGAAGAATTGGATGAGAATGATAAAAGGAAGTGCTTGGTTTTAATGAAGACAACTCAATCATAAAAAGGAGGTTTCGAGCGATTGAAGGGCTTTCGAGCGATCGAGGTCTCGATCGATCGACTGCCGTTCAAGTGCTCGAAGATCCTAGAAGTTCAATCGATCGAGAGGTGTTGGGTCGATCGAACATGGCTTTTATCAGAAATAACGCGCACGCAGCAGAAACAGAGTTTTAACCCTAGCATTAGGTTATTGTATATATAGTCAGATTGTATACGTCCTAAGGGACGGTCACTTATACTTTTCATCAGTTTTATAGAGAGAAGAGAGTTTTTTTCTTGCTTTTGTAGGTTCATCAAGATTTCTATTGGTTTTGCTTGGATTCTTTTAAGTTTAATGTAAGTTCTTCATTCCAGGTTACTTTTATTGCTTTAATTATATTCTGCTCGTAGTTTACTATAGTTTAATCTGCTAAACTTGTAGTTTTGCACGTTAGATAAGTTTACACCATTGGTTTTTAAAGATTGCATGATAAAATCACAACCAAACAACACCTTAATGGACTTTTACGTTAAAAACGAATCTGTGATACTCGAGACTATGTCTGATTAGTCCTCAGGTTGGGAGACCATGATGAAACTGTGATCTTAAGCCTCTACCATGTAGCAGAATAATTCTTGTGTTCGATCAATCAAAGTTAGTTTGATCGATCGGACCAGAGACGTTGTTGAGCGATCGAAGACATTTCGATCGATCGAGAGATGAAGATATTTGATCGATCGATCGAGAGATGAAGATATTTGATCGATCGAAAGCGCATCGATCGATCGAACTCTCTGATTCTTGAGAACATTCTATGCAATATTTCTAGACTTTCTGCTTTACAGATTTGTTATCAAACTGTCCCCAAACGCTCAGTTTGTCGAAACAGTCTTTAAACTTAAAGCCTTAAGTCATTTTTCTTCAATACATTTTGCAAACCACCCTCAATGCTAACACCATTGTAGGTGCGAGTCTTAACTATTGTTTTAAACCACTTTCATGTGTTTCAAACTTAATTGTGATGACATAGTCCCGGTCATGAAAGGGCTATGGATTCTTTGTTCTAAGAGAAATACGGAATACTGTAAAAGATGTACTCCAATTGCATAGTAGATGGCTAGGTTGCGGTGGATTTGTGTAATCCCAACATTTCCTTTTTTTTTTTTAAGAAAAACACTTTTAAAATATTGCTTTGATTAATTAGTTAATCGTTAGTTTAATTTACTTTAGTTACTTTAATTCTAGTAGTTACCTCGTGGAACTTTGTGTTCTACACCCTTTTTAGATATTGATTTTTATTTTCCTATTAAAGATTAATCTAGGTATTTAGCTTAACACCTTCCCTGTGGGATCGACCTGAACTTCTAGTACTATATTACTTGCACGATTACCTACACTTGGGTATAGCACACAAGCGCACACAGAAAAATTCTCGTGTCAAGTTTTTGGCGCCGTTGCCGGGGAAGCGACAAGCTAACGCTTAGATTACCTCAATCTATTCTTATCTCTTTTTGTTTTCTTGTCTTTTAGTCTTTAGATTAAAATTACTTAGGATATTTCCTTTTATGTCCGACAATTCCTTTAAAGGAACTTACGAAAACCCACTCTACTTATCTGATTCATCTAGTTCTATTAATCCTTTAGTAACACCAACAGATTCAATGGCCGACAATCAAAGTGAAAATGGTGAGAATGTGGTCGTACCAATTGATGATTCGCTTCGTCCTATGTGCGATCTCATGACACCTGAACACGCTCCAACACCTTCTTGTATTCTCATTCCACCTCATGCTGGGGAATTTCAATTTCGCAACGGAATGATTAAACTCCTTCCAACATTCCACGGAATGGATAGCGAGAAGGCATATCTACACGTCAAGGACTTCGAGGATGTTTGTAAAATATTTTCACAAAATTGTCCTGTAGACGTGACACACCTATTGCTATTTCCTTTCACTTTGAAGGATAAAGCAAAAGCGTGGCTGCTCACTTTAAAGCCAAATTCAATCTATACATGGCATGCGATGAACACTGCATTTTTAAAGAAATTCTTTCCACCTCGCATGACCACTGAGCTTAAACGACAAATTTACTCTTACAAACAAAAAAACAACGAAACCTTCACCCAAACTTGGGAACGTTTCAAGGATTTGCTTCTATCATACCCACATCATGGGTATGAGAAATGGCAAACCATAAGCTACTTTTACGAAGGGTTAAACGGTGAAACTAAAAAGTTGGTCGAGACCATGAGTTCAGGACCATTTCTTTGCAAAAATACTGAAGAAGCTGAAGCTCACTTTGAGTGGCTAGCTGAACATGCCCATGAATGGTCCAATTCAGAAGATGTCCCATGCTCATAGATATCCTGGGTAGAGGAGAAGAGCCTAAATCAATTAAAAAGTGAGGATCATCTAATGAGTAAATATGAAGAACTAGTTAAGAAGGTAGAGGAGTTGGCACTAAAAAGAGAAAGTTCTAGGCAGGTTTTACCTGAAGAACCGTGCGGCACATGCAACATGTTGGGACACACCAACCAATACTGTCCCAATGTGCTGTACTTTCAAGAACAACTCCTATGGAAATGAATGCCATGCAAGGGTATAGGGGGGCTGGGAATTCCTACAATAATAACAATAGATAGAATCACCCCGGGTTTGATTGGAAAAAACGATGCTGGGACCCAAAACCAATATTAACAACAACAGCCCTACAATAGAAATAATCAATATCAAGGGTAATACCACAAGCAGTCCCAGTCATTCAATCAAAATAGATCAAATAACTACAACAATGTTCAACCCTCTAACAATCAATAGCCAAATGTCTACGTGCCACCTCACAAAAAGGTGCAAGAGGAAGATCCATTCTCTAATGCGAATTTAACACAATAGTTAATTCAAATGATGAGTAAAATGTCTGCGACCTTAGAGAGAATGGATGCACGACACGAGGGTTCGAGTGGAACATTTCCCGCTCAACCACTTCCAAACCTTAAGGGATTCAATGGTCCCAATAACCATGAGCATGCCAAAGCCGTGACAACTCTGAGAAGTGGTAAGGTCATAGGGAAAAACATGCCTCATTCTACTCCCGAGGAGTATGAAGAGGAGAAAGTGGTGACTAGGAACAAACCATCCACTCAAGAAGAGGAGTCGTCTACTAGTGATAAACCAGTAGAATCAAATAATGACGCTCCTAGAGAAGTAGAAGGCGTTGAGAGAAGGCCCGGATAGGAACCTATCAATGATGAATTACCTAAATGCCCTTTTCCCGCACCTTTCCCTCAAAGGCTTAAGAAACCCCAAAATGAGGCAAAGAATCAGGAGTTCTTGGAATTATTTAAACAAGTAAAAATAAATCTTCCACTCCTTGATGCAATCAAACAAGTGCCGGCCTATGCTGAATACCTAAAAGACTTATGTACGGTAAAAAGGAGGCAAAGTGTAAAGAAACACGCTTTTGTCGCTTCCCAAGCAAGCGCAATCCAACTGTCTCCGAAGCTCAAAGACCCCGGCACTCCAACTGTCTCGTGCCGTATTGAAAATCAAAAGATAGACAACGCACTCCTTGATCTAGGAGCAAGCGTGAACCTGCTGCCATACTCAGTTTATAAACAACTAGGGTTGGGTGAACTCAAACCTACCCGAGTTGCGTTATAACTGGAAGATTGGTCAGTCAAATATCCTAGAGGAATACTGGAAGATGTCCTTGTACAAATAGACACATTTGTCTTCTCGGTCGATTTTGTGATTTTGGACACTGAACCGGTGTCTAACCCATGCTCACAAATCCCGGTAATATTTGGACGTCCATTCCTTAACACCATAGATGCCACAATCAAAATATGAAGTGGTATCATGACCATCGTATTCGGGAACATGACCTTAAATGTCAAGATATTTTCAAATCCCTGACCTGACGAATATAAGGACGAAGAGGAAGTCAACTACATTGAGACGGTCATCGAAGATGAGGCCAATTTAGTTAACTATAAAGATCCTTTGGAAGTAGTAGTGTCACAATTTGACGCAGTCTACAAACCTAACGATTCAACTCCATTGGACGCTGCCCTAAATCATGCCTGCCTTATGATGGAAGCAAAAGAGGAGGACAGAGCTGAATGCATGTGGGTCACACCATATGAACCCTTGCCTCAAAAAACGAAGTTAGCCATGCCTTCAAACTTTCAGTTTCCCGATTTAGAATTAAAGGAGCTTTAGAAAGAGCTCAAATACGCTTTTCTGGGGACTGAAAAGACTTATCTGGTTATAATCTCAGCCACGTTGAATTCTGAACAAGAGGATAAGTTAATTCAAATGCTCAAACAGCATAAGGGAGCATTAGGATGGACCATGGCCGACCTAAAAGGCATAAGCCCATCTGTTTGCACCCATAAGATATCTCTGGTGGAAAATGCTAAACCTTCGCGACAATGCAAAGGTGTCTGAATACCAATATGCAAGAAGTCATCAAAAAGGAAGTCCTAAAACTTCTTGATGTTGGGATTATATATCCTATTTCTGACAGCCCTTGGGTTAGTCCAACCCAGGTGGTGCCCAAAAAGGCTGGTATAACGGTTATCCTAAACAAAGATGGCGAGTTAGTACCAACACGCGTCCCCACCGGATGGCGGATGTGTATTGATTATCAAAAATTGAATACTGTGACTCGGAAAGACCACTTTCCATTGCCATTTATGGATCAAATGCTAGAAAGAGTGGCGGGTCACAAGTACTATTGCTTCTTGGACGGATATAGTGGCTACAACCAGATAGAAATTGCTCCTAAAGATCAGAAGAAAATGACCTTCACTTGTCTGTTCGGTACATTTGCCTACCGTCGTATGCCCTTCGGCTTATGTAATGCACCTACTACCTTTCAGCGGTGCATGTTGAGCATATTCAGTGATATGGTCGAACAAACACTCGAGGTCTTTATGGATGATTTCTTAGTGTTCGACCATAGTTTCAAAAATTACTTAGATAATCTGGAACGTGTGTTGGCAAGATGCGAGGACAAACACCTAGTACTGAACTGGAAAATGTGTCACTTCATGGTGACCAAGGGAATTGTCCTCGGCCACATTATTTTTGATAAAGGTATCCAAGTTGATAAAGCAAAAATCGACATAATCTCGAACCTACCTATCCCCCGTACAGTTAAAGACATCCGATCTTTTATGGGGGCACGCAGGATTTTATCGTCGCTTTATCCAAAACTTTAATGCGATCTCCCGACCATTATGCCAACTCTTAGTTAAAGACACACCATTCGAGTGGTCAGAAAACTGTCAATCATCTTTTGACGCACTGAAGGAACACCTTACCTACGCACCAATAATCCAGGGACCCAACTGGGGTTTGCCTTTCGAACTAATGTGTGACGCTAGTGACTATGCCATTGGTGCAGTCCTAGGATAGAGGAATGATAATAAGCCCTATGTAATATACTATGCCAGCCGAACACTTAACGAAGCTCAAATGAACTATACGACTACTGAAAAAGAGCTGTTGGCAATAGTTTTTGCTCTAGACAAATTCAGGTCATATCTGATAGGGTCCCCAATCATCTGTTTTACAGACCATTCGGCCCTCACGTACCTGCTATCTAAGAAGGACGCGAAACAGAGGCTTATTCGTTGGATACTCCTACTCCAAGAATTGATATCATAATTAAGGATAAAAAGGGAGTGGAAAATGTGGTCGCTGACCACTTATCTTGGTTGACATTTACTGACAACACTGAACCCGTACCAATCAAAGATGAATTCCCAGACGAGCGACTGATAGATGTTTCTAGTTTGCCTTGGTATGCGGATCTAATAAATTACCTTGTTACGGGAGAGACTCCTAAACATTGGTCAAATCAAGACAGGAAATGGTTCTTCTCGTTCGCACGTCATTTCTTTTTCGATGACCCTTACTTATTTAATTATTGTGCTGATCAGGTCATCAGGCGTTGCGTCCCTAATGAGGATAAAACCGTAATTTTAGCCTTATGCCACTCTAAAGCCTACGGAGGTCACTTTGCCTCACAAAAGACCGCACAAAAAGTTCTACACAGCGGTTTCTACTGGCCCACCGTGTTTAAAGATGTTTATGCTTTTTGCAAAACGTGCCAACGCTGTTAAAAGCTTGGTAAATTTTCAAAAAGGAACTCCATGCCCTTAACTGCAATTATCACAATTGAAATATTCGATTGTTGGGGCATAGACTTCATGGGCGCGTTTCCAAAATCTAATAACTGTGAATACATACTCCTAGCTGTAGAGTATGTATCAAAATGGGTGGAAGAGATATCGACGAGACGCTGTGGATACCGGGATTCCACCGCTTCGTTTTGTTTTTGAAACTTGTTTGATTTTTGAATCAAGGAAAGAGAAAAGGTCTGTTGAAAACAGATATAGAGTCGCCACTTGGTCTTTAAGGAACCAAGAAACCTAATTTGACTCACCCAAACGGATAAAGGGTACCGGTCCTTCATAACCAGAGAACTTGGCTCGGGGTTTTGGTACGAGAGAGGAAGGAGCCTTTGTCGCGACTAAAACACCCTCAACTCGCCCCGTCTCTCGACGGGCCTCAATTAGCATCCAAATAATCATCTTATACTATGTATGGTTCGGCAATTAATACTATGATAGTATATTATATCACATAAGAATCTTGAAATTGAAAATCAAAAGATAAGATATCATTCATAAGATCTAAGTCAAATATCATGCAATGTAAAGTGGAAATCACACAAATAATCCTAGGAAAAATCGTCTAATCATGTATCAAATAATCAAGACTTCCTAATCTAAAGGGGACATGAATTGTTCTTGAAACAAATAAATCAAAGAAAACAAAGATGCTTAGCAAGCTAAAATGATGCATGTTATTCTTTGAGAAGAGAAGATCTCTCAATCCCCGGGACGGATGAGAAAGGATGATTAGATCGGGGGAAGCATGAACGTGTGATCAAGTTCATTCCTTATAATCTTCTTAGATTAAGAGTCATAAAATCTCCAAATCTTTGCATGGATGCAATGTATGTATCTAGAATGTGCCAAGATTGTAGTGTGCTTTGTGTTCATGGATTCCTATAATGACTTAGAAGTCTAAAATGTGTATGAATGGATTGATGAAATCAACATGGGATATGTACAATTGTAGTATGAACTACTTCCTAAGATATGAACTAATTTGGAATGCATATAAGCATCAAATCAAAGAATAAAAGTTAAAATGTGCTTGCTGTGAATAGTGGACAGAACAGTAACATGATCTTGTAAAAATGGAAAAGAGGGGTTAAGAATGCTTTCAATGCATGATTGTTTATGGAGATGTTCCTTATTGTGTCTAGAATACAACCCAAAAAGCCAATCTTTAATAACTATCACAGATTGAGAGAAATCATATGAACAACAGAGGTCACTCAGAAACAGAGTCCGTACTGTCGACTGAAATGTTGAAACATCTTAGAAAATGAAAACGAATGATCTAGGGGCCCATTTTATACAGGAAGTTCCCTAAGACATTGAAGGTTAAGGGAAAAATAAGTTGGGACCACCCCTTTTGGAAAATATTTCTGAAAAAGAAGTTGGAAGTTAGTCAAGTTGCTGTGACAGCAGAGGCAGAATGTTTGGAAGGAATGTTTGGGTCCAAATGGACCATTTTCAAGTACTTCCAAGTCAAACCAAAAATCATGGGTGTTCTCCAATGAGTTAGGAAGACTTTCCAAGTGGCCTTGCATCTATATGTTAAGTATTGAGTTCTAGAGAAATCTTTGAACTCAGCTCACTCACTGTTTTAACTCACTGTTTTGAAGATTTTGGGGGAAAATAAGGTTTTCTTTCTTGAAATCAAAATGAGGGAGATTGAGGGGGGTTTTGGAATAGAGGTTTTGAAAGTGCATTTTTAATACTCAACAAAGATTATAACCACTTAAAATGCCAACATTCAACTCATCATCAAGAACCTCCAAGATTGTTGGAGAAACTTATTTTTATTTGAGCATAACTTCAATACACTTCAAGGAGACCTTGGAGGTATTGAAGTTATGATCATCATCTATCAAACATGTTTTTGAGGTCAAGAGCTACTATCCATAAGGATTCACTCACCCCAAACTTCATGTCATCATTTAGATGATGATGAACTAGTAAGTAAAATAAAGAAAATAAAAAAGAAATGAGGTGAGAAGAGATAAACAATGAATGAACAAGCAAGTAGATGATGATCAATAGATGATATTCATGAAGTGTTGAACTTGTAGCATGGTGTTTCACTCATATGTAATGACATTGGATATGGAAGAAGCTTCCACTCTCTTAAATGCTCACTAAAATGGTGGTTGGGTGTATTGAATGTTGAAGTAAATAGGAGTAATGAGGTAGAAACAAAGTTTAGAACTCACTTTTGTTTTGAAAATCAAAGAAGAAAGCTTCTTTTTTCTCTACTCTAACCTTATCTCTACAACTTTCTCTCCCAAACTTTTCTTAAATTTGTATTTGACCCCCCCCCCCCCCCTCCCCCAAAATGAAGAGCAATGGGGGGGTTTAAATAGGCCAACTTGGGGTGGTTTTGGGATTTAGAAAGTATTCCCATTGGCTCCAAACATCTGAAATCATAAAACTATGTTGTTTTGGTTTTTAATTAATCAAAATGAATCCCCAAGAAAAATTACAAAAAAAACACCATTCTGGAGGGGAGTGCCGCGGCGGCACTGGGCCAGTGCCGCGGTGGCACCGCTCCTCCTTCGTCCAGATAATGCTGTTTAGGCCCCCTGAAGTTCCGGTATTCGCGAAAAGGCCCTATTTCGTTCGAAATTCACAGAAAATGCGTACGAACTCCAAATTGAGGTTGTGATATACTGTTGGAAAGGCAATGGAGTCTACTTTACATAAAAAATAGTTCGGGGATAGGTCACTTTGAAAAGTTTTACGGTATTCGCGATAAAAGCCGATTTGATCGCCTTTTTCGGCTTTGGAAATCCATAATAAATTCGTTTTAAATCCAGGAATTATGTGCGATATACCGTTGGAAAGCTATTGACCTCTAGTATCCATAAAAAATATTTGAAAATTGCCTTCGGTGCCCCGATTCCAAAGTCGAATCTTGGTCAAACTGGTCAAACTTGGGATTCCCGGGAAGTTATGGGAACCTCCAGGAGCTCCCAGGAGCTGACGTTTTCGCTCGATTCTCTTTTAAAACTCATTTTAATATTTTTCTAATGATTCTGGTGAATTCGGACAATTTTGGTCAAACTTGGTCAAACTTGGTCAAACTCTGGTCAAACCTTGGTCAAACCGGTCAACGGGGACTTTCGGGGAACTTCCGGGACTTCCGGGGGTCTCTGGGAGCTGACGATTTCTTCCGGTTTTGCTTAAAAACTCATTTTATCATTTTTCTTACGACATGACATGTTTTCAGAACTTTGGGACGAAATCTGGGAGTCTTCGGGCTTTCAGGGGCATTTTGGTCAATCTGAGCATTCTGAGAGATAGAGCTGACTTCCAGGAGTCCTTTTGAGTCTTTTACGATCATTGTGAACCACCAAGCTATGGGTCTCCTAAATCTGATAGCCAACAAAATGGGGTGTCTACAGACGCAATGACCACAAAACAGTAATGTCCTTTCTTAAGGAACACATTCTATCACGTTTTGAAACCCCAAAAGCATTAATCAGTGACCAAGGCAAGCACTTTTGCAATAGACCTTTGGAATTGCTACTCAAGAAATACGGGGTAAACCACAAGATCGCTCTAGCCTACCACCCACAAACAAACGGGCAGGCAGAGTTGGCTAACCGTGAAATCAAGCATATACTAGAAAAAATGGTTAGTTTCAACAGAAAGGACTGGGCTTATAAACTGACTGATGCTCTATGGGCATACCGTTCCGCTTATAAGACAAACTTGGGGATGTCCCCGTACAGGTTAGTGTATGGCAAGGCATATCACCTTCCTGTCAAAATCGAGCACAAAGCATATTGGGTGACACGCTCATTAAACTTCGACATTAAAGTGGGAGGTCATCTCCGGGAACTCCAGTTGGCTGAACTGGAAGAAATACGTCGAGATGCATACGACAATGCTAAACTACACAAGGAAAGGTTAAAGGCTCGCCACGATAGAACAATTTTTCAAAAATCTTTTGAGCCAGGGCAGAAAGTCCTACTGTACAACTCTCGCTTCCACCTTTTTCCAGGTAAGCTCCGATCCCGGTGGACAGGCCCATTCCTTGTCAAATCTGTTTTTCCACATGGGGCTGTTGAGCTAGTGAATACCAAGAACGATGATTGTTTCAAGGTTAACGGCCAAAGACTAAAACCATTCTTGGAGAACTTCTTACCAGAAGCTGAGCACATGGAGTTAGATGAGCCCAGCTATCCCTCCACCTAAAACACCAAAGCATGTTCACATTATGTTGTTGTACTCTTTCTTTTACTGCATTTCATTTTGTTTTGTTCTTTTCTGTCTTTTTGAATGTGACTTCAATTCTTAATCTGCTATTCCTTGCTGACTCTCCCTTCCAGGATATTAAATATGAGGGATGACGATGTTCATTCCATAGGGTCATGGGCTGATTCGAAATATCCTAACCCTCCTTGGACTACCGACGAGATAGCATTCTGCTTTTTTCCTTATCAAGGACCAGGGGCAGATGATGTAGTGGACCTGACCCATGGGTACATCCCTTTTAACCCTGCTCTCCTCCATATCAATCCTTTTGAGCACATCAATCCTTTTGAGCACATGGAATTTCCGGAAGAGGAAGGAGAACCTGAAGGGTACTTTGTTGGGGAAGTCGATGAAGCCCTTTTGGAATAATGGGAGAATGACTCAATGTGGGAACCATGGGAAGAAGAAGATTTACAGGATGTGGTTCTCGAACGCCATAATGCTGTATTCACGTATGTGGATGACTTCCTTGTCATCGAATTGGTTCCCTACATTTATGTGCATATGAGTTATTTGTTGTTTCGGCTTCAATGCCCCCTACCTGCTAGTGCACATGGTGATGTCATGCCAATAGTGAGGTTAATTCTTGGTCACATTCCTTTCTCTTTCCGTTTTTCTTTGCTTAATTTTTTTTTTCTGTTAGTTCTTTCTTTTGTCCTATTTAATTTATTTCTTCGTTTTCTTTTTGTTTTCCTTTGTCAGGAATTTTACTATGAATCATCCATTACCACCATTGTTCCTTCTGCATTAGCTGTTCCATAGATTTGGACCAGATATGGTGCCCCCCGGGCACTCTGCCGCGAGAGGAAAGTCCGATGCGAAATTACACTCCGTTATCTTTGTCTCCATCTGACTCACCTCTTGCATGTGCACCCATATCTTCAAAGATTTCAACCTCACTCGATGATATCCTTGCTGCCTTCCGACTGTTCTAGGATAGGGAATTATCAGGTTTGGAATCCAGTCTCAAAGATGTGGCGGCAAAAGAAGCAGTTGCAGAAGATGAATTATTCATGCTTGAAGAGTAGTGCTTCACTTCAATTGTATTATGTCATTTCATCTTTCTTTCATCAATTGAAGTGTAATCCTAGACAGTTTTATTAGTTTCCGTTTTTTTTAGTTTTTCTTTATCAATAAGGTTTTAAATACCATGCTGGGGGCAATAATGTTGCAAAATAAATGCTATTACAATGCTTTATCTATAAAAATTTGCAATTTTCTATGGTGATGATGACTTTTTGGCTTACATAACCTGTCAATGAACTGTTTTTTATCATTTTCTTGTATGTCCAGACCAATATTGGTTAGTTGGGGGTGTATAATCTTTTAATTCAATGATCTTGTAAAATTTCTGGGTTCGATCGATCGAACCCATTTCGATCGATCGATATTATAGTGTCCTCAAGCGCTTCCACAGGTCTCAACCAATCGAGGTTTCGATCGATCGAACTTTTTTGAGCGATCGAGACTTATATTTAAACAAAGCGTCTTTCATACACTTTATCAGTCTCTCTCTATCTCCCTCACTCTCAATCGCTCGGAGACAGAGAAGGCTCGGGCGATTTTTTTTGCCCCCCTTTATCAATTTAGTTATTTGAGGCACTCCAGACTCCTCTGATCACCATCATCATCCCCCTCATCCTCTACCCGCATTTTACCCGAGGTAAAGTCCATGAAATCCCCCTCTCATTCATTTTGTTGGAATTGTTGTGGGGGTGCCCCCCATTGGCTCTTAAACCATGTCTAGTTAATTTTTCCCTTCTATTTGGTGTTTGCGGCACTATTACCCACACATATCTGGTACACCCGAGTCTCTGCCATCTGTCATCATTCAGGAGTTCACCGGGGGTGCAATTCAGATCTGGAATAGCATCTCCTTGATTGAGGACCGATTTCTGACCGAGCAGTACCACCTTCTCCACCTGGCGCTCGCCAATTGTATATTGATGACATCTTACCATGAAAAGATGGCGCCATGGTATGCTCAGGTTTTGTATGCCATAAGGACATGGCAGAGTGTCTGTCTCCCTCGACTATATATTGACCTTTTTGTCCAGCCTACGCGGTACATTGCCGCCAAGCGTCATTTGAAGTGCGCTTGGCCCATCCATAGGGTGATTGAGCAGGCTGGATTGATAGCATTGGCCACTGACACGATTTCTCAGGCCTCGAGTCGATTTAAAGAGACAGCAGCATGACGCTCAGATGCGCAGAAGAAGAGGAATCTGAAAGGGAAGGCGAAGGTAGGGGCGAAGATGAAGAGGGGAGGAGGCACCGATACAGAGGGTGCAACTTCTGGGACACCCACAGAGGTTGAGGAGCTAGATTCTGATGACGAGGTTGATCCTCGTGTTGAGGTTGCACAGTTCGAGTTGAGACAGAGGTCTCAGGCTCCCGCCCAGGGAGAGTCTTCTTCATCTGTGCCTCTCCCTACTGTTCATGAGTTACTATTAGAGGAGAGAAAGAGGCCCGGATCAGACTCGAGGGCAAGATGGACCGCATGACGACTCTTCTTGAGGCCATACTGATTCAGATGGGGGTTGACCAGTCTTTATATACACCTCCACCACCCACTACTGGTCCTTCATCTTCAGCTCCGCCTCCACAGGTTGATCGTTCTGCTCTATCTACATCGGAGGCACCATCTATTACTGATCCTCCTCCTTCTGTACCACCTACTGATCCCTCTGCTCTATCCACATCGGCGACACCGCCTGCTACTGAGACACCACTTCCACCACCTCTAGTCGCGACTGACACATCATTCTCTACACCAGCTGCCATGATTGCGAGTGACCTGGCAACGGCTACTACTGTTGTTAAGGGTGGAGATGTGGATGCTCCAGATGTGCTGATTGAGATATTATCAGATGTCGCCGATGATGCTTAGTTTATGTTGGTTCAGTGTTTGTGGATGTCTGGATTATTTTTGGTTGATTGCGGCTGTTTTCTCTCCTCTCTAGTCGTTCTTCTTATGGGTAGTTTGGTTGTTTTTGGTTGGTTTGGTTATTGTAAACTGCAGTTTTATGGATTTTATGATCACTGTTATGTTATTTCACTGTATTATATTTCCAATGATTAGTTCTGTTTTATGTATGGATCTCATGCTCTATTTTTCTTTTTCTTCATATTTTATTTGATCTTTGCTGCTTGGAGTTTGTATGCTTTCTGTACAGATTGTTACACTTGAGGTTATTACGATGCTTTATCAGGTGATATCTCTCTACCTATTTTTGAAAATCACCTTATGAGGACATTGCAATTTTCAGTTGGGGGTGGGATGTAGATAAATAATCACCTGTGCATATTTATATTTTTACTTAGCAATCTGAATCACTTTATTGCACATGTCATACAATCTCAATTAGAAGTTTGAAATTTTTTTTTTCTTTCAAACTATTAAGCAAGTTTTAAATTAAATTGGTAGAATAACTCTGAATATTCACTCCTATTTAGCTGTTATCAAGCAATGATACAACCATTTTATTCTCATCCTTTTATGAATTAAGTTCTCGTGTTTTTCTAGTTTTTCTAGGATGAATGCATATGTTGACCATTCATGTATTCAAAAAAAAAAGAAGAAAGAAATCCATTTGCACATGTTAATAGATATGCAGAAAACCTAAATAAGAGTTAATACGACTTTTGTACTTTAAGGAATAAGTAGTGGAAGCTAGTCACCTTTAGTGAGCTTTTGAATCCAATCTTCATTTCTGAGGGAATTATCACATTAAATTCGAATTGTTTTTCTTAAACAAGTGTATTAAATTCGTCGAATAGTCTCGAATTCTTCATTTTGGCTGCTTAGTAGAGGAGAACGTTCAGGGTTTACCAACAAAACTCAATGAACATTGAAGTGTTAAAACTAAGAAGTTGGGAAAATGATTTAAGCCATCGTTATTCGCTCCTTACCCTTCCATATACCTATATCAACATTCCAGAAAATACGTTGTTCTCAACCTTACACCTAGTAAATACTGCCAAGTCTATTATGAAAATCTACATCCCTAATCATTTACTTCGACCTCAATGAACCCCATTGCACATTTAATGTGATTAAATTATTGAAGTATGTGATGAAGAGGGAGTAGTTGTGGAAGGGACCGCATAAAAGAGAAAAGGAAAGAAGGAGTCCATTCCTAAAAAAAAAACATATATGAGAATAGAGGATGGTTGGAATCGAGTGAAATAAAATTACTAAACTCAATCACATGCTATAGATGTGCAATTTTTTACCCCTCTCATTTCTGTCCTACTATATAAAGTTAAACCGAAAAGTCAAAGCCTTAATGATTTTCAACAACTTTGCTTGAATATGAATGTGTAATTTAAGTTATCCACGGTATTTCGCTCCTCTAGTAAGTAGTATTCCTTTCTTGAGACTTTGCACTCTAAATGTTCGTCTTTTATGGAGTTGAGTATGAAAGCATTAGTATCCGAAAAACCACTCCTATCAAAGCTTTCACACCATGTGCGGTCATTATTAACCAAGTTCTGTGAGATGTTCATTCTTGAGTGTAAAACCATGTGAGAATTGAGTTGAAACTACGAGTTCTGAGAATATGAGAGTCTAAACAACTCCAAATAAAGTTGATGTATAGCTATTAACTTCGCACATACACACAGATACATGGATGTGATGCATATGTTATTTTTATCTTGGTAAAATGAGGAGCACGTGTATTTCTTTCCTGGTTTGAACGAGGATGATATGTTTTGTGGAGCTGAGTTTACAGTAGTATGGGAGGTAGTGTTTACAAGTTATTCTATATTTTTATTTGAGTTTAAAATCAGAGAATTTTGTGCGTACATTCACTGTAAACCCTCACGAGACAACACACGTCCACTAGGGGGAACCTAGGGGTTTAACGGCTTGTTGCATTTGCTAAATGCAACCGCAATTCCTGTGAAAGTGAGTTAGGTAGTCTCTTTCTTTTTATTCAGTTTAGTTTGCCTTGCCTTAGTTTAATTTATTTTATTTTAGTCGTTGTAGTAATAGCTAGCTTGTTTTATTTTTGCTTTATTGCTAGGGACTAGCAAATCGCTAGTTGGGGGTTGTGACAAGTGTGGACACGCGGAATCGGACCACTTTTCTTGTTCGAGATTGTTTTGAAAAGGAATTTGACTTGGATCAAAGAAAAGAAAATGGTCTGTTGAAAACAGATACAGAGTCGCCACTTGGTCTTTAAGGAACCAAGAAACCTAATTTTGACTCACCCAAGCGGATAAGGGCACCGGCCCTTCATAACCAAAGAACTTGGTTCGGGGTTTTGGTACGAGAGAGGAAGGAGCCTTTGTCGCGACTAAAACACCCTCAACTCGCCCCGTCTTTTGACGGGCCTCAATTAGCATCCAAATAATCATCTTATACTATGTATGGTTCGACAAATAATACTACGATAGTATATTACATCACATAAGAAACTTGAAATGAAAGATCTAAAGATAAGATATCATTCATAAGATCTAAGCCAAATATCACACAATGCGAAGTGAAAGATCACACAAATAAACCTAGGAAAAATCGTCTAATCATATATCAATTAATCAAGTTTTCCTAATCTAAAGGGGACATGAATTGTTCTTGAAACAAATAAACAAAGAAATCAAAATATGCTTAACAAGCTAGTATGATGCATGTTATTCTTTGAGAAAAGAAGATCTCTCAATCCCCGGGACGGATGAGAAAGGATGATTAGATCAAAGGGGAAGCATGAACGTATGATCGTGATCATTCTTTATAATCTTCTTAGATTAAGAGTTACAAAAACCCCAAATCTTGCATGAATGCAATGTATGTATCTAAAATGTGCAAAGGTTGTAGTGTGTTTTTGTGTACATGGATTTCTAGAATGACTTAGAAGTCTAAAATGTGTATGAATGAATGAATGAAATTAACATGGGATGTGTACAAATGTAGTATGGACTACTTCCTAAGATATGAACTAATTTGGAATGCATATGAGCATCAAATCAAAGAATGAAAGTTGAAATGTACTTGCTGTGAATAGTGGACAGAACAGTAGCATGATCTTTTGGAATTTGAAAAGAGGGGTTAGGAATGTTTTCAATGCATGATTTTTTATGGAGATGTTCCTTATTGTATCTAGAACACAACCCAAAAGGCCAATCTTGAATAGCTATCACAGATTGAGAGAAATCATATAAACAATGAAGGTCACTCAGAAACAGAGTCCGTACCGTCGACTGAAACGTTGAAAAATCTTAGAAAATGAAAAAGAATGATCTAGAGGCCCATTTTATACAGCAAGTTCCCTAAGACATTGAAGTTTAAGGGAAAAATAAGTTCGGATCACCCCTTTTGGAAAGGTTTTTCTGGAAAACAAGTTGAAGGTGGACCTAGCTGCTGTGACATCAAAAATAGAATGTCTAGAGAAAATGTTTGGATCCAAATGGACCATTTTCAAGTATTTCCAAGTCAAACCAAAAATCATGGGTGTTCTCTAATGAGTTAGGAAGACTTTCCAAGTGGTCTTACATTCATACATCGAGTATTGAACTCAAAATAATTCCTTGAAGTTAAATGACTCACTGTTTTGAGGGTTTTGAGAAAAACAAGGTTTATTTCTTGGAATCAAAATGAGGGGTTTAAGAGGGGGGTTTTGAAATGGGGGTTTTGAAAGTATACTTCCAGAACTTGGATGAATATTCTAATCACTTGGAATATCAATTCCTAACTTATTTCAAGAACTTCCCAAGTATTTGCAAAACATGGTTTTATTTGAAAACCAAACTCAAGAGTCTATGGGAGTATGATACATGAGAGGATAGATGATACATGATATGATATAACATGCTAAAAGTGGTAAAGAACATTTTTTTTTTTTTGCTAAGAAAAGTGGTAAAGAACATGCGTATGGGATATGGGTTCATCTAGATACAAGAGAGTGTTGCATCAAAGTGTAAAAGTCAAAAAGTGAAATGCTGTGAATAGTGGACAGACTGTATGCATTACATTGTAACATTATAATGGGAGGTCAAACGTGCCTAGGAAAATGTGAGAAAAATCAGAGATCATCCTTATTGTGTCTAGAAAATTACCCAAAAAGCCAAACCTCAATACCTATCACAGATTAAAAGAAAAAAATCAGAATGTACACATGACTCTGAAATAAAAGCTGTACTGTTGACTGATTTTGTATGATTTTTCATAAATCAAAGAAAGGGTTTATGACGACCCATTATACATCAAAAGTTTCATAAGACACCCAAGTTTCATAAAATAAATAGAAAAGATATATGTACAGTGACAAAAATATCCATAATAAGTGCAAGAAGTTGGGTGAACATTCTGTGAAAATAGAGGCAGATTATGAATATGAACTTCTCACATCCAAAACAAATACTTTCATATCTCTATAATTGATGGGAAATGTTGGGGACAAACTATGATGTATTAGAAAGATTTTCCAAGTGGTTTCATCATCATAACTCAAGTATTTAATTCTAAACAAATCTTTGAATCTGAACAGCTCACTGTTTTGGATCATTCTTGAAGAAAATGGATTTGGGTTTGAAATAGAGTTTGAGTTCTTGATTGGGGGTTTTGAAATAGATGTTCAAAGCATGAACTTAAACTCTTGAGATGACCATGTGACCACTTAGAACCTCATCCAACCTTGAATCATCAAAGAACTCCCAATATTATTGGAGAGATTTATTTTTATTTTGGACATAACTTCAATACATTTCAAGAACATCTTGGAAGTATTGAGGTTATGATCATCATCTATCAAACATGTTTTTGAGGTCAAGAGCTACTATCCATAAGGATTCACTCACCCCAAACTTCATGTCATCACTTAGATGATGATGAACTAGTAAGTTAATAAAGAAAATATAAAGAAATGAGATTAAGAAGAGATGAACATAATATGAACAAGCAAGTAAATAACAATCAATAGATGATAATCAATATGATTTTGGACTTGTAGCTTGGTGTTTCACTCATAGATTTTGACATTTGGACATGGAAGTAGCTTCCTAACTCAAGAATGCTCAAGAATGGTGATTGGGTATATTGATGATGAAGTATATAGAAAAATGGTGGAGAAAAACAAGATTAGAACTCACTTTGATTGGAAAAAATGGAAGAAGAAGACTACTTCTTCTCTTTCTCTCTCTATATTTCCCTAGAGTTTCTTCCTAAGCTTTCTCTAAGCTTCCATGTCCCTCCTCTAAATGAAAGTAAATGGCTTCTTTTATAGGCAAAGGAAGGGTGGTAAATGGAGTTTTAAAAAGTTTAAAATGGTCTCCCATTGGTCCAAAATAAGCTGGGAACCAAAACTACGTCGTTTTGATTTCTAATATATCAAATTGGACCCCCAAAATAAATTACAAAAACTCACTGTTCTGGAGGGGAGTGCCGCGGCGGCACTGGACCAGTGCCGTGGCGGCAGTGGGCCAGTGCCGCGGCAGCACTGCTCCTCCCTTCGTCCAGATAATGCTGTTTAGGCCCCCTGAGGTTCCGGTATTCGCGAAAAGGCCCTATTTCGTCCGAAATTCACAGAAAATGCGTACGAACTCCAAATTGAGGTTATGATATACCGTTGGAAAGGTAATGGAGTTTACTTTACATAAAAAATAGTTCGGGGATAGGTCACCTTGAAAAGTTTTGCGGTATTCGCGATAAAAGCTGATTTGATCGCCTTTTTCGCCTTTGAAAATTCATAATAAATTCGTTTTAAATCTAGAAATTACGTGCGATATACCGTTGGAAAACTATTGACCTCTAGTATCCATGAAAAATGTTTGAAAATTATTTTGGTGCCCCGGTTTCAAAGTCAAATTCTGGTCAAACTGGTCAAACCTGGGATTCCCGGGAAGTTCTGGAAACCTCCGGGAGTTCCCGAGAGCTGATGTTTTTGCTCGATTTTCTTTTGGAACTTGTTTTAACACTTTTCTCATGATTTAAAATGATTCTGGTGAATTCGGATGATTTCGGTCAAACTTGGTCAAACCTGGTCAAACCTTGGTCAAACCTAGTCAAACCTTGGTCAAACAGGTCAACGGGGACTTTCTGGGAACTTTCGGGACTTCCGGGGGTCTCTGGGAGCTGGCGATTTCATTCGATTTTTCTTGAAAACTCATTTTATCACTTTTCTTATGATGTAGCATGTTTCCAGAACTTTGGGACCAAATCTGGGAGTTTTTGGGCTTTCAGGGGCATTTTTGTCATTCTGAGCATTTTGAGAAATAGAACTAACTTCCAGGAGTCCTTTTTTGAGTCTTTTTCGATCATTGTGAACCACCAAGCTATGGGTCTCCTAAATCTGATAGCCGACAAAATGGGGTGTCTACAGTTTGCCCCTCTTTGGCATGAACTTGCGAGGCAACGCATGTCGCAAGTGAGTGCCAAAGCTTTGAAGAGACAGGACTTTTTGGAGGCTATAGATTTAGGATAAAAGTGTTGCAAAAGATGCAATGATGCTGAGGTCTAGTGCTGGTCGTGCTCTGCGTGAGCTGCCTACGTATCCCAAGGGGAATCAGACCAGGACGTAGTTCAGGGCATAAAGGAACAAATCACACATGCACAACAAGACATGCGGATGCTATGCTATGAGGATGATATGCAATGCATGGATGTGATATGAATTATGTCATGAGTCCTATCATGTCTAGTGTTATGACCCTAGTATGAGTAGGTGCTGTGGGGTGTGCCACTCCGAGTGGACTGGTGTTGTGCTAGTGTTTGCGACTGTGATGTGGTGGATGACTCGGATAAGGACATCAAGGTTTAGAAGTCTCTGGGTTTAGGAGCAAACTTCTGGAATTTAGGAAGTGTGCTTTGCGAGAGAATGTAGTCAGATGTGGGGTCCCTGAGGATGGCAACTAAGGATAACCCATAGCCGAGGGAGTTCAAGATAACCGACAGTTTTATAATAACCAAAGTGAGGAGGCTCATGATAAGTAGGGTAGCTCACGATAGTTGACAGGTGAGATAACCGGAGTGAAGAGGCTCACGATAAGTGAGGAAACTCATAATGACTGACAGGTGAGAAAGCTCATGATAATCAGTGGATATGGATCCTTAAATTGTGAATAAACAGTGCTTGCCATAGGAATCGGGGTGATTTGACTGCGGGTGATGTTTTGGCCGATTCTTATGATGACAAGTCCGGAGAATCGGTTCGGACTTCTGCTATCTTCTGCTGGGGATGGTATGGGACTCTCTGAGAATCTCTCTTCAATTCTTGACCTACAACCAGGAACCATCTCTGAATCTCTCGTGGTTGGTCAGACTTTGTAATGCTCAATCCAAAAAGAGTCGGTTAGGGCCTTCGGGAGCTGATGGACTCTTTAAGAATCTCTCTTCAATTCTTGACCTAGAACCAGGATCCATCTCTGAATCTCTCGTGGTTGGTCAGATCTTGCAATGCTCAATCCAAAAGAGCCGGTTAGGGCCTATCGGTTTCTGTCCTCGGGGGATGATGTAGGGTTCTCGGAGAATCTTTTTTTTGGCGCTCAATCCAAGAGGGCCGGTCAGGGCCTCCGGGAGCTGGTAACTATCGGTTTCTGTCCTCGGGGGATGATGTAGGGTTCTCGGAGAATCTCTTTTGGCGCTCAATCCAAGAGGGCCGGTCAGGGCCTCCGGGAGCTGGTATCTATCGGTTTCTGTCCTCGGGGGATGATGTAGGGTTCTCGGAGAATCTCTTTTGGCGCTCAATCCAAGAGGGCCGGTCAGGGCCTCCGGGAGCTGATATCTATCGGTTTCTGTCCTCGGGGGATGATGTAGGGTTCTCGGGGAATCTCTTTTGGTGCTCAATCCAAGAGGGCCGGTCAGGGCCTTCGGGAGCTGGTATCTATCGGTTTCTGTCCTCGGGGGATGATGTAGGGTTCTCGGGGAATCTCTTTTGGCGCTCAATCCAAGAGAGCCGGTCAGGGCCTCCGGGAGCTGGTATCTATCGGTTTCTGTCCTCGGGGGATGATGTAGGGTTCTCGGGAAATCTCTTTTGGCGCTCAATCCAAGAGGGCCGGTCAGGGCCTCTGGGAGCTGGTATCTATCGGTTTCTGTCCTCGGGGGATGATGTAGGGTTCTCGGAGAATCTCTTTTGGCGCTCAATCCAAGAGGGCCGGTCAGGGCCTCCGGGAGCTGGTATCTATCGGTTTCTATCCTCGGGGGATGATGTAGGGTTCTCGGAGAATCTCTTTTGGCGCTCAATCCAAGGGGGCCGGTCAGGGCCTCCAGGAGCTGGTATCTATCGGTTTCTGTCCTCGGGGGATGATGTAGGGTTCTCAGAGAATCTCTTTTGGCGCTCAATCCAAGGGGGCCGGTCAGGGCCTCCGGGAGCTGAAAGATAATGTACTCTGTTAGGAAGAAAGAAATACGTCCTTTAAATGAGAGTCAAGGTATCATTCTATTTGTGATGAGGGATACGGAGATGGCCTGCGGCAGTTAAGGTTTTGATTTTGAAAGAGGAGAGTGATGGACTTATGTTGCTTTAGGATGAAAGAAGGTCATCAACAGCCACTCATGGACTTATGTGGCATGAAGAAAAAATGAAAGATCAATAGCCACTCATGGACTTATGTTGCTAGGAGAAAGGAAGATCATCAACAGCCACTCATGGACTTATGTTGCATGAACAAAGGAAGATCATCAACAGCCACTCATGGACTTATGTTGCATGAAGAAAGATCAACAGCCACTCATGGACTTATGTTGCAAGGAGAAAGGAAGATCATCAACAGCCACTCATGGACTTATGTTGCATGAACAAAGGAAGATCATCAACAGCCACTCATGGACTTATGTTGCATGAACAAAGGAAGATCATCAACAACCACTCATGGACTTATGTTGCATGAAGAAAGATCAACAGCCACTCATGGACTTATGTTGCAAGGAGAAAGGAAGATCATCAACAGCCACTCATGGACTTATGTTGCATGAACAAAGGAAGATCATCAACAGCCACTCATGGACTTATGTTGCATGAAGAAAGATCAACAGCCACTCATGGACTTATGTTGCTTGGAGAAAGGAAGATCATCAACAGCCACTCATGGACTTATGTTGCATGAACAAAGGAAGATCATCAACAGCCACTCATGGACTTATGTTGCAAGGAGAAAGGAAGATCATCAACAGCCACTCATGGACTTATGTTGCATGAACAAAGGAAGATCATCAACAACCACTCATGGACTTATGTTGCATGAAGAAAGGAAGATCATCAACAGCCACTCATGGACTTATGTTGCATGAACAAAGGAAGATCATCAACAGCCACTCATGGACTTATGTTGCAAGGAGAAAGGAAGATCATCAACAGCCACTCATGGACTTATGTTGCATAAAGAAAGATCAACAACCACTCATGGACTTATGTTGCAAGAAGATGAAGGTCAACTTTTGATGGTTTGGAAAGGGATGAAATTCGCATTTGCCTAAGTTTGGACGCTTCTCCTGCTGACGCCTTGACCGGTGTAGTAATGGTGTTTGGTACTCCTGCTTGTATTGGCATGCTCTTTATAACTTGATTTGAAAATTTTATTAGTCACTATTGACTTACACATTTGAGACTACAACAGACTCAAAAACTTGACAGACATTGACGCACGAGGACGACACATTTGACACCAAAATGAAACAAGGTCGACTTGCCAAAACTTAATGTGCTTTTGTCATAAATGATGTACCATTTCTCTTTTGTGTTTACTTCTCTCCTTAACGTGGCATCACTTTGATGGTGAATCTTATTTTTGAAAATTCCTCCCTGCTGATCTAATCAATTTCTTTGCTTCTCTCAAGATGTGCTTTGAATTAGTGCCTTAGCTTATGGAATGAAAGACGCTCCATTTCCATCTGTTCAAGACAATGTTCTTGAAGGCTTACCATTGGTGTATAGGGATCAGGTGGCAAACGAAGTTTGCCCCTAGTTTGAAGGGCATGAAGTGGGATCGGTAGGCAAACGAGGCAAATGACCGAAGTTTGCCCCTAGTTTGGAGGAAGGTTCATTGGAGGTTTTGGGCAAACGAGGTAGGTGACCGAAGTTTGCCCCTTGTGTGAAGGGTAGATAGTAAAAGTCAGGCAAACGAGGCGGGTAGCCGAAGTTTGCCCCTAGTGTGGAAGGCAATTTTCTGGCTTGAGGCAATGACCGTGACTTTAATCTATCAAATGCTCATAACTTTTTGCCTAGGCACCAGTGAGGTGACCTAGCGAGCTCTTTTCTCTCTTTTGTTATTGCTCACCTTGGATTTAGCTCTAACTTTTGCCTAGGCGTCCTTTCGGATTTTCGACCTAGCGAGCCATCCTTCTTTTCTTTTTGAAAGTCTGCCTACGTACCCCCGAGTAGGGATCAGGTCCAACGTAGTTCGGGCCATGGTTGGAAAGAAGAGGGTTGATTTTTAGGCAGGTGGGGTGACCGAACCGATGCGGTTGCCTACGTATCCCCGAGTGGGAATCAGGTCGAGCGTAGTTCAAGGCTAGGCTTGAAGGAAATTGGTTTGATTATGATGGTGTTGACCGAACCGATGTGGTTGCCTACGTATCCCCGAGTGGGAATCAGGTCGAGCGTAGTTCAAGGCAAGGCTTGAAGGAAATTGGTTTGATTATGATGGTGTTGACCGAACCGATGTGGTTGCCTACGTATCCCCGAGTGGGAATCAGGTCGAGTGTAGTTCAAGACAAGGCTTGAAGGAAATTGGTTTGATTATGATGGTGTTGATCGAACCGATGTGGTTGCCTACGTATCCCCGAGTGGGAATCAGGTCGAGCGTAGTTCAAGGCAAGGCTTGAAATAAGGGGTTTGAGGTATGAGGGTTTTTCAAACCAATCGTCAAAGAAGTTCAAACTTGAGCCACTTGTGGTAGCTTTGAATAAAAAAGATTCAGTTTCAATCTCCCTTTCTTTTCTTTTTCTTTTTCTTTTTCTTTTGTTTTGAGGATTGATCCTTTTCACTTTTGCCTAGCCAGTCAATTTTTGCTTTTCATGTAGTTGATTCTTGCAAGATCCTTCAATCGCAATCTCAGAATTCCAGAATGTGCATGTCAGCTCTCAGAATTTATTTGTGGTCATTCCGTGCCTTTTGAAATGTGATCTTGGCACGTTCTTAAGATGTATCTTGAAGCGTATGATTCTCTTATTTGTTTCATCAAAATTTTCTCCAACATTTTGACTGGCTAGGGTCAGATTTTGGAAATCAACACCTTTTTCAGTTCTAACTTTTCCCTGGGTGCCCTTTCGGGTTTTCAACCTAGCGAGCTTTTCTTTTTTTTTTTTTTTTGAAAGTGGAGATGAAACTCATTGAAATGTTTGGCTACCATCAAGGACCAAGTCTGCACAGGTTCGCATGGCTATCAATTGGGTTGGGCCCAAGGCTTTGAAATGGTAGAAATGGTGGAAAGGGTGTTGGGCAAGCCCCAAGTCAGTTCCAAGCATGTCTTTTCAAGATTGAGGCAAGAGAATCTTTGAATTCTTAAAGTAAGACTATTCAATTCCAGCTCTTCATCAGTGTTAGCGTGAAATCGATTTTAACCTTTCAGGATTCTTTTTGTTTTGTCGTAGAAAAATTATTACCAGAGTAATATCCATGGTAATTTGAAAAGTGACACTTCAGTCTAGTGATCCATGCATCTATGACTAGGCACATCAGATTAGGCAAAATGAGACTTCATTCCATCTGTAGAGAAGGATTACAGACTCATTAACAACTCGGTTACAGACAGACTCGATCACAAGACTAAACTTGAAATAGACAAACACACAACAGACTCGACTGGACTCGACCCGGTCTCAAATGGAATGTCACAGTGACTCACTTATTCTTTTTATTTCTTTTTTTTTTTCTAAAGAGCATCTTCATTTGGTTTTCTAGCAAGAGTTCCAAACACCATCACTTCACCGACACAGGTTCAACATTCATGGGCCTTAGCGAAGGGGATCAGTCGAGCGGTTGGTCCAAGCCAAGATAGGAGATGGCATTAGGATGGGGTGTATCCTCTATGAGATTTTGAATGTCATGGCGGAGGCGGATGCACTGATCGGTGGCATGGCCTAGATTTTGGTGGTAAGCACATTGTAGGCTCATGTTGTAGTGAGAGGGTATGGGATCCGGTAGAGGTTTGTGAGGGAGGAGTTGCAGGTGGCCCTTTTTGAGTAGGTGGTCTAAGGCTGTGGAGAGGGGAATATCAAGTCTGGAGAATTTGCGAGGGCCTTTAGGGCGATTTGGTGGAATGGACTGGTACGGACGGAGAGAGTAGGCCATTGGTTGGTGGTTAGGTGCATGGATATCTGGGGAGTCTAGGGAGTAGTTGGGTCCCTTGGACTGGTGTTGGGGTTCATTATGCCTGAACTTTCCTTCTCTGATGGCATCCTTTATTCTGGTGAGCTTGTCAAGAGCTTCTTGATCCAAACTATGTATCCAAAGATCAGCTAATTTTCCAAACCATTCAGTACAAGGTGCTGGCCGGGAAGACAGCAGAATCGAGGGTGGTGGGTTAGCCAAATGCCGTATCATATCTGTCATTTCCGCAAGCTCGTCCCTGATCTTCTCAACAGCAGGTTCCATAGCGGTCATTCTAGCATCCACAGTTATTCTGATTAGTTGATCATTCGGCGTACGAGTCCAAGCAGAGTGAATGCGGACTTCTGGTCTCATTTTCTCAAGAAATCCTAGGACCTGGGTGAGGTGATCCGAAAGTTGAGTCATAGTGGTTCTCATCTTGGCGACTCGAGTTTCCAAGCTTTTGTGATCCATAGGTTTGTTTCCGGGAGGGCTGTTAATCCCAAGAAGAAAATGTAGCAGGACGACGTTTGGGACCTGTGATGTCTTACAAATTGAAATGACAAGGATCAGACTCGGAGGATGAAGATCGATGATCATGTGATGATGAGAAGGGATAGACTGTGTGGACTTATGAGATATATGTGTGTGCAAACTGACATGAACTGTGTATGTATATGAGACAAGCATGCGGATGCAAGCCCTAATCTATATGATGCTCCTATTTTTAACAGATAGCAGCTAAACAAATAAGGTCCTAGGCATACAGAGTGTGCTAACCTTACTTTCCAGTGTGATCACCAAGGGACAACAGGGATTTCCGGGATACAGAGTTTCTGGGAGAAATAGGGATTTGGAAGATTCGGAGAAATTTCTAAAAGTCATTTGAGTTTCTAGGAGAAATAGGAATTTCTGGTTGATTTGGACTGAGCTTCTAGGAGAAATTGGGAAATCAGAATTTCTGGGAGAAATTGGTACATCTAGGCATTTTTGGGAAGTTTGGATGGAGTTGTTGGAATTTTTGGGAAATCTTGGAGATTTGGATAGAGCTTATGGGAAAACATGAAAACTCGGGTAAGTTGGACAGAGTTTCCAAGAGAAACAAGTATACCGGAATTTCTGGGAGAAATTGAGATTTCTGAGTAATCTGAGAGATTTGGACAGAGCTTCTGGGAAAACAGGTCTAACTGGGTAAGTCGGACAGAGTTTCTGGGAGAAACAAGTATATCAGAGTTTCTAAGGAAAATTGAAGTTTCTGGGTATTCTGGGAGATTTGGACAGAGCTTCTGGGAAAACAGGTATAACTGGGTAAGTCGGACAGAGTTTCTGGGAGAAACAAGTATATCGGAGTTTCTAAGGAAAATTGAAGATTCTGGGTATTCTGGGGAGAAATAGGGATTTCTAGGAAATCTGGGTGATTCGGACAGAGTTCCTAGGGGAAACAGGGATATCCTGATGAGTTGGGTAGAGTTTCTGGAAGAAATAGGGGTATACGACGAGGATAGGTGATGATGGTGATCATACTGTCTAGCAAGTTTTCATACTCCTATGTCTTAGGACCAACAAACAAGGTTTGCGGTGTATATCTTTGTGAGCATGGAGCAGACATCCTTATCATGGTGCCTAGGCAAGTCAACTCAATGTGATCACATGTGAGTGATTGCCTTGGGAATCATAAGAAAAGAGGTTCTGTTCTATGCCACATAAGCGTCTACATGTCGCAGATAATCCCGCCAGGGCATACATCAGTTATATCACATTGTCCTATCTGAAAAGATAAATGAACAGTCCTATGAAAGGTTCTACAGGAATCTATATGCAAAGGCTGGGTTTAGTCAAAGAGGGTCCATTGACGAGAGTTCCAATATACCGTCGGAGAGACAGTACGGAGGTTTTTACTCTTTTTGATATACCTTGGAAGGTACAGTATCAACGGTGACTTGTGCCCTGGCACAGCAAGACCTGAACAATGTCAGCGCCGCGTTTCAGACACAGTCGGAGGGGGGAAATACAAGAGTGCAATGCAGTGAACCAGACACAGTAAAAAGATGATTTTAAGGATGCTTCTTATGAGTCAAACCTCTGTATTATTTTGTTTTGAAAATAAAATTCCCCAGCAGAGTCGCCAGATTGTGGACACGCGGAATCGGACCACTTCTCTTGTTCGAGATTGTTTTGAAAAGGAATTTGACTTGGATCAAAGAAAAGAAAATGGTCTGTTGAAAACAGATACAGAGTCGCCACTTGGTCTTTAAGGAACCAAGAAACCTAATTTTGACTCACCCAAGCGGATAAGGGCACCGGCCCTTCATAACCAAAGAACTTGGTTCGGGGTTTTGGTACGAGAGAGGAAGGAGCCTTTGTCGCGACTAAAACACCCTCAACTCGCCCCGTCTTTTGACGGGTCTCAATTAGCATCCAAATAATCATCTTATACTATGTATGGTCCGACAAATAATACTACGATAGTATATTACATCACATAAGAAACTTGAAATGAAAGATCTAAAGATAAGATATCATTCATAAGATCTAAGCCAAATATCACACAATGCGAAGTGAAAGATCACACAAATAAACCTAGGAAAAATCGTCTAATCATATATCAATTAATCAAGTTTTCCTAATCTAAAGGGGACATGAATTGTTCTTGAAACAAATAAACAAAGAAATCAAAATATGCTTAACAAGCTAGTATGATGCATGTTATTCTTTGAGAAAAGAAGATCTCTCAATCCCCGGGACGGATGAGAAAGGATGATTAGATCAAAGGGGAAGCATGAACGTATGATCGTGATCATTCTTTATAATCTTCTTAGATTAAGAGTTACAAAAACCCCAAATCTTGCATGAATGCAATGTATGTATCTAAAATGTGCAAAGGTTGTAGTGTGTTTTTGTGTACATGGATTTCTAGAATGACTTAGAAGTCTAAAATGTGTATGAATGAATGAATGAAATTAACATGGGATGTGTACAAATGTAGTATGGACTACTTCCTAAGATATGAACTAATTTGGAATGCATATGAGCATCAAATCAAAGAATGAAAGTTGAAATGTACTTGCTGTGAATAGTGGACAGAACAGTAGCATGATCTTTTGGAATTCGAAAAGAGGGGTTAGGAATGTTTTCAATGCATGATTTTTTATGGAGATGTTACTTATTGTATCTAGAACACAACCCAAAAGGCCAATCTTGAATAGCTATCACAGATTGAGAGAAATCATATAAACAATGAAGGTCACTCAGAAACAGAGTCCGTACCGTCGACTGAAACGTTGAAAAATCTTAGAAAATGAAAAAGAATAATCTAGAGGCCCATTTTATACAGAAGGTTCCCTAAGACATTGAAGTTTAAGGGAAAAATAAGTTCGGATCACCCCTTTTGGAAAGGTTTTTCTGGAAAACAAGTTGAAGGTGGACCTAGCTGCTGTGACATCAAAAATAGAATGTCTAGAGAAAATGTTTGGATCCAAATGGACCATTTTCAAGTATTTCCAAGTCAAACCAAAAATCATGGGTGTTCTCTAATGAGTTAGGAAGACTTTCCAAGTGGTCTTACATTCATACATCGAGTATTGAACTCAAAATAATTCCTTGAAGTTAAATGACTCACTGTTTTGAGGGTTTTGAGAAAAACAAGGTTTATTTCTTGGAATCAAAATGAGGGGTTTAAGAGGGGGGTTTTGAAATGGGGGTTTTGAAAGTATACTTCCAGAACTTGGATGAATATTCTAACCATTTGGAATATCAATTCCTAACTTATTTCAAGAACTTCCCAAGTATTTGCAAAACATGGTTTTATTTGAAAACCAAACTCAAGAGTCTATGGGAGTATGATACATGAGAGGATAGATGATACATGATATGATATAACATGCTAAAAGTGGTAAAGAACATGTGTATGGGATATGGGTTCATCTAGATACAAGAGAGTGTTGCATCAAAGTGTAAAAGTCAAAAAGTGAAATGCTGTGAATAGTGGACAGACTGTATGCATTACATTGTAACATTATAATGGGAGGTCAAACGTGCCTAGGAAAATGTGAGAAAAATCAGAGATCATCCTTATTGTGTCTAGAAAATTACCCAAAAAGCCAAACCTCAATACCTATCACAAATTAAAAGAAAAAAATCATAATGTACACATGACTCTGAAACAAAAGCTGTACTGTTGACTGATTTTGTATGATTTTTCATAAATCAAAGAAAGAGTTTATGACGACCCATTATACATCAAAAGTTTCCTAAGCCACCCAAGTTTCATAAAAAAAATAGAAAATATATATGTACAGTGACAAAAATATCCATAATAAGTGCAAGAAGTTGGGTGAACATTCTGTGAGAATAGAGGCAGATTATGAATATGAACTTCTCACATCCAAAACAAATACTTTCATATCTCTATAATTGATGGGAAAAATTGGGGACAAACTATGATGTATTAGAAAGATTTTCCAAGTGGTTTCATCATCATAACTCAAGTATTTAATTCTAAACAAATCTTTGAATCTGAACAGCTCACTGTTTTGGATCATTCTTGAAGAAAATGGATTTGGGTTTGAAATAGAGTTTGATTCTTGATTGGGGGTTTTGAAATAGATGTTCAAAGCATGAACTTAAACTCTTGAGATGACCATGTGACCACTTAGAACCTCATCCAACCTTGAATCATCAAAGAACTCCCAATATTATTGGAGATATTCATTTTTATTTTGGACATAACTTCAATACATTTCAAGAACATCTTGGAAGTATTGAGGTTATGATCATCATCTATCAAACATGTTTTTGAGGTCAAGAGCTACTATCCATAAGGATTCACTCACCCCAAACTTCATGTCATCACTTAGATGATGATGAACTAGTAAGTTAATAAAGAAAATAAAAAGAAATGAGATTAAGAAGAGATGAACATAATATGAACAAGCAAGTAAATAACAATCAATTGATGATAATCAATATGATTTTGGACTTGTAGCTTGGTGTTTCACTCATAGATTTTGACATTTGGACATGGAAGTAGCTTCCTAACTCAAGAATGCTCAAGAATGGTGATTGGGTATATTGATGATGAAGTATATAGAAAAATGGTGGAGGAAAACAAGATTAGAACTCACTTTGATTGGAAAAAATGGAAGAAGAAGACTACTTCTTCTCTTTCTCTCTCTATATTTCCCTAGAGTTTCTTCCTAAGCTTTCTCTAAGCTTCCATGTCCCTCCTCTAAATGGAAGTAAATGGCTTCTTTTATAGGCAAAGGAGGGGTGGTAAATGGAGTTTTAAAAAGTTTAAAATGGTCTCCCATTGGTCCAAAATAAGCTGGGAACCAAAACTACGTCGTTTTGATTTCTAATATATCAAATTGGACCCCCAAAATAAATTACAAAAACTCACTGTTCTGGAGGGGAGTGCCGCGGCGGCACTGGGCCAGTGCCGTGGCGGCAGTGGGCCAGTGCCGCGGCGGCACTGTGCCCCTCCCTTCGTCCAGATAATGCTGTTTAGGCCCCCTGAGGTTCCGGTATTCGCGAAAAGGCCCTATTTCGTCCGAAATTCACAGAAAATGCGTACGAACTCCAAATTGAGGTTATGATATACCGTTGGAAAGGTAATGGAGTTTAATTTACATAAAAAATAGTTCGGGGATAGGTCACCTTGAAAAGTTTTGCGGTATTCGCGATAAAAGCTGATTTGATCGCCTTTTTCACCTTTGAAAATTCATAATAAATTCGTTTTAAATCCAGAAATTACGTGCGATATACCGTTGGAAAACTATTGACCTCTAGTATCCATGAAAAATGTTTGAAAATTATTTTGGTGCCCCGGTTCCAAAGTCAAATTCTGGTCAAACTGGTCAAACCTGGGATTCCCGGGAAGTTCTGGAAACCTCCGGGAGTTCCCGAGAGCTGATGTTTTTGCTCGATTTTCTTTTGGAACTTGTTTTAACACTTTTCTCATGATTTAAAATGATTCTGGTGAATTCGGATGATTTCGGTCAAACTTGGTCAAACTTGGTCAAACCTGGTCAAACCTTGGTCAAACCTAGTCAAACCTTGGTCAAACCGGTCAACGGGGACTTTCTGGGAACTTTCGGGACTTCCGGGGGTCTCTGGGAGCTGGCGATTTCATTCGATTTTTCTTGAAAACTCATTTTATCACTTTTCTTATGACGTAGCATGTTTCCAGAACTTTGGGACCAAATCTGGGAGTTTTTGGGCTTTCAGGGGCATTTTGGTCATTCTGAGCATTTTGAGAAATAGAACTAACTTCCAGGAGTCCTTTTTTGAGTCTTTTTCGATCATTGTGAACCACCAAGCTATGGGTCTCCTAAATCTGATAGCCGACAAAATGGGGTGTCTACAACAAGCGGGGGTATTTGTAAGATACAGCCGCGCTAAAATAAGAAATTACACTAAAATAGTTTACAATTCCTTTGTTTATCTGTAATTTGAATTACAATGCTAGTTTATACACAATTTAATTAAACTATGATAAGTGGTATTGTTTTAGTGGTTATTTGTGCAGATTACTATTGCTGTGTGAAGAATTGAATGAGAATGATAAAAGGAAGTGCTTGGTTTTAATGAAGATAACTCAATCATAAAAAGGAGGTTTCGAGTGATCGAAGGGCTTTCGAGCGATCGAGGTCTCGATCGATCGACTGCCGTTCAAGCGCTCGAAGATCCTAGAAGTTCAATCAATCGAGAGGTGTTCGATCGATCGAACATGGCTTTTATAAAAAATAACGCGCACGCAACAGAAACAAAGTTTTAACCCTAGCATTAGGTTATTGTATATATAGTCGGATTGTATACGTCCTAAGGGACACCCACTTTTACTTTTCATGAGTTTTATAGAGAGAAGAGAGTTTTTTTCTTGCTTTTGTAGGTTCATCAAGATTTCTATTGGTTTTGCTTGGATTCTTTTAAGTTTAATATAAGTTCTTCATTCCAGGTTACTTTTATTGCTTTAATTATATTCTGCTCGTAGTTTACTATAGTTTAATCTGCTAAACTTGTAGTTTTACACGTTAGATAAGTTTACACCATTGGTTTTTAAATATTGCATGATAAAATCACAACCAAACAACACCTTAATGGACTTTTACGTTAAAAACGAATCTGTGATACTCGAGACTATGTCT
Organism: Hydrangea macrophylla; assembly: GCA_033977485.1. Lineage (NCBI taxonomy): Eukaryota > Viridiplantae > Streptophyta > Magnoliopsida > Cornales > Hydrangeaceae > Hydrangea > Hydrangea macrophylla. The sequence goes on from CM066982.1 coordinate 54,981,367, forward strand.
GAGTAGTCCTCAGGTTGGGAGACCACGATGAAACCGTGATCTTAAGCCTCTGCTATGTAGCATAATAATTCCTGTGTTCGATCGATTGAAGTTAGTTCGATCGATCGGACCAGAGACGTTGTCGAGCGATCGAAGACATTTCGATCAATCGAGAGATGAAGATATTAGATCGATCGAAAGCGCATCGATCGATCGAACTCTCTGATTCTTGAGAACATTCTATGCAGTATTTCTAAACTTTCTGCTTTACAGATTTGTTATCAAACTGTCCCCAAACGCTCAGTTTGTCGAAACAGTCTTTAAACTTAAAGCCTTAAGGCATTTTTCTTCAATACATTTTGCAAACCACCCTTAATGCTAACACCATTGTAGGTGTGAGTCTTAACTATTGTTTTAAACCGCTTTCATATGTTTCAAACTTAATTGTGATGACATAGTCCCGGTCATGAAAGGGCTATGGATTCTTTATCCTAAGAAAAATATGGAATATTGTAAAAGATGTACTCCATTGAGCTTCAATGTAATTGCATGGTAGATGGCTAGGTTGCGGTGGATTTGTGTAATACCAACATTCCCTTTTTTTTTTATTTAAGAAAAACACTTTTAAAATATCGCTTTGATTAATTAGTTAATCGTTAGTTTAATTTACTTTAGTTGCTTTAATTCTAGTAGTTACCTCGGGGAACTTTGTGTTCTACACCCTTTTTAGATATTGATTTTTATTTTCCTGTTAAAGATTAATCTAGGTATTTAGCTTAACACCTTCCCTGTGGGATCAACCTGAACTTCCAGTACTATATTACTTGCACGATTACCTACACTTGGGTATATCACACAAGCACAAACAAAAAAATTCTTGTGTCATTAACTCCCCAGGATGGTTGTCTTCTGCCCAGTCAGCCTTCGTCAAGACCGTTGGGAGAAGACTTTGACCATGTTGGTGGAGCCGACCTAATTCACGTTGCTTTAGGGTCTTTTTGCTCCTCTATCGTCGGCCAACCTAAGAGATTTTAGTCTCCTCTATCGTCGGTTTGGACCTAAGTGGAGTTAATGCCTCTGAGTAATGTAGGTGCTTGGGTTGTCCAAGATTTTGACTTGGTTATCCGCGAGGCCTGTAGATACCCGGTGTGATTACCTGTTTAGTTCACTATGCTGTCTTGCCCCCCAAGCTTTTGCTAAGACGAGGGTCTTACAGAGGCTATGACTGTAGGTAACCGACCTGGAACATGGTGGTTGTAGGGTCTTTTGAAGCTTGCCATTATCAGCCACCTAGGGGGTTTGGCTCCATCGCCGGTTGGACCTAAGTGAAGCTTGTGCCTCGGGTGTGACCCCGAGATCTTTTGCCTCAGGTGCGATCTCGAGGTCTTTAGTGCCTGGGTTCGGAGCCCGAGGTCTTTAGTGCCTGGGTTCAGAGCCTGAGGTCTTTTTAATGCCTGGGTTCGGAGCCCGAGGTCTTTATATGCCTCAGGGTTAGGCCCGAGATCTTTGTATGCCTCGGGATTAGGCCCGAGGTCTTTGGAAGGGCTCTCTAACAATCGGTGGAGCCTCATGTGGTCGGATCAGGATCGTCGGACCCCTGACTTCTCTGTGCTGGAGACAAAGTTGGAACTGTTTAATCCTGATTGATGTGAACTGGAGGTCGGGTCGGGACTGCCGAACCTTGCCTGCTGTGGGCTGGAGATCTGGTCGGGGCTGCCTGACCCAGACTGCTGTGAATTGGTGGTCGGGTCGGGATTACCGAACTCAGACCGCTGTGAACTGGAAGAACTGTCAGAACTCCCAGGCTGATTTCGCTTTCACTAGCTTCCGGAAGACTTATCGCTTTCTTGCCCGGGGTCTTTGGTCTTCAGAAACTCTTCAGTGTCAATGTATTTTCCAACCCTCTCAGAGAGCTCAACCAAATTTTCCGGTCGGTTTCTGTGGAACGACGCGGCGTACTTGGTGTGTTGAACTCCCGAGCAGAAGGCTATGATAGCGGCGGCTTCATCAAGATCATAGATGCCGAGCTTCTCTTGATTAAACCGGCTGGTGAACTCCTTGAGGGTCTCATTATCCCTTTGTATGACTGTCAGTAGATGTATGTCAGGCTTTGGCCATTCATGCATACCGATGAACTGGTTGATGAACTGCTTGCTGAGTTGCTTGAAGCTATAGACCGATCGGGGCTCCAAGGAGTAGAACCACTGCACGGCCGGGCCTTTCAAAGTGCTGGGGAAGGCTAGGCAGTGTAGTTCATCGGAGTTGGTGGCTAGGGCCATCTGAGCCTTATAGGTCCGGACGTGGTCGACCGGGCTTCCCGAGCCGTTATAGGGATCTAGACGAGGCTGCTTAAATTTGTACGGGATGGCAAACCTCATGATCTGGCTGGAAAATGGTGACTCTGTCTCGAAATTGGCTTGATTCGGAACACGGTTTTGACCAAGCTTTTTGGCCACTCCGTCGATCTGCTTCTGCAAGTCCTTGATTCGGGCTTCCACTCCTTCCCGACCGGTATTTGAGGGGCTGGTCGGGTTGGTGGAAGAGGCTTCCTCTTCATGGCGGTGTGCTATCCTCTGGGATCGGGCTCAGCTATAACTCCGGGTAACCGTTCGCCTAGGGACAACTCGGCTCTTGACCGAGTGACCCTGGACTGATTCTCGGGCCATATTCTCCTGCCTTTCCTTTCGGACAGCACACCCACTGTTGATGTCTCTGGCATCCTCAACACGGGACGGGTTAGCTCGGGCACGTTGTCTGGTCAAGATCGGTTCCTGACTGTACACAACGTTCCCGGGTCGTTTCTCGGCCCCTGGAGGACTGCTTTGCTGGGCTAGCGGGGCTTCGATCTATTGCTGGATTTGACGCTGTCCCTTCAGGAGTTGTGTGAGGGTCGTGGTGATCTGCTCAGATGTCATGACTGCCGCAGCCGGTGCCGGGGCCGAAGGAACATCCCGGTCGGACTGCTGATCAGCCTTCTTACCCTTCTTCGGTGGCATGATGATCAGTCAAGAGATTTGTTGATGAGAAGACTTGTCGTTTCCCACAGACGGTGCCAAGCTGATGATGCCAAAATTTGGTAAGAGTGAAGTAGAGCAGATTAAGGGGAGAGAGAGAGAGTGTGTGAGAGACTGGTTTTTTGTATGTGGTTCGGCCCTGTTAATGAAGGTACCTACGTCCACGGATGTGTCTGAGCACGTTCACTATACTGTAAAAGAGCCGGGGGTCTGTGGTGAACCAACAAGTCTGGAGCTACCGTAGGCCGGCCGGGCATGTAGATGAATGCTATAGAGGTGCTGTGTAGACTGAAAAGTTGGCCCCTTTAATGGGGGGTGAGAGGTCTCTTTTATAGATGCAAGAGACCTACTCTTACATGGATAAGGAAATATAATCCAATTGATATAGATTGGCATTAATTGTGGGGGTTTCCTAATTGGATTAGGAAATAGTTTGCACTTTCCATTAGTCTTCTAACTTGAGTAAGAAACTGCCCGTAATGCTCGGGATCATGCCTGTGGGCCCGGATGAGTTGTTCCCGCGGTGGGAAGTGCCTGTGCAGTCTTCCTGACCTGTTGGCCGGGTCGTGGATGAACCGTTCGGGAGGCATCAGGTGGACCAAACCGCTCGGGATGATGCTTGTCAGTAGTTGCAGAATAGAACCGCTCGGGCATGGGCTGATTTTGGGTGTATCAGGTATCATGAAGTGTTTTTGTTCAATGATAGAGTGGCAATAGCATCACCCTTAAGGATCAGTCTTTTTTTGTATTGAATTTCAAAAGTTAGTCTATTGTTTTTTTTAGAATTTAAAAATATCAACTTTTTGGTAAAATCAAAAAGTCATCAAATCTTACATGACGTTTTGGAGCAACTCTTCAAAACATTTTGGGAGTAACTTATCAAAACGTTAGGAGCAACTTTCAGAACGCAGAGAGCAACTTGTTTTAAAGTCGAGTGCAAACTTTCATAACATTGGGAGCAAATCTTAGGGGTGTAACTCGGGCGGGCCAACCGGTGGTCAACCCAGGTCCAACCTGAAAATTACTTGGACTTGCGGTACTTTCACCATGGGTGGGCTTGTCAGAAAATACACGTCGAAATTCAATTCGGGTCAGGGTTGGGCAGAATTTTGCTAACCCATGGAACCTTAGCCCGAGCAGGAATTCTATTTATGGATTATTTTTGACATTATATTATAATATTTTTTAGTGATAAGAAGACACTATTAAATATTATACAAGCACTAAATTAATAGATGAATATTTTTCTCAAATCTAAACAAAAAAAATAGATTTGATACTCTATATATTGTTGTTTACATGCTAAAAATCGATTTGCACCATAAAAAAATACAATTCGGGCTCAATTCGGGCTCGCGCTCGGTCTCGGGTTGTAATACTAAATCACAAACCGGGCTCGGGTTGAAAAGTTCGGGTTTATGTCGGGCTCGGACTCGGACTCAGGCTTGGGCAAACTGCTTGAGTTCGTGCTCGGGCCTGAGCAGAGCCAGAACCCTTTGGGTCCCGCCCGAGTTGCACTCCTAGCAAATCTTCACAACATTAGGAGCAATTATCACAACGTGTTGATGCAAGTTCACAATCTTGAAAGTATAAAGTAGACTAACACACAAAATAACTATTCAGAGATTGATAGTGTTTTTATTTATTTATTTAAATTTTTCATGACTTTTTAAAATTTTTCAATTATTGTTGATTTTTTTTTTAATTTTAAAAAAGTAATAGACTAACTTCAAAATTTCATACAAAGACTTGATTGAAATGTAAATATCCATTTTCAAAATTACAACCACTTTTTTGATGCTATAATATGTTGCGATTTGATCCCGATATGTTATAATTTTAAAATTGGTAATATTTGGAACACAGAAGGGTCACAAAGAGATGTTCATAAAATGATGTGACATCTCATATGACAGTAAAATCTATCACAATTAACTCAATACATGAGATATCACATTATTTTGTGAACATCTCTTTGTAACTTTTTTCGTATTCCTAACTTACCCTTTTAAAAACCACATTCATTAAAAAGGAACCAAAATTAGTTTTGAAAATTAAATGATGTTGGGACTTGCAGACTTAATGCAACATGCTTGGCCTCCATCACAACGTATTAGTACCAAAGTCACTAGGATTGTATATTACGTGGCTTTAACATAAAGATCATGTTTGCTATGTAATTTGCGCGGGCGTGCCAGAACCAATAGTGGTTCGAGTGTGTGCAAACTAATTTCCTATATTGCTTGTGTGAGTGATACACAAGGCTTTAGATCTGACTTCTAACGGGTGATTGTGATGACCAAGTAGGAAAGTACCCTTGGCCTAAGGTCCTATGGTAGTATTGAAGCATACAAGCCATACAAGTGATGAAGGAAAGAATTAAATAAAATAGACTTTTATTTAATTAAAAGAAAAGAAATTACAATTATGTAATTGAAAGCTAAGAAAAATAAAAAGGATGCTTTTTAAAAACTAAGAACGCATGTTAAATGCTTTTTGAATGCGGTTTGTCGAAGTGACGCGGGGTGCGTAGCTTCTTTCGCCGGCCTGCTTATTTATAGCGGCCTGTACTGATAAAGATAAGGAAAAAATATCTGCAATGAATAATGAACTGGTATAAAATACCATATTTATCTCCCAAAATCTGCTCTTGACTTCCATAATTATCTGGTACAAAATACCAGTTTTTCCTCCTAATCTGATAAGAGCTGCCATATCTTCGGATATATACATATATATACATATATATGGTATCTGGTCCATTTATTGGCTTCATTCGGCTGACTTGGCTTCCAAGTAAAAGATATATTTCCTTTATCAAATAATATTATCCCATGACTTCTTGATAATATCCCAAAATATAATAATATCTTGAAATACTATCTCCCTATCACAATATGGATATATCACCAATAGAGATTTTAGGAGTGATACACTTCCCATAAGTGTTTGAATCAGCATGGTAAGTTTTACCAATTGGGTACCAACAGAATCTCTTCCCCATCATAACACGCCCATTAATCCTTGCCAAACATGAGTCCGAATGAATGCACTGCCAAATGCATTAAGCTTGCTTTATTGGATAGTTGAAGTCATTGGTGGCCATAATGACGGTGGCCCACCAAAGTACTTGTTAAAGAGAAGTCAAAAGAAATAAAAACCAAGCCCGATCATATACATTAGAAGCCCGATAGAGTAAACACAGTGGAAGTCCGATTACATCGAACTGCCAAACAAGGCCTAGGCCGGCCTTGTTTAATGCCTCCAAATTATATGCTATGATGAGGTGTGGCCCACCACATTGAAAACCAAACTAGGAAAGCCACAAAAGCTGGAAAGATTGACCCGAAAAGGCATAATGCCATGCCATATTTATAAAATGGTCAACTAATAACGTCACTTTTGCAAGCACATCGGGCTTGATGACCAAAAGCCATCGGTCTTGTCTTCTTCTTTCCATAATGATATGGGTCCCATTTTCACAATTTCCCGAACCTTGTGCAACTAGCAACTGCAAGTCAAATATCAAGGTGGCCCACCATATTTAAATACACGACCAAGCCTCCATAATTATTAAATGGTCAAAGTAAAGTGGCCTGAATTAAAACTAGATCGGACTCCATAGCCAAAAGCCATCGGGCTACCAAACAGTCCGAATAAATATGTGAGTCAGCCCGATCCAAAACTCATTCGTCCCTACTAACCTTGAACTAGTCATTTGGACTCTAATTTCTGCAATCGGTCTCACTGTCAGATCAAAAAACATCAATCGTCCTTATACTAATTTTTAGCTCAAAAATGTATTTTTCAGGTGCAAACAGATCCCAAAACAAAAAAGATAGCTTAATTCAGCATTCTGATTAAAATCCCAACAGTCCACATCCAGCGACTATTGTTTGTACCATAAAATGTTTTTTTCCCTATATTACTATATTACTATAGTAATGCAATTTTAATATGTTACTATATTACTATATAATAATAATATTATTATTATAAACTATTTGGCTTGCAATAGAAGTCATTTTTACTTGCAAGACACTTGTCATCGTAGGAGTGCATCAAAGATGGTTACTTGAAGATTAATGGTGATCATGGTGAAGATGTAAGTTATTTTGGAAGGAGCATCTCCTAGAAGATACACATGTGTAATGAATTTAAATTGGTAGTTATTTGGGAGGGAGATATTTAAATTCAAATAGGTGATTATTGGTAGTTATGGTTTGTATCTATAAATACACATAATGTACTCCTTTGTAAAGGTCCTTGACCAAACAATGCATTAACACATATACTTTGTTATTCTCTTATTCTCTTAGGCGGCGACCATGGCCTTTTAGTTTAATTAGTATTGTTTAAGTAGTCTTGTACATTTACTTTGTTCTTCCCTGATGATGCCAAAAATTGGTAAGAGTAGAGTAGAGCAATTTTAGGGGGAGAGAGAGAAAGAGTGAGAGATAGACTATTTTTTGTATGTGGTTCGACCCTGTTAATGAAGGTACCTACGTCCACGTGTGTGTCTGAGCACGTTCACTAGCAGATCACCGGCGGGCCTGGTGAGCCAACAAAGAGGGGCGACACTACTAGTAATACCGGCCGGGTGTATGCATATAATGGTGAATTTTATATAGGCGATGTGTAGACTGAGAAGTTGGCGGCCCCTTCAATGGAGGGTGAGAGGTCTCTTTTATAGATGTAAGAGACCTACTCATATATGGATAAGGAAATATAATCCTATTGACATAGATTGGCATTAATTGTGGGGGTTTCCTATTTGGATTAGGAAATAGCTTGCACTTTCCATTAGTCTTCTAGCTTGAGTAGGAAACTGCCCGTAATGCTCGGGATCACGCCTTTGATGCTCGGGATCATGCCTGTGGGCCCGGATGGGCTGTTCCCCCGGTGGGATGTGCCTGTGCGGTTTTCCCGACCTGTTGGCCGGGTCGTAGATGAACCGCTCGGGATGACGTTTGTCCGAGGAGTTGTGCATGATTTGACTGGTTACTGATTTGAACCGCTTGGTCATAGGATAGAGCCAATTTTGGGTGTATCAGCTGCCCCCCATTTCCAAGGTTGGCCAGATGCTATATCGGGGCAAGTTTGGAAATTAGTTTGATATTACTTGCCACTGTCTGAGTGCTTCGGGAAGCTGCCTCGGGGCTTCTGAGCCTGGTGAGTCCTCGGGAACTGACTGAGAGTTGAGACCCAGCCTAGCTCGGGACCTTTAGGTGCTCGGGAACTGACCGGGAGTTGAGACCCGGCCTAATTCGGAGTCTTTGAATGCTCGGGAAGTGACCGAGAGTTGAGACTCGGCCTACTTCGGAGTCTTTTTTTCTTGAGTTAGCTCCCAGGATGGTTATCTTCTGCCCGTAAACCTTCGTCAAGGTTGTGGGTAGGAGGATTTTACCATGTTGGAAAAGCCGACCTAAAGCGTATTGCTCAAGGGTCCTTTTTTATGTTAACTCCCCAGGATGGTTGTCTTTCGCACGGCCAGCCTTCGTCAAGACTGTTGGGAGAAGAGCTTGACCATGTTGGTGGAGCCGACCTAAATCACATTGCTTTAGGGTCCTTTTGCTCCTCTATCGTCGGCCAACCTAAGAGATTTTAGTCACCTCTATCGTCGGTTTGGACCTAAGTGGAGTTAATGTCTCTGAGTACTGTAGGTGCTCGGGTTGTCCAAGATTTTGACTTGGTTATCCGTGAGGCCTGTAAATACCCGGTGTGATTACCTATTTAGTTCACTGCGCCGTCTTGCCCCCCAAGCTTTCGCTAAGACGAGGGTCTTACAGAGGCTATAATCTGTAGGTAACCGACCTGGAACATGGTGGTTGCAGGGTCTTTTGAAGCTTGCCATCGTCAGCCACCTAGGGGGTTTGCCCCCATCGTCGGTTGGACCTAAGCGAAGCCGGTGCCTCGGGCGTGACCCCGAGGTCTTTGGTGCCTGGGTTCGGAGCCCGAGGTCTTTTGTGCCTGGGTTCAGAGCCCGAGGTCTTTTTAGTGCCTGAGTTCGGAGCTCAAGGTCTTCTTCATGCCTCGGGGCTAGGCCCGAGGTCTTTGTATGCCTCAGGGTTAGGCCCGAGGTCTTTGTATGCCTCGGGGTTAACCCTGAGGTCTTTGTATGCCTTGGGGTTAGGCCCGAGGTCTTTGTATGAGTTCTCTGGCAATCGGTGGAGCCTCATGTGGTGATCAAGCAAGTACCACTATAGTCGGGCTCTTCTAGACTGATGGAGATAGGAGGTCGGATCAGGATCATCGGGCTCCTGACTTCTCTGTGCTGGAGGCAAAGTTGGAACTGCTTGATCCTGACCGATATGAACTGGAGGTCGTGTCAGGGCGGCCGAACTCAAACCACTGTGAACTGGAGGTCGTGTCGGGGCTGCCGGACTCTGACCGCTGTGAACTGAAAGAACTGTCTGAACTCCTGGGCTGATCTCGCTTTCGCTTATTTTTGGAAGGCTCGTTGCTTTCTTGCCCGGTGTCTTTGGTCTTCAGAAAATCTTCAGTGTCAATGTATTTTCCAACCCTTTCAGAGAGCTCAACCAAAGTTCCCGGTCGGTTTCTGTGGAACAACGCGGCGCACTTGGTGTGTTGAACTCCCGAGCAGAAGGCTATGATAGCGGCGGTTTCATCAAGATCGCAGATACTGAGCTTCTCTTGATTAAACCGACCGGTGAACACCTTGAGGGTCTCATTATTCCTTTGTATGACCGTCAGTAGATGTATGTCAGGCTTCGGCCGTTCGTACATACCGATGAACTGATTGATGAACTGCTTACTGAGTTGCGTGAAACTGCGGACCGATCGGGGCTCCAACGAGTAGAACCATTGGGTGACCGGGCCTTTCAAAGTGCTGGGAAAGGCTATGCAGTGTAGTTCATCGGAGTAGGTGGCTAGGGCCATCAGAGCCTTATAGGTCCGGACGTGGTCGACCGGGCTTTTCGAGCCGGTATAGGGATCTAGGCGAGGCTGCTTGAATTTGTGCGGGATGGCAAACCCCGTGATCTGGCTGGAGAATGGTGACTCTGTCTTAGTATTGGCTTGATTCTGAACACGGTTTTGACCAAGTTTCTTGGCCACTCCATCGATCTACTTCTGCAAGTCCTTGATTCGGGCTTCCACTCCTTCCTGACCAGTACCTGAGGGGTTGGTCGGGTCGGTGGAAGAGGCTTCTTCATGGCGGGGTGTTGTCCTCTGGGATCGGGCTCGGCTATGACTCCGGGTAACCGTGTCCCCAGGGACGACTCGGCTCTTGATCGAGTGGCCCTGGACTAATTCCCTGGCCATATGCTCCCGCCTTTCCTCTAGGGAAGCACGCCCACTGTTGATGTCTCTGGCATCCTCAACACGGGACGGGTTGGCTCGGGCACGTTGTCTGGTCCAGATTGGTTCCCGACCGTACGCAACTTTCCCGGGCCATTTTCCGGTCCTTGGAGGATGGCTTTGCTGGGCTAGCAGGGCTTCGATTTGTTGCTGAATTTGACGCTGTCCCTCCAGGAGTTGTGTGAGGGTCGCGGTGATCTGCTCAGATGTCATGACTACCGCAGCCGGTGCCGAGGCCGGAGGAACATCTCGGTCGGACTGCTGATCAGCCTTCTTACTCTTCTTTGGTGGCATGACGATCAGTCAAAAGATTTGTTGATGAGAAGATTTGTCGTTTCCCACATACAGCGCTAAACTGATGATGCCAAAAATTGGTAAGAGTAGAGTAGAGCAATTTTAGGGGAGAGAGAGAAAGAGTGAGAGAGAAACTATTTTTTGTATGTGGTTCGGCCCTGTTAATGAAGGTACCTACGTCCACGTGTGTGTCTGAGCACGTTCACTAGCAGATCACCGGCGGGCCTGGTGAGCCAACAAAGAGGGGCGGCACTACTAGTAATACCGGCCGGGTGTATGCATATAATGGTGAATTTTATATAGGCGCTGTGTAGACTGAGAAGTTGGCGGCCCCTTCAATGGAGGGTGAGAGGTCTCTTTTATAGATGTAAGAGACCTACTCATACATGGATAAGGAAATGTAATCCTATTGACATAGATTGACATTAATTGTGGGGGTTTCCTATTTGGATTAGGAAATAGCTTGCACTTTCCATTAGTCTTCTAGCTTGAGTAGGAAACTGCCCGTAATGCTCGGGATCACGCCTTTGATGCTCGGGATCATGCCTGTGGGCCCGGATGGGCTGTTCCCGCGGTGGGATGTGCCTGTGCGGTTTTCTCGACCTGTTGGCCGGGTCGTAGATGAACCGCTCGGGATGACATTTGTCCGAGGAGTTGTGCATGATTTGACTGGTTGCTGATTTGAACCGCTTGGTCATAGGATAGAGCCAATTTTGGGTATATCATTCCCTATTCTTCCTTTTGGGCCATCATGGCTATTATGTAGTTTCAGTTTGTAGCTTCTATACTTCCAGTTTAGTTCGAAGCATGTAGGAGTAGATATATAGGCAGTTCGAGATCGCATTTCCTTTTCTCTTAATTACAATCACATGTTTATCAAATCACTTTATTTCATCTCACACGATAAAAGTCCTTGTTAAGGCATCGAATGTCACCACAATCTGTCTGGTGAGGCGCAGTTTGGATCACACACATTGGCAACTTGCTTGCCTAACATGCGCGTACACATATATAATTTCCAACCAAACATTTTTGGCACGCCCGGTGGGACCCCAAGTGTCAAGATGAATTTTGAAGGGTTGTATGTACCCTTACTAACACCAAACTTTGGTGATTATGAGCTCAAAGGGTTATATGTACTCTCATCCACACCAAATTTTGGTGATAACAATTTCGAATGGTTGAGTACTTCACCACCATCAACACGAAATTATGGTGGTGTAAAATGGATCAATGATTTAGTTCCATTATTGGAAGAATTAATGGATCAAGCATTTAGTTTGAAAACTAAAACATATGAAATGGCTCGGGGGGTGTCAACTATTCTTTAGAATTATGAGCCAAGGGATGAAAATAAGCACATTGTGAAGAATCTTCAAGACCCTTTAATGGTAGAAATAAAAAATTTAAAATCACCCTCATCACCCATATTGGTTAATCAACCAAATAATTGTGGTGAAAATACACTCGGGGGGTCCATTTTACAACCAAGTATGGTTGAGAATCATGAACCAACTTTTGTTCATGAATTCGATTTTTTCAACATTACTATACAAAGTGTTGAAATTTATGAATTATTTAAGCCACCACAGCTTTAGTTGGTCAAAACCCACTTTGGCTTTTTGGTGCTCATCAAAAATGGGTTATGACCATGTGAATTTTTATATGGCAAGATTTTTATGAAAACAACGAAAATTATAGACCGAAATTTTAAGCGGTCATACGGTCACTGTGTTAAATCAAACAATTTGGCCGATGCAAAAAAGGATGACAAATTGATTGTATTTCCAAGTTATATATCATTATCACAGTGGGCCACTATTGAATGTCAAGGCTTACTGCCTTATTTCCATGAATACTTTCAACTTTGAATCTCATTTGGGTGAACCGTTCATGGAATTTTTTTTTTCTTCCCACTACCATCTTTTGGTCCAATGATGAAGGGATTAGTGGGTCATGTTCTTTGAGTTTTGATGATGCCACACCATGGTGACTCAAAAACTAATTCAATTTGGTTAGTATTAATGTATGAGCATGGCAAGACCCAAGTCATGGTTGTGTTTATTACCAAAGTTTGGTACAATGTCTAAGGCCAAAGAAGTAGTGGTGACCCGTTTGAGTTACTAAGCCAAACGATTCTTCAATTCTTCAAACTTCACATCGAATTGATAGATCGGTGGACGAGGCACTGATGCCTATGCTAGTCGTGGCTCAAAGATGTACAAGGAGCCTTACTCGAAGTTGACACCTACTAATATAAAGGCTGATTTAAGCCATGAAGATAAAAAAACACTTGGTCTTGTTCTCTGTTGTCTCATATGTATAGAGTAATGAAATGCTCAAATGCAAGTCACTTTTGGTGAGACTCAAGTATCATGGTTGAAGTTTCTCCAAAGGCCATTCAAACATTTGGATTAATTTCCACTGAGGTAGATATTAGAAAATTCGATGGTTGTGACTTGTTTAAAACAATGTATTTTATGAGTTGATACAATTACACTGGCTTCGAACCAGTTTGAAAGCCATCATTTTTGTGTTCAATGCTATGATATTGGCTTTGAATCAAGTTTAAGCCATATTTTGGTGTTCAAAGCTGTTACTTTGGCTTCAAAATAAATTAAAAATAATTTATTTTATATTCGAAGTTATTTTATTTGCTTCGAATTAAGTCTAAAGCCTTTTTTTGGTGTGGTGTTTAAAGTTAATCTATTGGTTTTGAACCAAATTAAAAACAATTTATATTGTGTTTAAGGCTTTTATTTGGGCTTCGAAGCAAAAATTAAAGTCCTTTATTTGTGTTCGAACCCCCCAAATTTACTTCGAATGCAATTTTAAGCCATCATTTTATGTTCAAATCCTTTCCATTGGCTTCGAAGCAACTTTGAAGCCATCGTTTTGTGTTCGAAGTAATTAGATTGGCTTCGAGGCAAGTTTAAAGCCATAATTTGGTGTTTGAAGCTATTGCTTTGGCTTCGAAGCAAATTTTAAATAATTTTTTTTTGTATTCGATACTATTGCATTGGCTTCAAAGACATTTATATTTTTGTATTCGATGCTGTTTTATTGGCTTCGACACCAATTTAAAGCCATTTACTTTGTGATCGAAGCTATTGTATTGGCCATGAGTGCTATTTTAACGCCATTTTTCTTGTTGGAAGTTGTTGTGTTGGCTTCGAAGCAAATTACAGTATTTTATGGAAATCAAGGAATTGGTTCTTCAAAAATTACGTATGCTTTTTTTTCAAAGAACCAGGGGGGCTAATGTTGTACCATAAAATGTATTTTTACTATATTACTATATTACTATAGTAATGCAATTTTAATATGTTACTATATTACTATATAACATTATTATTGTTATTATTATAAACTATTTGGCTTACAATGGAAGCCATTTTTACTTGCAGGACACTTGTCATTGTAGGAGTGCATCAAAGATGGTTACTTGAAGATTAATGGTGATCATGGTGAAGATGGAAGTTATTTTGGAAGGAGCTTCTCCTAGAAGATACACATGTGTAATGAATTTAAATTGGTAGTTATTTGGGAGGGAGATATCTAAATTCAAATAGGTGGTTATTGGTAGTTATGGTTTGTATCTATAAATACACATGATGTACTCCTTTGTAAAGGTCCTTGACCAAACAATGCATTAACACATATACTTTGTTATTCTCTTATTCCCTTAGGCGGCCATCATGGCCTTTTAGTTTAATTAGTATTGTTTAAGTAGTCTAGTACATTTACTTTGTTCTTCCCTATTCTTCCTTTTGGGCCATCATGGCTATTATGTAGTTTCAGTTTGAAATTTCTATACTTCCGGTTTAGTTCGAAACATGTAGGAGTAGATGTATAGGCAGTTCAAGATCGCATTTCCTTTTCTCTTAATTACAATCACATGTTTATCAAATCACTTTATTTCATCTCACACGATAAAAGTCCTTGTTAAGGCATCGAATGTCACCACAATCTGTCTAGTGAGGCGCAGTTTGGATCACACACATTGGCAACTTGCTTGTCTGGCACGCTCGCACACATATATAATTTCCAACCAAATAATTTTGGCACGTCTGGTGGGACCCAAAGTGTCAAGATGAATTTTGAAGGGTTATATGTACCCTTACTAACACCAAACTTTGGTGATTATGAGTTCAAAGGGTTATATGTACCCTCATCCACACCAAATTTTGGTGATAACAATTCGAAAGGTTGTGTTCTTCACCACCATCAACTCCAAATTATGGTGGTGAAAAATGGATCAATGATTTAGTTCCATTATTGGAAGAATTAAAGGATCAAGCATTTAGCTTGAAAACTAAAATTTATGAAATGGCTCGGGGGGTGTAACATTTCTTCAGAATTATGAGCCAATGGATGAAAATAAGCATATTGTGAAGACTCTTCAAGACCCTTTAATGGTGGAAATAAAAAATTCAAAATCACCCTCATCCCCTTTATTGGTTAATCAACCAAATAATTGTGGTGAAAATACAATCGGGGGGTCCATTTTACAACCAAGTATGGTTGAGAATCATGAACCAACTTTTGTTCATGAATTCGAGTTTTTCAACATTACTATACAAAGTGTTGAAATTTATGAATTATTTAAGCCACCACGGCTTTGGTTGGTTAATTTCCACTTTGGTTTTGTGGTGCTCATCAAAAATAGGTTATGACCATGTGAATTTTTCTATGGCAAGGTTTATATGAAAACAATAAAAACTATAGACCGAAATTTTAAGCAGTTATACGGTCACTATGTTAAATCAAACAATTTGGCCGATGCAAAAAAGGATGACAAACTGCTTGTATTTCCAAGTTATATATCATTATCACAGTGGGCCACTATTGAATGTCAAGGCTTACTGCCTTATTTCCATGAATACATTCAACTTTGAATCTGAAGATTTTTTTTTCTTCTCACTATCCTCTTTTGGTCCAATGATGAAGGGATTAGTTGGTCAAGTTTTTTGAGTTTTGATGATGCCACACCATGGTGACTCAAAAACTAATTCAATTTTGTTAGTATTAATGTATGAACCTGGCAAGACCCAAGTCATGGTTGTGTTTATTACCAAAGTTTGGTACAGTGTCTAAGGACAAAGAAGTAGTGATGACCCATTTGGGTTACTAAGCCAAACAATTCTTCAATTCTTCAAACTTCACATCGAATTGATTGACCGGTGGACGAGGCACTGATGCCTATGCTGGTCGGGGCTCAAAGATGTACAAAGAGCCTTACTCGAAGTTGACACCTACTAATATAAAGGCTGATTTAAGCCATGAAGATAAAAAAAACACTTGGACTTGTTCTCTGTTGTCTCACATGTATAGACTAATGAAATGCTCAAATCCAAGTCACTTTTGGTGAGACTCAAGTATCATGGTTGAAGTTTTTCCAAAGGCCATCCAAACATTTGGATTAATTTCCACTGAGGTAGATATTAGAAAATTCGATGGTTGTGACTTGCTTAAAACAATGTATTTTATGAGTTGATACAATTACACTGGCTTCGAACCAGTTTGAAAGCCATCATTTTTGTGTTCAATGCTATGATATTGGCTTTGAATCAAGTTTAAGCCATATTTTGGTGTTCAAAGCTATTACTTTGGCTTCGAAATAAGTTAAAAATAATTTATTTTATATTCGAAGTTATTTTATTGGCTTTGAATTAAGTCTAAAGCCATTTTTTGGTGTGGTGTTTAAAGTTAATCTATTGGTTTTGAACCAAATTAAAAACAGTTTAGATTGTGTTTAAGGCTTTTATTTTGGCTTCGAAGCAAAAATTAAAGTCCTTTATTTGTGTTCGAACCCCCTAATTTACTTCGAATACAATTTTAAGCCATCATTTTATGTTCAAATCCTTTCCATTGGCTTCGAAGCAACTTTGAAGCCATCGTTTTGTGTTCGAAGTTATTAGATTGGCTTCGAGGCAAGTTTAAAGCCATAATTTGGTGTTTGAAGCTATTGCTTTGGCTTTGAAGCAAACTTTAAATAATTTTTTTTGTATTCGATACTATTGCATTGGCTTCAAAGACATTTATATTTTTGTATTCGATGCTGTTTTATTGGCTTCGACACCAGTTTAAAGCCATTTACTTTGTGATCGAAGCTATTGTATTGGCCTTGAGTGCTATTTTAAAGCCATTTTTTGTGTTCGAAGTTGTTGTGTTGGCTTCGAAGCAAATTACAGTATTTTATGGAAATCAAGGAATTGGTTCTTCAAAAATTACGTATGCTTTTTTTTCAAAGAACCAGGGGGGCTAATGTTTGTACCATAAAATGTATTTTTTACTATATTACTATAGTAATGCAATTTTAATATGTTACTATATTACGATATAACATTATTATTGTTATTATTATAAACTATTTGGCTTACAATGGAAGCCATTTTTACTTGCAGGACACTTGTCATCGTAGAGTGCATCAAAGATGGTTACTTGAAGATTAATGGTGATCATGGTGAAGATGGAAGTTATTTTGGAAGGAGCTTCTCCTAGAAGATACACATGTGTAATGAATTTAAATTGGTAGTTATTTGGGAGGGAGATATCTAAATTCAAATAGGTGGTTATTGGTAGTTATGGTTTGTATCTATAAATACACATGATGTACTCCTTTGTAAAGGTCCTTGACCAAACAATGCATTAACACATATACTTTGTTATTCTCTTATTCCCTTAGGCGGCCACCATGGCCTTTTAGTTTAATTAGTATTGTTTAAGTAGTCTAGTACATTTACTTTGTTCTTCCCTATTCTTCCTTTTGGGCCATTATGTCTATTACGTAGTTTTAATTTGTAGTTTTATACTTCCGGTTTAGTTCGAAGCATGTAGGAGTAGCTGTACAGGCAGTTCCAGATCGCATTTCCTTTTCTCTTAATTACAATCACATGTTTATCAAATCACTTTATTTCATCTCACATGATAAAAGTCCTTGCTAAGGCATCGAATGTCACCACAATCTGTCTGGTGAGGCACAGTTTGGATCACACACATTGGCAACTTGCTTGCCTGGCACGCTCGTACACATATATTATTTCCAGCCAAACATTATTGGCACGCCTGGTTGGACCCAAAGTGTCAAGATGAATTTTGAAGGGTTGTATGTACCCTTACTAACACCAAACTTTGGTGATTATGAGTTCAAAGGGTTATATGTACCCTCATCCACACCAAATTTTGGTGATAACAATTTCGAATGGTTGTGTACTTCACCACCATCAACACCAAATTATGGTGGTGAAAAATGGTTCAATGATTTAGTTCCATTATTGGAAGAATTAAAGGATCAAGCATTTAGTTTGAAAACTAAAATATATGAAATGGCTCGGGGGGTGTCAACTATTCTTCAGAATTATGAGTCAATGGTTGAAAATAAGCATATTGTGAAGAATCTTCAAGACCCTTTAATGGTGGAAATAAAAAATTCAAAATCACCCTCATCACCCATATCGGTTAATCAACCAAATAATTGTGGTGAAAATACAATCGGGGGGTCCATTTTACAACCAAGTATGGTTGAGAATCATGAACCAACTTTTGTTCATGAATTCGAGTTTTTCAACATTACTATACAAAGTGTAGAAATTTATGAATTATTTAAGCCACCACGACTTTAGTTGGTCAATACCCACTTTGGCTTTGTGGTGCTCATAAAAAATGGGTTATTATCATGTGAATTTTTCTATGGCAAGATTTTTATGAATATAACAAAAATTATAGACCAAAATTTTAAGCGGTCATAAGATCACTGTGTCAAATCGAACAATTTGGCCGATGAAAAAAAGGATGACAAATTGATTGTATTTCCAAGTTATATATCATAATCACAGTGGGCCACTATTGAATGTCAAGGCTTACTGCCTTATTTCCATGAATACATTCAACTTTGAATCTCATTTGGGGGAACCGTTCAAGGAAGATTTTTTCTTCTTCTCACTATCCTCTTTTGGTCCAATGATGAAGGGATTAGTGGGTCGAGTTCTTTGAGTTTTGATGATGCCACACCATGGTGACTCAAAAACTAATTCAATTTGGTTAGTATTAATGTATGAACATGGCAAGACCCAAGTCATGGTTGTGTTTATTACCAAAGATTGGTACAGTGTCTAAGGGCAAAGAAGTAGTGGTAAACCGTTTGGGTTACTAAGCCAAACAATTCTTCAATTCTTCAAACTTCACATCGAATTGATAGACCGGTGGACGAGGCACTGATGCCTATGCTGGTCGGGGCTCAAAGATGTACAAAGAGCCTTACTCGAAGTTGACACCTACTAATATAAAGGCTGATTTAAGCCATGAAGATAAATAAAACACTTGGTCTTGTTTTCTGTTGTCTCATATGTATAGACTAATAAAATGCTCAAATCCAAGTCACTTTTGGTGAGACTCAAGTATCATGGTTGAAGTTTCTCCAAAGGCCATCCAAACATTTGGATTAATTTCCACTGAGGTAGATATTAGAAAATTCGATGGTTGTGACTTGTTTAAAACAATGTATTTTATGAGTTGATACAATTACACTGGCTTCGAACCAGTTTGAAAGCCATCATTTTTGTGTTCAATGCTATGATATTGGCTTTGAATCAAGTTTAAGCCATATTTTGGTGTTCAAAGATGTTACTTTTGGCTTCAAAATAAGTTAAAAATAGTTTATTTTATATTCGAAGTTATTTTATTGGCCTTGAATTAAGTCTAAAGCCATTTTTTGGTGTGGTGTTTAAAGTTAATCTATTGGTTTTGAACCAAATTAAAAACAATTTATATTGTGTTTAAGGCTTTTATTTTGGCTTCGAAGCAAAAATTAAAGTCCTTTATTTGTGTTCGAACCCCCTAATTTACTTCGAATGCAATTTTAAGCCATCATTTTATGTTCAAATCTTTTCCATTGGCTTCGAAGCAACTTTGAAGCCATCGTTTTGTGTTCGAAGTAATTAGATTGGCTTCGAGGCAAGTTTAAAGCCATAATTTGTTGTTTGAAGCTATTGCTTTGGCTTCGAAGCAAATTTTAAATAGTTTTTTTTGTATTCGATACTATTGCATTGGCTTCAAAGACATTTATATTTTTGTACTCGATGCTGTTTTATTGGCTTCGACACCAATTTAAAGCCATTTACTTTTTGATTGAAGCTATTGTATTGGCCACGAGTGCTATTTTAAAGCCATTTTTCGTGTTCGAAGTTGTTGTGTTGGCTTCGAAGCAAATTACAGTATTTTATGGAAATCAAGGAATTGGTTCTTCAAAAATTACGTATGCTTCATTTTCAAAGAACCAGGGGGGCTAATGTTTGAACCATAAAATGTATTTATACTATATTACTATATTACTATAGTAATGCAATTATAATATGTTACTATATTACTATATAACATTATTATTGTTATTATTATAAACTATTTGGCTTACAATGGAAGCCATTTTTACTTGCAGGACACTTGTCATCGTAGGAGTGCATCAAAGATGGTTACTTGAAGATTAATGGTGATCATGGTGAAGATGGAAGTTATTTTGGAAGGAGCTTCTCCTAGAAGATACACATGTGTAATGAATTTAAATTGGTAGTTATTTGGGAGGGAGATATCTAAATTCAAATAGGTGGTTATTGATAGTTATGGTTTGTATCTATAAATACACATGATGTACTCCTTTGTAAAGGTCCTTGACCAAACAATGCATTAACACATATACTTTGTTATTCTCTTATTCCCTTAGGCGGCCACCATGGCCTTTTAGTTTAATTAGTATTGTTTAAGTAGTCTAGTACATTTACTTTGTTCTTCCCTATTCTTCCTTTTGAGCCATTATGGCTATTACGTAGTTTTAATTTGTAGTTTTATACTTCCAGTTTAGTTCGAAGCATGTAGGAGTAGCTGTACAGGCAGTTCCAGATCGCATTTCCTTTTCTCTTAATTACAATCACATGTTTATCAAATCACTTTATTTCATCTCACATGATAAAAGTCCTTGCTAAGGCATCGAATGTCACCACAATCTGTCTGGTGAGGCACAGTTTGGATCACACACATTGGCAACTTGCTTGCCTGGCACGCTCGTACACATATATTATTTCCAGCCAAACATTATTGGCACGCCTGGTTGGACCCAAAGTGTCAAGATGAATTTTGAAGGGTTGTATGTACCCTTACTAACACCAAACTTTGGTGATTATGAGTTCAAAGGGTTATATGTACCCTCATCCACACCAAATTTTGGTGATAACAATTTCGAATGGTTGTGTACTTCACCACCATCAACACCAAATTATGGTGGTGAAAAATGGTTCAATGATTTAGTTCCATTATTGGAAGAATTAAAGGATCAAGCATTTAGTTTGAAAACTAAAATATATGAAATGGCTCGGGGTGTGTCAACTATTCTTCAGAATTATGAGTCAATGGATGAAAATAAGCATATTGTGAAGAATCTTCAAGACCCTTTAATGGTGGAAATAAAAAATTCAAAATCACCCTCATCACCCATATCGGTTAATCAACCAAATAATTGTGGTGAAAATACAATCGGGGGGTCCATTTTACAACCAAGTATGGTTGAGAATCATGAACCAACTTTTGTTCATGAATTCGAGTTTTTCAACATTAGTATACAAAGTGTAGAAATTTATGAATTATTTAAGCCACCACGACTTTAGTTGGTCAATACCCACTTTGGCTTTGTGGTGCTCATAAAAAATGGGTTATTATCATGTGAATTTTTCTATGGAAAGATTTTTATGAAAATAACAAAAATTATAGACCAAAATTTTAAGCAGTCATAAGATCACTGTGTCAAATCGAACAATTTGGCCGATGAAAAAAAGGATGACAAATTGATTGTATTTCCAAGTTATATATCATAATCACAGTGGGCCACTATTGAATGTCAAGGCTTACTGCCTTATTTCCATGAATACATTCAACTTTGAATCTCATTTGGGGGAACCGTTCAAGGAAGATTTTTTTTTCCTTCTCACTATTCTCTTTTGGTCCAATGATGAAGGGATTAGTTGGTCAAGTTCTTTGAGTTTTGATGATGCCACACCATGGTGACTCAAAAACTAATTCAATTTGGTTAGTATTAATGTATGAACATGGCAAGACCCAAGTCATGGTTGTGTTTATTACCAAAGTTTGGTACAGTGTCTAAGGCCAAAGAAGTAGTGGTGACCCGTTTGGGTTACTAAGCCAAACAATTCTTCAATTCTTCAGACTTCACATCGAATTGATAGACCGGTGGACGAGGCACTGATCCCTATGCTGGTCGGGGCTCAAAGATGTACAAAGAGCCTTACTCGAAGTTGACACTTACTAATATAAAGGCTGATTTAAGCCATGAAGATAAAAAAAAAACTCTTGGTCTTGTTCTCTGTTGTCTCATATGTATAGACTAATGAAATGCTCAAATGCAAGTCACTTTTGGTGAGACTTAGTATCATGGTTGAAGTTTCTCCAATGGCCATCCAAACATTTGGATTAATTTCCACTGAGGTAGATATTAGAAAATTCAATGGTTGTGACTTGTTTAAAACAATGTATTTTATGAGTTGATACAATTACACTGGCTTCGAACCAGTTTGAGAGCCATCATTTTTGTGTTCAATGCTATGATATTGGCTTTGAATCAAGTTTAAGCCATATTTTGGTGTTCAAAGCTGTTACTTTGGCTTCAAAATAAATTAAAAATAATTTATTTTATATTCGAAGTTATTTTATTGGCTTCGAATTAAGTCTAAAGCCATTTTTTGGTGTGGTGTTTAAAGTTAATCTATTGGTTTTGAACCAAATTAAAAATAATTTATATTGTGTTTAAGGCTTTTATTTTGGCTTCGAAGCAAAAATTAAAGTCCTTTATTTGTGTTCGAACCCCCTAATTTACTTCGAATACAATTTTAAGCCATCATTTTATGTTCAAATCCTTTCCATTGGCTTCGAAGCAACTTTGAAGCCATCGTTTGTGTTCGAAGTAATTAGATTGGCTTCGAGGCAAGTTTAAAGCCATAATTTGGTGTTTGAAGCTATTGCTTTGGCTTCGAAGCAAATTTTAAATAATTTATTTTGTATTCGATACTATTGCATTGGCTTCAAAGACATTTATATTTTTGTATTCGATGCTGTTTTATTGGCTTCGACACCAATTTAAAGCGATTTACTTTGTGATCGAAGCTATTGTATTGGCCATGAGTGCTATTTTAAAGCCATTTTTTGTGTTCGAAGTTGTTGTGGTGGCTTTGATGCAAATTACAGTATTTTATGGAAATCAAGGAATTGGTTCTTCAAAAATTACGTATGCTTTATTTTCAAAGAACCAGGGGGGCTAATGTTTGAATAATAAAGTGTATTTTTACTATATTACTATATTACTATAGTAATGCAATTATAATATGTTACTATATTACTATATAACATTATTATTGTTATTATTATAAACTATTTGGCTTACAATGGAAGCCATTTTTACTTGCAGGACACTTGTCATCGTAGGAGTGCATCAAAGATGGTTACTTGAAGACTAATGGTGATCATGGTGAAGATGGAAGTTATTTTGGAAGGAGCTTCTCCTAGAAGATACACATGTGTAATGAATTTAAATTGGTAGTTATTTGGGAGGGAGATATTTAAATTCAAATTGGTGGTTATTGGTAGTTATGGTTTGTATCTATAAATACACATGATGTACTCCTTTGTAAAGGTCCTTGACCAAACAATGCATTAACACATATACTTTGTTATTCTCTTATTCCCTTAGGCGGCCACCATGGCCTTTTAGTTTAATTAGTATTGTTTAAGTAGTCTAGTACATTTACTTTGTTCTTCCCTATTCTTCCTTTTGGGGCATCATGGCTATTATTTAGTTTAAGTTTGTAGTTTCTATACTTTCGGTTTACTTCGAAACATGTAGGAGTAGATATATAGGCAGTTCGAGATCGCATTTCCTTTTCTCTTAATTACAATCACATGTTTATCAAATCACTTTATTTCATCTCACACGATGAAAGTCCTTGTTAAGGCGTCAAATGTCACCACAATCTGTCTGGTGAGGCGCAGTTTGGATCACACACTTTGGCAACTTGCTTGCCTGGCACGCTCGCACACATATATAATTTCCAACCAAATAATTTTGGCAAGCCCGGTGGGACCCAAAGTGTCAAGATGAATTTTGAAGGGTTGTATGTACCCTTACTAACACCAAACTTTGGTGATTATGAGTTCAAAGGGTTATATGTACCCTCATCCACACCAAATTTTGGTGATAACAATTTCGAATGGTTGTGTACTTCACCACCATCAATACCAAATTATGTTGGTGAAAAATGGATCAATGATTTAGTTCCATTATTGGAAGAATTAAAGGATCAAGCATTTAGTTTGAAAACTAAAATTTATGAAATGGCTCGGGGGGTGTCAATTATTCTTCAGAATTATGAGCTAATGGATGAAAATAAGCATATTGTGAAGAATCTTCAAGACCCTTTAATGGTGGAAATAAAAAATTCAAAATCACCCTCATCACCCATATTAGTTAATCAACCAAATAATTGTGGTGAAAATACACCGGGGGGTCCATTTTACAACCAAGTATGGTTGAGAATCATGAACTAACTTTTGTTCATGAATTCGAGTTTTTCAACATTACTATACAAAGTGCAGAAATTTATGAATTATTTAAGCCACCACGGCTTTGGTTGGTCAATACCCACTTTGGCTTTATGGTGCTCATAAAAAATGGGTTATGACCATGTGAATTTTTCTATGGCAAGATTTTTATGAAAACAACAAAAATTATAGACCGAAATTTTAAGCGGTCATAAGGTCACTGTGTTAAATCAAACAATTTGGCCGATGCAAAAAAGGATGACAAATTGATTGTATTTCTAAGTTATATATCATTATCACAGTGGGCCACTATTGAATGTCAAGGCTTACTGCCTTATTTCCATGAATACATTCAACTTTTAATCTGAAGATTTTTTTTCCTTCTCACTATCCTCTTTTGGTCCAATGATGAAGGGATTAGTTGGACAAGTTCTTTGAGTTTTGATGATGCCACACCATGGTGACTCAAAAACTAATTCAATTTGGTTAGTATTAATGTATGAACATGGCAAGACCTAAGTCATGGTTGTGTTTATTACCAAAGTTTGGTACAGTGTCTAAGGCCAAAGAAGTAGTGGTGACCCGTTTGGGTTACTAAGCCAAACAATTCTTCAATTCTTCAGACTTCACATCGAATTGATAGACCGGTGGACGAGGCACTGATGCCTATGCTGGTCGGGGCTCAAAGATGTACAAAGAGCCTTACTCAAAGTTGACACCTACTAATATAAAGGCTGATTTAAGCCATGAAGATAAAAAAAAAAACTCTTGGTCTTGTTCTCTGTTGTCTCATATGTATTGACTAATGAAATGCTCAAATGCAAGTCACTTTTGGTGAGACTCAAGTATCATGGTTGAAGTTTCTCCAAAGGCCATTCAAACATTTGGATTAATTTCCACTGAGGTAGATATTAGAAAATTCAATGGTTGTGACTTGTTTAAAACAATGTATTTTATGAGTTGATACAATTACACTGGCTTCGAACCAGTTTGAGAGCCATCATTTTTGTGTTCAATGCTATGATATTGGCTTTGAATCAAGTTTAAGCCATATTTTGGTGTTCAAAGCTGTTACTTTGGCTTCAAAATAAATTAAAAATAATTTATTTTATATTCAAAGTTATTTTATTGGCTTCGAATTAAGTCTAAAGCCATTTTTTGGTGTGGTGTTTAAAGTTAATCTATTGGTTTTGAACCAAATTAAAAATATTTTATATTGTGTTTAAGGCTTTTATTTTGGCTTCGAAGCAAAAATTAAAGTCCTTTATTTGTGTTCGAACCCCCTAATTTACTTCGAATACAATTTTAAGCCATCATTTATGTTCAAATCCTTTCCATTGGCTTCGAAGCAACCTTGAAGCCATCGTTTTGTGTTCGAAGTAATTAGATTGGCTTCGAGGCAAGTTTAAAGCCATAATTTGGTGTTTGAAGCTATTGCTTTGGCTTCGAAGCAAATTTTAAATAATTTATTTTGTATTCGATACTATTGCATTGGCTTCAAAGACATTTATATTTTTGTATTCGATGCTGTTTTATTGGCTTCGACACCAATTTAAAGCGATTTACTTTGTGATCGAAGCTATTGTATTGGCCATGAGTGCTATTTTAAAGCCATTTTTTGTGTTCGAAGTTGTTGTGTTGGCTTTGATGCAAATTACAGTATTTTATGGAAATGAAGGAATTGGTTCTTCAAAAATTACGTATGTTTCATTTTCAAAGAACCAGTGGGGCTAATGTTTGTACCATAAAATATATTTTTACTATATTACTATAGTAATGCAATTTTAATATGTTACTATATTACCATATAATAATAATATTATTATTATAAACTATTTGGCTTGAAATGGAAGTCATTTTTACTTGCAGGACACTTGTCATCGTAGGAGTGCATCAAAGATGGTTACTTGAAAATTAATGGTGATCATGGTGAAGATGGAATTTATTTTGGAAGGAGCATCTCCTAGAAGATACACATGTGTAATGAATTTAAATTGGTAGTTATTTGGGAGGGAGATATTTAAATTCAAATAGGTGGTTATTGATAGTTATGGTTTGTATCTATAAATACACATGATATACTCATTTATAAAGGTCTTTGACCAAACAATGCATTAACACATATACTTTGTTATTCTCTTATTCTCTTAGGCGGCGACCATGGCTTTTAGTTTAATTAGTATTGTTTAAGTAGTCTTGTACATTTACTTTGTTCTTCCCTATTCTTCATTTTGGGCCATCATTGCTATTATGTAGTTTCAGTTTGTAGTTTCTATACTTCCAGTTTAGTTTGAAGCATGTAGGAGTAGATATATAGGCAGTTCGAGATCGCATTTCCTTTTCTCTTAATTACAATCACATGTTTATCAAATTACTTTAGTTAATCTCATACGATAAAAGTCCTTGTTAAGGCATTGAATGTCACCACAATCTGTCTGGTAAGGCGCAGTTTGGATCACACACATTGACATCTTGCTTGCCTGACACGCTCGCACATATATATAATTTCCAACCAAACTACTATTGATGGAGCTTCACTCAGATGGCCAATGCCATAAATTAATTTGGATGTAATCCTTCAATCCCTTAGGAGGTGACAATTGAGAGAGAGAGAGAGAGAGAGAGAGAGAGAGAGAGAGAGAGAGATGGGTTTCACGGAGAAGCAAGAAGCTTTGGTGAAGGATTCATGGGAGCTAATCAAGCAGAACATTTCTGAACTCAGCCTTCGTTTCTTCACATTGTAAGACTAAGTTACATGTATTTACATATATCTGTAGGCGCACATATTTTTATATATACATATAAGATATCTTTCTTGTTTGTTTAATTTTGTGATTGTTTTTCTCTGTCATACACAACGTTCTGTTTGACATATAGTATATGAATGTGTTAATTACGGTTTTAATGGTTTTTGGATGTCTATATATATATATATTATAGAAAATTCTCTAGAGAGGACGCCTTCTCTTTATTAAAGAGAGATTTCTGTTTTGACAGTCAGATTGTGTTTTCATTAAGGACAGTTTTGTTATTTCACAGTTTTTAAATACAATCCGATGGCCAAAACAGAGTACCTCGACAAAACTGGCCTTAATGAAAACACAATCTGACGGCCAAAATAGAGACACTCTCCTTAATAAAGAGATGGTGTCCTGTGTAGAGATTTTTTTCATGTATATATATATATATGCATATATTTATATATATATCTACTATACTATAAGAACGAAGAAACAAGCACGTCAAAAAATATGAACTTCCTCTTTTGTCCTTCACTACACCCTAATTACTCATATAACTATCTATGCATCGTAATGATATATTGATTTGTTTGAGGATAAATATGTCATTTTGGACAAATAATTACATTTAAGTCAGCTCTTGAAATTTTATTTAATATAATAATGAGATTTTAATCAACAATCTTGTGTCTAATTACATTTGGATCAACAATTTTTGGGATATTTATTATTGACTTCAAAAAAAGTCAACAAAAGTGGCTATTTTGGTGGCTATTTAGGAATTGGTCACTAATATTTATAATTT
Organism: Hydrangea macrophylla; assembly: GCA_033977485.1. Taxonomy (NCBI): domain Eukaryota; kingdom Viridiplantae; phylum Streptophyta; class Magnoliopsida; order Cornales; family Hydrangeaceae; genus Hydrangea; species Hydrangea macrophylla. The sequence goes on from CM066982.1 coordinate 55,009,116, forward strand.
GGTCAACTTCTTCTCTCAAATGAGGTTTCAATCAACAATTTGTGTCTAATTACATTTGGGTCAATAATTTTTGGGATATTTATTATTCACTTCATAAAAAGTCAAAAAAGTGGCTATTTTAGTGGTTATTTAGGAATTGGTCACTAATATTTACAATTTGCTCAACTTCTTCTCTCAAATTTAGGATTCATATATTGTAATATGGTAATTGCATTTAGGTCAGGAAGTTTTGGGATATTTATTATTCACTTTAAACAAGTTTTAAAAAGTTTTAAAAGTGGCTTTTTAGGCATTGGTCACTAATTTCACATTTTGGTCAACTTCTTCTCTCAAATTTAAGCTCTGGTATATTTAAATTGTCAATTTAAGTGGCTATTTTAGTAGCTATTATTAATTGGTCACTAATATTTACATTTTGGTCAACTTCTTCCCTCAAATTCAGGATTTATAGATTATATTTGAATATCAATGAAGGCCTACAAACACATTCATGCCCCTTTTTTAGAGGAAATACCCTACTTGTGTCATATATTTTTAGTGGCGCTTTATTAGGTACCTTTACTACTCATTTATAAGATAGTCAGAATTTTCAACTTCTTCCGTAAGAAGAGTTTTAGATTAAATAGTTAAATTTACAATTTCCTATTTAATTGTTTTAACATCTTATGTTGATTTTTACAAGTGGACCTTATTTTGAAATATCAAAAAAAAAAGAAAGAAAGGAAACGTGACACTTATTTTAAAAATATCCAAAAAAATAAAACGTTGGCACTTATTTTAGAACGGAATGATTAATTATACCTCTCCAAAGACCTCTAATGTCAAGATTAATACACAATATATCTAGGAATATAACTATCCGACGGGCACGTGCCTTACACGTGCACCCTCACTAGTATATATATATAACAGAAATGCTAGGAAGACATGTGATTTCACATGGAATCTCACATTAGGTCCTTTTATGCAATTTTGAAAAATTTGTGTGGCCCACACACTAAACACACACGTGAAATCTAATAGCAGCTTTGGGGGTAAAATCAAAATCATCTCCCATTTTGGAGGCAAAATCCCTAGACCCAGCAAATTCATGCCCGCGGCACCAGTGAACCTCCCCGCCTCCCCTCCACCCACGGCCACCCTTGAACTCACGGCGACGACTTCTTAGCTCACTCTCTCGCCGGCACAACATTGCAGGTAATGTCAACTCCTCCTCTCTCCTCTCTCTCTCTCTCTTGGTGAAAATTATCAAAAATCTCTTTCCATCATTGATTCAAACTCAAACCAAATCGAGTTTGATTTAAACCCAAAATTTCAAAATATTGGTTACAAACTTATATTTGATATGATTTTTGAGTAAAGCATTTTTTTGTTTGGTTTATTTAATTTGGTATGAGGCATTAATGTAGAATTAGGGATATATACTTAATGGAAAATGGTGGATGTTATATATAATCCAACATCTATCAAATCTTGTGCTGGATATGGAACATGTTTTGACATTGTTTAAATTATAGCATGTGAAATAGCACACAGTATTAGAACAGATTAATGTTTAATTGGGTTTGGATTATGAATAAAAGGGAATCTGCTTTATTTTTGTTTGGCTTAGTGAGTTGTTACTTACCTAAGGCCATTCATATTTTCCTTTTCTCCCTCTAAGTTATGCTCTGAAAGGTTCACCCTTTATTGTCTCTAAGAATTTACCTTTTTATTTTTTTTTCTACATCAGAGTAGACTTGATCCTAGGGTATTTGAAAGTAGAAATAACTAGCTGTTGGGAGTGAAAAGAATATCAGATTTAGGGGTCAAGTCTCAGTTTTAGTTGATTATTATGAAAATTAGTGTAATATCAGTTGGTTAAAAAATCATATTTTTTGACATTTTTTAGGCCAGACAGAAGACTCATGTATGCCTAAAACCACATTAGGGAAATTTTGGTATTTGGGAAATTTTTTTGTGGGGCTTTGTGAATAAGAAGCAACCACATTAGGGATATCCGACGGACCAACATCTCTCTCTCACTCTCTCTCTCTCTCTCTCTCTCTCTCTCTTCTCTATCTCGTTGTCGCTATGTATTTTCTCTCTACTTCTTTGTAAGAAAGCTAACCCTTCTTGTGACTTGAATAAAAGATAGTCATTATTTGCTTGATCCGTTGTAATTTACTTCTTTTTTATATCTTATTATTTAGATAAATGGAAGAAGAAGTTTCAAGTGGTTATATAGGCGTGAATGACGATACTATTGAGATCTTGAATGACGATAGGATTGATATTGAAAATGAGAAGGATAAATTGTTGGATCTAGAAAACAAAATAGATGAGCCAAAAGTTGGAATGGAGTTTGATTCTTTGGACGAGCTAATGGCATTTTACACAAGATATGCCAAAGAAAAAGGTTTCGCCGTGGCTAAACGATCGTCTCAAAAAGTTGAAGGGATCTTAACGCATGTGACGATTCAGTGTACTCGTGCTGGCACGACAAAGATTAGATCAAGCAACTTGGGAAACATGCGGCCAAACTCAAAAATCGAATGCAAAGCTAAGCTTAGGGCATTTTTTTCGCGCAATGAAAAGTGGTCTGTGAAAGCAATTGAACTTGCCCACAACCATGAAATGAGTCCTGGAAAATCCCGTTATTTCAAATGCAATAGGTTCCTAGAACCACATGTCAAAAAAAAACTTATGTTGAATGACAAGGCTGGAATCAGAGTGAATAAGAATTTTAATTCATTAGTGGTTGAGGCAGGGGGGCATGAGAATCTACCATTTATAGAAAAAGATGTCAGAAACTATATCAATAGAGTAAGGAGTTTACAACTTGGGGAAGGGGATGCCAATGCAATGTACAAGTACTTTTCAAAAATGCAATCTGACAATTCTAATTTCTTCTACTTGATGGATTTGGATGAAGAGGGGCGCCTTAAGAATGTGTTTTGGGCAGATGCAAGGAGTAGAGTAGCATTTAAAGAATTTGGTGATGTGGTTACATTTGACATAACATACTTGGTTAACAAGTACGACATGCCATTTGCTCCTTTCGTAGGAGTGAACCATCATGGGCAGTCGGTATTACTAGGGTGTGGGTTGATCTCAAGTGAAGACACTGCTACATTTACTTGGTTGTTTCAGTCATGGCTTCAATGTATGTCAGATTGTCCGCCTAATGCTATAATTACCGATCAAGACAGAGCCATGCAAAATACAATTGAGTGTGTTTTTCCTAATGCACGACACAGATGGTGCTTATGGCATATCATGAAGAAGCTGCCTGAAAAGCTGAAAGGGTACACCCAATATGAATCAATAAAATATAATATGCAAAATGTTGTTTATGATTCATTGACAATAGACGAATTTGAAGATGGTTGGGGCAAGTTCATTAATAAGTATGAACTAGAAACGAATGATTGGTTACTTGGGTTGTATGTGGAGAGGAATCGGTGGGTACCCGCTTTTGTGAGGGATACTTTCTGGGCAGGAATGTCAACCACCCAGCGAAGTGAAAGTATGCATGCTTTCTTTGATGGCTATATCCATTCGAAGACCAGTTTGAAACAATTTGTGGAGCAATATGAGAATGCATTGGCTAAAAAGATAGAAAATGAAAAGCAAGAAGAGTTCAATTCATACAACTCAAGCTTCCCATGTGCAACTCAATTAGGAATAGAAAAACTTTTTCAAGGAGTTTACACGCGCGCAAAATTTAAAGAATTTCAGACTGAGATGTTTGGGAAGCTTTCTTGTCGCTTGTCTTTAATTACAGAGGATGTTGGCTTTAGTGAGTATGAAGTACACGAGCGGGTTCGAATCGGAGAATCAACTTTCAGGGTAATTTTTATTGATGAGACAAAGGAAGTTAAATGTAATTGCTGGTTGTTTGAGTTTAGAGGAATTATGTGTAGGCATCAGCTTATGGTACTTGCAGAGAGACAAATTTATGATGAAGTACCCACCAAATACATATTGAGAAGATGGAGTAAGAATGTCAAACGGGGACACACTAAAATCCGGATTAGTTATGACAATTGGTCAGACAGACCTGAAGCACGTCGTTTTGATAAATTGGCCAATGTCTTCTATGAGGTTTGTGATTTAGTAACAGATTCTGAATCTTGGTCTAATGAGGTGATGGCACGGCTACTTCAAATGAAAGGAAGGTACAAGGAAAATGTTGAAATTAGTGGAATCAAATTGCCTATTTCTACTGATATGCCTAAGGATTCAAACTCACCGGGGGATGGGATATCCAAGGGGAGTACAAATATACTTGATCCGTTGGTTACTCGTAGTAAGGGAAGACCGCCAAGTAAAAGAAAAGTTGGCAATGTTGAGAAAGCGGTTAAGAAAAAAATCAAAAACAAAAAAGAATACAAGCAAGGTTATTCTTTGTTAATATGATTCATTGTCCAAATATGTACTTTTTTACTCTTTGTTAACATATATGACTCTTTGGCAATGTTTAATTTTTACAATGTATTTTGTAGGGATGTGACGAGCAAGGTACACAAGGAGATATGGGAGTTGGGGGAAACATTCTCCAACTACCAAGTATGGGCGTTGGAGGAAACTATGCATTTCCTCCAAATATGGGAGTTGGAGGAAACTTTGCATTCCCACCAAATATGGGAGTTGCATTTCCACCAAATATAGGAGTTGGGGGAAACTTAGCATTTCCACCAAATATGGGAGTTGGGGGAAACTTTGCATTTCAGGTATAAATTTGGATTTTTTTCCATATTATTATCCTATTTTCCTTATTTATTTATTTAATTATTTATTTTGTTTAATTTGTTATTTGTATAGGGTTATCCACATCCTTTTTGGAGGCTGGGCTATGATTTAACAAATATGCATCCATCACCTTTAGGCAGAGGATTAGGCCCTGAAGAGAATGATAGCAGAGAAGTTGGAGATGAGGAATGAGTTTAAATGTAGTTGACTATAGGTGGTATTGTTTATGGTGGGAATGAAAATTGAATATGAATTTCTTTGATGTTGTTGACTATAGGTGGTATTGTTTATGGTGGGAATGAAAATTGAATATGAATTTCTTTGATGTTGTTCAGTATATGTGGTGGTGTTTATGGTACAAGTGTTGTTTAAGAGTTCATTTCATTGATGTTGTTGACTATAGGTGGTATTGTTTAAGAGTTCAATTTCTTGTTTTCCTTCTCCAAATCCACAAACCAAACAGACACGTGGTAAGGAATTCTTTTTCTTACCTGATCTATGAACCAAATGAATGGAAACTTGGTTACAAAACCTCAGATAGATCTGGCAAAGACTCCCAGATAAGCAGTCTAATAGAGAACATTGCCCAGTCCATACAAAGGATGACATATCTTCATTCCAGCTCAACTCACAAAAAACTCGTGGAAATTTAAAAGAAACTAAAGCGTCTAAATAAGGAACTTACCACACATCAATAAATTATCAGGATTGCTCATCTCAGATAGTTCAGGACAATAATTTATTGAATCGGAATAAATTCTCCATGCCAATAAATTCTACCAAATATTGCAGGATCAAAAGTTCACTTTTTTTATTTTATTTTATTTTTTTTAATCCGAAACTGTGCAGGTGTGCTTCTGCGGTTCAATCTGGCGGCATATTGATGTTTATTACTTCCATTGTGTGGTTAAAATTGGTGTCTTATGCACATACAAATTATGATATGAGAGCGCTTACAAAGTCAGTTGACAAGGTAACAAGAAGAAGTCGTTACCTTTATGTTGTAGGTACTTGGTTTAGAACACTATCCTTAAATTTCTAATAAATCAGTGAAGAAGGAATGATGAACTTGGCATTCAAAATTGCGGATTATGTAACGGGAATACGTCTTATTGTTGTCAGTGGTTAGATAATTAGAAACAAAACTAAAAACTGCATAGCTTAGTGTAATTAGCTCAATGTTGTATTCAATTTGCTTAGATCTCTATTTCTCTCAAGTAGATGATCCTCATAGTTCCATTTATACATGATCAAATCTTCATTAAAAAAAAAAGTGTGAAGCTTATTTTCATTTATACATTCAGAGATAGAGATTCATAGGAGAGAAAAAAAATTCCTTCCCATCTAGACAATCATACATTCCCAGAGATAGAGATGCATACATTCAGAGATTTATACATTCAGAGATAGAGATTCATACATTCAGAGATAGAGATGCATAGCTTAGTGTAATTAGCTCAATGTCCTTAATTACCAAATTAGCTTCTTGGAGAATCCAAGCCAAAGAGAAGGATTTTCATCATGCAGATATATAAACTGTGATATATATAGTGAGAGAGAGGGTCGCGAGAGAAGGCGAGAGAGAGAGAGAGAGAGAGAGAGAGAGAGAGAGAGAGAGAGAGAGAGAGATCGTACCTGAGTTAAACGCCGGCGAGAGAGAAAGAAGGCCGCTGGTGGTGGAGGCTAGCGCCGCCGCGCCGCTGTGGGTGGAGGAGCTGAGGAGCGGAGGGGTTTGGCTAGGGCTTGCAGGTTTTGCAATTTGGGGATTTTTTAACAATGTGGTTCCAAATTCATTTTTGAGGGAGTTGTTTGTGATTGTGGGTCCCACAACTTTTCAACAATTGCTAAAGAGGGCCTAATGTGAGATTCCGTGTGATTTCCCGAGTCTTCCTAGCATTTCTGTATATATAAATATAGGATCTTGGAGATTGCACCGCCGGCAAAGGAAATGTTCTCATTCTTGAAAGACTCGGATGAAATTCCATAGAACAATTCCAAGCTCAAAGCCCATGCTTTAAAGGTCTTTAAGATGGTCAGTGTTCATACTTTCGTTGCGCTTCTTTTAACCCGATTCTAAATATATACTTTTGAGTAAGAGTAATACCTTTGAGACTAATACTTGGGGCACAATCAAAGTCACAATCTTTTTTGTACAACCTTCATTTTGTGTCTATCTCTCTCTTGATGGGTCCCACAGTGCCAGTGACCCCACAGTGCCCACTAGGAGAGAGATAGACACAAAATGGAGGTTGTGCAAAAAAAGTTGTGACTTTGGTTGTGCCCCAAGTATTACCCTTTGAGTAATGCTGGATACACATTAAAAAAAAAAAATCCTAAATAAAACACCAATTGATATGGATTACTAAAGTTCTGATTGTTCAAAAACAAAAGAATTTAAAATTGAAAAATGCAAAGTACACCATATTTATTAGCTATAAATTGTTCATTTGCAAATTTGTTAGTGTTGCTTTTGAAATAAAATCTAAATTTAATGTTCTTCTGTTCTGTAAAAAATGAAGAGTTATTATTATTATTATTATTATTTTTTTGTTGTTATCAAGAAAGCCAATTTTATTAAGAGGAACTTGAATCCAAATATTACAAAAGAATTAACTTGGGATGGATACTCCTCAAGCTAAATTCTAAAACATTTGAAAATCTTAGTTGACTTAGCAAGTTCATGAGCAACCATATTACTTGGTAATCAACAATGTCATGAAACAAATGAATAGTATCACTAATGATGTGATCATAAGGAGCCAAGTGGTAGTTGTCATTACTAATATGCTGAACAAGAGTTAACGAGTCCTATTCCGGAGTAAAATCCCAAACCCAGCTTCAATTGTGACAGTAATAGGTTTCCACAAGGTCAAACAATCCACCGTCAAAGCATCAAAGGTCCTGGGAATAAAATCTGAGAAAGCAAAGAGGACACTCATGATTGCGAAGAACCCCAACCAATCCAACACCCCTTAACTCATGAAAAATTGCCCCATTCAGCTTCAAACATCCCGCTTTAGGAGGAATCCACCTGACAGTTCGCTGCTCAATAACTACCCGACCACCCTGAGGCAACACCAAGATTCCATTAATAGCGCTATTAAACTCGCCAATGTAAGAAAGGACCAATCTGCCGCCACCGTAGCTCCCCTACACTCCCTCTATGACCCATTTATTACGATCATTCCAAATAACCCACGCACATATGAGAAATTTTTGGACCACACTATGATCACCCATCTCAAGGCTCAACGCCAACCAATAGCAGAACTACAACCGTACCCTACGAGAATAGAAAGCCGAAGAGAACACGCTCACCATAAATCCTTGGGCCTATAACAACTTGTCAGATCATGAGTGATCGATTCAACCTCAACGCCACACCAATTACATTGAGCCCAATCTCTAACCCGACAGCGCCTAAGAACCTCTCCACAAGGCAAAAAATGTTTACCACATACCAACCAAAATGTTTCTCCTTACTAGGGACTCTACTCTCCCAAAGTGTACACCATGGGAAATTATTAGAGTTGGATGAACCAGACTCACCATAGCAATCATTTTGGGGCCATAGTAAGATTATCAGCAGAGCGTATCGAAAAAATTTTGCGAGAATTCTAGTGCCAAATAACACGATCAGGGCACCTTACACTAGCTAGGGGAATACTAAGAATAGCCTTAGCGTCCCCCGGCCAAAAGAGGTTTATAACGTAATCACAATCCCATGTACCCGACTCTTGATCAATAAGATCACTCACTGGGTAATCGCGAACATGCGGTTCTAACGGGGTAGACAGTAAGAGTTTTAATTGCCACATCAAAATTGTCATCTACATATTAGTAGGTAAACAATTTATATATATATGCAATTGTGGTGTGCATAGCATTTTTTTACAATTTTCATATGTTGTTGATTTTCGAACTACTGCTTGCAACATTATTCTCTCTAGCTACAAGGTGAAGGGTCTATGCAAGTGGGCAAAGTCTTCAATACATCCAAGTGGTTTGGTTGTATGATATAACCAAACCACTTGACACATGTAGTGGTAAGAAATGCTTGTACCTAATAAGAAATAATTGTATCAAGGTAAGAAATATTTGTACAATTGTAAAATATATTTGTACAACAGGTACAAATATTTCTTACCATAGGTACAATGATTTCTTACCACAGGTACTAAGGTTTCTTATCATGGGTGATTGTGGACACGCGGGATTCCACCACTTGCTGCTTTTAGATTGTTTTGAAAAGGAAAAGAAAAGGTCTGTTGAAAACAGATACAGAGTCGCCACTTGGTCTTTAAGGAACCAAGAAACCTAATTTTGACTCACCCAAACGGATAAAGGGCACCGGCCCTTCATAACCAAAGAACTTGGCTCGGCGTTTTGGTACGAGAGAGGAAGGAGCCTTTGTCGCGACTAAAACACCCTCAACTCGCCCCATCTTTCGACGGGCCTCAATTAGCATCCAAATAATCATCTTATACTATGTATGGTTTGACAATTAATACTATGAGAGTATATTACATCACATAAGAAAATTTGAAATAGAAGATCTAAAGATAAGATATCATTCATAAGATCTAAGTCAAATATCATACAATGTAAAGTGAAAGATCACACAAATAAACCTAGAAAAAATCATCTAATCATGTATCAAGTAATTTGGCTTCCCTAATCTAAAGGGGACATGAATTGTTCTTGAAGCAAATAATCAAAGAAATAAAAAAAAAATGCTTAGCAAGTTATTATGATGTATGTTAATCTTTGAGGAAAGAAGATTTCTCAATCCCCGGGATGGATGAGAAAGGAAGACTAGATCAAGGGGGAGCATGAACGTGTGATCAAATTCATTCCATATAATCTCCTTAGATTAGGAGTTACAAAAATCCCAAATCTTTGCATGGATGCAATGTATGTATCTAGAATGTGCCAAGGTTGTAGTGTGCTTTGTGTTCATGGATTCCTAGAATGACTTAGAAGTCTAAAATGTGTATGAATGAATGAATCAAATCATCATGGGATATGTACGAATGTAGTATGAACTACTTCCTAAGACATGAACTAATTTGGAGTGGATATAAGCATCAAATCAAAGGGGGAAAGTAAAAGTGTGCTTGCTGTGAATAGTGGACAGAACAGTAACATGATCTTCTGAAAATTGAAACGAGGGGTTAAGAATGTTTTCAATGCATGATTTTTTTATGGAGATCTCCCTTATTGTGTCTTGAACACAACCCAAAAAGCCAATCTTTAATAACTATCACATATTGAGAGAAATCATATAAACAATAGAGGTCACTCAGAAACAGTGTCCCTACTGTCGACTGAAATGTTGAAACATCTTAGAAAATGAAAACAAATGATATAGAGGCCCATTTTATACAGACAGTTCCCTAAAACATTTAAGTTTAAGGGAAAAATAAGTTAGGACCACCCCTTTTGGAAAGGTGTTCTAAAAAATAAGTTGCAAGTCAACCAAGCTGCTGTGACAGAAGAGGCAGAATGTCTGGAAGGAATGTTTGTGTCCAAATGGACCATTTTCAAGTATTTCCAAGTCAAACCAAAAATCATGGGTGTTCTCTAATGCGTTAGGAAGACTTTCCAAGTGACCTTGAATCCATACATTGAGTATTGAGTTCTAGAGAAATCTTTGAACTCAGATCACTCACTGTTTTGACTCACTGTTTTGAAGATTTTGGGAAAACAAGGTTTAGCTCTTGAAATCAAAGTGAGGGTTTTAGAAAAGGGGGTTTTGAAATAGAAGTTTTGAAAGTATATTTTCAATACTCAATGAAGTATTGAGTACACTTAAAATGTCAACATCAAACTTATCATCAAGAACCCCCAAGATTGTTGGAGAGATTTATTTGCATTTGAACATAACTTCAAGGATACCTTGGAGGTATTGAAGTTATGATCATCATCTATCAAACATGTTTTTGAGGTCAAGAGCTACTATCCATAAGGATTCACTCACCTCAAACTTCATGTCATCATCTAGATGACGATGAACTAGTAAGTAAATAAAGAAAATAAAAAAGAAATGAGGTAAGAAGAGATGAACATTGCATAAACAAGCAAGTAAATAACAATTAATAGATGATGATCAATGTGATATTGGACTTGTAATTTGATGTTTCACTCATATGTGATGACATTGGACATGGAAGTAGCTTCATCTCTCTTAAATGCTCACTAAAATGGTGGTTGGGTGTATTGAATATGAAGTAAATAGGAGTAATGAAGTAAAAAACAAAGTTTAGAACTCACTTTTGTTTTGAAATCAAAGAAGAAAACTTCTTTTCTCTCTATCCTAACCTTATCTCTACAACTTTCTCTCCCAAAACTTTTCAAAGCTTACATGTGACACCCCCAAAATGAGAAGTCAAGGGGGGTTTATATAGGCCAATTTGGGGTGGTTTTGGGGTTTTAGAAGTGTTCCCATTGGCTCCAAACATCTGAAAACATAGAACTACGTCGTTTTGATTTTTAATTAATCAAAATGGAACCCCAAAAGTAATTGCAAAAACATACTATTCTGGAGGAGAGTGCCGCGGCAGCACTGGGCCTTTGCCTCGACGGAAATTGGACACTATCGTGGCGGCACTGCTCCTCAATCGTCTGGATAATCCTGTTTAGGCCCCCAGAGGTTCCGGTATTCGCGAAAAGGCCTTATTTCGTCCGAAATTCACAGAAAATGCATACAAACTCCAAATTGAGGTTGTGATATACCGTTGGAAAGGTAATGGAGTCTATTTTTCATAAAAATTAATTTGGGAATAGGTCACTTTGAAAAGTTTTGCAGTATTTGTGATAAAATCCGATTTGATCGCCTTTTTCGCCTTCAGAAATTCGCAATAAACTCGTTTTAAATCCAAAAATTATGTGTGATATGCCGTTGGAAAGCTATTGACCTCTAGTATCTATGAAAAATATTTGAAAATTATTGCAGTGCTCCGATTCTAAAGTCAAACTTTGGTCAAACTGGTCAAACCTGGGATTCCCGGGAAGTTCTAGAAATCTCTGGGAGCCCCCCAGGAGCTGACGTTTTCATTCAATTCGCTTTTAAAACCCATTTTAATACTTTCCACATGATCTAGAATGATCTCGGCGAATTTGGACGATTTTGGTCAAACTTGGTCAAACCTTGGTCAAACCTGGTCAAACCTTGGACTTTCCGGGAACTTCCGGGACTTCCGAGGGTCTCTGGGAGATGACGATTTCATCTGATTTTGCTTAAAAACTCATTTTCTTAATTTTCTTATGACATAGCATGTTTCTAGAACTTTTGCTCCAAATCTGGGAGTTTTCGGGCTTTTAGAGGCATTTTGGTCATTCTGAGCATTTTGAGAAATAGAATTAACTTCTAGGAGTCCTTTTGAGTTTTTTTCGATCATTGTGAACCACCAAGCTATGAGTCTCCTAAATCTGATAGCCGACAAAATGGGGTGTCTACAGTTTGCCCCTCTTTGGCATGAACTTGCGAGGCAACGCATATTGCAAGCGAGTGCCAAAGCTATGAAGAGACAGGTGTTGGGTTTGTGCCCTCAAACCACTACTTTATGTATGAGACATTAGCATTATAATATATGGATATCAGCTTTACATTTCATTGTGTATGTTTCTTTCATGAGATGATTGTTTTATCCTTAAGTATCATAGTAAGCAATTCGTGTGTGTATGAGATACACACAAGTGAGATACGAATTACTATTCTTTGATACTTAGAATATGTCACAGTGGATGATGAGACTGGATACCTCATCAGGTCTACACTGTAGCATAATTAACTACCATTGGATGGAGTGATTAATCTCAATCACTAGAGTGTAGCTCTTAGTTGATATGCTAGTGCTTATAGTGCATTGACGGACCTGAGCTTTCCTATTGACGCTTAAGGCTGTCAACAGTCAATAGGAACTCATAACTTGTATAAGGTACGTGTTCTCAATCTTGAGATGATTATGAACACAGACTATGGATATGGCTGCTTTGACTTACCAATCAGTGAGGTCTATAGAAGATCAACACCTGGGTATCTTGGGTATGTCATGTCTATAGGGTTGTGAACATATATTGTCAAGATAGAATCTACCCTCTGATTCAGAGTAAGCATTCCCTTGAGAATGTCATCAAGTTGATTACTGAGTACTGCAGTCTTGTTGATAAGAGTTATCAACATGTTTGGTAATCATGAGTAGTGAATGGGACTCAAGGAATACAAGAAGTAATCATGATTCAGGATGACAGTAACAGTTATCCGACTACCTGAATATGATTACGAATGCTGACGGTAGAGGGACATTAGTACACCATATAAGTCTAGTTATCGCTTCGGATATGTTCTTTTGCGTTGGAGTTCAGTTATCGTTTTATAGTGGAATAAACGTTAACTGACCAGTTAGTTAGTTTGCTGATCAAAGAGTTTGGTCATGGTAATTAACAAACTGGTCTGAGCCAACAATAAAGAGCCTAGGAGGTCCCACTCTTAGCTCCGCTAGGATGCTTGGAAAGACACTTGAGGAAGCTGTTAAGACAGGTTCGATCGATCGAAGTATGTTCGATCGATTGAAGTCAGCAGGTTCGATTGATCGAGAATGGTTCGATCGATCGAAGGTTCGATCGATCGAAGTCACTTCGATCGATCGAAGTCTAGGTCGGTTCTGGAAATCTATAAATAGGGCAGCTGCGTTCTGGAAGTAAGTGATCGTCGTTTTTATACGCAGAAGCTGCAGAAACTATCATAGTCTTCCCAAAACCTTCCTATCCTCTCTATTAGGGTTCCCACCAACCCTAGTCTTTCCGGCAGGCATCCGTAGGAGTCATAAGGGTGAAGATCATCTAGTGGAGGCTGCTGGAAGTTGAAGTTTCAGAATTGGGTTCAAGACACTAAGGTATAATTCTTGCACCCCTTGTACGCATCTATGGAATTGACAAGTAGTAGATCCTGGAATACCAAAAGTTTTATAACTTAACCTATTTCCGCTGCGCGTTTAAACTCTAATTTTAAACCACTCATTCCTTCAATTGGTATCAGAGCCACGCTCGTTTGGATCTATGGATGCGTTTTTGGAACCCTAGTTTTGATTTGCATGTTTATTTTAGAACTGTTTTCAAAACTGCATCGTCACAGATCTGTTTCTGCAGTGTTATCGTAGCAGATACAAAACTGTGATTGCATAGGATGCAAGGTGGGTTCGATCGATCGAACTTGTTTCGATCGATCGAACATTCTGTTCTCAATCGATCGAACTCGTTTCGATCGATCGAAGCCTTCTGGTGTTCGATCGATCGAATGGTGTTCGATCGATCGAATAGTGTTCGATTGATCGAGACAGATTCTCTGTCCAGGTGTTCTGTTCACAGTTGTAAGGGTTTTTTAAATCATACTTTAATCTTAAATTATTTCTGTAAAATTTTTAAATCATTCTGTGAAACAGAATGTTCAAGCGATTGAACAGTGTTCAATCGATCGAAGGTTCGAGCGATCGAACGGTCTTCGATCGATCGAACTGTGACAGAGAAGTAAGATGCTGTTTTAAGTTCTAATTCAGTATGTAAAGTGTTTATATACTGTGTGAATCAATTAAGTGTTCCAATAGTTACATATATTTGTTATGTATGTGTGGATGCGTGTACGACTAACCCTTTTGCAGCAAAATTAGTCGCTATCTCCCATGGCACCAAGTCGTTTAAATATTTATATTTAAATTGTTTGAGATTGGTGCATGTTGTAATTTATTAATGGTTTGGTTTTAAGGCGTATGTAAAGGGCGCTGCGGCTTCAATCCTACGAAAAGGAAAGTCGCACCGGTTTCCCTAGCCTTTTATTTCCTTTTTGCTATTTCTTTTTCCTAGATAAATTGTAAGCTTCAAAAGAAGCATAGGTCCAATGTAATAGAATTAGAAATTCCATGAAGATGGAGCAAGGAGTCGTTGTCCATAAAGATGGAGCCGGAGGCGACCAAACCAAGAAGGTGGATCTATGGAAATAGAGCCATGGGAGATAGAGGCATTGTTTGAATGCCTATATTTCATTTTAGTTTTTTGTTTTATGTGCTTGTTTTGTGATTGGCGTATAATACATTGTTGCATGCACTTAAAACAAGTTTTCTAAAATAAAATTCAAAAACCGTTTTTCAACACATTAGTAAACATTGGATGTTTATGGGTAGTGTGTGGAAACATTTTTCAAAAGCAAAATCCTTAATTTACTAAATCTAGTGGGAGAGGGTCTTATCAAATAACACCCACGATCTTCCATTAATGGTTCATTGTAAGATGAGTAGTGTATTCTGTGTCACCTCGCCAGGGGTGATCATTCCATACGGAGGGTACACTGCTCATTGGTTACTAGATATGAACTTCCTATGGATAGGATCAATCAGACGTGTTAGAGGGTGACCACCACACGGAGGCGCTACTTGAGACGATTGTGATTGGATCCTAGTTAATGGTACACACTAGCTAAGCTATGGATAAGGGATCCCACACGGGGCATTGTTCAGAAACTTAGAGATCAAATAGGTTCGGGAGTCATGGCTATTTTGCAAGAGTTGCATAGCGGATAAGTCATGATAAATCGAAAGATCGAACATTGACCACCACACGGAGGCTTTATTCTTTCGTTTCGATATTCCGGCGACTTTGTTTTTAAATAAGAGTTTTAAGGATTCTTTTATTTCAAACTGTCAATTCTGATATCCATATTTATTTTGTTTGTTTGATTTTCAGTAATCATAATGTCTGGATCTGCATTTAGTCCACTTGCCACCATACTCACTCAAAACAAGTTAACTGGAAATAACTACATTGAATGGAAACGTAACCTTGACATCGTTTTAACTGCGGAGGATCACATATATGTCCTCACCACCCCAAGCCCTGAAGAACCCGCGACAAATGCTTCAGCAGCTGCTAGACGCGAGTTCGACAAATGGAAGAAGTCGAATGGAATGGCCCGTTGTTACATTCTGGCCTCAATGGCTGGTGTGTTACAACACCAATTCCAAACGAACGATTCTGCCAGTGACATTATCACATCCCTGAAAAAGATGTTTGGGGAGCATGGCAGGCCTGCCAGACAGGTAGCCATGCAGAAGATAATGAGTGCAAAGATGTCGGAAGGTACTCCAGTCAAAGAACATGTTTTAAAAATGATTGGTTATTTAAATGAACTGGAGACCTTGGAGCCAACATCGATGCACAGACCCAAGTTGATATGATCCTCAACTCGCTGTCGCCATCATTCGCTCAATTCAAACTTAACTATAATATGAATCAAATGGATTTTTCAATGAGCGAATTAATGAGTTCTTTACTGGCAGCAGAAGGGGTGATCAAACCTGGGGGCAGCGTTTTAAACGTTGAGAAAAGCGCTTCTTCTTCCCGATCTACACCGAAAGGTAAGAAAGGAAAGAAGAAGGCTGGCACTGGTGGTTCAAGTGTTGGACCGGTCCCTAAGATTGCAAAATCTAAGGGAAAAGGTAAGGGCAAAGGGAAGGTGGGTGGCCAAGGCAAAGGAAAGTGTTTCCAATGCGGTGAGAAGGGCCACTGGAAGAGGAACTGTCCAGAATTCTTAGCTACAAGAGTTCAAGGTATGATTGAATCACATATGATTGAAGTAAGTTTTATTACGGATACTTCAAACACTTGGTGCATTGATTCTGGTGCGACTAACCATATCTGTAATTCATTGCAGGGGTTCAGATCAACCAGGAAATGCAGTGATGGGGAGATCATGCTTACTCTAGGTTCTAGCGCGACCGTATCTGCGGTTGCTATAGGAGTCGTAGTTTTATAATTTTCAGACAATAAAGTTTTGATTTTATCAGATGTACTTTACGTCCCTTTAATGAGACGTAATTTAATTTCAGTTTCTAATTTAACGAATAATGGTTATTCCTTTCATTTTGGAACTGAAGTTGTCATTAAAAGAAATAGTTCTTTTATATGTTCTGGTGTTAAATCAAATGGTTTGTATGTGATTACTCCCAATATTTCAAAAGATTCTTGTTTGGAACTTAATAACTCAGTGGTAACTTTACCATCTAAAAGAAAGGAACCTTCCACTAATCCAACAAGGCTTTGGCATATGAGGCTTGGCCATATCAATCTGAATAGGATTGGCAGACTAGTCAAAGAAGGGGTCTTAGGCGATTTGGTTCTCGAACCAATGGAAGTCTGCGAGTCTTGTTTGGAGGGTAAGATGACCAAAAGGCCCTTTCCTACAAAGGGCAATAGAACCAATGCATTGTTGGAATTAGTTCATACTGATGTGTGTGGACCAATAAATATTAGAGCAAGGGGTGGTTATGAGTATTTCATAACATTTACCGATGACCACTCTAGGTATGGATATGTATACCTAATGCAGCACAAGTCTGAAGCCTTTGAAAAGTTCAAAGAGTTTAGGGCTGAAGTGGAGAAGCAATCGGGCACACATATCAAGGCCATTCGATCTGATCGAGGTGGCGAGTACCTCTCTAATGAGTTTATTGATCACCTCGTACAGAATGGGATTCTGTCACACTTGACTGCACCTGGTACGCCTCAGCAGAACGGTGTAGCAGAGAGAAGGAATCGGACTCTTTTAGACATGACTAGGTCGATGATGAGTTATTCAGAGTTGCCATTATTCCTTTGGGGTTATGCTTTGGAAACCGCTGCATACATACTAAATCTAGTACCAAGCAAATCTGTTCCCAGGACACCACGAGAGATGTGGATTGGGCGCAAGCCTTCTTTGCAACATCTCCGGATATGGGGGTGTCCGGCACATGTGCTTAAAGGAAAGATGAGCAAGTTGGATTCTAGATCAGAAGTATGTTACTTTGTAGGGTATCCAAAGGGTACTTATGGATGGTATTTTTATGATCCAAGAGAACAGAAAGTGTTTGTTAGTACAAATGCTGTTTTCTTGGAGGATGATTATATCATGAACCATAAACCTAAGGGAAGGATAGATCTTAGAGAGATAGAAGGAGAGCCCTCAGTCCAACCCGCAGTTGATAACGATGAAAATCAAGAAAATACCACTTCTTCACCCATTTCCGCACCGGTACCTCGTCGTAGTGGGAGGATTATCAACCAGCCTGATAGATACATGTTCTTAGGAGAAGTTTTTGAAGCTGTCTCCATAGAATCTGAATCTGATCCTACCACTTACGAAGAGGCAATGGCTGATGTTGATTCAGCTCATTGGATTAAAGCTATGAAGGCTGAATTGGAATCTATGGATTCTAATCAGGTCTGGGATCTTGTAGAACTTCCAGCCAATATTAAACCCATTGGCTGCAAGTGGGTCTATAAGAGGAAAAGAGGATCTGATGGAAAGGTTGAGACCTTTAAGGCAAGGCTTGTGGCGAAAGGCTATACTCAGAGGGAGGGCATTGACTATGAGGAAACCTTCTCGCCGGTAGCCATGCTCAAGTCCATTAGAATACTCTTATCCATTGCTGCATGCCTAGATTATGAAATCTGGCAGATGGACGTCAAGACTGCATTCTTGAATGGCAATCTTGAGGAGGACATCTATATGCAACAACCAGAAGGGTTCATAGCTGGTCGGAAAGGTAACTTGGTATGCAAGTTGCAAAAGTCCATTTATGGGCTTAAGCAGGCATCCAGAAGTTGGAACATCCGATTTGACCAAGCGGTCAAGTCGTTTGGTTTCATACAGAATCTGGATGAGCCTTGTGTATACAAGAAATGTGAAGGGAAAGTAGTGGCTTTTCTTGTGCTTTACGTTGACGACATTCTACTCATTGGGAATGATGTAGCGGCGTTGTCAACGGTCAAGGTTTGGCTAGCTAGTACTTTCGATATGAAGGATCTAGGAGAGGCGAGCTATATTCTTGGGATAAAGCTCTTTCGGGATCGCAAGCGAAAGATAATGGGATTATCTCAAGCTGGTTATATCGAGAAAGTGCTAACTAGGTTTTCAATGGATAATTCGAAGAAAGTTTTGTTACCTTTTAGGCATGGTTTAGCGTTCTCCAAGGACCAGTGTCCAAAGACACAAGAGGAGAGGAATTGCATGGCAGGAATTCCCTATGCCTCGGCAGTGGGAAGTCTCATGTATGCGATGTTATGCACTAGACCAGATATCTGCTTTGCCGTTGGCATGGTCAGCAGGTATCAATCGAATCCTGGTCCAGAGCACTGGACAGCCGTTAAGCACATTCTTAAGTACTTGAGAAGAACTAAAGATTACATGCTTATGTACGGCGGTAGTGAGTTAATTCCAGTAGGATACACTGACTCGGACTTTATGTCAGATAAAGATTTGAGAAAGTCCACATCCGGACATCTCTTTACCTTGGGAGGTGGTGCTGTTAGTTGGAGGAGCATTAAGCAGAAATGCATTGCAGACTCAACTACAGAAGCTGAGTATGTGGTTGCTTGTGAAGCCGCAAAGGAAGCTGTTTGGCTCAAGAAGTTCCTTATGGAACTCGAGGTGGTACCAGCGTCGCTGTCACCTATTACGCTATACTGCGATAATAGTGGGGCAGTGGCTCAGTCCAAGGAGCCAAGGAACCACGGGAAGGGAAAGATCGTAGAGCGGAAATATCACCTAATCCGAGATATAGTTCAACGTGGAGATGTGACTGTCACCAAGATTGCCACCGCTGACAATCTTGCTGATCCGTTTACAAAGGCCTTACCACAGAAGGTCTTTGATCGTCATCTAGATAGTCTAGGTCTTAGATGTAGTTCTGAATGGTTGTGAGTGCAAGTGGGAGTTTGTTGGGTTTGTGCCCTCAAACCACTACTTTATGTATGAGACATTAGCATTATAATATATGGATATCAGCTTTACATTTCATTGTGTATGTTTCTTTCATGAGATGATTGTTTTATCCTTAAGTATCATAGTAAGCAATTCGTGTGTGTATGAGATACACACAAGTGAGATACGAATTACTATTCTTTGATACTTAGAATATGTCACAGTGGATGATGAGACTGGATACCTCATCAGGTCTACACTGTAGCATAATTAACTACCATTGGATGGAGTGATTAATCTCAATCACTAGAGTGTAGCTCTTAGTTGATATGCTAGTGCTTATAGTGCATTGACGGACCTGAGCTTTCCTATTGACGCTTAAGGCTGTCAACAGTCAATAGAAACTCATAACTTGTATAAGGTACGTGTTCTCAATCTTGAGATGATTATGAACACAGACTATGGATATGGCTGCTTTGACTTACCAATCAGTGAGGTCTATAGAAGATCAACACCTGGGTATCTTGGGTATGTCATGTCCATAGGGTTGTGAACATATATTGTCAAGATAGAATCTACCCTCTGATTCAGAGTAAGCATTCCCTTGAGAATGTCACCAAGTTGATTACTGAGTACTGCAGTCTTGTTGATAAGAGTTATCAACATGTTTGGTAATCATGAGTAGTGAATGGGACTCAAGGAATACAAGAAGTAATCATGATTCAGGATGACAGTAACAGTTATCCGACTACCTGAATATGATTACGAATGCTGACGGTAGAGGGACATTAGTACACCATACAAGTCTAGTTATCGCTTCGGATATGTTCTTTTGCGTTGGAGTTCAGTTATCGTTTTATAGTGGAATAAACGTTAACTGACCAGTTAGTTAGTTTGCTGATCAAAGAGTTTGGTCATGGTAATTAACAAACTGGTCTGAGCCAACAATAAAGAGCCTAGGAGGTCCCACTCTTAGCTCCGCTAGGATGCTTGGAAAGACACTTGAGGAAGCTGTTAAGATAGGTTCGATCGATCGAAGTATGTTCGATCGATTGAAGTCAGCAGGTTCGATCGATCGAGAATGGTTCGATCGATCGAAGGTTCGATCGATCGAAGTCACTTCGATCGATCGAAGTCTAGGTCGGTTCTGGAAATCTATAAATAGGGCAGCTGCGTTCTGGAAGTAAGTGATCGTCGTTTTTATACGCAGAAGCTGCAGAAACTATCATAGTCTTCCCAAAACCTTCCTATCCTCTCTATTAGGGTTCCCACCAACCCTAGTCTTTCCGGTAGGCATCCGCAGGAGTCATAAGGGTGAAGATCATCTAGTGGAGGCTGCTGGAAGTTGAAGTTTCAGAATTGGGTTCAAGACACTAAGGTATAATTCTTGCACCCCTTGTACGCATCTATGGAATTGACAAGTAGTAGATCCTGGAATACCAAAAGTTTTATAACTTAACCTATTTCCGCTGCGCGTTTAAACTCTAATTTTAAACCACTTATTCCTTCAACAGGTCTTTTGGAGGCTATTTATTTAGGATAAAAGCATTGCAAAAGATGCAATGACGAAAAAAATGATGTTAAGGTCAGTGCTGGTCGTGCTCTGCGTGAGCTGCCTACGTATCCCAAGGGGAATCAGACCAGGACGTAGTTCGGGACATAAACGAATAAATCACACATGCATGTACACAATAATCAGGCGGATGCTATGCTATATGAGATGTGATGTGAATTGTGTCATGAGCCCTATTATGTCTAGTGTTATGATCCTAGTATGAGCAGGTGCTGTGGGGTGTGCCACTCCGAGTGGGCTGGTGTTGCGCTAGTGTTTGCGACTGTGATGTGGTGGATGACTCGGATAAGGACATCAAGGTTTTGGAAGACTCTGGGTCTCAGGGTGAACTTCAAATAAGTGAAATAGATCAGATGCGCATTTTTTAGAAGATGACAGCTAAAGGTGACCGAGGGATCTTGCGATGAAAAATGGATAGATGAGAAAGCTCATGATAATCAGGAGACACGGAGCCGTGGAAGGACGGTGCTTCATTTTCAAAATCTGGATGCGGTCGATGTTTTGATTGTTCCTGATGGCCGATTTTTGGGAGTCGGTTCGTCTTTTGTTACTTTCTGCTGGGGGTAGTGGGAACTAGTATCTTTCCGTATCTGTCCTCGGGGGATGACGTAGGGTTCTCGGAGAATCTCTCTTTTCTTGATCGGGAACCAGGACCCATCTCTGAATCTCTCACGGTTGATCAATTCTTTCGGCGCTCAATCCAAGAGGGCCGGTCGGGGCCTCCGGGAATTGGTATCTTTCTGTTTCTGTCCTCAGGGGATGACGTAGGGTTCTCAGAGAATCTCTCTTTTCATGATCGAGAACCAGGACCCATCTCTGAATCTCTCAGGGTTGATCAATTCTTTCGACGCTCAATCCAAGAGGGCCGGTCAGGGCATCCAGGAGCTGGCATCTTTCCCTATCTGTCCTTGGGGGATGATGTAGGGTTCTCGGAGAATCTCTCTTTTCTTGATCGGGAGCCAGGGCCCATCTCTGAATCTCTCACGGTTGATCAAATCTTTGCGAAAAAGCTAATTCGGGCCTTCGAGAGCCAATATCTTCCTGTTTCTGTCCTCCAGGGATGATGTAGGACTCTCGGATAATCTCTCTTACTATTTCTTTAGTGTACCAGCCAAAAACCAGGATTCATTACTGAAACTCTCGTACTTGATCAAAATTTGTGACGGTCGTCCTGAAGCAGCTGATTCGGATCTTCGGGAGTCAATTTTTCTCAGTCTCTACCTACTAGAGGTAGCCTTGATGAATTTTGGATTGCTGGGGGTAAAACCTCATAAATCTTGGTCAAAATGGGCCACCGGGGCTGACCAGGGCCAGAAATGGGCTGAAAAGGGCCAAAATAGGTCAAAACGGGGCAAAACAGAGCAAAACGGAGCGAAGCGGGGCCTACGGGGAGCAGTGCCGCGGTGGCACTCGGCCACTGCCGCGGCAGCAGTTGGTCAGTGCTGCGGCGGCACTGGGTGGCCGGACCCCATTTGTGTATATCTCGGATTTTTGAGCTTTCCAAGCTCATTCTTGGCCATTTTGGGGCGTTTTTGGAGCCAAAATCCGTCAAAACGCAGCTTGTGCACGCTCTGGTGAGTAATCTTACCCCGTGGTTGGAATTTTGATTGGTGTTTTGGTTTGCTCTAATTTTCAAGAAGAAAGTTTAGTTTTCACTTCCATTTTCTTTGTAGATCCATGGCTTCGAGCTCGAGGAGACCGTCTAAGAAGGCCAATGAACGAATGAAAGCCGAGAGCCAAACCCCATACTTGATTTTACGGGACCCCCAACATCATCTTTCACCCACGGCTCTAGCGAGCTTGGTATGTGAAACTTTCGACAGTTTAGGACTATTTCCATGTATGGTGCTAGTTTTGTGAGCCGTAGTGTGCACCTAGAGATCGTTAGAAGTTTGATTTGTGCTCAAATGTTGATTTTGTAAAATTGGAGCTCGGGTCGTGAATAGTGATTTTGTGCATCATTTTTGTTGTCTTTGGTATGTGTAGGTGCCAGAAGTGACATTGAAGGGCCACGGTAGCCTCGCTCACGCTTTTCTGTGGTACACTCAACTCTCGCCTATCGTCAAAAGAATGGTAGACGATGCCGGGTTTGGCAGCTTTATCCGCCTGACTTTAAAGAGTAGCAATGATCTGGCACATTTTTACGCTCTGGCTGAGAGATGGTGGGACACCACCAATACTTTTCACCTGCCATTGGGTGAGATGACCATGACGCCCTTTGATTTCTCTATGATTACCGGCTTGAGGGTTGGCGGGAAATGCCTGATTCTGGACTACTTCTACGAGATTGACCCTGAGGCTGTCGAGATGTTGATTGGGGCTGGTCCCCCTAATCTGGAGAGGCACTGGTTTCCTTGTGGCTGGCTTTACCGGGCCTACGGCAGAGGGAATCACAACCTGAATAATTCTCAGCTTTTGAGGGTGTATCTTTTGTATGTCCTTGGCTGCTCGATCTTCGCGACACGGAATGACTAGGTGAGCTTGAGACTTCTTTCTTGCATGACGACCATTGGTGAGATCCCTTCTTACGACAAGGGTGGTGCTGCCCTGGCCCACCTTTACAAGCATATGGGTGAAGTTTCCCGGGGTGATGTCAAATCGACAGGGGGATTTTGGCGAGCTTGGAAGGTATGTATTGTATCTTCTTTTATCTTGTGGCTTTTTGATTTTTGTACTCTTTCTGATTTTCTCTTTTGTCTGTGCAGCTTTGGAGCTTTGAGTACCTGAAGATGTTAGCTCCTTCCCCTGTTGATGAATCAAGTGAAGACGAGGACATCATGGCTCTTGTGCCTTTGTTCCCACGAGGCTTGAGATGGCAGAGGGATGTTGTCAGGTAAAGAGTGGGGCTCACCGGATCGTTCTGCTCAGAAACTTCTTATCTGGCCTGACGGCTGCTAGTGTTGATTGGACACCTTGGGAGCACATTGCCTATACTGTCCCAAAGGAGATACAGGTGGTCAAACCTCTTTCCTCTTGCCGACTTCTGATGGAATGTACCGAGAGTAGGCAGTGGTTCCTCGGCGAGCGAGTGTCCCGGCAGGTGATTGGCGATTTAAGGTATCGCGTCCCTCATGATCCTCCTGCGATGGATGCTGGTGACCTTTCTGGTGATGCTTTGCTGGTACCGATGTTTGGGATCACTTTCTCTCTGAGATGGCTATGAGACTTACCGTGGCC
Source organism: Hydrangea macrophylla (assembly GCA_033977485.1). NCBI lineage: Eukaryota > Viridiplantae > Streptophyta > Magnoliopsida > Cornales > Hydrangeaceae > Hydrangea > Hydrangea macrophylla. The sequence goes on from CM066982.1 coordinate 55,033,334, forward strand.
GCTTTCTGATGCCCAACTTCCCACTCTTGGAGGTGAGTTTCTTTTACATTTTTGTCTCTATCCGTTGCCTATGGTTTTGACTCATCTTTTTCCTAACTTGTTTTGTGCCTATAGCTTCGCGAGATGTATAGGAGACAGATTCCCCCTGTTTCCTATCCTATCCCTCCTTGGGATTGGACCGTTAACATTTTGGGTACAGACGGATCCCCCCATGTTATGGAGGTGTCACGGGTTACGTGTGGGTATCCTACCCAGCCAGTAGGAGTCCTCAATGTCCCCTGGAGTTATGCTGAGGAGGGCCACGCCTTGGCGGCTAGCTTACGGTCTTTGGTTCTCACGCGAGACCATCGGTTATGTCTCTAATTTTGCGCTCCTTAAGGTTATGAGGTTCTAATCCTAATTTTGCCCTTGACAGATGGATGGTATACGGTAGTTTGCCACCAATCAGATGGCGTCCTTGGTAGGTTTCTGACTCGACTTTATTTTTGTACTTTTCATTATTTCCCTACTGATTGCCCTCATCTTATTTGTGTGTGCAGTACCGTGGGGGTGGCATTGGCTTATCGAGGACTGGACCGAGGTGCAGAGGTGGTAGGAGGAGGCCATCGCCGACATACACTCCGGGTGGTCCGACAGAGGATGAAGAAGAGGAGGACTGAGGCCTCCTAAGCGGGGATTTTGTTTTATTTCCATTTCGTGTTTTCGATTTGGTTGTACTAGTGAATGATGTGACTATTAGAACAATGTTTAAGACAATGTGTAGGATGATGTGTGGGCTAATTTGTGACCTTTTGGCAGAGTGCGATGATGTTTTGCCTTTTAGGCCGGATAGCTTCTGGTTTGAAGGCGCAGTTGTGTGCTTGCTTTGATTTGGTGATTGTGTGACGATATACATATCTGTGCACTTAAGATTCTGTGATTGTTGATGTTACTGCGATGAGCAGTCTTATGATAGTGAGTGTGTTTGCCTTGTAGGTAGGATAGTCCGTGAAACGGGGAGGTGCTGCCGAAATTTTGAATTTTGCTAGAGCCGCGACTGAAAATATGGCTTTGTATGATCCCGCTCAACTCACAGCTTCGCTGAACATGACAGATGGTGTGGAACGAATCAACCTTTTTAGCTATGGCTTGACCGAGCTATTCTCTCTTCGCCAGATGGCTTTGAACGCTGAGTTCATGCGTGCTGCTATTGTCCACTAGGACCCGGTGAACCATGTCTTCAATTTTAATGGCCTGGAGATATGCCCCCTGTTTGAGGAGTTCTATGCTATCCTTGGCTACGATTCTGATTCTGACCTGATTCTCCCTTCTGCTGATACCCCCAGTCCTACGCGAGGCTTGGCTGAATATCTGAATTATTCCATTACTATTTCCCGCCAGCTGATTCATGGTGAGGTTCTTGATATTGCTTCCATCATCGCCCGGTATGCTAGTCCTGGGAGCCCTAGCGTATATGACGCCACTCGCTGGGCCGCTCTGATATTGTGCATGACTTCACACTTTCTGTTCTCGAGTGCTTCTATCGACTTGGTGCACGTGTGCCTTGGGTTGAAACATAGCAGGAATCCCATGGCCATGGTTCTGGCTGAAACCCTGAATGGTTTGGATCGCGCTTCCAATCAAGGAACGCTTCTACTTTCTGGGGCGCCTTTGGTGTTACAGGCTTGGCTCTACGAGCGTCTCCAATTATGGACAGGTAATGTGCCGCCAATTTATTTTTGCAGAGCTATGCTTCACCCTCATTATACTTCTGCCGATTGGGTGGGCATGATGGGTGCTTTATCTGAGGTTGACATTTGCTGGATCGTGAGGCGTTGGGGCCTTTATGCTGTGACCACTAGTCTCGGGGATTTCCAGAGAGTGTGGCTGATGGGTCTGAGAGAAACCTCCTTCTATCATCCTCGCCGATTGGCCAGACAGTACGGGCAAGTTCAAGAGGTTCCCCGGGGGTTTATTGAGAGGGTCTTTGCTTCCAGAGTCAGATCCACCACTATTGCTGCTTTCATCAAGGGCTGGGCCGGTCGAGCAAGAGCTTATTTCTAAAGACATTTGAAGAAATAAATAAGAAAACAAAAGTAAAACTAGGCTTGACTGATTCTGCTTCTTTCCTCCAAGTGTCTTTGACATTCGTGATTGCTTTCCGAAAGAACTTTTCGTGTTTTCATTTATTCCTGCTTATGTAATATTCGAAGTTTGTTTATCGGTGAACCTTGGTTACTTGGAAAACCTTATTTTATGCATTTGGTTTTCTGAAAATATTTGTAGTATGATTTTGATCAGATGTTTGCTTTTGGTACTTATCTGGGCACGCTAGGACGATTAGAGGCAAACGAGGTGGGTGGCCGAAGTTTGCCCCTAGTTTGGGATATGTATGGTTGTGAGGCAAACGAGGCGGGTGACTGAAGTTTGCCCCTGGTTTGGGATATGTATGGATGTGAGGCAAACGAGGTAGATGACCGAAGTTTGCCCCTAGTTTAGAAGAGGTTTAAACGAGGCAGGTGGCCAAAGTTTGCCCTTAGTGTGGAGGGTGATTCCTGGGTTATGGTAAGGACCGCGAATTTACACTCATAATTTTACCTAGGCACCAGTTAGGTGACCTAGTGAGCTCTTTTCTCTCTTTTTGTTATTGCTCACTTTGGATTTAACTCTAACTTTTGCCTAGGCGTCCTTTCAGATTTTCAACCTAGCGAGCCATCCTTCTTTTCTCTTTTTTTTTTTGAAAGTCTGCCTACGTACCCCTGAACGGGGATCAGGTCTAACGTAGTTCGGGCCAAAGCTTGAAAGAAATTGGGCTATTTTTGTGGGTGGAGTGACCGAACCGATGTGGTTGTCTACGTATCCCCGAGAGGGAATCAGGTCGAGCGTAGTTCGGGCCAAAGTTTTAAAAGAAAAGGGGTTGATTATGATGGTGTCGACCGAACCGATGCGGTTGCCTACGTATCCCCGAGTGGGAATCAGGTCGAGTGTAGTTTAGGCCAAAGCTTGAAAGAAATCGGGCTATTTTTTTGTGGGTGGAGCGACCGAACCGATGTGGTTGCCTACATATCCCCGAGTGGGAATTAGGTCGAGCGTAGTTCGGGCCAAAGTTTTGAAAGAAAATGGTTTTGGGGAATGGTCAAGCATAGTACTTTTTGAGGCGATCCATGTTGATTGGTTCTTTGAATTCAACGCCATCGAGGTCCATGAGGTAGGTTGCTCCTCTGGAAAGGATAGTTTTGACGATATCAGGGCCGACCCATTTCGGTTTGAACTTTCCGTGTGGATCAAAGATCGGGGCTCGCAATTCCTTAAGGACAAGGTCACCCTTGACAATTTTCCTCGGACGGACCCTTTTGGTGAAAGCACGGGTTATCCTTTTTTGATAGATTCGGACATGGTCGATTGCCGCCAGGCGCTTTTCATCTATGAGAGCCAATTCTTCGTACCTTTCCCTCAACCAATCTGATTATGAAATTTCACATTCTGCCATTATGCGCATAGACGGTAGTTTTATCTCGACTGGAAGTACTTCTTCCATTCCATATACTAGTGAGTAAGGAGTTGCTCCTGTGGACGTCCTTATCGATGTTCTGTATCCCCAAAGTGCGAACGGTATCTTTTTATGCCAGTATTTGTAGGTATCGACCGATTTCTGCAGTATGGCCTTGACATTCATGTTTGCAGCTTCGACTACTCTATTGGTTTGTGGTCTATACGGTGATGACTTGTGATAAGTGATTTTGTATTCCTTAAACAGATCTCTGATTTCAGCTTTGAAATGACTACCATTATCTGAGATGATCTCATGGGGTACTCCATAGCGACATATGAGGTTCTTCTTGATGAACTTGGCCACTTCCTTGGCCCCCAACTTGCTGTAGGATGCGGCTTCTACCCATTTTATGAAGTAGTCGATGGCCACCAAAATGTATCGATTTCCATTCGAGTCTTTCGGAATGATTTCACCGATGATATCGATTCCCCAGGTTGAGAATGGCCAAGGTGAGGTCATGCTGTATAGAAGGGATGGTGGTACATGCATCATGTTTGCATGGATCTGGCACTTGTGACACCTTCTTACGTATTGGCAACAATCTTTCTCCAATGTTGTCCAGTAGTACCCTTGTCTTACAATTTTCTTGGCCAGCATGTGACTATTCATGTGCGGGCCGCATACCCCCTCGTGTATTTCCTCCATCATTCTTCTGGAGTTTTTTCCAAACAAGCAAGTCAGGTTGTGACCATTGTACCCTTTCTTCAACAATTTCCCACCGCAAATGATGAATTGCGCTGCGAGTCTTCGAATTTCCCTTTTGTCTTTCTCGGTAGACTCTTAGGGGTACGTCCCCTTTTCTATGAAGTTCCAGACATCCTGATACCACGGTGTTTCATTCTCTTCTTCTTCGATTGCGGCGACTATGTTGAACGAAGGCTCGTACCTTTGCTCAATTACCAAAGGCATCATCCTGACTCCCACAGGAATTTTGATCATGGAGGCTAAGGTAGCCAATGAATCTGCCAGCTAGTTCTCTTCCATAGGCAAGTAAAGGAATGCGATGTTCTTGAATTGCCTCTTAAGTTGATCGAGATGATCATGATAGGGCTTTAACCTTTCTTCTTTTACTTTCCATTCTCCTCTAGCTTGTGATATAATGAGGTTTGAATCCTCGAAAACATCCAGCTTCTGAACTTTTAGTTCTATGGCTGCTTCCATCCCCAGAATACATGCTTCGTATTCAGCAGTGTTGTTGGTGGAGTTATAATTGAGCTTGACTGCCAGCTGAGTGTGGTCTCCACTTGGTGATACTAGAATCATTCCTACTCCGTATCCTTTCATGTTGGCTGCTCCATCAAAGTACAACTTCCACTGTTCTTCCTTGATTTCCATGATATTTTCGTCCGGAAATGGAAAGTCCCCACTTTCTTCAGAGTCAACAGCGTGCTCTGCGAGATGCTCAGCTATGGTTCTCGCTTTTACCGATTTGCTTGTAACGTACTTGATATCGAATTTGGATAGTAGAAGTAACCAACGGTATATACGACCAGTCAGGGCGGGTTTTTCGAGGAGGTATTTTAGAGGATCCATGTGGGATATGAGCACAACCGGGAAGGCCAACATGTAGTGCCTCAGTCGGCGATTGCACCAAACCAAGGCCCAACAAGTTTTTTCAAGGGTAGAGTAGTTGAGCTCATACCCAGTCATCCTCTTGCTGAGGTAATATATGGCTTTTTCGAAGTGGCTTTCTTCTCCTTCTTGGGCTAGCATGCAACCCATGGCATTTTCAAAGACAGATAGGTAAAGGAATAAGGACTTATGAGGAGTGGGTGGTGAAAGGACAGGCGGATTTTGAAGGTAGGCTTTTATTTTGTCGAAAGCGGCTTGGCATTGGTCATCCCATTGGAACTTTTCTCCTTTTCTTAGCAATCGGAACAAAGGATCGCAAGTAGCTGTGAGTTTGGAAATGAAGCGGCTGATAAATTGGACTCTTCCGAGAAACCCTCTCACTTCTATTTCATTCCGTGGTGGTGTCATTTCTAGGATTGCCTTGATCTTAGAGGGATCTACCTCTATCCCCCTTTGTGTGATGAGAAAACCCAGGAGCTTACCAGAGGTCACACCAAAAGTGCATTTCTTAGGATTCAATCTCATCTTGTATTTGCGCAACCTCTCAAAAAACTTTTCCAGTGCCACCAGGTGTCTTTCTCTGTCCTTGGACTTCACGATCATGTCATCTACGTACACTTCTACTTCCTTGTGAATCATGTCATGCAGCAGAGTGGTGGCAGCTCTTTGGTAGGTTGCCCCAGCATTCTTGAGTCCGAAAGGCATTACTCTATAACAGTAGGTTCCCCAAGGGGTGGTGAATGTCATTTTTTCCCGATCTTCTGGCGCCATTAGAATCTGATTGTACCCCGAAAAGCCATCCATGAATGACAGTAGCTCATGTCCTGCAGTGTTATCCACCAAGACATCAATGTGGGGAAGCGGGAAGTCATCCTTGGGACTGGCTTTATTTAGATCACGGAAGTCGACACACACATGAACTTTTCCATCTTTCTTGGGGACTGGCACGATATTGGCAACCCATTCCGGATACTCGGTGACAATGATGAACCCTGCCTTGAATTGCTTCTCCACTTCTTCTTTAACCTTGAGTGCCCATTCTTGCCTCATCCGCCTCAGTTTCTGCTTGACAGGTTTAGAATTGGGAGGAGAGGAATATGATGTTGGACAATGTCGGGATCGACCCTAGGCATGTCCTCGTAAGACCAAGCGAAAACATCCTTGAATTCTTTTAGCAAGAGAGTTAATTTTTCTTTTTCTTTTTTATTAAGAGTTGAGCTAATTTGCACAATTTGTGGATTATTTGTTTTACCTAGGTTAACCGATAAAGTATCTTCGATTATTTCGTAAGTAGGTGGTTTTTCAATTAGTTGCTTAAATTCGATTATGAGATCCTCGGAGGGATCTGTGCATTCACAAGCATTAGACACAGAGGAGTAAGCAGAATCATCTTTTATTTCATTCATGACAGGTGAAGTGATTACATTGGACAATGGTGGGCTTACAGCAGCCGACTCTGGTATAGACTCGATAATTGGCAGTACAGACTCTGGGGGAACAGGGGATAGGGAGACACAGACAGATGACTCTACAGCCTGGTTGCTCAGACCCTCCTCGGTTGGCTTGATCTGATCATCTTGGCTCTTGGCCCTCTTTTCTTCCTTCTTTTCAGCGAATCCCTCCCATATTTTCTCGATGGCTTTAGTGTCCAGGTACTTCAACCAGTCTTCCTCCGGGGTTTTCACAACTTCTTCAGGATAGAACGGATCTTGATAGGGGGGCCTTTCACAGTCGGCGAAGATTTCAAGCCCGGGGTGCCTTCTTCCAGTGGCTTGATGGATCTAGGGTTCTGGGAACCCAAAGTAGGGGAAATCATCCCCTTCTTTGATGAATTGTCCATTCAAGGTCTTGCGGTATGGTGGGAGACCCTTTACTCTTTTCTTCCATGGCCTCTGGAGTTCGACGTCTTCTTTAGTGGGCTTGTACCCCAACCCAAAAGTGCCTTGTTTCCCTTTGATCTAAGGGAACTCCCGAATTCCTTGCTAGCGTCAGCCCAATCCCATTCCAGGGAAGTAGTTCATTTCGCGGACAATATTGACAACTGCGGAGTGAATCTCGGGGAACCTGCCTTCATCATTGATCATGTGGACTTCTTCCATGAAGAATCCCCCGATTTCTCCTTCTTCTAGCTCAGGTATTTGGACTTCGAAGATGGGAGCGTAGTTTGGGAAAGCTTCATTACCCCAACTATTGCCGAGGATGATTTTCACCTCCTTCTCATGAATGTACTTGATCATATGATACACAGTGGATGATACGGCTTTGTTGACATGCAGCCAGGGCCTTCCGATCAACAAGTTAAACGAGGCAGGTATGTCCATGACTTGAAAGACTTCAGTGCTCACCAAAGATCCTACCCGGATTTGGAGAGAAACAGTTCCCATCACATTTTTCTTGGTGTTATCGTAGGCCCTTACGGATTGTACAGATGGTGTGATGTCAAGGATATTGACCCCCAAGGCGGTGGCAGTCCTTAGGGCACAAACTTATAAGGCAGAGCCTGTATCAACCAAACAAAATGGCACCTGTTGTCCCTTACATCCAATAGTGATGTACAATGCTTTGTTATGTGCAGATCCTTCTGGTGGCAGGTCTTCATCAGAAAGTGTAATGATTGGGTTAGGGGTAAGTGCGCTCAAGAAAGCCACCATGTCTTCCGGTGCGGCGTCAATGGGGACCTCTATTCCAGCCAGGGCATTCAACATAGCTTGCCTATGCTTGTAGGATGTTACCATGATGTCCCACATCGAGAGATGTGCTTGGATTTTCTTCAACTGCTTTATCAACTCATTGTCTTCTTCGATGATCTCATCCATTTTCCCCTTTCCCTTGTCTTTGATCGGACTTTTTTCGGTTGCTTCAGTAGTAGGCTGATGAGGCTAATAATGACGGCCTGACCTAGTCAGATGATCAATTTCGGCAGGGGTAGGCCGTTCTATAGTCCCATCTTCTTTGAATCAGTCGCAATCTGTTCCCACAAATGGTTTCTCTGGCTCATTCCAGATAGAAGCATCGCTTTCATTGTCGGGATCATACCATTTGAGATCTACTACCCCTAGATCATGTTCTTCCAAGAAGAATAGGTCTTGTTCGTCAGCCAGCTGTTGCTGCCACTCGTCATCCCCTCCGTCAATCAGATGAATTCCCACAGATTTGGGATGTCAATGAGGGGAAAGGTTGACCTACAGCAGTGATATAGGTAGCAGGGTTGAAAGATACATGGTTGGACTCAATGAGGTTGATGTTTTGGTGGTTCGGTAGGGGATTTTGAGTGACATGGGGCTGCTTTGGAGGTGGCTCGATGATATTTTGGTCAATGAGGTCTTGGATATCATGGCGGAGGCGCATGTAATCATCAGTGTTGTAGCCAGGGGCTTGGTGGTAGGTGCATGTTTTGGACATGTCACAGTTTGGCGGGAGCGGGGTATTTCGTGGTTGGAGTAATTGGAGGTGGCCCTTTTGAAGGAGGCGATCTAAGGCTGAAGAGAGGGGGATTTCTAGTTTGGCAAAGTTGCGAGGAGGCTTCCTAGGGAAAGAGCGATTGGAGGAATTAGCTTGGTTGAGAGGTTGGTATGGCCTAGGAGGGTAAGCCATAGGTTGACTGCTAAGGGCATTGACATCCGGAGGATTGCGGGAGTAGTTGGGCCTTTTTGACTGACTCGGAGGCTCTTCTTTTTTGATCTTTCCTTCCCTTATGGCATCTTCAAATCGAGTCCCAACTTCAAACAGCTCTTCAAAAGTGGAGATGGACTAATAAAACATTTTTTCATGGTAAAGCGGTTGCAGATTCTGGATTAGCATTCTCACCTGTTCCTTTTCAATCGGCCGGTGGGTCATTTGGGCCACTTTATTCCTCCATCTGCTCAGAAACGCAGCGAAGGATTCATTGCTGTTCTGCCGAGTAGTTTCCAAATCCCTGATGGTGACGTCAAGTTCTTGGTTATAGGAGTAGTGATCAACGAATACCCGAACTATGTCTTCCTATGCCCGAGTTTTGGAAGCTTCCAAGGTAAGGAACCATGATAGTGCAGACTTTGTGAGAGTTTGTGGGAACAACATTGCGAGGTGCTCGTGGGTACAAACCATAGATTGGAAGATGCTCATACATAGCTTTACATGGCTCTTCGGATTTCCGGTCCCATCGAATCGGTCAATGGCAGGCATCTTGAAGTTTTTCGGTAGCTTCAGCTTAACAGGCTCAAAAAGGCCTTCCAAGTCCAGCATGTAATCATCAATCCCTTTGCTTTTCCTCAGTACACTTTCTAGCTTGTCAACCTTATCCATTTTCTCTTGGAGCTTCTTTTCATATGCAAACGGTGGGATCCCTTAAAGCCAGTCTTCCTCCCCGTTATTCTCATTTGGGGGCAGTTCAAACCCCGGTGGTGGAAACCCAAGCGGAGGTTGCGGCCGCTGCTGCTTCAATTCTTCCATGAACTTTAGAACTTGGGCTAGGCTGTCAGACTGCTGGCTTATGGTTGCTCCCAACTCGGTAACCTTATTTTCTAACTCTTCTTGATTCATGCTGAAGTAAGTTGTCGGACTGATTCTGACCAAACGATTATCTGAACTCCTGACCCATGACGAGGATCGCAGCTGCTGACTTCGGGAATCTATACTAACCTGACAGATTTCGAGAGGACTAGATCAGATTTTGACAGTGATGACTTTAGACAGACATAGACAGTGATGTTTAACAAACGTGGACTGACTTGTGTAAGAATGGTCGAGACAGTGCGTTCAGATTGATGGGAATGGTGTATGCAAATGAGACAAGCACGCGGATGTAAGCCCTAATATATATGATGCTCCTATTTCTAACATATAGCAGTTAAACAATTAAGGTCCTAACCATATAGAGTGTGCCAACCTTACTTTCCAGTACGATCACTGATGTTGTCAGAATCAAGATATAAAAAGTATACTTTACTTTTCTAAAGATTTGCAGTGTGGAAGTAAAGGTCGAACCCACAGAGATTGATTAACTACATCGACTTAATTTTAAAACCTAACTTTAGTTAATTATGAAAACGGATTTTGATTTGGTTTGAATTAAACTACTAACAAATAAAAATAAATCTAAACTATGAAAGCAATTAAAAGTGTTTTAAGTAATGTTTAAGGGAACCTAAGATTGCAAATCCACCACTAGCTTCATAATAAGGAATATTTATGAATTACTTTAGCTTACTAAGTTGGATGATTATGGGGAATTGTAGCTACAAGCCCAATTCCTCCGACAAGAAGATATTCATGGTTCAAGCACCAACATAATCCATCTTCGGTTAGCACGAATTATCCCACACTAAACTAGGGTTGTGACATAATTCGTCTAATCTAGGCATGGATTATTCGGATACTTGATAGCACAAATCAATAAAGCACCATCACATGTAAATGATCTAAACAAGCACAGTAAGAATAGATCATTGAGCACATCACAGTCAAAATAGATCTAAGACAAGAATAAACTTTGAAAGCAATGATTTAATCAATAGAAGTACGATTTATTTATAAAAATCCTCGGAACATGTGACTGTCATCCATACATAATAAAACTAAAATAAAAACATAAATAAAACCATATTACTTGGCTAGGGTTTCATTGAAACCCTAGATCTAGAGTTTAGTTGTCCATAGAATTGATGAATAGCAAGAGGTTGATAGAGGAGGCCATGTGAATCCTTGGTCTTCTTCTTCTTCTCCTTGCTTTCCTCTCTTCAAAAATGGCTGAAAATAATGTATAATATGGCTGTATATTGATGTGTATAATAGTGTGTAATGATTTGTATATCTAAAGTTGATTTAGAATAGGATTTGTATAGAGTTTGGAAGGATTTAGGAAGCTTTCCTAAGTCAAATCGCGCTAAAACTGCTGTTTTTACGTTTCTGGACGTATTTAACCAATTCGGATCACACAGGGCTCTTCAGGGCTTCAAAATACACAAGTTTGACTTTTTCAAAGGGTCGCTCGCGCGGGTCGCTCCAGCGACCTGGGCATTTTCCAGAATTTTCTCAGATTTTTCGCTGCTCTGCACCACTTTCGTAGAATTGCGATAACTTTTGACTCGGACCTCAGATTGACTCACCGTTTGCGGCCACGCGTCCGTTACTCGAAGATATATATTTTATATCTCTGGAGAAATTTCTCAAATCTGAAGTATTACTTGTCAAAAATGCAATTTTCCGAGACTGTTACAACATTCTTCCTTCACCGGAACCATCTTTTAAGCCCAGAATGACTTCCAAAGCCACTAATCATTGGATTTTTGTGCATTTTCATGTTAAAGCTCCAAAATCTACAAAATATAGAATACCTATTAAAAATCACTTAATAATTACATGAAATGGGCTAACAAAGCGTATTTTTAGGACTATAAACGACAACTATTCGTCGCCGATCACACCCCCAAACCTACTCTTTGCTAGTCCTCGAGCAAAGAAAAACATAAAACTAAATACTACTATACTTAAAAATCCTAACTCACTGTCGCAGGCAACGCGATTGCATTTAGCATATGCAACAAGCCTTTTAAACCTCTAGGTGTCCCTAGTCGGACGAGTGAAGTCTCGTGAGGGTTCTCGTCAACAAGTCACCCACAACCATCTTTATTAACTTATAAATTCAAAAACTTTTATTAAAAATGAAAAACATAATATTCAATACTCCTTATTATAAAACAATGATTCGAAATAGAATAACGAACAAGAAGAAACGGAATCAAGCGTCCACTTAAATCATGAAAAACAATCCCAAGCACATGCATCGTATAAATCAATAGAGTTTCTCATAAAATTGCACGTGTGTGATATGGTAGTCAAATGAACACGCGCATGTCATTAACTTGGAATATAACTCGGATGACCATCTAACTATGTCTTGACTACGAATCTCACAATGTCAATTACACTCTCAAATGAAACACTCAGAAACAGGTGTAATTTTTCTAATATATGGGAGCAAAGGAAATATATTTTCAAAACGATAAACGCTCACATATGACTCGAAAAAGACGCACGACACGAAAGAACAGTAGTCTCATGGATAGGATGCCAACAATCAAGAAAAATTAATCATGACCATGTTTAATCCCCCTCCCATCGTTTTTATATCCAAACCATATTTTCTAGGATCAAATAGGACTTTTCAAAGGTTGTAATGTGGCTCAGGCAATGAAAAAGGATAGAAATGATTAATTAGGTAGTTTTCAGAATGGCATTGTAAGGCATGTTCGATCTCTTTCATTCTTCTTCTACAAACTTTCATCTTTTCTTTCTCTTCATTCCTTTTCATTCATTTTTCTTCTTTTCTTTCATTTTTTTTTTCAACCTTCCTCTTCTTTATTTTTTCTTTTCTTTATTCTTTTTCTCTATTCTTTTCCTTCCCGTTGCTTTTGAGACGAATATTCAATAAATAACAAGGCAACCACCCCAACATCAACTTATTTTCTTCTTCTTCTCAAATGACACATCGCCTTACCACCACTAAAAGTTGATCAATCTTTTAGTGATGAACTTCAAGTTGGCCAAATTGGAGCAAAAACAGGATAATGGTAATTAAAGAAAAAAAACGGCATTTTAATGGCTCAAAGGGCGAACTAAGAAAATTTATCATTTATCGGTCGGCAGTAAACAAAGAAGGCCTAAAATCATGTCCTATGGTTATATGGTTCTTCAATATTTACGACGGAAGATTATTTAGCATGGTAACAAATATTTTAACTTGACTATCAACCAAAACAAGAATAATGAGACTAAACAACAAGTAGATGCGCTATTTCAATGAAATTCGACAAACACAATGTATTTATAACCCTCAAAACAGAAAAGATAGGCTCAATAGCTCACTGGGTTTAGTCTCCACCTTGTGTTATCTAGAAATCCGAATCATATTATAGTTCACATCAAACATGTATTCAAGCGACTACGTGCAGTGCATAGGTTAGTGTGCAAATCTATGATATAAAACTACGATTCAAACAATACATAACTTAAAACGTCATATCATAATTTCAGCAAATGTTTAATCACATCTTCTCTGGTTTACCATTCTATAACAATTCAAAGTTCTCTAACAAAAAGTATCAAATTAATATTGCAAAAACGTCGGTAATCATCATTTATTTAAACACACTTATTTCAAAATTTTCAAAATTAGTGCATAATATATGCATGTGTGTGCATACCCCCAAACCTAAACCTTTCATTGTCCCCAATGAAACAATAAATCGAAAGAAAGGGAAGTACGTAAGAAAGGAACGATAATACCTCGATCTTGACAAGCCTAGAACAGGTGAACACAAAGGAATATGGCAATAAAATTCAATGTTACCTGTTACTTCTTAACAAAAGAAAATTAAACAGACAAAATAATAAAAACAGCTAAAAGAATTATAACTTAGCTAAACGAAACTAAATAAACTATAAGAAGAAACAAAACTATGAAGACAACACGAAAATAAACTATAAAAGGAAATAAAACCTAACCAGAATTATGAAAACAATTAAAGACTCGATCTAAAAGTACCTAAGAAACAAAAACAGAAAAGTAAAAACTATGCGACAGGTGTGGGAGGAAGATATAAGAAAATAAAAGAAGAAAATGCAGAAATGGGGGGTCGCGCGAGCGACCGTCGCGTGCGCGAATCCCCAGCGAGGTTTTTTTTTTTTTTTTAACAATAAATCTCGCGCGAGCGAGACTTCCTCGCGCCCGCGAGATCAGGCACGAGCAGAACCTGAGATATCAAACAAAAAGAAAACAAGAAATTTCACTAAGGCACATTCTCGCGCCAGCGGACCGCGCGAGCGAGGCCTCGCGCGAGCGGGTCGCGCGCGCGAGATTGGTTTTTTCCATTTTGTGGCTAAAATTATGTATATAATATTAAAATAAATTAATTCTGACCCCCAAACCTGTTCAAAAAACTCTAAGACTGACCAAAACGACTCAAAAACATCCAAAAATCAAAGAAACAGACGAAAATCAAGCTTGGGTTGCCTCTCAAGAAGCGCTAACTTTTACGTCTTCAGCTAGACCATTCTAGCTCAAGAATCATGGAGGCCATAACTCGGACTGTGAACCCTGTAAGATGTCAGGAAGAGCCCGATGGTAAGTTGAAAGCATGTCGCTTCGAATTAATTCAATCGATGGTTCATCCTGATTATATTCAAGTCGATTTTTCACCTTTCGAGTAAATTCATCGTTAGAGTCTGTTGTATTCAAATTCATTTGCTCATCACTCACCGTATTATTCCCCTCATTGCTATTTATTATTTTATTAGGTTCAACAGTTCTTCTAACCACATTACCCTCAACACTTAAGTATTCATCGTCCTTTGGAGGTTGATCAGCTGCATTAAAAACATTTAATTTTAATTTCAAGTTCCCGAACGACACTTTCATTACCCCTGTTCGACAATTGACACGTGCGTTGGCCGTGGCTAAGAATGGACGACCAAGAATAACAGGAGTGTATTTTCTAGCATCTAGCACCGGTTCGGTGTCAAGGACCATAAAATCAACGGGATAGAAATATTGATCAACTTTTACTAGGACGTCTTCGACGATTCCTCTAGGTATTTTGACAGAACGATCCGCTAATTGAATAGTAGCGGCCGTAGGTTTAAGTTCACCTAGACCTAGTTGTTTATAGACATGATAGGGTAAGAGATTAACACTTGCACCTAAGTCAAGGAGAGCCCTATGAATGATAGTATCACCTATGACACATGAAATCGTAGGCGTACCTGGATCTTTATATTTTGGAGGAGCGTGTTGGAATATAGAGCTTACTTTTTCCGTGAGAAAGACCTTTTTAGGAGTATGACTCCGTATTTTGCGCTTTTGAGTACAAAGGTCTTTTAAACATTTAGCATAAGCGGGAATTTGTTTAATAGCGTCGAGGAAAGGAATATTAATTTTAACTTGTTTGAACACCTCGAGTATATCTTCCATTTTTGACCCTTTCTTAGTAAGATGTGACGGTCCCTCAACGTTTGGTGGATATGGCATTCTTGGAATATAGTTTGTTGGGGCCGGTCCTTTATCTTTTTGAATTCTACTCGTTCCCTCACCCTCCTTATTCAAATTTAAGTTAATTTTCCCATCTTTCTCACTCTCATTTGGAATCTCAACAACTTCTTCATCTCGAATAGTAGTCCTAGTCGAAACAGCGTTCACGCTCTCACTCGTACTACCTACTGCGTATTGCCCCTTAGGTTGCTGATTAGGTTGACTCGTCGACTTACTCTCAGTTAAACAGTTTAATGTAGTAACCACTTGTCCCATTTGGGACTCTAGCTTTGCGATAGACTGAGTATGAGAGTGCACTAACTGAATTACCGACCCAAAATTTTCAAGTGAGGCCAGCACCTTTTCCTCAAATGCATTATTGCGTGGAGGTGGAGGAGGTGGTTGGTATTGACCTTGTTGGTATTGGGGTCGGTATGTATTAGGAAAATTAGTCGACCTAGGATTATAATTATTTTGTGGGAATTGTTGCATAGAATTAACGTGTTGTTCAACAAATTCCGGATATTGAGATGCAGAAGGACATGCAAAGATATTATGGGACGGTTCAGAACATAATGCACATACTTCTAAAGAGGATGGATTAGACGGTTTGTTCATTTGCATAAGTCGGTCAAGTTTTCTATTTAATTCTTTTATTTGAATTGATTGACTTGACTCAACTGTCACCTCTCGCTTAGGTTGAAGGTATCCCTCAGAACGTACCGACACAGCCTGATGCATCGAATTCTCGCTTAACGTTTCAAAAATTTTCCAGGCCTCGTCGGCGCTTTTGTGTAGGAACGTTCCCGCACAAACAGGATCGACGGTATTCCTAACAGAGGGAATAAGCCCCTCGTAGAAGACTTGAACCAATTGCCACTTGGGAACCTGATGGTGTGGGCACGAACGTAATAATTCTTTAAATTTTTCCCACGTGTCATAAAGAGTCTCCCCATCTTGCATCACAAAATTAGTTATATCTTTTCTTATCTTATTTGTACGCATAATAGGGAAAAACTTTTGTAAAAAGGCGGTGTGTAAGGCTTCCCATGTTTTTATTGTGTTTGGCTCCAAAGATTGAAGCCAATATTTAGCTTTGTCTCTTAAAGAGAATGGGAAGAGCCGCAATTTTAATTCATCATTATTTAGGTTTTGTATTTTCAAAGTAGAGCATATACCCTGAAAATCCCCTAAGTGTTGGTAAGGGTCTTCATTTAGACGGCCATGGAAGGAAGGTAGTAGCGAGATCGTAGACGACTTTATCTCAAAGTGAGATGTCGTCGCCTCCGGTAATTCGATACCAGCTTGTGGCGTGTAAGTAGTAGGAATAAAATAATTTATAAGTGGAGGTGGTGGCGGTATATTAAGATTATTCATATTAGCACCATCATTTTGATTGTTATTGTTATTTCCACCGTCAGCCATTTTAATCGGTTCAATTTGAAAAGTTCGAGTTTTTCTTAACCGTTCACGGGTACTCTGAATTCCGGCCTCAAACAACGACGACGGAATCGGAGTTGATTCGTCGTCTTGCAACCTAGCTCTAGAAGCTTGGGTTGTGGACTTACTAGTTCTTAAGGTACGTTCAAGTTCAAGATCGAAAGATTTTAAATCTGGTTTATTTGCACGTGTACCCAACATAAACTAAAACAAAAGAAAAGAAACTAAAAACAAAGACTAACTAAACAAAATAAACAAATAACAATCACGCAAATAAGATAACAAGCACTCAACTACTATGATGCATGCAAATTATCCTGTAATGCAATGACCGCGTCAAGCCCAGCGCCCCGGGTTTCCTAGCTAATGCAGTGCAATTAACCCTAAACTAATGCAAATAGTGCGTCGCAGCGCCCTGACTTACAGTGGTTTAAAGCAAAGTTAAAGCGAGCAATCTACTTAATTCTTATTTATTTTATTTCGCGTAAGCTCCTTTGATGTAATGAGCTACTCCACCCGGAAACGTTGACTACAAAATAAAAGAATAAGTTAGTAACTAAAAAACAAAAACGGAAAATAAGAAAAATAAAAACTAACCTAATATTTACAAATTAACTAAACTAAGATTATAAAACTAAAAGTAGTAATTTGCAATCCCCGGCAACGGCGCCAAAAATTGATGTTGTCAGAATCAAGATATAAAAAGTATACTTTACTTTTCTAAAGATTTGCAGTGTGGAAGTAAAGGTCGAACCCACAGAGATTGATTAACTACATCGACTTAATTTTAAAACCTAACTTTAGTTAATTATGAAAACGGATTTTGATTTGGTTTGAATTAAACTACTAACAAATAAAAATAAATCTAAACTATGAAAGCAATTAAAAGTGTTTTAAGTAATGTTTAAGGGAACCTAAGATTGCAAATCCACCACTAGCTTCATAATAAGGAATATTTATGAATTACTTTAGCTTACTAAGTTGGATGATTATGGGGAATTGTAGCTACAAGCCCAATTCCTCCGACAAGAAGATATTCATGGTTCAAGCACCAACATAATCCATCTTCGGTTAGCACGAATTATCCCACACTAAACTAGGGTTGTGACATAATTCGTCTAATCTAGGCATGGATTATTCGGATACTTGATAGCACAAATCAATAAAGCACCATCACATGTAAATGATCTAAACAAGCACAGTAAGAATAGATCATTGAGCACATCACAGTCAAAATAGATCTAAGACAAGAATAAACTTTGAAAGCAATGATTTAATCAATAGAAGTACGATTTATTTATAAAAATCCTCGGAACATGTGACTGTCATCCATACATAATAAAACTAAAATAAAAACATAAATAAAACCATATTACTTGGCTAGGGTTTCATTGAAACCCTAGATCTAGAGTTTAGTTGTCCATAGAATTGATGAATAGCAAGAGGTTGATAGAGGAGGCCATGTGAATCCTTGGTCTTCTTCTTCTTCTCCTTGCTTTCCTCTCTTCAAAAATGGCTGAAAATAATGTATAATATGGCTGTATATTGATGTGTATAATAGTGTGTAATGATTTGTATATCTAAAGTTGATTTAGAATAGGATTTGTATAGAGTTTGGAAGGATTTAGGAAGCTTTCCTAAGTCAAATCGCGCTAAAACTGCTGTTTTTACGTTTCTGGACGTATTTAACCAATTCGGATCACACAGGGCTCTTCAGGGCTTCAAAATACACAAGTTTGACTTTTTCAAAGGGTCGCTCGCGCGGGTCGCTCCAGCGACCTGGGCATTTTCCAGAATTTTCTCAGATTTTTCGCTGCTCTGCACCACTTTCGTAGAATTGCGATAACTTTTGACTCGGACCTCGGATTGACTCACCGTTTGCGGCCACGCGTCCGTAACTAGAAGATATATATTTTATATCTCTGGAGAAATTTCTCAAATCTGAAGTATTACTTGTCAAAAATGCAATTTTCCGAGACTGTTACAACATTCTTCCTTCACCGGAACCATCTTTTAAGCCCAGAATGACTTCCAAAGCCACTAATCATTGGATTTTTGTGCATTTTCATGTTAAAGCTCCAAAATCTATAAAATATAGAATACCTATTAAAAATCACTTAATAATTACATGAAATGGGCTAACAAAGCGTATTTTTAGGACTATAAACGACAACTATTCGTCGCCGATCAATCACCAAGGCATAACAGGGGTTTCCAGGGTTCCATGGAGGCTTCTAGGAGAGAATGGGCATTTCTGGTTGATTTGGACAGAGTTTCTGGGAGAAACTGGGATATCCGGACATAGTTTTTGCCATTTCTGGGAAATTTGAGCAGAGTTCCTGGGAAAAAATGGTTAATATGGTTATATCTGGGATATCTTGATAGAGTTTCTGGGAGAAACGGGTTAATATAGTTATATCTGGGATATCTGGACAGAATTTCTGGGAGAAACCAATTAATATGGTCATATCTGGGATAACTGGACAGAGTTTCTGGGAGAAACGGGTTAATATGGTTATATCTAGGATATCTGGACAGAATTTCTGGGAAAAACCGGTTAATATGGTCATATCTGGAATATCTGGACAGAGTTTCTGGGAGAAACGGGTTAATATGGTTATATCTGGGATATAGAGTTTCTGGGAAAGACTGGTGTATATGACATGAGCATGTGACGATGGTGATCATACTGTCTAACAAGTTTTCATACTCCTATGTCTTAGGACCGACAAACAAGGTTTGCGGTGTATATCTTTGTGAGCATGGAGCAGACATCCTTGTCATGATGCCTAGGCAGGTCAACAGTCAACTCAATGTGATCACATGTGAGTGATTGCCTTCGGAATCATAAGAAAGAGGTTCTGTCTCATGCCACATAAGCGTCTACACCGCACAGGTAATCCCGTCAGGGCATACAACAGTTATATCACATTGTCCTATCTGAAAAGATAAATCAACCGTCCTATGAAGGGTTCTATAGGAATCTATATGCAAAGGCTGGGTTTAGTCAAAGAGGGTCCGTTGACGAGAGTTCTAATATACCGTCAGGGAGACAGTACAGAGGTTTTTACTCTTTTTGATATACCTTGGAAGGTACAGTATCAACGGTGACTTGTGCCCTGGCACATCAAGACCTGAACAATGTCAGCGCCGCGTTTCAGACATAGTCGGGAGGGTAAATGCAGAAGTGCAATGCGGTGAACCAGACACAGTAAAAAGATGATGTTAAGGATGCTTCTTATGAGTCAAACCTCTGTATTATTTTGTTTTAAAATAAAAAAAATCCCCAGCAGAGTCGCCAGATTGTGGACACGCGAGATTCCACCACTTGCTGCTTTTAGATTATTTTGAAAAGGAAAAGAAAAGGTCTGTTGAAAACAGATACAGAGTCGCCACTTGGTCGTTAAGGAACCAAGAAACCTAATTTTGACTCACCCAAACGGATAAAGGGCATCGGCCCTTCATAACCAAAGAACTTGGCTCGGGGTTTTGGTACGAGAGAGGAAGGAGCCTTTGTCGCAACTAAAACACCCTCAACTCGCCCCGTCTTTCGACGAGCCTCAATTAGCATCCAATTTTTTTCTTATACTATGTATGGTTCGACAATTAATACTATGATAGTATATTACATCACATAAGAAAATTTGAAATGGAATATCTAAAGATAAGATATCATTCATAAGATCTAAGTCAAATATCATACAATGTAAAGTGAAAGATCACAAAAATAAACCTAGAAAAAATCGTCTAATCATGTATCAAGTAATTAGGCTTCCCTAATCTAAAGGGGACATGAATTGTTCTTGAAGAAAATAATCAAAGAAATAAAAAAAAAAATGCTTAGCAAGTTATTATGATGCATGTTAATCTTTGAGGAAAGAAGATTTCTCAATCCCCGGGATGGATGAGAAAGGAAGACTAGATTGAGGGGGAGCATGAACGTGTGATCAAATTCATTCCTTATAATCTCCTTAGATTAGGAGTTACAAAAACCCCAAATCTTTACATGGATGCAATGTATGTATCTAGAATGTTCCAAGGTTGTAGTGTGCTTTGTGTTCATGGATTTCTAGAATGACTTAGAAGTCTAGAATGTGTATGAATGAATGAATGAAATCATCATGGGATATGTACAAATGTAGTATGAACTACTTCCTAGGACATGAACTAATTTGGAGTGCATGTAAGCATCAAATCAAAGGGGGAAAGTAAAAGTGTGCTTGCTTTGAATAGTGGACAGAACAGTAACATGATCTTCTGAAAATTGAAAAGAGGGGTTAGGAATGTTTTCAATGCATGATTTTTTATGGAGATCTCCCTTATAGGTTCTAAAACACAAAAAAAAAGCCAATCTTTAATAAATATCACATATTGAGAGAAATCATATAAACAATAGAGGTCACTCAGAAACAGAGTCCGTACTGTCGACTGAAATGTTGAAAAATCTTAGAAAATGAAAACAAATGATCTAGAGGCCCATTTTATATAGAAAGTTCCCTAAAACATTTAAGGTTAAGGAAAAAATAAGTTAGGACCACCCATGTTGGAAAAGGTTTCTGAAAAATAAGTTGCAAGTCAACCAAGCTGCTGTGACAGCAGAGGCAGAATGTCTGGAAGGAATGTTTGGGTCCAAATGAACCATTTTCAAGTATTTCCAAGTCAAACCAAAAATCATGGGTGTTCTCTAATGAATTAAGAAGACATTCCAAGTGACCTTGCATCCATACATTGAGTTTTGAGTTCTAGAGAAATCTTTGAACTCAGATCACTCACTATTTTGACTCACTGTTTTGAAGATTTTGGGAAAATAAGGTTTATCTTTTGAAATCGAAGTGAGGGTTTTAGAACAGGGGGTTTTGAAATAGAAGTTTTGAAAGCATATTTTCAATACTCAATGAAGGTTATAGCCATTTAAAATGTCAACATCAAACTTATCATCAAGAACCCCCAAGATTGTTGGAGAGATTTATTTGCATTTGAACATAACTTCAAGGATACCTTGGAGGTATTGGAGTTATGATCATCATCTATCAAACATGTTTTTGAGGTCAAGAGCTACTATTCATAAGGATTCACTCACCTCAAACTTCATGTCATCATCTAGATGATGATGAACTAGTAAGTAAATAAAGAAAAAAAAAATGAGGTAAGAAGAGATGAACATTGCATAAACAAGCAAGTAAATAACAATCAATAGATGATGATCAATGTGATATTGGACTTGTAGTTTGATGTTTCACTCATATGTGATGACATTGGACATGGAAGTAGCTTCCGCTCTCTTAAATGCTCACTAAAATGGTGGTTGGGTGTATTGAATATGAAGTAAATAGGAGTAATGAAGTAAAAAAACAAATTTTAGAACTCACTTTTGTTTTGAAATCAAAGAAGAAAGCTTTTTTTCTCTCTATCCTAACCTCATCTCTACAACTTTTTCTTCCAAAACTTTTCAAAGCTTACATTTGACACCCCCAAAATGAGAAGTCAAGGGGGGTTTATATAGGCCAATTTGGGGTGGTTTTGGGGTTTTAGAAGTGTTCCCATTGGCTCCAAACATCTGGAAACATAGAACTACGTCGTTTTGATTTTTAATTAATCAAAATGGAACCCCAAAAGTAATTGCAAAAACATACTGTTCTAGTGGAGAGTTCCGTGGTAGTAGTGGGCCTGTGCCGCGGTGGCAGTGGGCCAGTGCCACAACGACACTGCTCCTCAATCTTCTGGATAATCCTGTTCAGGCCCCAGAGGTTCCGGTATTCGCGAAAAGGCCCTATTTCGTCCGAAATTCATAGAAAATGCATACGAACTCCAAATTGTGGTTGTGATATACCGTTGGAAAGGTAATGGAGTCTATTTTTCATAAAAAATAATTCAGGGATAGGTCACTTTGAAAAAATTTGCGGTGTTTGTGATAAAAACCGATTTGATCGCCTTTTTCGGCTTCAGAAATTCGCAATAAACTCGTTTTAAATTCAAAAATTATGTGTGATATACCGTTGGAAAGCTATTGACCTCTAGTATCCATGAAAAATATTTGAAAATTGTACGATTCGGGTTCGTCAACTAGTGCCGGGCGTCTCATTACTTGCTTCATAAGATTCCAAATAGTTTCTTATCTCAGCTAGAAGACTAAGGCAAAGTGGGGGTTGTTTCCTAAACCACTTAGGAAACTACCACAATTTGCATAAATCAGTTATAATTAGATTAGGCTTCCTAATCAGCTCACTTACCTTATACGAGAGGTCTCTTGCATCTATAAAAGAGATCACTCATCCCCATTAAAGGGGTCGCATTCTTATTTCACAGAATAGCAATACATATCACTCATACGCTTACACCCGACCGATTTTCTGGTAGTGCCACCCGCTTTGTTTGTTCACCAAAGGTCACCGATGATTTGTTAGTGAACACGCTCCGACGCATACATGGATGTAGGTCACCTAGTAAACGGGACCGAACCATATACAAACTTATTTTATCTCACTCAATTTCTCCTTAAACTACCCTTCTTGTTCTTACCAAAATTTTGGCATCATCAGTTTGGCGCTATCTGTGGGAAAATGATAGCTTTCTCCGAAAATAAATATGTGACTGATCAACATGTCATCGAAGAAGGGTAAGAAGACTGCTCTCCTACAGGTCAGGCAGATTCACAGGCCGGGCAACCGGCAACTTCCATAACCTCCGAGCAGATCACCATGGCTCTTGTGCAACTCCTAGAGGGCCAACGACAAACTCAGTAGTAGATTGATGCACTGCTGGTGCGACAGGATAAGCTCCCTTAAATCGAGGTTCAGCCCGGGAACGGCGCGCGCAATTAGGTACTTGCAAGGGTCTAACAGCATGCCCACATTGCACCCGTATCTCCACCGGCTTTGGGGAGGTCCGGGAATGATGAGCATAGCCGGGCTCCCGAGCAGACCCGGCAACGTGTCCGGACCAACCCACGCCAGGCGGGGGATGCCAGAGAGATCATCAATAGCAGACGTGCTGCCAGAAGGGAGGGGCAAGAGCAAATGGCCCAGGAGTCGGCCAAAGAATCCTCGGCCAAGTGCTGTGGAGATCTTAGGCACACGATTACCCGGAGTCAAAGCCGGGTCCCTTCCCTGAGGACAACACACTTCGAGAAAGAGGCCTCATCATCTGACCCGACATACCTCTCAGATACGGAGTAGAAGACCGATCAGGAAGGTGTCTTGGCCCAAATTGAGGACCTGCAGAAACAAATCAAGAAATTGAGCTGTAAGCCAGTTCATGACCACACTAATACCGAAACCGAGTCACCCTTTTTCCGTTCGGGTCACAAGATTCCCCATCTTGCGAAGATTCAAACCACCGTATCTCGATTCTTATGACGGATCGGGAAGCCCGGTAGATCATGTCCAGACTTATAAGGCCCAAATAGCGCTGGTCACCACCGCCGACGAGCTACTATGCTTGGCCTTTCCCATCACCCTCAAGGGGCTAGCCGCACAGTGGTTCCACGCTCTCAAACCCCGAACGGTCGATGACTTCAAGGCACGCAGCAAGCTCTTCATCAACTAGTTTGTGGGGATGCTCGATCGATCACAGTCAGACACCCAATTACTAGCCATCAAGCAGCGCAAGGAAGAATCCCTAAAAGATTACGTCGACCGTTTCAATCAGCAAAGGCTCCAGATTTGCCACCTGAATGAAACGGTCTCCATCATGGCCTTCTGCTCGGGGGTTCATCACACTAAAGTTGCTACGTCATTCTACCATGACCGACCGACAACCTTGGTTGAGCTCTCCGAGAGGGTTGGGAAGTACATTGACATGGAAGAGTTTCTGAAGTCTAAGCGCGCCAGCTTCGCGGGAGTGAGTCTCCAAAGTCCAAACGCAAATGTGAGGGTCTCGAGAAAGGCTCGGCAAAGAAGCCGAAGCAAGACCAGAAGCGAGGTGGTCGGGATCAAGCCCTGATTACCTTCACGCCTTTTTCCCAGTCTATTCATGAAGTCATGGTTGCCGCCGAGGCTCAGAGGTTGCTCAAAAAACTGACGAAGCTAAAGAGCTCGCCCGAGAAGAAAAACTGGGATAAGTTCTACTGGTACCACAAAGATCACGGCCATAATACAGATGACTGCTTTAAGTTGAAGAGTGCCATTGAGAAGCACATCGAACAAGGTCATCTCGCTGAATTTGTCACCGTAGATTGATGACCCTGCCCAGATGCCCGAGCTCTCGAGCAGCCACTACCCCTCGGTCAAATAAATGTTATCTCTGGAGGAGTGTCGGGCAGAGGGGACTCATAGTCGGCCAGAAAGAGGCATGCTCGGGCATCTTGAGAGGATATCCTACATGTCCAATCAGCTGACTCGCCACTGACCGATTTGTTAACATTCTCATATGATGATGTATAGGACCTACACTTGTCACGACCCATCCCATTACGCGTGGAAATAGGATACGTGGCACACCACCAAGGTTCATCCAAACATCATAAACCTATACGCAGCGGAAAGAACTTTAAAACAACCTTGAGTAATTTAAAACTTTAGGAAACATTTCCCTCTGAGTTGAAAAAATCTAATAGAATCAGAGTTATAAAAAGTTTTGGCCAATTGAATCCGATAAAAGAAAACAATTTTGAAAACAGAGGACCAGTCGAATGATCGAGGGTCCGGTCGACTGGTGATCTCAAACAGATAGGTTTCAAAATATAACAGCCCATCCAGTCGACTGTGTCGGGGACCCAGTCGACTGGTGCCTAAAATTTTCAGTCTACTGAAGATGTCCAGTCGACTGGTGCCCAATCCAGCAGAATGTCCAGGTCTGGGGCTCCATCCAGTCGACTGTTTTCTCAACCCAGTCGACTGAACCTCAGACGAACCCAAGCAGTAACCCATTCAATACAGTGATCCAGTCGACTGGATCAAAAACCAGTCGACTGATTCCTATCAGCAACTCCCAAAACTGTAGCTTTTCCCTTCAAGGTTCTTCCAATTTCAAACCAGCATATAACCACTCTATCACATCATTCAAAACATAAATACCAGAGCGTTTACTAGGGATTACAAGTACTAAATCTAAGTTCAGATTATATTACAACATACTACGAATTCAAGGGTTGTATTACAAGTTCGGAGTAGAACAACAAATATAAACCATTGATTCCCCGGCATTCCACGGCCTCACTCCTCATGCTTTCTCTTGTCTTTCTTTTTACCTGCAATGGAGTACATCTCCACTGCTCAGCTATATGGTGAGTGTATAATTCTAAATGTATGCTTATATGACAGTTCATGATTTAGGCATCTAAAAACACATAGAAATAGTCTCTAGGGTGAGTGGTACGCATTCATCCAGTCGATGCCGTAGGAGGCCCACCTCTCCCACGCATCTCGTACATTGGTTGGGCCTTCCTCCATACCAGGTACCGTGTCCTGGTTGGGCCCACCTCCAATCCAGACACAACCAAAATTCCAATTCCTTTTCAATCACAATCAAATTACAATCCTCAAGGTTCGAGGAGCTTACCCCGGATGAATTTGCACCAAACTCCCCTTTGACCCAAGTAGACACATAACATGCTCACATAAACAGTTATACGTGCTTTTCATATAATTTCATGTGCATAATTAACGGGCCTAATTAATACATGAATTTCGCCCGGATCTAAAGATATCCAAATTGATGTTCAAAACATGAAAATCCATATATTTCATAGATCTAGAATTCATACCTCGTGCGAATCTCTTCAAACTTTGAAGGATCGACTAGGGGACTAATTAATCGTCGGATTCCAAATTATGCGCGATTCCTACGAGTTTTACCTGATTTTCCCCAAAAGTCTAGAATTAATATTTTAACAAAGATTGGCCAAACACGACCTAAGTAGTATCAAAACGTAGGTCTTACCTCCACGAGTTCAAATCTTGAATCTGGAGAAAATCTGACGGACGAAAGGTCGTCGATCGGCGTCGCAAAGCCCGTTGGCTCAATCTCCCTTTCTCTCTCCTCTCTCTAGATATTTATGAAATATTTTGAGAAATGAAATTTCATCCACCACTATTTATAGAAAAACTTCTCGGGAATTACATTTACCTCCCCGCAAGTTTCTCAAATTCCTAATTAACCCATGAAACTTCGCACACATCCATTTTATAACTTTACGAGTGAAAACTAAAAAAATTCAAAAGTTTTCGACTAGGTTTCGTTTGGGTCCGAAATAGCATTCGAAAACTATATTCTGAGGAATCTCTACACAACCTACCTTTTTCAATAACGTATCACTCACGTTCTCACCA
Source organism: Hydrangea macrophylla (assembly GCA_033977485.1). NCBI lineage: Eukaryota > Viridiplantae > Streptophyta > Magnoliopsida > Cornales > Hydrangeaceae > Hydrangea > Hydrangea macrophylla. The sequence goes on from CM066982.1 coordinate 55,060,152, forward strand.
CCGTTCTCAAAATGATGTACTAAAATATCCAATATACCAGAATTATACTACACAGGTATAATTACTATTCACAGGAATACCAGATAAGTCAAATAACATTTAAATCATATAAATGCCATTTACTCATGCCCATGCAATATGAACTACCATGTTCCCGTGTCCTTACTGACACCTTACCGTTGAGTCACAGTAGACCTTAGCTCAAATTATTAATAACATTAATAATTTCAAAAATCTCAAATGATGCATTTAAAAAACCACAAATTTCTGGAACGGGTGTGACAACACTGCACAATGACCCGTTAATAGTAACGTTCTCCACTGCCAATTTTATGGTAAAGAGGGTGTTAGTGGACACGGGCAGCTCCTCGGACATTCTGTTCGCCTTTGCCTTTGATTAGTTTGGGATATCAAGGGATAGGCTCCAACCGGTGACCACCCCCTTGGTTGGGTTCAATGGCTCAAGCACACAACCACTAGGGATGATCGAGCTGCCAGTCTTGATGGGACCCTATCCGCAGCAAGTCTCAGTGATGGCAAACTTTGTAGTTATAGAGGCTCCATCCGTATAAAACGTTATCCACGGGAGGCCAATGCTCAATAAAGCCAAGGTAGTTGTGTCAACATACAGCCTGGTAATCAAGTTTCTAATCCCCCAGGGTCCTAGAAGCTTGTGTGGAGACCAAGCAACTGCTCAGAGCTGTTATGTCAGTTCCCTGTGCAGAGAGACAGTTACAAAAATGTTGAACATTCAGGAGATGGACTCGAGGGATATGAGGGATGGAGTAGGTCCAGTAGAAGAGCTGGAGTAAGTGGTGCTGGACCCCAACTCCCCGACCGGTCCGTCAGCATTGGCACCCTCTTGGAGCTGGGTCTTAGAGGGAAGTTGATCAAGTTCTTGCAAAAGAACCAGGACGTCTTCGCTTGGTGCCATGAAGACATGCCTGGGATTGACCCCGGGTCTTGTTCCACCGTCTCAACATCAACCCGAATTCCCAACCAGTCAAGCAAAAGAGGAGGGGCATGGCCCCTAAAAGCCAAGCAATAGTGCAAGAAGAAATTGAAAAGCTCCTAAAGGCGAAGTCCGTCCGAGAGGTCCACTATCCACTGGTTGGCAAATGTGGTACTAGTCAGGAAAAGCAACGGGAATTGGAGAATGTATGTGGATTTCATCGACCTAAACAAGGCCTGCCCCAAGGATTGCTATCCGTTGGCCTAGGATAGACCTCCTTATGGATTCCACTGCTGGTCATTCACTTCTTTCGTTCATGGATGCCTACTCGGGGTACAACCAGATCAGCATGTATCCTAGAGATGAAGGGAAGACTTCGTTCATCACAGACCAGGGGACGTATTTGCTACAAAGTAATGCCCTTCGGTCTCAAAAACTACGGAACAACTTATCAACGTTTGGTCAATCATATGTTCAAAAATTTGATTAGGATATCAATGGAGGTGTATGTTGACGACCTCCTAGTCATAAGACGGGACGAGTCCAACCATCTCGAGCACTTGGCTGGGGCGTTTAGCATCTTAAGAAAATTCCAGATGAGGTTGAACCCGGCCAAGTGCACATTTAGAGTCTCGTCCGGGAAATTTCTGGGACACTTAGTCAGCAGGCGGGGGATCAAAGCTAACTCTAAAAAAATTCAGGCTATTATTAACATGGGATCACCCAGGTCAACCAAAGAAGTTTAGAGTCTAGCCAGACGGGTAGCCGCATTTAACAGATTTGTTTCCCGAGCTACCGACCAGTGTCTGCCATTTTTTAAAATCCTCCGCAAAGCCTTTCAGTGGTCAGAGGAGTGCGAGGAGGTGCTTCAGGAACTCAAGAAGTACCTGACGTCGTCCCCTCTGCTATCAACACCCGTACCAAAGGAGGAGTTGGTCTTATACTTGGCGGTGTCACCCTCAGCGGTAAGCTCGGCACTCATTCGAGAGGAGCACGGGATATAATTCCCGATTTATTACACTAGCCAGGTGCTTCAAGGTGCGAAAAGCCGGTATTCCCGCATCGAGAAGCTTGCCTTTGCCCTCATCACTTCTGCCCGGAGACTCCGCCCATACTTTTAGGCCCACGTTATCGTGGTCTTCACATATCAGCCTTTCCGCTAGATCCTAAGCAGGTTTGAAACATCCGGGAGGCTTGTCAAATGGGCATTGGAGTTGGACAAGTTTGAAGTGGTGTATAGGCCCCGAACGACAATCAAAAGGACAAGCTGTAGTAGATTTTCTCGTAGAGTTCACATACCTAGAAGATCCAGTCGAGGACCTCGCTCCTCCAGAATTACCTCCAGGCCTACGGCCTGACACCTCAACCTGGGTACTTTATGTGGACGGGTCTTCTAATAAACAGGTTAGCTGGGCAGGGATCATCTTAACCACACCTGATGGAATCCAACTAGAATAGGCACTAAGGTTCGAATTCCAGGCCTCCAATAACGAGGTCGAGTATGAAGCTTTGTTGGTCGGGCAGTAGTTGGCCAACTCGATGGGCGCGCAGCAAATCCAGGGATACAGTGACTCCCAGCTCATGGTCAATCAGGAGTACGAAGCTTGGGAGAATAACATAGTTGTTTACCTGGCCCTTGTTCACACAGTCTTAAAGGAGCTTAAGGGGGGGTTCTCCATCACATAGATCCTGAGGAAAGAGAATATGAGAGCTGATCGGTTAGCCAGCCTTGCTTCATCCTTCGAGTCGGACCTACTCGGGATAAGGATAGAATACTTACCCGAGCCCAATGTGGTCAACTCAGAAGCATGGAGGTCGAACCGGTCGCTTTAGGGCCCAGCTAGATGGATCCAATCATGATGTTCCTCACAACTGGTACTTTACCAGACGAAAAAGATGAAGCCCGGAGGGTAAAGTACCGAGCGGCCAGATACTATCTCGTGGATGGCGTCCTTTACAAAAGGGGGTTCTCTATCCCGTATCTCCGGTGCATCCACCCTACACAAGTCCAAGGAATATTACATGAAATCCATGGAGGAGTGTGTGGAAGCCACGTTGGAGGTTGGGCACTCTCCCGAAAGGCCCTACTATAAGGTTATTACTGACCAACGATGGTTTGGGATTCCCAAGGATACGTCAAGTGGTGTGATAAGTGTTAGAGATATTTACCTATGATTAACTGCCCGGGAGAGCTTCAGACACCAATCCTTAGCCCCTGGCCATTCGTTCAGTGGGGCATTGATATCATCAGTCCCCTTCCGATGGGAAAAGGACAAGTCAAGTTCACAGTCATCACAGTGGACTATTTCATTAAGTGGACAGGAGCCGAACCCTTGGCAATGATCACTAAGAAAAAGATGGAGAGCTTCATCTAGAGAAACATCCTTAATAGGTTTGGCATCCCTAGGATCCTGGTCAGTGACAATGGTAGGCAGTTCGATACCCTGGTGTTTAGGCAATTCTGCTCGGGCTATGGAATATCAAATCACTACTCTTCCCCCAAGCATCCTTAAGCCAACAGATAGGCCAAAGTAACAAACCAAACAATCCTGTAGTCCATTAAAACCAGACTTGAAAATGCCAAGGGACTCTGGGTGGAAGAACTACTGACCCTTATGTGGGCATATAATACTACTCCCCGAGCGGCCACAGGGGAGACCCCAATCCCTCACCCACGGCTTCGAGGAGGTAGTCCCCATGGAGCTCGGATTACCAATGTATCGGGTGGCGAAATTCAGCGAGCAAAGCAATGAGGAAGCCCTTAGGAGGGAGCTTAATCTGATTGAGGAGAAAAGGGATCGAGCATATCTGAAAGTGGCAGCCTATAAGTAGTGGGTCTCTCGGTATTTCAATAGCAAAGTCAAGCACCGCAGCTTCCAGGTGGGAGACTTGGTCCTTAAGGCAGTAAACCAGTCTACCAAGGTCCCGAGTCATGGGAAGTTGAGTCCAAACTGGGAAGGACCTTACCGGGTCACCCAAGTCAACCGCCCAGGAACCTACTGGTTACAGACTTTGGATGGGCAGGACCTATCTTACCCCTGGAATGTGCAGCACCTTCGCAAGTACTTTCAGTGATGAATGGATAAGAACGGGTTAGCATTGGTTAGGAAATACGTAGCTCTCCTTGAGCAATTATTATGATTTTCAAAAGGAATACAAATTTTTTGTTTTTGCTACAAATAATGACCCCTACCAGTGTTCTGTGCAAAAAACAAAAGACCTCAGGATCACACCCGAGGCATGAAAGGCCTCGGGATCACACCCAAGGCACAAAAGACCTCAGGACCACACCCGAGGCACAAAAGACCTCAGACTCAATCCCGAGGTGTATAAGACCTCATGGTCACATCCCGGCACCGACTTCACTTAGGTCCATAACCGACTATGAGGGCAAATCCCCCTAGGTGGCTAATGATAGCAAGCTTAAAAAGACCCTACAACCACCAACGTTCTAGGTCGGTTTCCTACGGTTAATCCCTTTACCAACACCCACCTTAGCAAAAGCTTGGAGGGCAGGGGATACTGGGCCAAACAGGAAATCACACCGAGCACTAACAGGGCTAGGAATTCCAAAACTTTCCTAAGTACCTATAGTGCGCAGAGAAGCTGTCCGGGCAGTAACAAGAACAAAATCCTACACTATACCAGACGGGACCTTCAAACCTAAGTTTATAAGTACAGGTCCCTAGAAGACCAAGTGCTCTCCACCAGTTACAGTCTTAAAGCTTTTGCTAAGGTAGGATTTTGACAAGACTTATAACCAGTCGAGCACATGCAATTATAAATATAGGCATACAAAGTGCAAAAATATAAATGGTTGGTGTAAAAGGCCGCCTCAGAGGGCTATTTCATTGATATCAAACATATGTACAATGCCTCGGGGGCAGTTGTAGTAGCCTCCCAAAAAAAATTATAATAATAATAAAAGATAAAGGCACAGGCCGGGGACTAAGAGTCGTCCAACACGACCACTTCATCCCCGGTGACAGTGTTCTCCCCTAGTGCGTCTTCTGTCATGGCGCCCTCTGCGGCCTGCTCCTCCTTCCAGTAGTTGAACTCCGCCCAGGAAAAACCCAAGAGGTCCTAATCCAGATGGTCGGCGGCCGTTCCCTCAGATAGATCAACAAACTGCTCTTCTGCGTCCTTCACCCCTGCCTCATGGGCAGCTACAACTTTGGAATGAGCTAGCTTTTCGGCTTTAGCAGCTTCTCTCTCAACCTTCGCAGTCACCGCCTTAGCTTCTACAGTTTTTCGAGCTGTCTGCTCGGTGACGAGTTCATTTCAGGCTTCCTCCAACTCCCGGGTCAGCACCTACATCCTCTCCTCCTCCACAGTAAGGGCAAAGTTTGAAGATTCCCCGTTGCCTTCTCTGTGGACAAGGTGACCTCAGTAGCGGCCAGGTTTTCGGCCACCCTGGGTAGGTAAGCCTCAGCCCCTGCCACCAAACAGCCAACCTGTAGGAAGGAAACATAAGCCGTTCGCACCTCAGGCAGGAGAGCAAGGAACAGCGCATACGAAGTTACTTACCATATGGGCTGACATTGTATAGTCAACCGATCAGGGCCTCAGGACCCAATGCGGAGCACTTATCCACCTGGCTTTGCAGTAGCCTAGGCTGGACCCTCTCGCAGACTTTGTCTGCTGTCTCTACTGCTGACATTCTATTTAATTTATCTTATGATTTGGGGGGCATTAGCACGTCAACACAGGGGGTCGATGTCCCGATTAGTATGGCTATTGGAGGGAGCTTGGGTGGCGTAACAATTTTTACTCCTGGAGCTAAAGTCCTAACCACTTCCTTCCCTACTCGGGGCCCCCTATGGTCCTCTTCAACTGCTGGCCCTCAGTGGGGTCCTGCCTCTTTCTCTTCTGGCCTGCCCGGGGGGCCAAAGCAGCCTCTTTTTCCTTCAGAGCCGCCACGTCTCTAGGAGCCATCTCTGCAAGACCAAGAAAAGGCACAAGCAAATTGCATTAGAGCTCAGTCAAACAGAGGAAACTAGAAAATGGCTGTAAAATGTACCAGCAATGATCGAAGGAAATATAAGAGCCAGGAATCAATGCTTGGGCTGATAGAAGGTCTTCTGATCCCCCGTATGGGTCAACAATTTGTTGACGTCCGTGAGGTCCTCAGCTAAATACAATATCCTCGCCTGGCACTCATTGGGATTGCTGGGCAAATTGGCTGATCCCATTGCAGAACAAAGGGCAGTTAGCTCAGTGATAACAAAAAGTAAAACAAAACAAGAAAGAAGATAGGAGCTTACTCCTTAACTTCCCCGCCCAGGAAGTCCTAAAGTGTATTCCCGGCGCTTTCTCGCAAAACCCGAGGGTGGATACTTGGAAGAATTTCTTCTTCCACATTCTGTTGTTGTTCGGGGAGTTGACTATGATTCTCCTCCCCTGCCTGGCCCCCAGTGAAAAGAAACCACCTTTTCCGTCAACCCAGAACGGTCGGTGTGTCCAGAAAAACTATATGGTGAGCTCACATCTGAGAACCTAGGATCACAGGGAGATGGCCCCCATCAAAAACCTCTGCCCATTCAGTGGAGCTGTTCATGAGCAATCCCGAGATATATCTGTTAGGAAACTGCGTTCCTAGAATCCGTTGACAGTGGGTATAAGTTGGTACTGCAAAAAATTTCATGAAATCTATAATAACCCTACAAGGGCGGAACTAGGGTTACCTTGAACTGCAAAATTGGATTGCTGTAGTAGACGAATCGAGAACACGGGCTCGATAACAGCTCATGATCTTCTACCGTATTCCTTTGCTGCCAGAATATCGAACTGAGTGTGGGCTCTTTCGAAATCCTTTTAGTTTTCTGCTCTTCCCTCTTTACGTTCTATTTTCTATTCCCAGTTATAACACTCTCTTTGATTACTGTGACGATTCAATCCTGATCACATTGATCCGATAAAGATATGTTTGTCAGGAGGATCAAACGATCTCCGATTTACTTGAATTTTTAACAGCAGCTTCGTCTCGACGTTAGGAACGTTGTGTAACAAATTCAACAACTTTCGATCAGTATCGAGCAGTCCGAAGCTCTTTTAGTGAGCATTGTCCGACGCTAGTGATCTACACTCCTATGTCTCTTGAATGCTCACAGAGACTAAGGTTTGGTGGAAACCCTTCTAGAAGAAAGCTAGGAGGTCAAGGGAAGCTTAGAATATGAAATCATGCAACCTGAGAGAAGAGCCAAGGCAGCATATATATAGGCTACGATAGGGACCATAAGAAGTCAATAAGGTATTTAGGCTTCCTTATGGAATTAGGAAACCCTAATTCGAACTGAATCAGATTCCTATTTCCATAAATTATAATTCATACCACTAAAGAATTATAATTGCACTCCTACCCTTATCTCAAAAATATATTTCGAGCTCCATGTTATTAAATGCTTATTATCTCCCCATGTTAAGATTACAGATATCCATTAATTAAATATAATTACTGACAATCATATTTAATTAATTTCTTAAAATTCCTTGAGATCCTCTGCTTAACTTATCTGATATGTCGGATACAAAATCCACCTACAGGGTTTGACATAATCAAAACTTATAAGCTTTCTCAAGGGGATATCATCAATCCCAAAATTGAGACATGGATTCCATCATTAATTAATATCCACCACACAATTAATATTGCCACCCAATCCAATGAGATATTGACCCATTTAAGGATCTCACCCTTTTAGGGATCGAAGTATAAATATCAAATGTACGTGTCTATAAATTAAATTAGGATTTAGAGCATAAGCACTCATAATAGCCATGAGGTATTAATTATCTTATAAGTCAGTATAAAGATAATTACCCCAAGTCGGTCCTGTTTAATACACAAAATGTACCAGCATGGTGAGTTGAAACTATACCGTTTCCCGCAGTCAAGACAAACCTACTACAACACCATGCTGCAGTCCTACCGATGGTGTGTCCAATCCCATCTAAGACTGTAAACCAAAATCTTACATTCTATAATATCTGATGGCCTGATCTTCCGTGTGTAAGCCGAACTCTACACACCAAACCACCTACTATATAGAATGAGAGACACACATTAAATAAATAATATAATACAAACATTGCCCACACAGATTCTCATAAAAATGGATTAACTGATTTTATTAAATGAATAATAAATCAACTACATAAAGCATGGCTTTTAGTATATATCCCTAACAATCTCCCACTTAGACTCAAAGCCATGAAGTGACACACCTCACTCCAACTAATGGCTCTACCTCCTAGGGTAAACACATATCCTGAGGTAGACTTTCTGGAATCCCTATCTGACATGAAATCAGAATCTGTGTACCCAATGGGTACAAGACTGTCTGCTTGGTAAACTAACATATAGTCTCGAGTCCTTTTCAGGTACTTGAGAATATTTTTCACCGCAGTCCAATGTTCTTGCCCTGGATTAGACTGATATCTACTAACAATGCCAACAGCAAAGCAGATGTCAGGTCTAGTACATAACATAGCATACATTAGGCTTCTTACTGCCGAGGCATAAGGAGCTACCTTCATCTTCTCTATCTCATCAGGTGTCTTAGGACACTGATCCTTAGATAGAGTAATTCCGTGTCTGAAGGGAAGGAATCCCTTCTTGGAATCTTGCATGCTAAACCTTGCAAGAATATTGTCAATATAAGTGCCTTGTGATAAGCCCAACATCCTATTCTTGCGATCTCGCATAAGCTTGATCCCTAGGATATGACCGTCTTCTCCCAAGTCCTTCATATCGAATTGACTGGATAACCATACCCTTACAGAAGATAATACCCCCCACATCGTTTCCAATTAGCAAGATATCATCCACATATAGTACTAAGAACACCACTACTCTTCCATCATGTTTCTTGTACACACAAGATTCATCCGCACATTGATCAAAACCAAAAGACTTGATTGCTTGATCAAAGCGGATATTCCAAGACCTAGATGCCTGCTTAAGTCCATAAATGGACTTCTTAAGCTTGCACAACATGTGTTCTTGGCCCTTCGCAATGAACCCGTCTGGTTGCATCATATAGATACACTCGTCAAGATTTCCATTTAGAAATGCTGTCTTGACATCCATTTGCCAAATTTCATAATCAAAATGTGCAGCAATGGATAAGAGAATCCGGATAGACTTCAGCATTGCCACCGGCGAAAAAGTTTCCTCATAATCGATTCCTTCTTTTTGAGTGAACCCTTTCGCAACAAGCCTTGCTTTAAAGGTTTCCACCTTACCATCTGCTCCTCTCTTCTTCTTATAGATCCACTTACATCCAATGGGTTTTATTTCATTGGGTGGTTCTACAAGATCCCAGACTTGATTGGAGTACATGGACTCCATTTCAGACTTCATAGCCTTTTGCCAAAGATCTGCATCTTTATCTTGGAGTGCTTCATTGTAGTTACAGGGGTCAGTACCTTGTTCATCAGGGACCCGGTCATAAGACTCTCCCAAGAACATATACCGGTCAGGTCGAATAATAACCCTCCCACTACGACGAGGCACAATCCGTGTCTGTGCATCACTGATATTTCGTTGTGAAGATTCTGAACCTAATACACCATTATCTACACGTTGTACTGGTTCAGGAACTTGCGTGTTAATGGTTGGTTCGGGATCTACACGAGTTTCGATAATCCTCCCACTACGACGTGGTAATGGAATATCGATAACTCTTTCTTGTGGTGTTTCTTCTCGTACCGTTGGTATCGAAGAAGTATGTCTCGGTGTCTTTCCTCTCATTTCCTCTAGAACAATACGGCTTCTGGGCTTGTGGTCCATAACATAGTCCTCTTCTAAGAATATGGCATTGGTGCTAACAATAACCTTCTGATCCTTAGGACTATAAAATAGACCACCTTTAGTTCCTCTTGGATACCCAACAAAGAAACATACTTCTGTTCTTGATTCCAACTTTTCTGCATTCCCTTTCAGCACATGTGCTGGACTACCCCAGATCCGAACATGCCGCAGACTAGGCTTTCGCCCAGTCCACAATTCCGTGGGAGTAGTAGGTACTAACTTAGAAGGTACCAAGTTTAGAATGTATGCGGCTGTCTCTAACGCGTGTCCCCAAAAGGAAATTGGTAAATCCGAATAACTCATCATAGGTCTTACCATGTCCATAAGAGTCCTGTTCCTTCTTTCTGCCACACCGTTCTGCTGAGGCATACGGGGTGCAGACAATTGGGATGTAACCCCTTGCTCCAATAAGTATTCCCTAAGCTCTCGCAAGAGGTACTCTCCACCACGATCAGATCGTAGTGTCTTGATACATTTACCTAGACGCTTCTCCGTTTCAGCCTTGAAGTCTTTGAATTTCTCAAAGTATTCAGACTTATGCCGCATCAAATAAATGTACCCATACCTTGAGTAATCATCGATGAAAGTGACAAAGTACTCAAATCCCCCTCTTGCTTGGACAGTCATAGGACCACACAAATCAGAGTGAACCAGTTCCAACGGCTCTTTTGCTCTATAGCCCTTGGCCGAGAATGGCCTCTTGGTCATGTTACCTTCCAAACAGGATTCACAAACTGGAAGTGCCTCCACTTCCAATGAGCCTAATGGCCCATTTTGAACCAGTCTTTGAATCCTTTTCAAATTAATATGACCAAGGCGTAAGTGCCAAAGATGCGTTTGGTTCATCCTCGAAGGTTCTTTTCTCTTAAATGGCAAACTATTTGTGTTATTCAATTCATTAAGTTGCAGTATAGGAGAGATAGGATTTATAATATAAAGATCATCCACCAATTGACCAGAACAAATAAAAAGTTTGTTTTCTTTAATAACTACTACTTTATTAAAATGAACTGAATATCCATTCTTTACTAAACTAGAAACTGAAACTAAATTCCTTCTAATAGAAGGTACATAAAAGCAATTTCTTAATATTAAATTCCTATCTCTACCAAAACTAAGATGTAGATCTCCTACTGCAACTACTGCTACTCTCGTATCATTTCCCATATATAGATAAATCTCTCCATCACTGAGCTGCCTGGTTCCCTGGAACCCCTGCAAAGAATTGCATACATGATCAGTGGCTCCCGTATCTACACACCAGGTATCGGTAGATCGGACCGCTAAACACGATTCAACAACTAGTAAATGAGATTTACCTTGATTGTTCTGTCTGGCGAGATAAACTGGATATTGCTTCTTCCAGTGTCCTGGCTGCTTGCAAACAAAACATTTGCCTTTAGGCTTTACCGGTTGTCCTCGTGGCCTTTGGATTGGCGGAGGACCCGCGACCTTCTTTTGAGCCTTTTTCATTTTCTTCTTGCCTTTCGGCTTTGAAGTAGAACCTTTCTCAAATACAAGAGCACTCCCTAACTTTCTGTTGAGACCCTCAGCTGCCTGAAGTTCTTTAAGCAGCTCCGCCAAGGTATATTTAAATTTATTCATGTTGTAATTGAGGTGGAATTGCTTAAAAGACTCTGGCAGTGACTGGAGTACGATATCGACCTGGGTTTCCTCGTCAATTTCAGCTCCAAGGATCTCTAGTTCATTAAGAAGAGATATCATCTTAAGAACATGATCCCTTACAGGCGTCCCCTCAGCCATGGTTGTGTTCATCAAGTCTTTCATAGCAACCTGCCTAGCAGCACGACTTTGATCCCTGAACATCTCTCGGAGGCTCTCCATCATGTCATAGGCACTGATCATTGACTGATGCTGATGTTGCAGAACATTTGACATGGATGCCAAAATGTAACACCGCGCCATCTCATCAGCCTTGACCCATTTATTGTGAGCCTGGGTTTCCTCAGCGGTTGCCCCCTCACCAGGTTGCTCAGGACATTCTTGAGTTAGCACAAACTTGTACTCTTTAGCAGTTAACACAATATCCAAATTCCTTTTCCAGTCTATAAAGTTTGGTCCAGTAAGTTTGTTTTCTTTAAGTATAACAGCAAGTTGATTGAAAGTACCCATTTGAAAGCCTGAGAATCTCATAACATAAATAATTACGTTTGGGCAAAATTTACTATGGATTCGAGTTGAAAATATTGGTTCCCTCTACCATATTTGAAAGGAATCCGCCAGCAAACTGATACACCGCGAATAGTATGACTCGATGGGAAGCCATATACTATCCATCATTTGTTCAGATAGGCAATTGCCTTTTAATTTTACTATCCAGGCAATGTACTTTGCCTAATAAAATTAAACTGCTGACTTACTTTGGTCCTATAAATAATAACAGTGACTCAGATGGAGAGGATATTATTATTTATAGCTAAGTGTATACCATCACTTAATTCTAGGTCAAGAGTTCTGTGAGGAACACCTCTGATGGAGAGGTGACCCACACCAACAATCACCCAAAACATTCTTTTAAAGAAGTTTGTACTGATGATTCCATGATCAACTACATCCGATGGGGAGGATGACACTAGAGCCATCACATAAAATTAATCATATCATCTACAAACCAGTGATGGAGACCATGGGATTTATACTTGATAAATTCCCTCTCCCACTTAGAATTTTTAAAAAAAATTGAGGGTTATAATTTTTTAGAAAAACTTTTAATTTAATTAATAAAAAATAATGGAATACTTGACAAGGATTAATTCATCCTTACTTGTGAAACCCACATGTGTAGATAATAAAATTATTCTATTCCCATAATTTTAGAAAATAAGTACTTATGTTTTCAAATTATGGAATTAGTTTTATTTCTAAATACACATGTAGTTGTCCATCATTTTAAATTAATATAAATTAAACATGCAGCTAGACATCTGAAATAGGTCTAGGAACAATTATCCATGTTATCCTATTCATTAAACATGAAACAATAATAATCATTCAATCACACATAAATAAGGAAACCACAATAAAATAGGAATCCCACTATTATGGTCAAGCTGCAACTCTTGTGAAGAAATCTTCATGGAACCCGATTAGCTCTATGTCGCAACTACGCAACTGCCTTCCAGAACTGTTTTCTGAAATAGCCTCCAGAAATTGCCTCTAGATTGCTTTCTGAAACTGCTTGTAAACTATCTTCACGGATTTACTTGAGATATATTACACAAATCCTATGCCTCCATAAAGGAGTTCACATGCTATTTCTTTGCAGTAAATTAACCACACATCAATCAAGTGTGGGATCCAATACACACAAATCCTATGCCTCCATAAAGGAGTTCACATGCTATATTAAAACAGCAAAATTAACCACGGATAAAACCATCGTGGGATCCAATCACACAAAATCAGTGACCATAATAGTGGAATAAGAACGCTGCAAAACAAGGGTTAGCACAACTCTACGTTCTATCCATCCATCAAAACACGCATAAGATCTGTTTTATTGGACAACATGGTTGCGTCCAACCCATACGCAGAATCAACGTTGCTCTGATACCACTGTTAGGAAACTGCATTCCCAGAATCCGTTGACAGTGGGTATAAGTTGGTACTGCAAAAAATTTCATGAAATCTATAATAACCCTACAAGGACGGAACTAGGGTTACCTTGAACTGCAAAATTGGATTGCTGTAGTAGACGAATCGAGAACACGGGCTCGATAACAGCTCACGATCTTCTACCGTATTCCTTTGCTGCCAGAATATCGAACTGAGTGTGGGCTCTTTCGAAATCCTTTTAGTTTTCTGCTCTTCCCTCTTTACGTTCTATTTTCTATTCCCAGTTATAACACTCTCTTTGATTGCTGTGACGATTCAATCTTGATCACATTGATCCGACAAAGATGTGTTCGTCAGGAGGATCAAACGATCTCCGATTTACTTGAATTTTTAACAGCAGCTCCGTCTCGACGTCAGGAACGTTGTGTAAATAATTCAGCAACTTTCGATCAGTATCGAGCAGTCCGAAGCTCTTTTAGTGAGCGTTGTTCGACGCTAGTGATCTACACTCCTATGTCTCTTGAATGCTCACAGAGACTAGGGTTTGGTGGAAACCCTTCTAGAAGAAAGCTAGGAGGTCAAGGGAAGCTTAGAATATGAAATCATGCAACCTGAGAGAAGAGCCAAGGCAGCATATATATAGGCTACGATAGGGACCATAAGAAGTCAATAAGGAATAGGCTTCCTTATGGAATTAGAAAACCCTAATTCGAACTGAATCAGATTCCTATTTTCATAAATTATAATTCATACCACTAAAGAATTATAATTGCACTCCTACCCTTATCTCAAAAATATATTTCGAGCTCCATGTTATTAAATGCTTATTATCTCCCCATGTTAAGATTACAGATATCCATTAATTAAATATAATTACTGACAATCATATTTAATTAATTTCTTAAAATTCCTTGAGATCCTCTCCTTAACTTATCTGATATGTCGGATACAAAATCCACCTGCAGGGTTTGACATAACCAAAACTTATAAGCTTTCTCAAGGGGATATCTGTAGACACCCCATTTTGTCGGCTATCAGATTTAGGAGACCCATAGCTTGGTGGTTCACAATGATCGTAAAAGACTCAAAAGGACTCTTGGAAGTCAGCTCTATCTCTCAGAATGCTCAGAATGACCAAAATACCCCTGAAAGCCCGAAGACTCCCAGATTTGGTCCCAAAGTTCTGAAAACATGCTATGTCGTAAGAAAAATGATAAAATGAGTTTTTAAGTAAAACTGGATGAAATCGTCAGCTCCCAGAGACGCCCGGAAGTCCCGGAAGTTCCCCGAAAGTCCCCATTGACCGGTTTGACCAAGGTTTGACCAGGTTTGACCAGAGTTTGACCAAGTTTGACCAAAATCGTCCGAATTCACCGGAATCATTAGAAAAGTATTAAAATGAGTTTTAAAAGAGAATCGCGCGAAAACGTCGGCTCCTGGGAGCTCCCGGAGGTTCCCAGAACTTCCCCGGGAATCCCAGGCTTGACCAGTTTGACCAAGATTTGACTTTGGAATCGGGGCACCGAAACAATTTTCAAATATTTTTCATGGATACTAGAGGTCAATAGCTTTTCAACGGTATATTGCACATAATTCCTGGATTTAAAACGAATTTATTTTGAATTTCCGAAGGTGGAAAAGGCGATCAAATCAGCTTTTATCTCGAATACCGCAAAACTTTTCAAAGTGACCTATCCCCGAACTATTTTTTATGTAAAGTAGACTCCATTACCTTTCCAACGGTATATCACAACCTCAATTTGGAGTTCGTATGCATTTTCTGTGAATTTCGGACAAAATAGGGCCTTTTCGCGAATACCGGAACCTCTGGGGGCCTAAACGTAAATTTTTGGGCGTCTGAGGAGCAGTGCTGCCGCGGCACTGGCCCACTGCCGCCGCGGCACTGGCCCAGTGCCGCCGCGGCACTCATCCCTCGCAGAGTCCATTTTTGTAATTTTTTTGGGGGTCCAATTTGATTAATTGAAAGCCAAAACGACATAGTTTTATGTTCACAGTTGTTTGGGACCAATGGGAGTACTTCTAAAACCCCAAAACCACCCCAAATTGGCCTATTTAAACCCCCCATTGCTCTTCATTTTGGGGGGGGGGCCAAGTGCAAAGCTTAAAAAGTTGTAGAGAAGAAGAGAGATAGAGATAGGTTTAGAAGAGAGAAAGGGAGCTTCTCCCATTGATTTTCCATAAGAAAGTGAGTTTTATTCTTGTTTTCTTCCATCATCCTTCTATATACTTCACATTCAAAGTCCACTCCAACCCTCATTCTTGAGCATTCATGAGATAGGAAGCTACTTCCATGTCCAAATGTCAAAATCTATGAGTGAAACACCAAGCTACAAGTCCAAAATCACATTGATTATCATCTATTGATTGCTATTTACTTGCTTTGATTATATATATGTTCATCTCTCCTTATCTCATTTCTTTTTCTTTTCTTTATTTACTTACTAGTTCATCATCATCTAAGTGATGACATGAAGTTTGGGGTGAGTGAATCCTTATGGATAGTAGCTCTTGACCTCAAAAACATGTTTGATAGATGATGATCATAACCTCAATACTTCCAAGGTATTCTTGGAATGTATTGAAGTTATGCCCAAAAATAAAATAAATCTCTCCAACAATCTTGGAGGTTCTTAAATGATGAGTTTGATGTAGGTATTCTAAGTGGCTATGATCCTTATTGAGTGTTGAAAACATGTTTTCAAAACATCTATTTCAAAACCCCTCTCAATCCCTCTCATTTGGTTTCAAGAAACAAAACTTTGTTTTCTCCAAAATCTTCAAAACAATGAGTCAAAACAGTGAGTGAGTTGAGTTCAAAGATTTTTCTAGAACACAATACTCAACATATGGATACAAGGCCACTCGGAAAGTCTTCCTAACTCATTGGAGAACACCCATGATTTTTGGTTTGACTTGGAAGTACTTGGAAATGGTCCATTTGGGTCCCAACATTCCTTCTAAACATTCTGTTTTTGCTGTCACAGCAGCTAGGTCAACTTACGACCTCTTTTCCAGAAAACTTTTCCAAAAGGGGTGGTCCTAACTTATTTTTCCCTTAAAATTCAATGTCTTAGGAAACTTTCTGTATAAAATGGGCCTCTAGATCATTCTTTTTCATTTTCTAAGATTTTCTAACATTTCAGTCGACAGTACGAACTCTGTTTCTGAGTGACCTCTATTGTTTATATAATTTCTATCAATATGTGATAGCTATTCAAGATTGGCCTTTTGGGTTGTGTTCTAGACACAATAAGGAACATATCCATAAAAAATCATGCATTGAAAACATTCCTAACCCCTCTTTTCAAATTCCAAAAGATCATACTACTGTTCTATCCACTATTCACAACAAGTACATTTCAACTTTCATTCTTTGATTTGATGCTCATATGCATTCCAAATTAGTTCATATCTTAGGAAGTAGTCCATACTACATTTGTACACATCTCATGTTAATTTCATTCATTCATTCTTGCACATTTTAGACTTCTAAGCCATTCTAGAAATCCATGTACACAAAACACACTACAACCTTTGCACATTTTTAGATACATACATTGCATTCATGCAAGATTTGGGGTTTTTGTAACTCTTAATCTAAGGAGATTATAAGGAATGAACTCGATCACCCGTTCATGCTTCCCCTTGATCTATTCATCCTTTCTCATCCGTCCCGGGGATTGAGAGGTCTTCTTTTATCAAAGAATAACATGCATCATACTAGTTCGCTAAGCATATTTTGATTTCTTTGTTTATTTGTTTCAAGAACAATTCATGTCCCCCTTTAGATTAGGAAAACTTGATTAATTGATATATGATTAGACGATTTTTCCTAGGTTTATTTGTGTGATCTTTCACTTTACATTGCATGATATTTGATTTTGATCTTATGAATGATATTTTATCTTTAGATCTTCCATTTTCAAGTTTCTTATGTAATGTAATATACTATCATAGTATTAATTGCCGAACCATACATAGTATAAGATGATTGTTTGGATGCTAATTGAGGCCCGTCGAAAGATGGGGCGAGTTGAGGGCGTTTTAGTCGCGACAAAGGCTCCTTCCTCTCTCGTACCAAAACCCCGAACCAAGTTCTTTGGTTATGAAGGGCCGGTGCCCTTTATCCATTTGGGTGAGTCAAAATTAGGTTTCTTGGTTCCTTAAAGACCAAGTGGCGACTCTGTATCTGTTTTCAACAGACCTATTTTCTTTCTTTGATTCAAATCAATTTCAAAACAATCTCAAACAAGAGAAGTGGTCCACTTCCGGTATCCACAATCTGGCGACTCTGCTGGGGACTTTTATTTTAAAACAAAATAATACAGAGGTTTGACTCATAAGAAGCATCCTTAAAATCATCTTTTTACTGTGTTTGGTTCACCGCATTGCACTCTTGCATTCCCCCCTCCGACTGTGTCTGAAACGCGGCGCTGACATTGTTCAGGTCTTGCTGTGCCAGGGCACAAGTCACCGTTGATACTGTACCTTCCAAGGTATATCAAAAAGAGTAAACACTTCCGTACTGTCTCCCTGACGGTATATTGGAACTCTCGTCAACGGACCCTCTTTGACTAAACCCAGCCTTTGCATATAGATTCCTGTAGAACCTTTCATAGGACTGTTCATTTATCTTTTCAGATAGGACAATGTGATATAACTGTTGTATGCCCTGACGGGATTACCTGCGCGGTGTAGACGCTTATGTGGCATAGAACAGAACCCCTTTCTTATGGTTCCCAAGGCAATCACTCACATGTGATCACATTGAGTTGACCTGCCTAAGCATCATGACAAGGATGTCTGCTCCATGCTCGCAAAGATATACACCGCAAACCTTGTTTGTCGGTCTTGAGACATAGGAGTATGAAAACTTGCTAGACAGTATGATCACCATCATCACCTATTCTCGTCGTATATCCCTATTCCTTCCAAAAACTCTACCCAACTCATCAGGATACCCCTGTTTCTCCCAGAAACTCTGTCCAAATATCCCAGATATAACCATCATAACCTGTTCCTCCCAGAAACTCTGTCCAAATATCCCAGATATAACCATCATAACCTGTTCCTCCCAGAAACTCTGTCCAGACATCCCAGATATATATTAACCTGTTTCTCACAGAAACTCTGTCCAGACATCCCAGATACATATTAACCTGTTTCTCCCAGAAACTCTGTCTAGATATCCCATATATAACCGTACTAACCCGTTTTTCCCAGAAACTCTGTCTAAATCTCCCTGATTTCCCAGATATACTAGTTTTTCCCAGAATCTCTGTCCTATCTTCCCAGATATAGTTTCTCCTAGAAACTCTATCCATATTCCTCAGAAATACCCAAAAATACCAGTTTCTCCTAGAAGCTCAGTCCAAATCAACCAGAAATCCCTATTTCTCCTAGAAACTCAAATGACTTCTAGAAATTTCTCTGAATCTTCCAAACCCATGTTTCTCCCAGAAACTCTATCCAAAATTCCCAAAGTATCCCGGAAATCCCTGTTATCCCCTTGGTGATCATACTGGAGAGTAAGGTTAGCACACTCTGTATGGCTAGGACCTTATTTGTTTAACTGCTATCTGTTAGAAGTAGGGGCATCATATAGATTAGGGCTTGCATCCGCATGCTTGTCTCATTTGCATACACCGTTCCTATCAATCTGCACGCACTGTTTCAGTCATGCTGTACACGAGTCAGTCCACGTCTGTTAACATCACTATAGTTGTCATCTCAATCATCACTGTTACAAGTCTAACACAGTCTTTTCACACCTATATGTCAGTACAAGTTTTGAGCACCCAGGATCTGCATTTGTGAGTCAGAGGATTAAGGAGTCACCTTGTCAGAATCACTCAGCCGAAAGTCAGCTTTATGGATCCAGAAGGTTTGGAAGCAAGAATGACAGAAATGATCAACCAACAGTCTGAACGGTTGGCCCAAGTTTTATCCTTCATGGAGGAATTGAAGCAGCAGCGGCCGCAGCCTCCACCTGGGTTTGAACCACCCCTACATGAGAACGACGGAGAAGAAGTATGGTTTCAAGGGGTCCCGCCGCCTGCATATGAGAAAAAGCTCCAAGAGAAAATGGATAAGGTCGACAAGCTCGAGAACATACTAAGGAAGAGTAAAGGGATTGATGACTACATGCTAAATCTGGAAGGCCTTTTTGAGCCTGTTAAGCTGAAACTGCCGGAAAACTTCAAGATGCCTGAAATTGATCGTTTTGATGGAACTGGGAATCCGAAGAGCCATGTAAAGTTCTGCATGAGTGTTTTCCAATCAATGGGATGCAGCCATGAGCACATCGCAATGTTGTTCCCTCAAACCCTCGCCAAGGTTGCTCTATCTTGGTTTCTGACCTTGGAGGTTTCTAAGACGCGGACTTGGGAAGATATAGTCCAGGTCTTCATTGATCATTACTCCTACAACCAAGAGCTCGATGTCACCATTCGGGATCTGGAGACTACCCGGCAGAACTTCAATGAGTCATTCGCTGCATTCTTGAGCAGATGGAGGAACAAAGTGGCCCAAATGACCCACCGACCAGTCGAAAAGGAACAAGTCCGGATGTTGATCAAGAATCTACAGCCGCTGTACCATGAGAAACTATTCTACCAGTCCATCTCAACATTTGAAGAACTGTTTGAGATTGGGACTAGAATTGAGGATGCAATCAGGGAAGGGAAAATCAAGAATGAAGAATCGCAAAGCCAGTCCAAGAGGCCCGACTACTCCCGAAACCCTTCGAATGTCAACGCCCTTAGTAACCAACCCATGGCCTGTTCTCCCCAATCATACCAGTTCACAAACCAAACCAGCTCGCCTAGCCGCCCTTACCAAAATAGGGTACCCCGTGAATTCTCCAAGCTGGATATCTCTCCCTCCGTAGCCTTAGGCCTCCTGCTAAAAAAGGGACACCTCCAACTCCTTCAGCCTCGTGCTGACCCCCCACCACCTAACTGTAACATGTCCAAACGATGTGCCTACCACCAAGGCCCAGGCCATGACACCGACCGGTGCATACGTCTCCGCCATGATATCCAAGACCTCATTGATCGAGGAATCATCGAGCCACCACCCATTCAACCCCATATCACCTAAGCCCATGGCCTATCCTCTCAAATGATCCCTGTCATTGACACCCATGAATGTTGAATCCGTGCAGTGGAGCGATAGTGTTTGGAACTTCTGCTAAAATAATAATAATAATAAATGGGTCACAAAGACACTCCATTTGAGACCAAGTCGAGTCTGTTCTATGTTTTGAGTATATTTCAAGTTTAGTCTTATGGTCAAGTTCGTCCGTCATCGAGTTGTTGTGAGTCTGTATCGAGTAATGTAATCCTTCTCTTCTGAATGGAATGAAGTCTCAATTTGCTTAATCTGATGTGCCTAGTCATAAATGCATGAATCACTAAACTGAAGTGTCACTTTTCAAATTACTATGGATATTACTCTGCTAATAATTTTTCTACGACAAAACAAAAAAGAATCCTGAAAGGTTAAAGTCGATTTCACGCTGACACTGATGAAGAGCTGAGAATTGAATAGCCTTACTTTAAGAATTTAAAGATGCTCTTGCCTCAATCTTGAAAAGACATACTTGAAACTGACTTGGGGCTTGCCCAACACCCTTTTTCCACCATTTCGAAGCCTTAAGCCCAATCCAATTGGGAGTCACGCAATCTGTCTGATTGAAAAGCAATGCAAACTTAGCCCCTGATGGTAGCCAAACATTTCAGTGAGTTTCATCTCCACTTTAAAAAAAAAAAAGAAAGAAAAAGAAAAGAAAAGAAAAGAAAAAGCTCGCTAGGTTGAAAACCCGAAAGGGCACCTAGGCAAAAGTTAGAGCTGAAAAAGGTGTTGATTTCCAAAATCTGACCCTAGCCAGTCAAAATGTTGGAGGAAAATTTTGATAGAATCATACGCTTCAAAATACATCTTAAGAACGTGCCAAGATCACATTTCAAAAGGCACAGAATGACCACAAATAAATTTCGAGAGCTGACATGCACATTCTGAAATTCTGAGATTGCGATTGAAAGATTTCACAAGAATCGACTACATTAAAAGGCAAAATTGACTGGCTAGGCGAAAGTGAAAAGGATCAATCCTCAAAACAAAACAAAAAGAAAAAGAAAAAGAAAAGAAAGGGAGATTGAAACTAAATCCTTTCATTCAAAGCTACCACAAGTGGCTCAAGTTTGAACTCCTTTGACGATTGGTTTGAAAAACCCTCATACCTCTAACCCCTTATTTCAGACCTTGCCTTGAACTACGCTCGACCTGATTCCCACTCGGGGATACGTAGGCAACCACATCCGTTCGGTCAACACCATCATAATCAAACCAATTTCCTTCAAGCCTTGCCTTGAACTACGCTCGACCTGATTCCCGCTCGGGGATACGTAGGCACCCACAACGGTTCGGTCAACCCACCTACCTAAAAATCAACCCGCTTCTTTCCGACCATGGCCCGAACTACGTTGGACCTGATCCCCAATTGGGGGTACGTAGGCAGACTTACAAAAAGAAAAAAAAAGGATGACTCGCTAGGTCGAAAATCCGAAAGGACGCCTAGGCAAAATTAGAGTTAAATCCAAGGTGAGCAATAACAAAAGAGAGAAAAGAGCTTGCTAGGTCACCTCACTGGTGCCTAGGCAAAAGTTATGAGCATTTGAGAGATTAAAGTCACGGTCCATGCCTCAAGCCAGAAAATCACCTTCCACACTAGGGGCAAACATCGGCTACCCGCCTCGTTTGCCTGACTTTTACTATCTACCTTTCATACAAGGGGCAAACTTCGGTCACCTACCTCGTTTGGCCAAAACCTCCAATAAACCATCCTCCAAACTAGGGGCAAACTTCGGTCATTTACCTCGTTTGCCTACCGATCCCACTTCATGCCCTTCAAACTAGGGGCAAACTTCGTTTGCCACCCGATCCCTATACACCAATGGTAAGCCTTCAAGTCACAATATTGTCTTGAACAGATAAAAATGGAGCATCTTTTATCCTATAAGCTAAGGCACTAATTCAAAGCATATCTTGGGAGAAGCAAAGAAATTGATTAGATCAGCAGGGAGGAATTTTCAAAAAACCAGATTTATTAGCAAAGTGCTGACATATCAAGATGAGGAGTGAACATAAAAGATGAGCGGTACATCATTCATGGTAAAGGCACTTTGGATCGTGGCAATTTGAGAATTTCATGTCCAAGTCAATCATTCTTTATTTGAGTCAGTAGTAATCTGATCACAAGTGTGTCAGAGACCGAGGTTTCATACAAACTAACCCAACTTTCCTTGTCGTTCCTGTTAAGTCCATTTGTCCTGATGGTCTCAAATGTGTGGGTTAAAGGTGATTCCCAATTATAAAAAATAAAAAAAAAAAACTTTGGATATAAGCAGAAGTGCCAAACATTATTACTACACCAGTCAAGGTCATAACATGAGAATGTCCCAGGTACGAGTGGCATAGACTCGTAAGTGGTTGCAAACTACAAACCGACACTTGTTTCTCAAGGCGGCCGATCGGAGGAAATATCGCCAACACCGAGAAACTATTGCTGATAAGGTGTGTCGATGAGACGTGTTGTTGAGGTGTTTTAGGGCCCAAAGTCTAGATGTGTTGATAAGGAGTGTTGATAAGATGCGTTTTAGTGCCCAAAGTCCAAGTGTGTTGTTGAGGGAGAGCATCAGATGTGTCGAGGAACATTAGAAGAGAGTATTGTTGAAGAGAACATCGGATGTGTTGAGGAACATCAGATTTGTTGAGAAGCGTCGTTGAAGAGTTGAGGAATATCGGATGAGTTGAGGAACATCAGATTTGTTGAGAAGCGTCGTTGAAGAGTTGAGGAATATCGGATGGGTTGAGGAACATCAGATTTGTTGAGAAGCGTCTTTGAAGAGTTGAGGAATATCGGATGGGTTGAGGAACATCAGATTTGTTGAGAAGCATCATGGAAAAATCAAGAAGCATCGTTAAGATTTGAAGAACACCGTTGACAATCAAGAAGCCTTGAGAAAGCACCGTCAAAGATTCGTGGAACAACGTAAGCGCCATTGAGAATTGAGGATTGAGAAGCACCGTTGAGACTTTGGGAGTCACCGAGTCCATAGTGTCACGACTAAGAGGAGCACGAGTCAAGAATTACTTCACCCAACATGACACATAGCCCATCGGTTGCGGCACACACAAATCACAAAGCCCACTGGAGTGGCAAACACACCATAAGCATTCTTTTGAGCACCACAGTATCACTTTGAGCACCACGCTCTTCCTTGAGTAAGACCTCCAGGTCGAGCTCCCTCACAAGTCTATTAGTCATAGTGAAGCATAGATCACCAAGCCCACTGAGAGTGGCAAATGCACTGAACACATGTACTAGGACCACAAGCGTTTTAGAACACAATACAGGCACGACACAAGTCCACTCGGGGTGGTACACCCCACAGCACCAATTCATGCTAGGATCAGAACACTAGACATGATAGGACTTAGGACAAGATTCATATCACATCCATGCATAGCATATCACTCTTATAGCATAGCATCCGCTTGATTGTTGTGTATGTGCATGTGTGATTTATTCCTTTGTGCCCTGAACTACGTCCTGGTCTGATTCCCCTTGGGATACGTAGGCAGCTCACGCAGAGCACGACCAGCACTAGCCTCAGCATCATTGCATCTTTTGCAACGCTTTTTATCCTAAATCTATAGCCTCCAAAAGACCTGTCTCTTCAAAACTTTGGCACTCGCTTGCGACATGCGTTGCCTCGCAAGTTCATGCTAAAGAGGGGCAAACTGTAGACACCCCATTTTGTCGGCTATCAGATTTAGGAGACCCATAGCTTGGTGGTTCACAATGATCGTAAAAGACTCAAAAGGACTCTTGGAAGTCAGCTCTATCTCTCAGAATGCTCAGAATGACCAAAATACCCCTGAAAGCCCGAAGACTCCCAGATTTGGTCCCAAAGTTCTGAAAACATGCTATGTCGTAAGAAAAATGATAAAATGAGTTTTTAAGTAAAACTGGATGAAATCGTCAGCTCCCAGAGACCCCCGGAAGTCCCGGAAGTTCCCCGAAAGTCCCCATTGACCGGTTTGACCAAGGTTTGACCAGGTTTGACCAGAGTTTGACCAAGTTTGACCAAGTTTGACCAAAATCGTCCGAATTCACCGGAATCATTAGAAAAGTATTAAAATGAGTTTTAAAAGAGAATCGCGCGAAAACGTCGGCTCCTGGGAGCTCCCGGAGGTTCCCAGAACTTCCCCGGGAATCCCAGGCTTGACCAGTTTGACCAAGATTTGACTTTGGAATCGGGGCACCGAAACAATTTTCAAATATTTTTCATGGATACTAGAGGTCAATAGCTTTTCAACGGTATATCGCACATAATTCCTGGATTTAAAACGAATTTATTTTGAATTTCCGAAGGTGGAAAAGGCGATCAAATCAGCTTTTATCTCGAATACTGCAAAACTTTTCAAAGTGACCTATCCCCGAACTATTTTTTATGTAAAGTAGACTCCATTACCTTTCCAACGGTATATCACAACCTCAATTTGGAGTTCGTATGCATTTTCTGTGAATTTCGGACAAAATAGGGCCTTTTCGCGAATACCGGAACCTCTGGGGGCCTAAACGTAAATTTCTGGGCGTCTGAGGAGCAGTGCTGCCGCGGCACTGGCCCAGTGCCGCCGCGGCACTCATCCCTCGCAGAGTCCATTTTTGTAATTTTTTTGGGGGTCCAATTTGATTAATTGAAAGCCAAAACGACATAGTTTTATGTTCACAGTTGTTTGGGACCAATGGGAGTACTTCTAAAACCCCAAAACCACCCCAAATTGGCCTATTTAAACCCCCCATTGCTCTTCATTTTGGGGGGGGGGGCAAGTGCAAAGCTTAAAAAGTTGTAGAGAAGAAGAGAGATAGAGATAGGTT
The DNA here is from genome assembly GCA_033977485.1 of Hydrangea macrophylla. Classification (NCBI taxonomy): domain Eukaryota; kingdom Viridiplantae; phylum Streptophyta; class Magnoliopsida; order Cornales; family Hydrangeaceae; genus Hydrangea; species Hydrangea macrophylla. The sequence continues at coordinate 55,085,460 of CM066982.1, forward strand.
TAGAAGAGAGAAAGGGAGCTTCTCCCATTGATTTTCCATAAGAAAGTGAGTTTTATTCTTGTTTTCTTCCATCATCCTTCTATATACTTCACATTCAAAGTCCACTCCAACCCTCATTCTTGAGCATTCATGAGATAGGAAGCTACTTCCATGTCCAAATGTCAAAATCTATGAGTGAAACACCAAGCTACAAGTCCAAAATCACATTGATTATCATCTATTGATTGCTATTTACTTGCTTTGATTATATATATGTTCATCTCTCCTTATCTCATTTCTTTTTCTTTTCTTTATTTACTTACTAGTTCATCATCATCTAAAGTGATGACATGAAGTTTGGGGTGAGTGAATCCTTATGGATAGTAGCTCTTGACCTCAAAAACATGTTTGATAGATGATGATCATAACCTCAATACTTCCAAGGTATTCTTGGAATGTATTGAAGTTATGCCCAAAAATAAAATAAATCTCTCCAACAATCTTGGAGGTTCTTAAATGATGAGTTTGATGTAGGTATTCTAAGTGGCTATGATCCTTATTGAGTGTTGAAAACATGTTTTCAAAACATCTATTTCAAAACCCCTCTCAATCCCTCTCATTTGGTTTCAAGAAACAAAACTTTGTTTTCTCCAAAATCTTCAAAACAATGAGTCAAAACAGTGAGTGAGTTGAGTTCAAAGATTTTTCTAGAACACAATACTCAACATATGGATACAAGGCCACTTGGAAAGTCTTCCTAACTCATTGGAGAACACCCATGATTTTTGGTTTGACTTGGAAGTACTTGGAAATGGTCCATTTGGGTCCCAACATTCCTTCTAAACATTCTGTTTTTGCTGTCACAGCAGCTAGGTCAACTTACGACCTCTTTTCCAGAAAACGTTTCCAAAAGGGGTGGTCCTAACTTATTTTTCCCTTAAAATTCAATGTCTTAGGAAACGTTCTGTATAAAATGGGCCTCTAGATCATTCTTTTTTATTTTCTAAGATTTTCTAACATTTCAGTCGACAGTACGAACTCTGTTTCTGAGTGACCTCTATTGTTTATATAATTTCTCTCAATATGTGATAGCTATTCAAGATTGGCCTTTTGGGTTGTGTTCTAGACACAATAAGGAACATCTCCATAAAAAATCATGCATTGAAAACATTCCTAACCCCTCTTTTCAAATTCCAAAAGATCATGCTACTGTTCTGTCCACTATTCACAGCAAGTACATTTCAAATTTCATTCTTTGATTTGATGCTCATATGCATTCCAAATTAGTTCATATCTTAGGAAGTAGTCCATACTACATTTGTACACATCTCATGTTAATTTCATTCATTCATTCTTGCACATTTTAGACTTCTAAGCCATTCTAGAAATCCATGTACACAAAACACACTACAACCTTTGCACATTTTTAGATACATACATTGCATTCATGCAAGATTTGGGGTTTTTGTAACTCTTAATCTAAGGAGATTATAAGGAATGAACTCGATCACCCGTTCATGCTTCCCCTTGATCTATTCATCCTTTCTCATCCGTCCCGGGGATTGAGAGGTCTTCTTTTATCAAAGAATAACATGCATCATACTAGTTCGCTAAGCATATTTTGATTTCTTTGTTTATTTGTTTCAAGAACAATTCATGTCCCCCTTTAGATTAGGAAAACTTGATTAATTGATATATGATTAGACGATTTTTCCTAGGTTTATTTGTGTGATCTTTCACTTTACATTGCATGATATTTGATTTTGATCTTATGAATGATATTTTATCTTTAGATCTTCCATTTTCAAGTTTCTTATGTAATGTAATATACTATCATAGTATTAATTGCCGAACCATACATAGTATAAGATGATTGTTTGGATGCTAATTGAGGCCCGTCGAAAGATGGGGCGAGTTGAGGGTGTTTTAGTCGCGACAAAGGCTCCTTCCTCTCTCGTACCAAAACCCCGAACCAAGTTCTTTGGTTATGAAGGGCCGGTGCCCTTTATCCATTTGGGTGAGTCAAAATTAGGTTTCTTGGTTCCTTAAAGACCAAGTGGCGACTCTGTATCTGTTTTCAACAGACCTATTTTCTTTCTTTGATTCAAATCAATTTCAAAACAATCTCAAACAAGAGAAGTGGTCCACTTCCGGTATCCACAATATCATCAATCCCAAAATTGAGACATGGATTCCATCATTAATTAATATCCACCACACAATTAATATTGCCACCCAATCCAATGAGATATTGACCCATTTAAGGATCTCACCCTTTTAGGGATCAAAGTATAAATATCAAATGTACGTGTCTATAAATTAAATTAGGATTTAGAGCATAAGCACTCATAATAGCCATGAGGTATTAATTATCTTATAAGTCAGTATAAAGATAATTACCCCAAGTCGGTCCTGTTTAATACACAAAATGTACCAGCATGGTGAGTTGAAACTATACCGTTTCCCGCAGTCAAGACAAACCTACTACAACACCATGCTGCAGTCCTACCGATGGTGTGTCCAATCCCATCTAAGACTGTAAACCAAAATCTTACATTCTATAATATCTGATGGCCTGATCTTCCGTGTGTAAGCCGAACTCTACACACCAAACCACCTACTATATAGAATGAGAGACACACATTAAATAAATAATATAATACAAACATTGCCCACACAGATTCTCATAAAAAATGGATTAACTAATTTTATTAAATGAATAATAAATCAACTACATAAAGCATGGCTTTTAGTATATATCCCTAACAATATCAACACGTCCTGGGCTAAGTGATGGAGGGAAGGGCGAAGGCCTGCCATCAGGGCATCCTCATAGAGGGTAACGAAACCTGATTGATGGAAGTGAGCCCCGTCGACGTGTACGACCAAGGAGCAATGGTCGGGAATGTTATACCTTTCCCTAATCCTACCCATGGCTGTACTCTTATTTCCTAAAATTTTGGCTTGTTGTACAAGAATTGGTCGAAGGTTCTATTTTTGTCATCTACTTTATGGACATTGTTCCTTCTTTCCACTCCTTTGAGGAATGTTTTACCATTTTCTATGAAGGATACTCCACTCGGGCTATTTTTTTCTTTCCTTCCCTTCTTTTCTCTCCACTTTCATCCATTTCTTCAACTTTCCAACAACCCTTCTAACTGGGGGTCCGGGCACACAAACCACCTATAACAAAATATTGTCTAGCTACTTGGTGGCTAGGGATATTATGTATAGCCCAAGTATTCCCCAAAGTAACAACAAATGTGGGGCAGAGTATTATTTTGCCCCTCTATTTGCCCGTCAATTCGGGCTTTCTCAGTTAATTCCCCTTCCTCCGGCCATTACAATGAATATAGTCTGGGTAGAGTAAGGCTTGATTGTGAATGACGAGCAAGGGAAAAAGATAACAGAACAATCAAACAAATTGAAGAAGGCATTTGTCTTCCAGGCCAAACTATTCGTTTTCGAAGAATTTGAGACCCAAATATTCAAGTGCACTGCTTCCAAAATGCTTCTTCAATTCACAGTTTCTTCGGTCATTGAGGCCGATGAACCTATTATTGTCCCTGGGGTAGCCTAAAAAAGCAAACATCAAGGAGGCCGGCCACCAAAAAGGCAACGGACAAGGGGTCGGCCAAAAAGAAAAAGACTGCCCCGTCTACCTAAGTGTTTTACTTGTCTTCCTTTCTATTCTGATACGGTCAAATTAACTTATCTTCCATTCTAACACCCTTTGGCTTCTTTCAACTGGTAGATGAAACATCCGAGGAGGAACTATTGTCTATTGGACTGACCCTTCAGCCACGATGTTCCTACCACTAGCAGCCCGACCATGGAGTATGTTACCTCCTCTGCAAGTACTGACGATAACTTAACGGGCAGAGGCCATTCTCGAATAGATTGCTGAGAGGGGACCAATCCCAATTCATGCCATGCCTCCTTTAACACCTTTTGACAGGGATAAGGACACTAACCCTATTGGAGGGTTGATGCCCGAACAGGTAGTTCTTTCTTCCAACAGTGAGGACGTGCCCGAAGACATACCACTGGACAATGTTGGGGAAAAAGTGGAACAATGGGTCATAATATCCCTAGGTTGGGCCAATGGAGATGACTTGATAGGCCCCTTTAACTCCACTCCTATAATAGAATCAGCCCTTAAAAGTGTAAAAGGAGCTATTATGGCCAATTTTCAAACTTCTAATGTTATAGAAGGGTCGGCCCCCAGTAGTACAGATCAACCTCATTTGGCCAATCCCAACACTAAAGAAAACATTCAACATGCTCTGAGCATAGTTGCCAAACCTTCAGTGGAGGGGATTGTGATCACTACTCCAGGGCCAAGTCAACAAATGGTCCAAGCTTTGGTCCCATAGTTAGACATTGAAACTATTGTGTCCAACTCTTCAACCGTCAATTTACAAGACGTCTCGCCTACCATTCCAATACCTACTCAGGTATTTTCCTTTCTTGCTCAGGCTTCTTGTTCTTTTTTTTTTCTTCTTTTTTTATATAGGTATTAACCTTTGGCTCTGGTTTGTGTTATTTTTGAACGGTTGTTCCCCTAGGTCGAGTATCATTTATCCCCTTTGATGACTTTCTCATAAGTCTGGACCTAGGGCCATTTGACTTAGGCTTGTTTGAGCCCGAAGCAGCCACTCCATTAAGCATACAAAGGTCAAAAGACCTTGTTCTTGGGCTGTCTACCCAGGATCTTGGCCATCTTCCATCATCGACTGAAAGCGATACCGCTTTGAATGCTTTCCTTACTGATCCTTTACTTATAGCTAACCAGCTTTCGCTGCTCAAGGAAATTCAAGAAGGGCTGCCAGGCTACCGTGTTTTGGAACAAACGGCCTCTTTGGTTCAAACTGAGGCCAAAGCTCATCTCAATGCACGACAAAAGGCAGTGCACTTTCTCAAATATGCTAATATGAAGTATGAAGCACGAAGCTAGAAAGGTAACTCAAGCTTAAGTGATTGCTTGAGACGCCTAGCTCCAGACTTATATTGCCAAACACAAGGCACAATTGGAAAAGCTAGAGGTATAGGTGGTTACTAATGATGCAGTGCTGACTTAGATCTATACGACCTTGGCTGGGTTTGGTGAACATACTCAAAAATGCAGCGACCAACTGCAAGCAAACCTTCTGACTGCCTGTATTTGGTCCCAGAAGCTCCACAAGTCTTAACAAGATCGGGCTGGAGCTGAGAATACTTAGGTGGATTTGAGAGAGAAGCTTAGGAACTTTGAGTCGGCCTAGTTGCCAACCTCTGTCCCTATGAATGTATTTACTTTCTTTCAGTTGTAATTATTTTATAACGAAAGCTATGTGCTGTCTTTATTAATACAAATATGCTTTTGATGAATCGGGCTCGTAGTTAATAAGTAATTTGTGTTCACTCTAGATTTGGCCTGTATTTTAAATCAATAGTATCCCATAAGGTAGGATAGTATGACTTCAAATACTGACCGTTTATTAATCTAGCATGAATCTTCCCATTCATATCGCATAGCCTGTATTCCCCACCTTTCTTAATCTGGTGGATGATAAACAGACCTTCCCAGTTGATTGACCATTTACAATACCAATTATCCTTGTCTCTCACGGGAAACAAGGCCTTCTAAACTAAATCTTCCATGCTAAAATACTTTTCTTTTACCCATTTATTGTATGCTCAGGTAGCTCGTAATTTTTGCACCATTAATGAGTCTAAGGTCGTTAGTCTTACCTCATCAAGACCTTCTAATTCAGCTGCAATTGCCTCTGTATATTCACCAGGCTCAAGCTGATTTTGCAAAGCCCTTCGAGTTAATCAAACTGTGACCTCCATAGGCAGCATGGCATCATGCCTATAGGTAAGCATGAATGGTGTGACACCAATACTAGATCTTTTAGATGTTCGATATGCCCAAAGTGCTTTAGACAATAATTTATCCCAATCTCTAGGGTTTTTTTTTACCATTTTTTCAATAATCACTTTGAAGATCTTGTTGGAAGACTCAGTCTAACCGTTTGCTTGAGCATAGTATGGAGTTGAGTTGAGAACAGTCATCCCTCTGCTCTCAGCAAAGGCTTTAGTTTCCACCCCTATGAACACAGATCCTTGATCGGCCATTATTATTTCTGGAAGGACAAAATGGTGTATTATATGTTCTTCTATGAACTTATAACTGTGGCCTGAGTCACTACTCTGCATGGAATCGCTCGGCTCATTTTGTGAAGTAATCCATAGCCACTATTATAAAGCAATGTTGGCCTGAAGAAGGTGGGAGAGCCTTACTAATTAGATCCATCGTCCATCCCCTGAACTGCCATGGTTGTCACGCCCCAGCGTAGCAAACTAAGGAAAAATTTTCATTTCTATTTTGCACTCGTAGGTCATGACAGGAGATGGATCGCTCGTCCTGTACTTAGCTTAACATACACCAAAAAATAGAGTATATAAAGCAACAGGGAAGAAAACATAACTATTACAACTTTGAATATTACATTGTCTTTAAATAAAATATCTTTAAGGCACAGACCGCCTTATTCAAATTAAAACATTATCCAAATTCTTATTACAACTTTATTTAAATAAAAGTATCTGCACAGGCTTCTCTAGCTAGCATAGTCATATTGTCCTGCATAATCATTTCCTAAAAAATTTGGATGTCCAGGACAAAATAAAGTCATTAGATAATGAAAGCCGAGTGAGTACAATGAAGACACAAGCAATGTATAAAAAAGTACATTAACAATTATTATTAATGTTCAGTACCTTAGATTACGGTAAATCCATTATTCTAGTCATCACAAAATAATAATTAATAACATTTTGAGTAATGAATATTTAAGATTGTGCATGAACAAACGAATCATCTCGTCTTATTGACTCTTTTATCTCGACCACAAAACCCTACACAAGCGGTTCCCCTGAACCTCTAGCTCAAGGCCGTTAGTTTAGAATACGTATCGATATGTCTGCCGTATCTAGAGCGGCCTGGATGTACCTAGACATTCAAGGTTACAATAACCTGTGGACTACTCCAATTAATCTACCGTATCTAAAGCGACCTGGAATAATTTAAAGCTACCACAAGAATGGCCTACCGTAACCAAAGCAGCCCGGGCTCAACCCTCTTAATTAATCTACCGTATCTAGAGCAGCCTGGAAATAATTAAGGCTTTCACAAGACTCTGACTGGCCAACCATATCTAAGGTGGCTTGTGCTTAATCCTTCCTATTTAACCCGCTGTATCTAGAGCGGCCTGGGAAAATTAAGGCTACCATAACCAAGACATCCTCTCTTGACTTTTCAATCTCACCATCACACACTATGCATGTTAACCCACATGACCTCTTTCAAACATGCCAACTTGACTATGAAAATGTGTTACTTATTCTCTTTCTTGTTTATACAAGGGCATCAGAGCGGACGTACGACTTGTTCTCCTTTACATATTTCTTATAAAGGTATCAGAGCGATATGACTTAAATATTTCATATCATATTTTCTTTATAGAATGTATTAGAGTGGTTACTACTAGTTATTTTCCTTTTTACTCTTTCCTTATAAGGTATCGGAGTGGTTTATATATGTGATTGTTATTAATTTAAAACAACTTATAATTATACAATCCGCTTCTTAGTTCCTTTATCAAGATAATAGGTATTAGCGTGCAATTATTTGAACTGAAGGTGCAGTAGCTCAAAGCATACTTTTTACCATTCTTATAATGGCATCAGAGCTATTTATCATATGAATATGAAATGGCAAGGTACACCAATTGATAATAGCAGGTACAACTTTAAGCAGCAAACAAAATCTTCCTACAATTACTATTTTAATGAAATAAACCATTCTATCACAGTGGGGCATGACTGGTCATGGTCATCTAGTGGGGCCGATCATGGTCGAGACCAGTCATGGTCGAGACCAGTCATGGTCGGGATCGGTTCTGGTCAAATACCGTGACTGGTCTTGGTCATCTTCAACCTCAGGATTGTACAGGTGCAGAGCAACATACAAATTTCACAAACTTGAACGATACAACAAGTATAATATACCATTCTCTTCATTTTTCCATGTCGATTATGAATATATATGTTTCAGAAGTCAAACCCTAACGTAGCTAAACTTATAGATAAAAATCCTAGAGTCGTCAAAATTTTGTTTTAACAGTACATTGCAACTGCTATAAATTAAGGTCCAAGATTTGAAATAGAGCATATTGGAGTTGTAATATTTCATCTCCAATTTATAGAAATCGTTATCGTCAAGATTTGAGAGACCACCATTTTTGAAGCTTCAAAACAATGTATGTATATACACGTATATCTCTATATTTGATGCCACTGGCTTGTGCGTAATGACTAATACTACATTATAAGTGACTTTAAGAGACTCACAGGTTACTAGATTGAGCGGCTTGTCTCGCCGAAGAATTCTGAAAAACCGTAATATAAGCTTAGAGCTCCTTGACAATGGCTATGGCCTCTCTTTAGATCTAACTGGGATAATATATCTTACTGTGATATATTTTGATTTTCAAAAATAGAAATTTGCTTGTGTGTGCTTGTGATTTGAGAGAGTTGTATGTGGGTGTATATGTATAGGTGTATCTGAGAGAGAGAAAAAGCAAATGGAGAAGGGAGGAATTTATGGAAAGAGCTTGAGTTTTAGGTGTATACCATAAATAGAATTAATATATAGTAAATAAATGAAAGCTGACATTTTATTTATTATTAGGGAGATAAAAATATAGGTTGCTACATCACTCCCCTCTTAATAGAGATTTTGTCCAGAAATCTAAGCTGACTAGTCTTGAAATAGCTCCGAGTACTTAGGTCTCATTTCTGGTTCTAATTCCCAAGATGCTTCATTCTCATCATGATATTTCCACTGATATTTCACTAAAGGAATATCCTTGTTCCGTAGCTTCTCCGTGGTGTGATCCAAAATACGAACAAGTCTTTCCCTGTTGGTAACATTCTCGTGGATCTTTATGTCGTTGAAATCAATCGCGTGTGAAGGATCACCCCTGTATTCTTTTAACATACTAATCTGAAAGACATTATGTACTCCATACATCTTTGGTGGCAACACGAGTAGATAAGCTACTTTCCCAACGTGATCCAGTATTACAAATGGTCCAATAAAATGATGTGACAACTTGCCTCTCGTCTATCCAATTTGAACTACTCCACGAATCGGTGATACCTTTAAGAGTACATAATCTCCGAAGGTGAACTCCTTATCCTTTCTATGTTTATCTTCATAGCTCTTCTGTCTACTCTGTGAGGCACGCATCATCTCTTTCACAACTGTGATCTTTTCGTTGGTTTCTTTAACCAAGTCCAGTTCCTTATCTCCAATTTGCCCAACAAAGAGGGGATCTACACGATCGTCCATACAATGCTTCGAATGGAGATATCCCTATACTTGAATGGTAAATGTTGTTGTAAGCAAATTTACTCAACGGAAGATGTGTTTTCCAAGAACTTTCAAGTCAATAGCACATGCTATGAGCATATCCTCTATAACCTGATTTATGCGTTCAGTCTGCCCATCAGTCTGTGGATGAAAAGAAGTACTCAAACTCAATGAAGTTCCAAATGCTTCTTGAAGACTTTCCCAGAATCCTGAAGTAAATCGTGAATTCTGATATGATATGATAGACACTGGTATTCTGTGTAGTCGTATAACTTGTTGAATGTACATCATACTCATCTTCTCCACTGGATAAGTCATGCTGTAAACCATGAAGTGAGTAGACTTCGTCAAACAATCCACAATTACCCAAATAGCATTGTGGTGCTGTTGTGTTCGGGGTAATCCAACTACAAAATCCAATATGATGTGTTCCTACTCCCAACCAGGAATAGGTAGGGTTTGCAGAAATCCTAAGGGTCTTTGATGTTCGGCTTTCACTTATTGATAAGTCAAACACTTAGACATGAACTTGGCTATATACCTTTTCATTCCTTCCCACTAGAAATTTCTGTTCAGATCCTTATAAATTTTAGTTCCTCCTGGATGAACTGTCAACCTTGATCTGTTCGCTTCTTTGGGAATATCTTTCCTTAGACCATCTGTGTTGGTCACACATAACCTGTCTCTGCACTGGCGTGCTCCATTGGACCCAATTTTCCATTCCTCTGGGTTCTTTGCTGACATTTTTTGTAACCATAGTTAAAGATCGGTGTCTTTATGTTGTGCTTCCAAAATACGATTTATAAGTGTTGATTGCTCTACAAGACATCCAAAGTGTTGTTCTTCACCTTCAGTAGAAACCAGAAAGTCAAATTCTGTGATCGTTTCAAGAGCTTTCTATTCTCTAACCATTAGAGATGCAACCATACCTCGAGGTTTTTGACTTAAGGCATCTGCAACTACATTATCTTTACTAGGGTTGTATTCTAATGTGAAGTTGTAATCCTTAATCAATTCCATCCATCGGCGTTGCCTCATGTTTAATTATTTCTAAGTCAACAAATACTTCAAGCTCTTGTGATCAGAGAACAAATCGAACTTCTCTCCATAAAGATAGTGCCTCTAGATCTTAAGAGCAAACACCACTATTGCCAATTCTAAATCATGAGTTGGGTAGTTCAATTCATTGGGCTTCAACTGCCTTGAACTATAAGCAATAGCCTTACCATCTTTTATAAGTACACATCCCAATCCTTGATACGATGCATCACCACTACACCATATGGCCTCAATACTAATGGATATTTCCGTAAGGAAAAAGATTTCTAACAGATATATCCGTTAGTATTTTAGCGTTAGTAATATTACTATTGGATTTACTAATATTACTAACGGATATCCGTTAGAAAACCCGTCAGTAAATCAAACTCTTACTAACGAATATATCCGTTCGAAATCTAGTAACTAACGATTAATTTTCCAACTATTTTAGAAGATTTATATTGAAAACTAACGATTTTGTCAACAATTTCTAACGGATATATTCATTAGTAATTTCCAGAAAAAAAAAAAATACTAACGGATTTCCTAACAGGTATATCCGTTAGAAATATGTATAAATTTAAAAAAAGTTATTTATATGCTTCCCAGTTTTTTTTTGCACCTAATTAACAAGCATAATAATCCATACCAAATACAAAAATAACAAGCTCAATCTGCACCCAACACAACAAAAGTATCCATATATAGAAATCATAAGAGGTCCAGTCATAGATAACCTACAATATCATTGGGAATATTCTCTATGAATCCCAAAAATAAAACTTCACTATATGTAAATTACAAACATATACTTTACAATAATTCACTATGAATCCTATTAAATACAACATCAACATATAAATATCAAACATGTACTTTACAATCCTGCCCTCTAACTGCACTCCATCCCTTTGATGTAGCAAATTAAAACCAAGGTTCACATGATTATGAAATTCCAATTTATCATATCATATATCCTGCATAGATAAAAGTAAACACAATCTTTTAATGGCAAGAAAGAAGGCGGATAACAAAATCCATGAATCAAGTAGAGCTAATAGCAACACTTCAACCCATAGAAAAAAATGTATTCTAGTTGAAGAACTTATACTCAACCCAGCCAATGGAGCAATAGCAATTATAACTCCTCGCTTAGAGTGCAAGGGATGTTTCACCACAAGAAGCAACTTTCCGGATATTCCCTGCGCCATAGGTATCGCCCATATCCCATGAACTAAGAGAAACCATTGATTTGTGTTGGGACACGTCCTATGAAGGTTATTAATTGCACCATAAAGGGAGAGTACTAATGTTCATATTAAGGTTAATGGTGAAGGGGGGAAAAAGACCAAAATTCACATGGAAAAAGTTGGTAAGAAAAGGTAAAGTAGTGTGTGGCTTAAGTGAGACTATGGTTTTGGATAAAGCAAATTACCAAAAGATCGCCTAATTGAATACTAAGAGTAACACAAATATAGTTTGGCATTTTAGAACATTGGTTCTTGTCTCATCAGAAATTTTCGCAAAATCGCTCCATAAAAATGAGATTACTAAGAGCATTCAATTAACACCCATGTTAATTCAAACAATGAGTTCGAGCAAATTCAAACAAATGTAATATAACAGTTCATGTATAACATTTCAGAAACAAAAAAGGGTCCTTAGGGTTTAATATCAGTTAATTAAATCTTGAGTAGGAAGCTCTCTATCACTGGGAAATCAAACCTTGAGAAGCTTTCTTCTTCATCGATAAATAACCAACAGAGAGAGAAAGAAACAACCTCCTATAATGGAAAGAGAAATGAGTCACACAAACTAGCAGTGAAATTGTTAGATACAAGTTACTGTGTGCGTGTTGTGCTTTGCACGTGCTACTGTGCATGTGTGCTGTGCACACGGACTACTATGCTGTGCACATGGGCTGCTGGGCACATGCACTGCTATGTTGTATGTTGTGTACTGTGCACATGGGCTGTGTGCTGCGCACGTTGCTTTTGTGCACTTGTGTGCTTTCCATAAAGCAATCTGCTATGCACGAGGGCTGCCGTGAGAGTAAATACTAAAACACGAGTTCTAAAAAAAACTAATCATAAGCTAGAAAGGGATACTGAAACTTGTTCCCTCATTTTCCCCTTCCCTTCCCTCCACATTCTTCTCTTCTACCAAACAAATCATAAGCTAAAAAGGGATAATAAAACTTTTTCCTCAATTTGATTCTCTATTAACCCCCTAACTGAAAGTGTAGTACCAACTATTGACTTTTAATTAACAATGGTATACATGAAAATTGTTTGATTGGCAATGCATAATCAGAAGTAAAAAAAGTAACCTTGGAGTGATGAAAATAAATTTAACTATTGGATGCAAGCCTTACTGATCACATGCCTTAGAGCCCATGAGAGAGATTGCTGCCGAAACTCGCGATGTTTAGGCTTACGACAAATTGACTCGGTCCAAGTGCTGTTAACCATGAATCCAACACCTTCAAACAGCTTTTCATAATAATTCATATCGGTTAGTTAAAACAATGCTGTTTCAAGGTGCCTTAAAAAAATGTGTTCTTGCTACAATTTCATGGTTGCATAGGCTGTCGAGTGCTTGAAACCATGTGGCATGAGAGTTGAGTCATAAGAGTACTCACCTGTATCTCCAACTACCAAAAATCAATACCAGATGTAGGAAATATTGACAAGACAATATGTCACTACGAGGATTGAACACTTTACAAACATGAAATTAAAGGAAAGAAATATGTGCGGATGGGCATTGTAGAATTGCAGAGTCTATCTTGTTACAATTCATGCATGTCTAGAGGTCAAAGAAAAAGGGAACAAAATTGGGGAAGAAATGAGAAAACATGAGCCCATTACTATGTCCTAAAGCAGAGTATATCAATATTACAAAAGGAACAATGTAAATACAAGAAATTTTACATTTTAATATTTTCTTTACTCATGCATAATAATAAGATATTGTTTGCAAGGATCTTCCCAACAATAAATGAAAAAACAGCAAGAGAAATTCACTTAAACTTCAGCAAAATAAAATAAACTTTTTTCTTAAATCAAGGATCATCTGATGCAGCACTGATACTTTTCACAAGTGGTTATAAAATAGTATATATCGATTTTCCATAGAAACTAAAAATACCCATAAGACTCTGCTTCGTTCATGGATTTGGTGAGGGGAAAGAAAGGAAAGGAAAACACTAAGGGTCTATTTGGTTAATGGAGGGAAAAGATAAGAAAATACGAAGGAAAACACTTATCTTTGTTGGTTACTAAGGAAAATGGCAAGGAAAATAGGAAAGAATTGAAAACGTAATGAGAAATAAATTAGAAAAATTGAAATTTGTGAGTCACTTTCCCCATTTCTGTTACAATCATATTTCGGAAATAATTATGATTCTAAGAAAGCAAGTAAATCCTAAAATATGAGTTCTAAACAAAAAGAAGCATCCTAAAACATGATTTCTAATAAAGCAAGTAAACTAGTAGATCAAATGGACTTAGCCCCATGAGCTTTCAACCTTGCAACATTAGTAACCAGAACAATAATAATGAAAACAGATGTGTTAAAGATTAGTGGCCAAACCAAGATTGAATGGAATGTTAAGTTGCTTACCACAACTATGACAAAAAGAAATGTGGAGGCTAAAATAGAAGAAATCAAAGGGAAGGGTTCCTTTTACAAGGGAAAGAGAATAGTGTAGAAGAATGGTCTCCAAAGGAAGAACAATAAGAATTGTACGATGTAAGAATGGTCTCCAAGTTCATACAGTATTGCAATGGTCAAGTAGATGTTAGTTGCAGAGTTGCAATTTGCTTCTTGTTTGGGCTAGGGCCTTACAGGTCTCTCCTTGCTGCTCTTGATTCTCCTATAGATTTTAGGGGGGTGTAAATTATGTGTACTTTTAGTATAGTTTTATATAGATCGTGTGTACATGAGATGCAATCATGTGCTAGAGCCAAGAGTAATAGTTTTTTAACTAAAAAAAGAGGGGAACACTGATAGGTTGTAAGCCTTTACAGAAGTGAACTAGTTTTATTTAGGCTACATTTCATCAATGAACAATGTACACATAGGTAGCACCCCATTTCGGCACCTAAGGTGTACTCATCAGAAAAAGGAAAAACTATGGCAAAAAGACACAAGTCTCTGCGAGAGTGAGGATTCATCACTAATGCTAACTTTGACTGCCATTAATTGTAAATTTATTAGCACTTCTTGTGTTTATGATAGGAAATAAACAAAAATAAATAAGCTTGCAAGAGAATTTACCTCCTTTATATTTTCAAGAAGTTCTTGGTTAGAAGAGAATGACATCTGTTTGGCATCACTAATCGAAAGGGAGTCACATGCCTTTTCACTGCACCCTATTATTTCATCTCAGTAAATGACATTTTCACACCAAAAATATTTTAGTTCAAAATAGGACCTAATAAGCTGGTGGGCTGTCAGGTAACAATGAATCTAGTTCTCAAATGAAAAGGCATCATTGCCATAGGAATCATAAATAATTTACTTGACCGTCTTTGCCAGTAGATCCATGAAATAAACGTAAGTTTCATGAGGTACTGTCTGTCTAGCACTCAACACACAATTGTTCAGATGAGTAAACGATTACTTCATATCCAGTGACGGACTCGCCCATGGTTTGTGTGAATTGTATCAAGTCAACACTAAAATGAAAGACAGGAAATAGAGGAATAAGGAATTAGATAATAAGGTATTTTTTTGTACATATGAGAAAACATTTAGTACTTAATACTTGCACATATACATGCTACTTAGGCAAATGAAACTATGGGTAGGCTTTCGCCTAGCCTCCCTCAAAATGTAAAAGATGAATTATGAACTAAAACCCTATACTACCAATCAAGAATCAATAAGTATAAATTACCATCTAACCCCAGATCATGAACAATCAAAATTCAACATACTAAACAATCCAAATCAGCATAATTCAAAAAGAAAACTTGTCAAAGCCGTGGCTTCCAGATTCCAAAGAATATAATGAGATATCCTGACATATATAAAATCTACTAGCACGTACAGAAAATAGTATGAGATTTTATTCTTAATAATGCCAAGAAAGGTGACATGTTGCCTACCTGATAGATTTAATAAGAACCATGAGGAATTCATACTCACTATTTTATATGGAAGACTGAGGAACATGCCTATAGTATTCCTCAATTTCAAACCATATTCAAAAGTTAATTGGCTAGAACCATGAGATATAGATATCTATATATATACATACATAGAAAGAGAGAGAGAGAGAGAGAGAGAGAGAGAGAGAGAGAGAGAGAGAGAGAGAGAGTAGATAGATAGATATCCCAAGACCGTATTCAAAAGTAGCGTTGTCTACTACGCCTTGTTGGTTATTGTCCGAAAAGGTTGGTTACTAGAATGGGGTATCTTATGAAACATAATATAGCTTAGTTCCTGGCCAATCATTTCCCCTATTGTGAAAAGAAACAGAAAACAAAAGGCAAGACTTTGACAAGATCGTATGATACAATACGTCAATGCTAATATCCCCATAGTCAATAGGATTGAGGTACTATTCGAGTTGGCCAGTAACAACTTCCCCATGCCTTGGGCACAGGGTACAAATCCCCCTACCTCCCTTGTAATAAAAATATAATATACATATAAGATATATCTCATACTTAATATCAATAATAGCACAAAGCTATACAGAATCAAGGGAAACTTTTGGATTTTTCCACATAGATTGATTCACTTTTATAAGAATCATAAGATTACCCAGTAAACAACTTTACGATGAAGTAGTTCCAAAATCAAATCAAATCAAATCAATGCAGGGAAATAAGAAAAAAATTGCAGAATCTACCTTTCAACACTAATAGAACATTGGCTTTCATTGCCTCCTTAATCCTTAGTCAGAGCATATTCCATGTACACCTCCAATAAAAAAGGGCAAAAACACTATAACAATATTTGACGAATACAATGGTTTTAAGTTTTCATAATCAAATATAAATTAATCATCAGGTTCAAAAACTATACATTCCTTCAACAGATCAGGTCACACATTTCTCACTAAACTTAAACATCAAAGGATAACTCAAAAGATCATCATCTAATAATAATTGATATCAAGTTTGGATGAAAACTAGAAATCGAAGAGTGAGAAATGATAATCAGTGAAAGGCTAGAGATCAAAGTAGTTTCTTGAATGAGATTTGTTCTTAGAGATCTAAATTACCAGAGAGAGAAGAGCAGCAGCGAGTAGCAAAAAGGCAGAGTTGTAGTGAATGAGATTGATGAGGAGCTCAGATTGTTGTTGATTTCGATTAGAGAGTAAGTGAGTTTGATTTGTACCAGTCATAACCTAGATCTGATTTTCTGAGAATCCGACGGTTCGTGGTTGCGGCGAGTAGTGGTGGTGGCGTTGGAGAGGGGAGGTGGTGGCGATGGAGTGGGGCAGTTGTGGTGAGGGTGAGGGGCTATTTTTATGATCTTACACAAATGATAAGCCCTAAAACTAGAGAGAGAGAGAGAGAGAGAGATATATGTCGATAGAGTGGGGAGGATAGAAAGGTCAATGTATGGGGGAAAATATGGTGGGGAGGGGGGGGGGGGAATTTTGGTCAAATTTTTTGTACAGTTTATTTACAAAAATGCCACCGAATTTAAAATATTATTTTGCAGCATTTCACCTTCAAAGAAAATACTAATGGATATATCAAATTACTAACGGATTTTTCTAATTTCTAACGGTATATCCGTTACTAATTAGTAACAATATCTGTTAGAAAGCTTAAAATCTGTCCGTTAGAAATTGGTTCATATGGTGTAGTGCACTGAAAATAGAGAACTTCTCGCCATTTCTTGGTATTGCTAACACTGGTGCAGTGGTGAGTCTTTCTTTCAATTCCTGAAAAGCCTGTTCATGCTTATCATTCAATTCAAACTTCACACCTTTCTTAGTCAAACCAGTCAGAGGAGCCGCTAGTTTTGAAAATCCTTCTACAAATCTCCGATAGTAACACGCGAGTCCAAGAAAACTTCTGACTTCTGTAGGATTGGTTGGTCGAGTTCAATTTGAAACAACATCCTTCTTTGATGAATCCACCGTGATTCCTTGTTGTAAGACCAAATGTCCTAGGAATTTTACCTCTTGAAGCCAAAACTCACACTTACTGAACTTTGCATATATGTGATGACTTTGAAGGGTCTGCATTGTAATTTACAAGTGTTGTTCATGTTCTTCCTTGGTCTTTGAGTAGATCAAGATATCATCAATGAAGACTATGATGAATTGATCCAAGTAGAGCCTGAAGACTCTATTCATCAAATCCATGAACACTGCCGGGGCATTAGTTAATCTAAACGATATTACCAAAAGCTCATAGTGATCGTACCTTGTTCTAAAAGCTGTGTTTGGTGCATCATTGGGTCGCACGAGTAACTGATGGTATCTTGATCGTAGATCTATCTTGAAAAAGATCGTAGCTCTTTACAAATGATTAAACAGATCATCTATTCAGGGTAGAGGATACTTGTTCTTGATGGTGACTTTATTCAACTCTCTATAGTCAATGCATAACCAAAGTGATTTGTCCTTCTTCTTTACAAATAGCATTGGTTCTCCCCAGGGTAATGTACATAGACGTATAAATCCTAGATCTTCAAGTTCTTGAACTTGTTTCTTTAATTCCATCATTCGTGTATGGGCCATTCTGTAAGGTGCTTTGGATATTAGAATAGTGCTAGGCACTAGTTCAATGCAGAAATCAATCTCTCTCTTAGGTGGTAACCTAGAGATATCCTGAAAAACATCCTTCAAGTCTTGGACTATAGGTATTGATGAGATAGTCACTTCTGAACTAACAGTCTTGATTTTAGCTAAATAGTTGGTGAGGAATGTATCACTCATAAAGTTGTATTGGAATTCAAAAGGTTGACCTCCAAGTACCAAAAAAGTAATACTCTTCTTAACACAGTCCAACTTAGCATGATACTTAGTGAGCCAATCGATTCTTAGTATCACATCAAATTCCTTCATTGTTAGGACAACAAAATTTGATAGTAGATTCCGATTCTCTAAGTGTACCAGGAAATTTTTGCATACATATCATAGCGCGACAGTAGCTCCTAGAGGTGAGACAACATTCAAAGCCACTTCTAACTTATGAGGTACTATATTCACATTCGAAAGAATTTTAGCAGCAATAAATGAGTGTGTGGCACTTGTGTCAAATAATACTTTCACACCATGATTATCAAGTGTTAAAGTACCTTCCATGACATGCTGCTCTGGCAGTTCCTCATATTGGATTCCTTCATACCCAGTTTCATCATAACCACCTTCTTTATATCCTGCGGCATCGAGAATGATAGCATTTAGTTGGGCCTATCCCTGTTGACCATAGCTTCCTCCTTTGGGGGCACGATAATGTTGGATGATGTGACCAGTCTTGCCATAGTTATAGCACACCACATCCTAATGACCATTGCACCTTGGTGACTTGCAGTCTCGAGATATATGATCGGCTACACCACAATTAAACAATTATTAGTACTCCCTCCTACACCCAATTGTGGCTAAGTCTGATATGGGGATGGCTGAGGTTTTCGGTTCCAGTCGAAAGTCCTCTTCTAACCCTGATTGTGATACAACAGTCTGTTCCCAAAATGACCACTTTGTGGTAGGCGAAAATCAAACTGTTTTTAGTTTGATCACATGTGTTCTTCCAATTTAGTGACCAGGTCCATAAGAGATTCAAATATCTTATCCAAGTGCCCAATAGTCATACGACGAATAGGCAGTGCTAACCCCTGATTATATTTTCGAATTTTCTTTTCCTCCATATCCACCATGTGTGGAAAAAATCTTGATAGCCTTTCAACTGATTTGTATACTCTTGCACCTACTTGTTTCCTTGTACTAGGTCCATGAATTCTCTTTCTCCCTTGTGCCTCTTGGGAGCCGGGAAATACTTTTCTAGGAATTTCCTCCTAAAAGTACTCTAAGCCATGGCTCGTATAGAGTCTTCTCCCATGGTGGCTTTCACTGCCTCCCAACAATCTGCAGCAACATACATTAACTGGAATGTTGCCAGTCTCTTCTTCTCCTAATCAGTACAATCAATTATTTCGAAGATATGACCCATCTGCCTCAACCACTACTCTGCTTTCCAAGGTTTGGCTGAAGGAAAAACATGTTTAAAATTTATTTTAAACACGTAGCAGAATGATTAAGTTTCAAAAACTTTATTGGTAGCCCGGATCTACTCCTCGTTAACTCCATAGATGCGTAAATAAGAGGGGGAAGAGAGTTATACCTCAGGTCTTGAACCAAATTATGATATTCTTCTTCCTTGGTTATGCAGCAGCCTCCACCAGATAGTCTTCACCCTTATGTCTCTTATGAATGCTTCCCGGAGAGGCTAGAGATGGTGGGATCTCTAATGGAGAGGATAAGAAGGTTTGGGAACCCTAAATAGTTTTTGCAGCTTCTGATTTATAAAAATGGCGAACTACTTTTTGGACGCAACTGCCCTATTTATAGATTCTCAGAACTGACCCAACGTTTAAGCGATCGAAGTGGCTTCGATCGATTGAACCACCTTCGATCGATCGAACCTGTCTAGACTTCAATCGATTGATACTCTTTCGATCGATCGAACCCGTCTTGACAAGATCCTCATGTGCCTTTCCAAGCATCCTAGCGGAGCTAAGAGTGGGACCTCCTAGACTCTTTATTGTTGGCTCAGACTAGTTGTTAATTCCCATGACCAAACTCTTTGATCAGCAAACTAACCAATAGATTAGTTAACGTTTAGTCCACTATAAAATGATAACTACACTCCAATGTAAAAGAACATATCCGAAGCGATAACGAGACTTGTATGGTGTACTAATGTCCCTCTACTATTAGCATTCATAATCATATTCAGGTAATCGGATAACTGTTACTGTCAACCTGAATGATGATTACATCTTCTATTCCTTAAGTCCCATTCACCTCTCATGATTACCAAACATGTTGATAACTACTTATCAACAAGACTGTAGTTTTAGTAATCAACTTGATGACATTCTCAAGGGAATGCTTACTCTATATCAGAGGGTAGATTATATCTTGACAATATATGTTCACAACCCTGTAAACATAACATACCCAAGACACCCAGGTGTTGATCTTTTATAGACCACACTGATTGGTAAGTCAAAGCGGCCATATCCATAAACTGTGTTCATAATCATCTCAAGATTGAGAACACAAACCTTATATAAGTTATTAGTTCCTATCGACTGTTGATAGCCTTAAGTGTTAATAGGAAGCTCAGATCTATCAATGCACTATAAGCACTAGCATATTAATTAAGGGTCATACTCCAGTGATTGAGATTCATCACTCCATCCAATGGTAGTTAATCATGCTATAGTGTAAACCTGATGAGATATCCAGTCTCATCATCCACTGTGACAAATTCTAAGTATCAAAGAATAGTAATTTGTATCTCACTTGTATGTATCTCATACACACACAAATTACTTACTATGATACTTAAGGATTAAATAATCATCTCATGAAAGACATACATAATAAAATGTAAAGCTGATATTCGTATATTAAAATATCAATGTCTCATACATAAAGTAATGGTTTGAGGGCACAAACGCAACAAACTCCCACTTGCACTCATAACCATTCAGGACTACATCTAAGACCTAGACTATCTAGATGACGATCAAAGACCTTCTGTGGCAAGGCCTTTGTAAACGGATCCGCAAGTTTGTTAGCGGTTGCAATTTTGACGACAGTCACATCTCTATGTTGAACAATATCTCGAATTAGATGATATTTCCATACTACGTGATTTCCCTTTCCGTGGTTCCTAGGCTACTTGGACTGAGCCACTGCCCCACTATTATCACAGTATAGTATAATAGGTGATAGTGATGCTGGTACCACCTCGAGCTCAATAAGAAACTTCTTAAGCCAAACAGCTTCCTTTGCGACTTCACATACAGCCACATACTCAGCTTCAGTAGTTGAGTCTACAATGCATTTCTGCTTAATGCTCCTCCAATCCCAAAGTAAAGAGATGTCCGAATGTTGACTTCCTCAAATCTTTATCTAACATAAAGTTTGAGTCAGTGTATCCTACTGGAATTAACTCATCGCTACCGTACATAAGAATGTAATCTTTAGTCCTTCTCAAGTACTTAAGAATGTGCTTAACGTCTGTCTAGTGCTTTGGACTAGGATTCGATTGATACCTGCTAACCATGCCAATGGCAAAACGGATATCTGGTCTAGTGTATAACATTGCATATATAAGACTTCCCACTACCGAAGCATAAGGAACTCTTGTGATGTGATTCCTCTCCTCTTGTGTCTTTGGACACTGGTCTTTGTAGAACGCTAAACCATGCCTGAAAGGTAACAAATCTTTCTTTGAATTGTCCATTGAAAACCTAATTAGCACTTTATCGATATAACCAACTTAAGATAATCCCATTATCTTTCACTTACGATCCCGAAAGAGCTTTATCCCAAGGATATAGCTCGCCTCTCCTAGATCCTTCATATCGAAAGTACTAGCTAACCAAACCTTAACCGTTGACAATGCCGCTACATCATTCCCAATGAGTAGAATGTCATTAACATAGAGAACAAAAAAGGCCACCACTTTTCCTTCACACTTCTTGTATACAAAAGGCTCATCCAGATTCTGTATGAAACCAAACGACTTGACAACTTGGTCAAAATGAATGTTCTAACTCCTGAATGCCTGCTTAAGCCCATAAATGGACTTTTATAACTTGTATACCAAGTTACCTTTCCCACCAGCTATGAACCCTTTTGGTTGTTACATATAGATGTCCTCCTCAAGATTGCCATTCAAGAATACAGTTGTCACGCCCCGAAGTACCAAAAATGGGGAAAAATAAATTTCCTTTATGGGTTCGTAGACACGTGACTGGTTGTGAGTGTCACTTGATTGTCCAAACATGCTTATAACAATAATGTGATATAGGAAAGTGACTAAGTTCAGCGGAAGCAGAAATTTAAAGCATCCAAGTCTTACATCAGTAGTATATTACAGGCCAAAAAGATATCCAAAAGATACATATTACAAGACCAGCTAAACTATTACATTACTAACATAATAATAACAGAACTACAACAAAAGAGAAGCTCCAAAGTCTTCAACTGGCGAACCCGTAGCCTTCCTCGTAGTAGTCTTCACCAGCATAGTCTTCAGTAGTAAAGTCAGCATCTTGATAGTGTCGGCTCTGTCTGGACCTGCAAAGGCTGGACGTGGAAGGTCCAGTGGCATGAAAAGCCGTTAGCGGTTAAGCTAAGTGAGGGTCCCCTTAAGGTTACTACCACTTAAGGTACGTTATTCTTCATCTCTCTTATTTCTCGAAACCATATCTCATTCATCATTTCTTATTCTCGATACTATGCCTTGTTCTCCTTTTCTCATTCTCAAAACCATGTCTTATTTAAACCCAATCATTCCCTTTGAAACTTAACCCAGAACTGAACTGACCAATGACATTGACTGAAAGAAGACTTAACTCCAAACGGATTTATTGGACAAGAAAGAACAACACTCAACAATGAATAGTTAACTGTCGCCCAACTGGCACTCAAACTGTCGCCCAAATGGCATAAGTGTGCGGGACATTAACAATCTCTTGGTCGAACACGTCATGCCGATCCTCAAGTCGCCCGCACGTTACCGAACACGTCATGCCGATCCTCAGACCAAGGGTACGGGAAATTAATAATCACTTGGACGAACACGTCATGCCGATCCTCAGGTCACCCGTACATAACCGAACACTTCATGCCGATCCTCAGTCCAAGGGTGCGGAAAAATAATCAACCACTTGATCGAACACGTCACGACGATCCTCAGGTCATCCGCACTTGACCGAACACGTCATGCCGATCCTCAGATCAAGGAACAAAACATAACTCACCAATCGACTCCACGGAATAATCGAGAGACCAACTTTGTAAGAATTATCCAAACATGACACAAAAGTTCACGAATCAACTTTGACCAGTAGACACACGACTAGAAACGAGGCCCAATGTCCCTTATTCACATTAAATCTGTTATTGAAGGTTTTATCATTATTTTACGCGTTTGCATGTTTCGTAGTTTAGTTCATTAATATCATCCATTTATAACCGTTAATATTTCGCTATATGTCCGACATTCCATTTTCCTCTCAATATACTTACGATGGAAACTTTTTCCGATCATTTATCAACGCAATAATCGTGACATACAATATACTTATAGTTTGGGTATGAACTTTCCAACGGTCATTAAACTATATTCACGTAGCTTATGGATTTATAATCATGGATTTATTACCAATAAAACATATAGATGAAACCCATAACATACTCATCTACACGATAGCACTACCATAGCACAATATTTTTATAACAACACAGGTACCAGAAAACTAGCATCAACAATCAACACCATGCATAACAAAACATCATACAAAAAGCTACACAATCTGCCAGGATACATTTTCACTGTGTTGACTGAATTAACATGATTTATTTGGGCATGATAAATTACTTTGTAGATCAAACTCAAAACTAAAACATTGTAGATAATAGGAATATCTTCATGTACAAAAAAATCTAACTTCAATAACATTTTTGAGCTACTCAAACTATTTATTTTACAAGACATTCCTTAAATCTCGGACTGTTCTGTCCCAGATTTATAGTACTGCATTGTACATGGATTTCACCTATTAAGGAGGGTTTTTTAGACTGAGCTATAGAAGGGTTATTTGTAGATAAATGAGTTAACTTTCTTCACAAAAAAACCTAGTTTAATTCTCATTTTTTAACTGCACAAAACATTCATCTTACTAAACTATGTTCTGCTGAGAGTTTCAGTTTCTCAGATTTATAACACTGCGTTGTACATGCATTTCACCCATGAAGGAGTGATTTATAGACTGAGCTATAGAAGAGTTATTTGTAGATAAATGAGTTAGCTTTTACCACAAAAAAACCTAGCTTAATTCGGATTTTGGAGCTCCTCAAAACATCCATTTTACTAAACTACGTTCTGCTGGAAGTTTATGTTTTCCCAGGTTTATAACACTGCGTTGTACATGCATTTCACCCATTAAGGAGTGATTTCTAGACTGAGCTATAGAAGAGGTATTTGTAGATATATGAGTTAGATTTTACCACAAAAAAACCTAGCTTAATTCGGATTTTTGAGCTACACAAAACATTCCTTTTACTAAACTATGTTCTGCTGAGAGTTTCAGTTTCTCAGATTTATGTATTTGTCTTGCATGTCATGGAAACTTCAACACAACAACATCAACTTCTACCAAACATTAGTACATATTATATGTGTTCTAAATTGAGTTATATTACTCACAATTTCTCACAATTTACTCATAATTTACTCACCAAAGCTTGAAATTAAGCTTGATGTTGTTCTTGAGCTTGATGGAGCTTGAACTTCAACTTCAATGGTGTCACCTTCTTCTTCTCCTATATGAACTTATAACTCCAGCTCTAATTTCTTTACTTAAGTGCAGATTATAAGAGACAAAGTGTGTCAATTGTGTGCATGTGCATGTTATATATAGAAAGTGCATTAGCTTAGGTGTCATTTGCATGTTACATGCATAGGACATGTGTCCATGAAGTGGACGTGTGTCCATTAAGTGGACATGTGTCCAAAGGGATGTCATGTGGTTGCCACATGGCCGGCCATGTGGGGCCCACCTCGGGTTGTGTGCAACTTTCTCGGTTTACATGCATAAGTTCCTCGGTATACGTGTCGGTCTCGATTTACGTGCAACCGGTGTTATTTCTAATGTCCGGGTCTAGGTACGGGACTAAGTTAAATCTTATTCTGGTCGAGTAGGTATGGTTACTACAGTCTATATGGTAATACTACAACACGTCCATATCGTCACATAATTAAAATAATAATATAATAATATAGTCGGTCCAATACAAAAATTTGAAAAAGCTGATATTATAATGACAGAAAATTACAGGTGTTACAACAGTCTTGACATCCATCTGCCAGACCTCATAATCTATGCATGCAGCGATGGATAAGAGTATCCTGATGGACTTGATCATGGCTACCGGCGAGAAGGTTTCCTCATAGTCAATGCCCTCCCTTTGAGTATAACCTTTTGCTACAAGCCTTGCCTTAAAGGTCTCAACCTTTCCATCAGATCCTCTTTTCCACTTATAGATCCACTTGCAGCCAATGGGTTTAATATTGGCTAGAAGCTCTACAAGATGCCAAACCTGATTAGAATCCATAGATTCCAATTCAGCCTTCATAGCTTTAACCCATTGAGCTGAATCAACATCAATCATTGCCTCTTCATACGTGGCAGGATCAGATTCAGATTCCATGAAGACAACATAAAAAACTTATCTTAAGAACATGTATCTATCAGGCTGGCTGATAATCCTCCCACTACAACGAGGTACCGGTGCGAAAATGGGTAAAGAAGTGGTATTTTCTTTCCTTACATCGTTATCAACTACGGGTAGGACTGATGGTGTCACACCCCGCAGTAGCAAAAAATAGAGAAAATAAATTCCTTTTTGGACCCATAGGCCATGACAGTTGAAAGTCACCATATTGTTCCTAACCAAAGTCAAATCATCAGAGTAATGATTCAAACCACGCATTAGAAAGTTCTAAGGTTGATATATATATAATCAAAGTTTGATACTAACTATTATGAAACCAAAGTGTTTACAGAATATATAAATAAAACATTATGGCAACATATGCCGATTATGAACTTAACTATTACGACGGTCTCTAAAAACATAAGCATAAACTATCAATAGCAAGCTCCAAGTCTTCAGCTTACGTAGTAGTCATCTCCAGCATAGCCGCCGTCATCATAGGCTCCATCCTCGTAGCCCCTATCCATGTATGCATCCCCTGCATACTCATAACTCTGGCCAGCTAGACGTCGAATATCTAGTGGCTTAAACGCCATCAGCTAAGAAAGCTGAGTGAATGTAAACACAAACATAGTATCTATAGATTGTAGCATATATAAATAGCATCATTAAAAGGATCATCTCATCATTCGCATGCATGTATGCACCAACTCAATATCTAACAATGGATGTCATCCCAATCTGCCAATACATAACATAGACTCTTGGGTTCACATTAATCAGACACATGGTCCCATACCTACGGTCTGTCAAATCAAGACACATTGTCCCATCTCCTTTATACGTTAACTAGATACGTAGTCCTCACTCTCTAGCAAACCTGCCTTGATGTATTCTGGCCAATCTGCCCCTAGTATGTCCTGGCCCACATGCTTAACAAATATGCTTGATACATTACGACCAACATGCCCACCCAATACGCTCGATACATTACGGCCGACACGCCCAGCCAATACGCTCGATACATTACAGTCGACATGCCCCGCTAATACGCTTGATACATTCTCTGGCTAACTCGCCCTAACACACTCTGGCCAACACACCCCAACATATTCTGGTCACTACGCCCCACCTTAACCAACTTGACACAAAGTCCTATATCAAATAATCTCTCAAGCCCGACATGTAGTCCAACTCTATCATATGTAAAACCTGACACGTAGTCCTGATCCTATCCCAGCACCTTGGGATCCCACACCTGACATCATACAATCTTAGTGACTGCATTCATACGCTCAATTATAAATAGTATCGACCACTGCGGTCAAAAGTCCCACTACTATGCACGGCGGCTTCTCATTCAGATTTACAACATTAGATCACCATTGTACAATTGGTTCTACTGTTCAATACATTATGTCCATTATTCCACGTGTGTATTATTCTAATACAACTTCTACCAATCAACGCATGATAATATACAGCTTAACAGTTCATCAGTTATAAACAAACTAGACATTTAACATTCTGTCATGTTCGATCAATTGAAGTCATTCCAATCGATTGAGAAAATTAAGGTTGGATTGATTAAACTAAGTTCGATCAATCGAGATCGGTCTATATTCAATTGGTTGAAACCAGTTCTATCGATTGAACACTGGTTTCCCAAACTAAACCGAACCTTGTACGCACGTCCAAGGTCCATTCTCTTGCTGAAACATATATATAAATATGCATCTATACTACGGAGTGAGTATGGGTACTCACTGGTAAAGACGGTGACGCCGACGAGCTCGGGGTGGTCGTGGGTGGTCTCGGAGTGTCTCTCTCTCCTCTTTTTCCTCCTCTGCTCCTTTGTCTTCTTCTTCGCCTTTTTCTCCTTTTGCTCCTCTTCTCCCAAAATCAAGAGTGTGAGGGAGTGTGTGGATTATTATTTATATATATATACGGGTGTGTGTATATATATAATATATGAGTGTATATATATATAATCTATATATCTCTCTATCTTTAATCTCTCTCTCAAAGTTTAGAACCTTGGGAGTGTGTGTACATGCTATATATATATAGAGAGAGGAGAGGGATAGTGCAGGTGGCAGAACACGTAAACTGGAAATACTAAGCTCGATCGATCGAAGTAGGTTTGATCAATTGAGAATAGGTCAGTCAGGGTTCGATCGGTTAAGATTGGTTCAATCGCTAGAGAAAGGGTTCCACGTCATAATTCATATCGATAGAGGTTCGATCGCTCGAAGTGGGTTCGATCGATTGAAGAAACAAAATTTCGATCGCTCGAAAGAAGTTCGATCGGTTAAAACAGAAATTTCAGGAATGGTAACTACAGGTATACTGAATCTTATCAATATTAAAAGTATTATAAAATTACAATGGGAGTACAAGGTATTACAAATAATAATGGAGATAATATGTTCAGGGTGCAACATATTAACATGCGGTTAACTGGAAAGTGATAACAATAATAATAACAATAATATTAATAATAATGATAATAATATTAATAATAGTAGTGAAATAATATGTTCAGAGTATAACATATTAAAGCCTAAAGTTTAATCGACAATAATAAACAAAGGATAATACGGACATTAATCTAAGTATACCAAGTGAGTTAGGAACTCACCGTAGGTTCGGGGTCGGGGTGTGATTTGGGATTTCTTCCTTTTCTTTCTTTTCTTTTCTTTCTCCTTCACTCTCTCGGCTAACTCTCTATGTTTTTCCTTCTTTTTCAACAACTAATGGGAAGGGATTTTTATAGGGAAAGGAAGAAGGCCACCAATATGTATATATTATACACAACACCTCACAATCACTCAAGCCCACAAGACACCTTACGAGACACCTCACAAGCACTCAAGCACACAAGACACCTCACATAAAACCTCACAAGACATCTCATAAGCACTCAAGCACACAAGACACCTCACATAACACCTCACAAGACACCTCACAAGCACTCAAGCACTTGATAGGGGTTGTTTGGGGTTTGGCTTAGGGTATAAGCATGGTTGGGTAACATAGATATAATTACGGATTTCAAAATAATATTATTTATAATGAAAATCTTATAAATATAGCCCAGGGCTGGAAATTATATAAATAAAATATAATTAAAGTTACAGGTATTACAATGTCCACCTCCTATCAAAGATTTTGTCCCCGAAATCTGAGCTAGCTAGTTACTAAACAAAGCTGAAAACTTCTTGCGCATTTATAATTCCAACTCCCAAGAAGCTTCGCGTTCGTCGTGGTGTCTCCACTGAACTTTTACCAAAGGAATTTCCTTAGTCATCAACTTCTTGACTCCTCAATCCAAAATTCAGACTGGTCCTTTAGTATAAGTCACGTTGTTGTTCACCTCAATTTCTGTGAAGTCAATCTCATATGACAGATCATGTATAACCTTCCTAAGCATGCTGATATGAAATACATTATGTACTCCTGACATCTTAGGCGGCAGTGTCGGTAGGCTACTTTTCCCATGTGCTCTAAAATTTTAAACAGCCCAATGTAGCGCGGAGATAACTTTCCTCGTTTCTATCCGAATCTGATAGTGCCTCGCACTGAAGATACCTTGAGTAGCACATGATCTCCAACACTGAATTCCAAACTCTTGCGACGTTTATCCACGTAACTCTTGTGTCTACTCTATGCTATACGCATCCTTTCTTTCATGACCTGGATCTTCTCATTAGTTTCCCAAACTAACTCTGGTTCGAGTAGTTGATTATCTCCAACCTCTTCCCAACACAATGACGATCAACACGTCTTCTATACAATGCCTCAAAGGGTGCCATTTCTATGCTCGAATGGTTACCATTGTACGTAAATTCTATCAGCGGTAGATGAGTCTCCCATAAGCTCTCAAAATCAATAATACATGCTCGAAGCAAGTCCTCCATAACTTGGTTAACTCGTTCAGTCTGTCCATCAGTCGAAAGGCAGTGCTCAAGCTTCATGAAGTCTGCAAAGCTGACTGTAGACTCTTCCAAAACTCTGTAGTGAATCTTGAATCATTGTCGGATATGATACAGACTGGTGCAGTCGCACGATTTGTTGTATGTACATTTGACTCAAACATTCTACTATACACGACATACTATAAGCTATGAAATACGCCGATTTGGTAAGTCGATCCACAATTACCTAAATAGTATCGTGGTTTGGCTGAGATCTTGGCAATCCTACCACGAAAGCCATAGTTATATGCTCCTACTTCCATCCGGGAACTGGTAATGGTTATAGAAGTTCGGGTGGTTTCTAATGTTCTACCTTCTCTTGTTTACACATAATACATTAAGATGCGTGCTCAGTAACTTCTCGCTTCATCCCTTCCCACCAAAAGTTTCTCTTGAAATTCTTGTACATCTTTATACCTCCTGGGTGGATAGTCATTCGCAACTTGTGAGCTTCGTCTAGTATATCCTTTCTGAGATTATCTTCATCTGGCACACAAAGTCTGCCTCTGCATCTGAGTGCTCTGTCTGTAACAATACACCAATTCTTTGGTTCTTTTACTGCATTACTTGCGAACCACTCTTGAAGTCCTTCATTCTTCTTCTGTGCCTCCATAATATGACTGACGAGGGTCAGTTGTACCATGAGACATCCAAAGTGTCATCCTTCACTTGGATCGGAGGCCTGAATGCCAGATTTAGCTAAAGTTTCCAATGCCTGCCACTCTTTGACCATAAGAGAAGCTACTACTACCTCCTGGGTTTTTGACTTAATGCATCGGCCACTACATTCGCTTTCCTAGGTTAATACTATAATGTGAAATTGTAATCCTTTAACAATTCCATCCAACATCATTGCCTCATGTTCAACTCTCTTTGAGAGAACAAATACCTTAGATTCTTGTGATCCGAGAACAGATCGAACTTTTCTCCGTAGAGGTAATGTCTCCAAATCTTGAGAGCAAAGACAATCGCAGCTAGTTTGAGGTCATGCGTCGGATAATTCAATTCGTAAGGTTTTAATTGCCATGATCCATATCCGATTACCTTTCCGTCTCGTATCAAAACATATCCAAGTCCTTGGTGTAATGCATCATTGTAGATGGTGAACTGCTTACCGCTCTTAGGTATTGCAAGCACTGGCGCAATGGTCAGTCTTTCCTTCAATTCCTGGAATGCACGCTCATGCTTGTTACACCATTCAAACTTCAAGTCTTTCTTCGTTAGTTCGGTAAGAGGAGCTGCAATCTTGGAAAATCCTTTGACTAATCTCCGATAGTACCCAGCTAAACCGAGAAAACTTTTGACTTTCGTTGCGGTGGTTGGTATATTCCAATCCAGAACTACGTCTGTCTTTAACGAGTCTACGACTATTTTATCCTGCGAGACAACATGTCCTAGGAACTTGACCTCTTTTAGCCAGAATTTGCACTTGCTGAACTTTGCATTTAATTGATTATCTTGGAGGGTATGTAGTGCGATCTTTATATATTCCTCATATTTCTCCTCGGTCTTTGAGTAGATTAGAATATCATCTATGAACACAATAATGAACTGGTTCAGGTAGGGTCTAAATACTCTATTCATTAGGTCCATGAATACTGCTAGGGTGTTGGTCAATCCAAAAGACATAACCAAGAATTCATAATGCCCCCTAACTCAACCTGAAAGTAGTCTTCAAAATATCCACTAGTCGAACCAATAGTTGGTGATTTCCGGATCGTAGATCGATCTTTGAGAAAGTCATTGCTCCTTGTAACTAATTAAATAGATCATTGATTATAGGGAGTGGGTACTTATTCTTAATCATGACCTTGTTGAGCTCCCTATAGTTGATACAAAGTTGCTGAGTTCTATCCTTCTTTTTGACTAACAACACTGGTACTCCCTAAGGCGACGTGTTGGGTCGAACAAAACTTGAGATCTTCTAACTCTTGTACTTGCTTCTTCAGTTCTTGTATCTCTGTTGGTGCCATTCTATAAGGAGCCTTCGATTATGGTAAAGTACCAGGCACTAATTCGATGCAGAAATCAATCTAACGCTTAGGTGGCAATCCTAAAATATTCCGAAACAAATCCTCAAAGTCTTGGACTGCAGGAATCTATACCATAGTGAGTTTAAAGTCGAGCTCTCGATAGCTACTAGACAACTAGTAAGAAAAGCATCGCTATAGGGGTTGCACTGAAAATCAAAAGGCTAACTTTCTGGTACTGAGAAGGTAATCATCTTATTGGCACAATCCAACTTAGCACGATACCTCGTGAGCCAATCAAATCCTAATATGATGTTAAATTTCTTCATTGACTGAATGATTAGATCTGCAGAAAGAATTCTATCCCCAAGGTTTAAAGTATAGTCCTTGCACACCTTCCCTAATCTTACAGTTACTCCCAAAGGTGACACCGCATTCATGGCTACATCAAGCACCAGGGGTACTAAACCCAAAAGTTTAACAATCCCGATAGTAATAAATGAATTTGAAGCACCAGTATCAAATAGAACTTTAACTCATGTGCTGAATAATGTAAGAGTACCTTCTATGTTCTACTGTTTAGTCTTATCAAATCCCACCTTCTTGGGAAAGATAGCATTCATACGAGCCTGTCCAACTTGGCCCTAAGCAGCTGGTCTGATATATGCCCTATGGGGTGCTCTGCAATCCCTACTGATATGGCTATGACTACTATAGTTGTAACAGAGAACACTTACCCTGTTGTAGTTCTTAGAAGCTCAGCAGTCATTAGCCAATTGACCTAGCTTTTTGCAATTGAAGCATCCACCGGTATTGCCTCTAGTAGCAGCAGGGACTCCTTGCGACGGAGGTGCTTGGGTTATAGCATAGCGGTTCTGGGGAAACACAGGTTGTGGCTTCCTCTCTCCAGTCCAATTGCACTTGTTCCCTTGGAACCCAATCGGAGGTCTCGGACCTTGGTTACCCCTCGGTGGTAGCCGATTTCTAAGGCTTTGAAGGTTTGACCAATTGTCATTCCTACCATGACTTTGAAGGTTTGACCCTGATGATTCAACGTTATTCGTTGTAGTGGCAACGAAAGACCTTGGTGATAATGTCTGCTCTTCTTCTCCAGAGTATCAATCATATGCAGGGCAAATCAAGACAATCGTTTGAACTGCACTGTATATTCTCTTACGATCTGTTTTCCTTGCCTTAGTTCAATGAACTCTCTCTCCTTCTTATTCCTCTCTGTTTGAGGAAAGTAGTTCTCAAGAAATAGTCCTTTAAATGTGATCCAGGGCATCCTTCCAGCCGCGTCTTCTCCTACGGTCCCCTTCTCTGATTCCCACCAATCGGAAGTTGCATAAGTTATCTAGAATGTCACCAGTTGACACTTCTCTATCTCGTTACATCTCAGGGTGTCGAAGATTGCTTCCATCTCTCGGAGCCACTGTTCTGCTTGCCACAACTCAGTATTTCCTAAACCTATTTGCACTATAACTGCTATATTTTACATTCTGGACGTAATTAGGTAGTTTTGTTCGCATGGAGATCTTCAGTACTGAAATATGCATTTTCACTTTTTTGCATACGTCGCGTGAGTAGGCCGTACGAGCGCGATTTTGGGGTCTCTCGTGAGTGGGCCACAAGAATGAGGTTCAGGTAAGTTGCGCGAGCGGGCCGCGCGTGTGAGGTGCCTTTTCTGCTTCTTTTCTTCTACTTTTTCACCCCATTTAGCCTGGAATCCTTACTTTCTTCTAAATCCTGACATAAAATAGAAAATGAAATAAAAATACACTAAAACAGGATAAAACACGCTAACAAATGTGAATCAAGGCGTGTAATTAGGACTTGTTCACTCCCGATCACACCCCCATATCTACATTTTGCTAGTCCTCGAGTAAAAGAAAATACATAACATAAAATAAAACTACTAATAAAAACTACATTTTCGTATGGATCACGATTGCATTTAGCGTATGCAACAAGCCTTTTAAACCTCTAGGTGTCCCTAGTCGGACAAGTGAAGTATCGTGAGGGTTCTCATCAACAAGTCACCCACAACCATCTTTATTAACTTATAAATTTAAAAAGTTTTATCAAAAATAGAAACCATAATAGGCAATACTCCTTATTATAAAACAATGATTCAAAATAGTGTAAGGAACAAGAAGAAATGTAATCAAACTTCCACCTACGTCATGAAAAACCAATCCTATGTACATGCATCGTATAAATCAATAGAAGTTCTCATAAAGTTGCACGTGTGTGATGTGGTAGTCAAATGAACACGCGTATGTCATGAACTTGGAATATAACTCGGATAACCATCCAACCATGCTTTGACTACGAATCTCACATTGTAATTACACTCTAAAATGAAACGCTCAGAGCATGGGTAATCTCTCTAATATATGGGGGCAAACGAAGTATGTTTCAAAACAAGCAATGCTCACATATAACACGAAAAAGATGCATGACACGAAAAAATAGTGGTCTCATGGATAGGATGCCAATAGTCAAGAAAAATTAATCGTTACCATATTTTAATCCCCCTTTCATCGTTTATAGATCCAAACCATGTTTTCTAGGATCAAATAGGACTTTTCAAAGGTTGCAACGTGGCTCAGGCAATTAAAAAGGATAGAAAGGATTCATTTGGTAGTTTTAGAATGGCATTGTAAGGCATATTCAATTTCTTTCATCATCTCACTTCTACCAACTTTCGTCATTTCAGTCTCTTCTTTTCATATTTTCTTTTTATTTCTTCTTTTTTTTTTTCGTATTTTTTTTCCTTTCTTTTTTTTTTCAACCTTATTCTTTTTCCTTTTCCTTTTGTTGCTTTTGAAACGAATATTCATTGAATACCAAGGCAACTACCCCATACATCATCTTGTTTTCTTCTTCTTTTCAATCAACACATCGCCTTAATACCACTAAAAGTTGATCAATCTTTCAATGGTAAACTCCAAGTTGGCCAAGTTGGAACAAAAATAGGATAATGGTGAACAAAGAAAAAGAGGCACTTTAATGGCTCAAAGGGGCGAACTAAGGAAATTTTTATCATTTATCTGGATAGGTCAATGGTAAAAAAGGGTGAAAAACAAAAGGGGCCTAAAATCATGTCCTAGGGTGATACAATTTTTCAACGTTTACTGCGAAAGATTAATTAGCATGGTAACAAATATTTTAACTTGACTATCAACCAAAACTAGAATAATGAGACTACAACAATAAGTTAATGCACTATTTCAAATGAAATTCGACAAACACAAAATGTATTCATAACCCTCTATAAAGAAAAGATAGGCTCAAAAGTTCACCGAGTTTAGTCTCCACCATGTGTTATCTAGAAATCCGAATCATATTATAGTTCACATCAAACATGTATTCAAGCGACTACGAGCAATGCATAGGTTTGTGTGCAAATCTATGATATAAAACTACAATTCGAACAATACATAACCTAAACGTCGCATCATGACTTCAGCAAATGTTTAATCACCTCTTCATGTTTACCATTCTATAACAATCAAAAAATATAACACGAAGTGTCAACTTGAGATCGCAAAAACGTTGGTAACATCAGTTATTTAAGCACAACTATCGAATTTTTTTTAAAAAAAATTGGTGCAAATTAATGTGCTTGTGAGTGCATACCCCCAAACCTAAATCTTTCATTGTCCCCAATAAAACAATAAAAAAATAAAGGAGAGTATGTAAGGAAGGAACGACATTACCTCGATCTCGGCAATCACAAACTAGGTAAACGTATATGAATATGGCGTTAAAGTTCAATTGCTCTAAATGGAGACACTAATTCACCTGTCAATACTTGACAAAAAAAAAAGAAACAAAAGAACGTATGCTAATAGAAATATAAACTAAGTGTTGAAAACTAAACTAATAGTGAAAGACTCGACGAAAATATTAACGAAAACAAACAGAACTACGAAAACAAAGAAAGACCTACTCAAAAAGGGTTAAAGATAGCAAACAGAAAAGAACAAACAACTAACCAGATTCGGGAGAAAGGAGGTAAGAGATCAAAAACAAAAACACAGAAAACCCCCCTCGCGCGAATGACCATCGCGCTCGCGGATTCACATTTCTAAGGAAATAGACAAGCGGGTCGCACGAGTCAAATTAGGAAAGAAAATGAACCGTCCCTGACAAATTATGTACCAAAAATGCCCTTTCCACCAAATATTGAGAAACCATCATAGTTTTCAAAGAAAGGGTCGAAAGTTGAAGATATACTCGAGGTGTTTAAACAAGTTAAAATCAACATTCCATTCCTCGATGCTATTAAACAAATTTCCGCTTACGCTAAATGTCTAAAAGACCTATGCACTCAAAAGCGCAAGTTGCATAGTCATGTTCTGGAAAAGGTCTTTCTCATAGAAATGTAAGTTCAATTTTTCAACATGCTCCTCCAAAGTATAAGGATCCTAGTACACCAACGATCTCATGTATCATAGGTGACACAGTTAGTCGTCGGGCTCTCTTTGACTTAGGAGCTAGTGTTAATCTCTTACCTTACCACGTCTACAAAGAACTAGGTCTAGGTGAACTTAAACCCACGACCTCTACCATATAATTAGCGAAACACTCTATTAAAATCCCTAGAGGAATCGTCGAGGATGTCTTGGTAAAAGTTGATAAATGTTATTATCCTGTCGATTTCATGGTCCTTGACACCGAACCGGTGCTAGATTCCAGGAAACACACTCCTGTTATTCTTGGCCGTCCATTCTTAGCCATGGACAATGCTCGTGTTAACTATCAAACCAGGGTAATGAAAGTGTCATTTGGGAACATGAATCTAAAATTGAACATTTTTAGTGCTATTGATCAACCTCCCAAAGAGGATGATTACCTATGTG
The DNA here is from genome assembly GCA_033977485.1 of Hydrangea macrophylla. Classification (NCBI taxonomy): domain Eukaryota; kingdom Viridiplantae; phylum Streptophyta; class Magnoliopsida; order Cornales; family Hydrangeaceae; genus Hydrangea; species Hydrangea macrophylla. The sequence continues at coordinate 55,122,155 of CM066982.1, forward strand.
AGGTGGATAGTGAGGTAAGACAAACTATTGAACCTACTATAGAAATAAATATGGGTAAGGAGAATAATATGGTGAGTCATGAGCGGATGAATTTGAATAACCAGAACCCTAATGCTGAATTTACTCAGAAGGTGAGAAATCGATTTGAATATAATCAGGGAGAACCGTCGAATGAATTAACTCATAATGACATTGTTTTTACTTTTCATCAGAATTTCCCTAATACCTTCAAGGGTACAATGTCTGAGTTACAGCCTCTATGAGTGTTGAGCTAGAAAGGTTTAGCTGAAGACGTAAAAGACAACGCTTCTTGGGAGGCAACCTAAGCTTTATTTTTTTCATTTTTCTTATCTTTTAACCCTTTTTGGGTCATTTCAGTAAGTTTTTGAGTTCTCTGGACAGGATTGAAAACAAGTCGCGCACGCGGCCCGCTCACGTGACAAGTCGCTCGTGCAAGATTTTCCCTTAGAAGAATTTTTTCCAAAATTTTTGTATATGCTCTCAGTTTTTTTTCGTGCCTCAAGCCATGCACGCGAGGGGTTCGCTTGCGTGGCCCACTCGCGTGATCTGTTGCCTTAGAAAATTTCTTTTAAGAAACTAAAAAGCAGCCTCAGCAATACCTCGCGGAGGGATCTGCGCGCGCGATGGTCGCACGAGGGGGGATTTTCTGTGTTTTTCTTTTTGATCTCTTACCTCCTTTCTCCCGAATCTGGTTAGTTGTTTGCTCTTTTCTATTGCTATCTTTAGCCCTTTTAGAGTAGGTTATTCTTTGTTTTCATAGTTCTGTTTATTTTCATTAATATTTTTGTCGAGTCTTTCACTATTAGTTTAGTTTTTCAACACTTAGGTTATATTTCTATTAGCATTCATTCTTTTGTTTCTTTTCTTTTGTCAAGTATTGATAGGTGAATTAGTGTCTCCATTTAGAGCAATTGAACTTTAACGCTATATTCATATACGTTTACTTGGTTTGTGATTGCTGAGATCGAGGTAATGTCGTTCCTTCCTTAGGTACTCTTCTTTCTTTTATTTTATTGTTTCATTGGGAATAGTGAAGGTTTAGGTTTGGGGGTATACACTCACATGCACATTATTATGCACTGATTTTTTAAAATTTTTTCGATCCTTGTGCTTAAATAAATGATTTTACCTACGTTTTTGCAATCTTGATTCGATACTTCTTGTTAGATAACTTGGATTGTTATAGAATGGTAAATAATGAGAATATGTGGTTAAACATTTCTTGAAGTCATGATGCAACGTTTAGGTTATGTATCATTTGAATCATAGTTTTATATCATAGATTTTCACACAAACCTATGCACTGCACGTAGGCGGTTGAATATATGTTTGATGTGAACTATAATATGATTCGGATTTCTAGATAACACATTGTGTGGAGACTAAACCCAGTGAGGTTTTGAGCCTATCTTTTTCAATTTAGAGGATTAAATGTATTTTTTGTTTGTCGAATTTCATTGAAATAGCGCATTAACTCATTATTTAGTTTCATTATTCTTGTTTTGGTTGATATTCAAGTTAAAATGCTGGTTACCATACTCTATAATCTTCCGTCGTAAACGTTGAAGAACTGTATCACCCTAGGATGTGATTTTAGGCCTCTTTGTTTACCACCGACCAAAAAATGATAAAATTTCCTTAGTTCGCCCCTTTGAACCGTTAAAGTGCCTCTTTTTCTTTGTTCGCCATTATCCTATTTTTGCTCCAACATGGCCAACTTGGAGTTTACCATTGAAAGATTGATCAACTTTTAGTGGTATTAAGGCGATGTGTTGATTGAAAAGAAGAAGAAAACAAGATGATGTATAGGGTAGTTTCCTTGGTATTCAATGAATATTCATTTCAAAAGCAATGAAAAGAAAAGGAAAAGAATAAGGTTAAAAAATGAAAAGAAAAAAAAAGACGAAAAAATAAAAAGAAGAAATGAAAAGAAAATATTAAAAGAATAGAATGAAAAGATGAAAGTTGGTAGAAGTGAGATGATGAAAGAAATTGAATATGCCTTACAATGCCATTCTAAAACTACCTAATGAATCCTTTCCATCCTTTTCAATTGCCTGAGCCACGTTGCAACCTTTGAAAAGTCCTATTTGATCCTAGAAAACATGGTTTGGATATGTAAACGATGAAAGGGGGATTGAAATATGGTAATGATTATTTTTCTTGACTGTTGACGTCCTATCCATGAAAATGATGTTCTTTCGTGTCATGCGTCTTTTTCATGTCATATGTGAGCATTGCTTGTTTTGAAAACATCCTTCATTTGCACCCATATATTAGAGAGATTACCCATGATCTGAGCGTTTCATTTTAGAGTGTAATTACATTGTAAGATTCGTAGTCAAAGCATAGTTGGATGGTTATCCGAGTTATATTCCAAGTTCATGACAAACGCGTGTTCATTTGACTACTACATCACACACGTGCAATTTTATGAGAACTTCTATTGATTTATACGATGTATGTACTGAGGATTGGTTTTTCATGACGTAGGTGGAAGTTTGATTACGTTTCATCTTGTTTGTTATTCTATTTCGAATCATTGTTTTATAATAAGGAGCATTGCCTATTATGTTTTCCATTTTCAATAAAACTTTTTAAATTTATAAGTTAATAAAGATGGTTGTGGGTGCTTTATTGACGAGAACCCTCACGAGACTTCACTCGTCCGACTAGGAACACCTAGAGGTTTGAAGGACTTGTTGTATACGCTAATGCAATCGTGATCTATGCGAAAATGGAATAGTTTTTATTAGTAGTTTTATTTTAAGTTATGTATTTTCTTTTGCTAGAGGACAAGCAAAATGCAGGTTTGGGGGTGTGATCGAGAGTGAACAAGTCCTAATTACACGCCTTAATTCACATTTGTTAGCACATTTTATCCAGTTTTAGTGTATTTTTATTTCATTTTCTGTTTTATGTCAGGATTTGGAATAAAGTAAGGATTCCAGACTAAATGTGGTGAAACAGCAGAAGAAAAGAAACAGAAAAGGCACCTCGCGCGTGGCCCACTCGTGCGAGACCCCAAAATCACGCTCGCGTGGCTCGCTCGTGCGACCTGTGCAAAAAAGTGAAAACGCGTACTTCAGTGTACTAAATTTTCCCATGTGAACGAAAAGTTGCCTAATTACGTCCAGAATGTAAAATACAACAGTTTTAATGTAAATAGGTTTAGGAAAGCTTCCAAACTTGCTCCAAAACTATATATAGTCTATTGTAAATCAATTTTTTAGGTTACACACCATATACACACCTTTATACAGAACACTATACACAACAAAACTTCTGCCATTAAAGAGAGGAAAGCAAGGAGAAGAAGAAGAAGACCAAGGGTTTCAATGGCCTCCTCCTTCAACCTCTTGTCGTTCATCGCTTCCATGGCCAACTAAACCAAAATTTAGGGTTTCATTGAAACCCTAGCCATGTAATTGGGAGTTACTTATGTTTTTCTTTTAGTTTTATTATGTATGGATTATAATTACACGTTCCGAGGATTTTATTAATAAATCGTACTTCTATTGATTAAATCATTGCTTTCAAAATCTATCCTTGTCTTAGATCTATTTTGAATGTGATGTGCTAAATGATCTATATTTGTCGTGCTTGTATGGATTATTTACATGTAATGCTGCTTAATTGAATTGTGATATCAAGTAGTCAAATAGTTCATGCCTAGGGAAGACGGAGTGTGCCACAATCCTAGTTTAGTGTGAGACAATCTGTGCTAACCGAAGATGAATCATGTTGATGCTTGAATCGTAGTTATCTTCTTGACGGAGGAATTGGGCTTGTAGCTACAATTCCACATTATCATCCAATGTAATAAGCTAATTGAATGCATAAATACCCATATTACGAAGCTAGTGGTGGATTTGCAATCCTAGGTTCACCTTAAATATCGTTTACAACATCTTTTAATTACTTTCATAATTTAGATTTATTTTCATTGTTTTTAGTTAAATAAAAATAAAAATAAAAATTCCGTTTTCTTAATTAACTAGATTTAGGTCTTAAAATTAAAGTGTTTTAGTATTTCAATCTCTGTGAGTTCGACCTTTACTTCCACACTATAAATCCTTAGAAAGTAAAGTACACTTTTATATCTTAATTCACATTTATTAGCACATTTTATCTTGGTTTAGTGTATTTTTATTTAGTTTACTGGTTTTTGTTAGGATTTGGAAGAAAGTAAGGATTCCAGGCTAAATGGGGAGAAAAAGCAGAAGAAGAGAAGTAGAAGAAGGCACCTGGCGCGAGTTGTATGCTCGCGCGACTTACCGTAACCTCGCGGGCGCGAGACCCCAAAATTGCACTCGAAGGCCCTCTCGCGCAACCTATGTAAAAATCAAAGTTGCGTATTTTAGTGTACTAAAGATCCCCACGCGAACTAAAAACTGCATAATTACGTCTAGAATGTAAAATACTGCAATTTTAGTGCAAATAGGTTTAGGAAAGCTTCCAAACTTGCTCCAAAACTACATATAGCCTATTGTAAATCAATTTTTTAGGTAACACACCATATACACACCTTTACGCACAACATTATACACAATAAAACTGCATCCATTAAAGAGAGGAAAGCAAGGAGACGAAAAACAAGACCAAGGATTTCCATGACCTCCTCCATCAACCTCTTGTCGTTCATCGCTTCCATGGCCAACTAAACCAAGATCTTGGGTTTCAATGAAACCCTAGCCAAGGAATAGGGAGTTACTTATGTTTTTCTTTTAGTTTTATTATGTAAGGATTATGATTACATGTTCAGAGGATTTTATTAATAAAATCGTACTTCTATTGATTAAATTGTTGCTTTCAAAATCTATTCTTATCTTAGATCTATTTTGTATGTGATGTGCTCAATGATCTATATTTGCTGTGCTTGTATAGATTATTTACATGTAATGGCACTTAATTGAATTGTGATATCATGTAGTCGAATAATTCATGCCTAGGGAAGACGGAGTATGCCACAACCCTAGTTTAGTGTGAGACAATCCGTGCTAATCGAAGATGAATTATATTGATGCTTGAATCGTAGTTATCTTTTTGACAGAGAAATTGGGCTTGTAGCTACAATTCCCCATCATCATCCAATGTAATAAGCTAAGTGTTTGTATAAATACCCTTATTACGAAGCTAGTGGGGGATTTGCAATCCTAGGTTCACCTTAAATATCATTTACAACGTCTTTTAATTGCTTTCATAATTTAGATTTATTTTCATTGTTTTTAGTTTAAAGAAGTAGAAAAAGGCAACTCGCGCAGGCTGCCTGCTCGCGCGACTTATCGCAGCTTCGCTGGCGCGAGACCCCAAAATTACGCTCGCACGACCCGCTCGCGCGACCTATGTAATGATCAAAGTTGCGTATTTCAATGTACTAAAGATCCCCATGCGAACGAAAAACTGCCTAATTACGTCAAGAATGTAAAATACTGTAGTTTTAGTGCAAATAGATTTAGGAAAGCTTCCAAACTTACTCCAAAACTATAGATAGCTGATTGTTAATCAATTTTTAGGTTACACACCATATACACACCTTTACACACAACATTATACACAATAAAACTTCTGCCCTCAAAGAGAGGAAAGCAAGGAGACGAAGAAGAAGATCAATGATTTCCATGGCCTCCTCCATCAACCTCTTGCCGTTCATCGCTTCCACGGCCAACTAAACCAAGATCTAGGGTTTCAATGAAACACTAGCCATGTAATAGGGAGTTACTTATTTTTTTCTATTAATTTTATTATGTATGGATTATGATTACATGATCAGAGTATTTTATTAATAAAATTGTATTTCTATTGATTAAATCATTGCTTTCAAAATTTATTCATTTCTTAGATCTAATTTGAATGTGATGTGCTCAATGATCTATATTTACTGTGCTTGTATGGATTATTTACATGTAATGGTGCTTAATTGAATTGTGATATCAAGTAGTCGAATAGTTCATGCCTAAGGAAGATGGAGTGTGCCACAACCCTAGTTTAGAGTGAGACAATCCGCGCTAATCGAAGATGATTTATGTTGATGCTTGAATCATAGTTATCTTTTTGACAGAGGAATTGGGCTTGTAACAATTTCCCTATATCATCCAATTTAATAAGCTATATGAATGCATAAATACCCTTATTACGAATCTAGTGGTGGATTTGCAATCCTATGTTCACCTTTAAATATCGGTTACAACATCTTTTAGTTGCTTTCATAAATTAGATTCATTTTCATTGTTTTTAGTTTAATAAAAATAAAAATCAATATTCCATTTTCTTAATTTACTAGATTTATGTCTTAAAATTAAAGTGTTTTAGTATTTCAATCTCTGTGAGTTCGACCTTTACTTCCACACTACAAATCCATAGAAAGTAAAGTATACTTTCATATCTTAATTCACATTTATTAGCACGTTTTATCCTGTATAAGTTTAATTTTATTTTTTTTTTCTATTTTATGTCAGGATTTAGAAGAAAGTAAGGATTCCAGGCAAAATGCGGTAAAAAAGCAGAAGAAAAGAAGCAGAAAAAGGCACCTCGCGCGCGCTGCCCGCTCGCGCAACTTACCTTAACCTCGCTGGCGCGAGACCCCAAAATTGTGCTCGCACGTCCCGCTCTCTAGACCTATGTAAAAATCAAAGTTGCGTATTTCAGTGTACTGAAGATCCACACGTGAACGAAAAACTGCCTAATTACATCCAAAATGTAAAATACTGCAGTTTTAGTGCAAATAGGTTTAGGAAAGCTTCCAAACTTGCTCCAAAACTATATATAGCCTATTATAAATCAATTTTTAGGTTACACACCATATACACACCTTTACACACAACATTATACACAATAAAATTCAGCCATTAAAGAGAGAAAAGCAAGGAAACAAAGAAGAAGACCAAGGATTTCCTTGGCCTCCTCCATTAACCTCTTGCCATTCATCGCTTCCATGGCCAACTAAACCAAGATTTAGGGTTTCAATGAAACCCTAGCCAAGTAATAGGGAGTTACTTATGTTTTTCTTTTAGTTTTATTATGTATGGATAATGATTACATGTTCAGAGGATTTTATTAATAAAATCATACTTCTATTGATTAAATTATTGCTTTCAAAATCTATTATTGTCTTAAATCTATTTTGAATTTGATGTGCTCAATGATCTATATTTGCTGTGCTTGTATGGATTATTTACATGTAATAGTGCTTAATTGAATTGAGATATCAATTAGTCGGATTGTTCATGCGTAGGGAAGACGGAGTGTGCCACAACCCTAGTTTAGTGTGAGACAATCCGTGCTAAGAGAAGATGAATTATGTTGATGCCTGAATCGTAGTTATCTTCGTGACAGAGGAATTAGGCTAGTAGCTACAATTCCCCATTATCCTCAAACGTAATAAGCTAATTGAATGCATAAATACCCTTATTACAAAGCTAGTGGTGGATTTGCAATCCGAGGTTCACCTTAAATATCGTTTACAACATCTTTTAATTACTTTTATAATTTAGATTTATTTTCATTGTTCTTAGTTTAATAAAAATAAAAATACAAATTCTGTTTTTTTTATTAAGTAGATTTAGGTCTTAAAATTAAACTGTTTTAGTATTTCAATCTCTGTGAGTTCGACCTTTACTTCCACACTACAAATCCTTAGAGAGAAAAGTATACTTTCATATCTTAATTAACATTTATTAGCACGTTTTATCCTGTTTTAGTGTATTTCTATTTAGTTTTTTATTTTATGTCGGGATTTGGAAGAAAGTAAGGATTCCAGGCTAAATGGGGTTAAAAAGCAGAAGAAAAGAAGTAGACAAAGGCACCTCGCGCACAGTGTCCTGCTCGCGCGACTTACCGGAACCTTTTTTGCGCGAGACCCCAAATTTGTGCTCGCACGGCCTACTCGCGCGACCTATGTAAAAATCAAAGTTGCCTATTTCAGTGTATTGCAGAATCCCACGCGAACGAAAAGCTGCCTAATTATGTCCAGAATGTAAAATACTACAGTTTTTGTGCAAATAGGTTTAGGAAAGCTTCCAAACATGCTCCAAAACTCTATATGGCCTACTATCAATCAATTTTTAAATTACACACCACATACACACCTTTATACCCAACATTATACACAATAAAACTTCAGCCATTAAAGAGAGGAAAGCAAGGAAACGAAGAAGAAGACCAAGGATTTCCTTGGCCTCCTCCATCAACCTCTTGCCATTCATCGCTTCCATGGCCAAATAAACCAAGATCTAGGGTTTCAATGAAACCCTATCCAAGTAACAGGGATTTACTCATTTTTTTTCTTTTAATTTTATTATGTAGGGACTATGATTACATGTTCAGAGCATTTCATTAATAAAATCGTACTTCTATTGATTAAATCATTGCTTTTAAAATCTATTCTTATCTTAGATCTAATTTGAATGTGATGTGCTCAATGATCTATTTTTGCTGTGCTTGTATGAATTATTTATATGTAAAGGTGCTTAATTAAATTGTGATATCAAGTATCAAATTGTTCATGTCTAGGGAAGACGGAGTGTGCCACAACCCTAGTTTAGTGTGAGATAAGCTGTGTTAACTGAAGATGAATTACGTTGATGCTTGAATCGTAGTTATCTTCTTGACGGAAGAATTAGGCTTGTAGCTACAATTCTCCATTATCCTCCAATGTAATAAGCTAATTGAATGCATAAATACCCTTTTTACGAAGCTAGTGGTGGATTTGCAATCCTAGGTTCACCTTAAATATCGTTTACAACATCTTTTAATTGCTTTCTTAATTTTGATTTATTTTCATTGTTCTTAGTATAATAAAAATAAAAATAAAAATTCTGTTTTCTTAATAAAGTGGATTTAAGTCTTAAAATTAAAGTGTTTTAGTATTTCAATCTCTGTGAATTTGACCTTTACTTCTACACTATAAATACTTAGAAAGTAAAGTATACTTTTATATCATAATTCACATTTATTAGCATGTTTTATCCTATTTAAGTGTATTTTTTTTTCTATTTTATGTTAGGATTTGGAAGAAAGTAAGGATTCCAGGCTAAATGGGGTGAAAAAGCAGAAGAAAAGAAGTAGAAAAAGGCACCTCGCGCGCACTGCCCGCTCGCGCTACTTACTGGAACCTCGCTGGCGCGAGACCCCAAAATTACGCTCGCACGACCTATGTAATAATCAAACTTGCCTATTTCAGTGTATTGAAGAATCCCAAATGAACGAAAAGCTGCCTAATTACGTCCAGAATGTAAAATACTGCAGTGTTTGTGCAAATAGGTTTAGGAAAGCTTCCAAACATGCTCGAAAACTCTATATAGCCTACTGTAAATCAATTTGTAGGTTACACACCATATACACACCTTTACACCCAATGTTATACACAATAAAACTTCAGCCATTAAAGAGAGGAAAGCAAGGAAACGAAGAAGATGACCAAGAATTTCCTTGGCCTCCTCGATCATCCTCTTGCCATTCATCGCTTCCATGGCAAAGAAAACGAAGATCTAGGGTTTCAATGAAACCCTAGCCAAGTAATAGGGATTTACTTATATTTTGCTTTTAGTTTTATTATGTATGGATTATGATTACATGTTCAGAGGATTTTATTAATAAAATCATACTTCTATTGATTAAAACATTGCATTCAAAATCTATTCTTGTCTTAGATCTATTTTGAATGTGATGTGCTCAATGATCTATATTTGCTGTGCTTGTATTACATGTAATGGTGCTTAATTGAATTGGGATATCAAGTAGTCGAATAGTTCATGCCTAGAGAAGACGGAGTGTGCCACAACCCTAGTTTTGTGTGAGACAATCCGTGCTTATCGAAGATGACTTATGTTGATGCTTGAATCGTAGTTATCTTCTTGACGGAGGAATTTGGCTTGTAGCTATAATTCCCCTTTATCATCCAATGTAATAAGCTAATTGAATGCATAAATTCCCTTATTACGAAGCTAGTGGTCGATTTGCAATCCTAGGTTCACCTTTAATATCGTTTACAACATCTTTTAATTGCTTTCATAATTTAGATTTATTTTCATTGTTCTTAGTTTAATAAAACTAAAAATAAAAATTCCATTTTCTTAATTAAGTATATTTAGGTCTTAAAATTAAAGTGTTTTAGTATTTCAATCTCTGTGAGTTCGACCTTTACTTCTACACTACACATCCTTAGAAAGTGAAGTATACTTTTATATCATAATTCACATTTATTAACACGTTTTATCCTATTTAAGTGTATTTTTATTTCGTTTTCTGTTTTATGTCAGGACATGGAAGAAAGTAAGGATTCCAGGCTAAATGGGATGAAAAAGCAGAAGAAAAGAAGTAGAAAAAGGCACCTCGTGCGCGCTACCCGCTCGCGCGACTTACCGGAACCTCGCTGGCCCCCAAATTGCGCTCACGTGGCCCGCAGGCGCGACCTATGTAAAAATCAAATTTGCGTATTTCAGTATACTGAAGAATCCCATGCGAACGAAAAGCTGCCTAATTACGTCCAGAAAGTAAAATACTGCAGTTTTTGTGCAAATAGGTTTAGGAAAGCTTCCAAACATGCTCAAAAACTATATATAGTCTATTGTAAATCAATTTATAGGTTACACACCATATACACACCTTTACACACAACATTATACATAATAAAACTTCAGCCATTAAAGAGAGGAATGCAAGGAGACGTAGAAGAAGACCAAGGATTTCCATGGCCTCCTCCATCAACCTCTTACCGTTCATCGCTTCCATGGCCAACTAAACAAAGATTTAGGGTTTCAATGAAACCCTAGCCAAGTAATAGGTATGTTTTTCTTTTAGTTTTATTATGTATGGATTATGATTACATGTACAGAGGATTTTATTAATAAAATCGTACTTCTATTGATCAAATCATTTCATTCAAAATCTATTATTGCCTTAGATCTATTTTGAATGTGATGTGCTCAATGATCTAATTGGTGTGTTTGTATGGATTATTTATATGTAATGGTGCTTAATTGAATTGTGATATCAAGTAGTCAAATAGTTCATGCCTAGGGAAGACGGAGTATGCCACAACCCTAGTTTAGTGTGACACAATCCGTGCTAACCGAAGATGAATTATGTTGATGCTTGTATCGTAGTTATCTTCTTGAAGGAGGAATTAGGCTTGTAGCTACAATTCCCCATTATCATCCAATGTAATAAGCTAATTGAATGCATAAATACCCTTATTACGAAGCTAGTGGTGGATTTGCAATCCTATGTTCACCTTAAATATCGTTTACAACATCTTTTAATTGCTTTCATAATTTAGATTTATTTTCATTGTTCTTAGTTTAATAAAAATAAAAATAAAAATTCCGTTTTCTTAATTAACTCGATTTAGGTCTTAAATTAAAGTGTTTTAATATTTCAATTTCTGTGAGTTCGACCTTTACTTCCAGGCTACAAATCCTTAGAAAGTAAAGTATACTGTTATAACTTAATTCACATTTATTAGCACGTTTTATCCTATTTAAGTGTAATTTTATTTAGTTTCTATTTTATGTCAGGATTTGGAAGAAAGTAAAGATTCCAGGCTAAATGCGGTGAAAAAGAAAACGAAAAGAAGCAGAAAAAGGCACCTCGTGCGCGCTGCCTTATCGCGCGACTTACCAGAACCTCGCTGGCGCGAGACCCCAAAATTGCGCTCGCACAGCCCGCTCGCGCGACCTTTTGAAAATTAAAGTTGCCTATTTCAGTGTACTGAAGATCCCCACGTGAACGAAAAACTGCCTAATAACGTCCAGAATGTAAAATACTGTAGTTTAGTGTAAATAGGTTTAGGAAAACTTCCAAACTTGCTCCAAAACTATATATAGCCTATTGTAAATCAATTTTTAGGTTACAAACCATATACACACCTTTACACACAACATTATACACAATAAAACTTCAGCCATTAAAGAAAGGAAAGCAAGAAGACAAAGAAGAAGACCAAGGATTTCCATGGCCTCCTCCATCAACCTCTTGCCGTTCATCGCTTCCATGGCCAACTAAACCAAGATTTAGGGTTTCAATGAAACCCTAGCCAAGTAATAGGGAGTTACTTATGTTTTTATTTTAGTTTATTATGTAAGGATTATGATTACATGTTTAGAAGGATTTTATTAATAAAATCATACTTCTATTGATTAACTCATTGCATTCAAAATCTATTCTTGTCTTAGATCTATTTTGAATGTGATGTGCTCAATGATCTATATTTGCTGTGCTTGTATGGATTATTTACATGTAATGGTGCTTAATTGAATTGTGATATCAAGTAGTTGATTAGTTCATGCCTAGGGAAGACGGAGTGTGCCACAACCCTAGTTTAGTGTGAGACAATCCGTGCTAATCGAAGATGAATTATGTTGATAGTTGAATCGTAGTTATCTTCTTGACGGAGAAATTGGGCTTGTAGCTACAATTCCCCATTATCATCCAATGTAATAAGCTAATTGAATGCATAAATACCCTTATTACGAAGCTTGTGGTGGATTTGCAATCCTAGGTTCACCTTAAATATCGTTTACAACATCTTTTACTTGCTTTCATAATTTAGATTTATTTTCATTTTTTTAGTTTACTAAAAATAAAAATAAAAATTCTATTTTCTTAATAAATTCTATTTAGGTCTTAAAATCAAATTATTTTAGTATTTCAATCTCTATGAGTTCGACCTTTACTTCTACACTACAAATCCTTAGAAAGTAAAGTATACTTTTATATCATAATTCACATTTATTAGTACGTTTTATCCTATTTTAGTGTATTTTTATTTCGTTTATTGTTTTATGTCAGGATTTGGAAGAAAGTAAGAATTCCAAGCTAAATGGGGAGAAAAAATAGAAGAAAAGAAGTAGAAAAAGGCACCTCGCGTGTGCTGCCTACTCGCGCGACGTACCGGGTCCTCGCTGGCGCGAGACCCCAATATTGCGTTCGCGCGGCCCGCTCGCGCGATCTATGTAATCAAAGTTGTGTATTTCAGTGTACTGAAGAACCCCATGCGAACGAAAAGTTGCCTAATTACGTCCATAATGTAAAATACTTCAATTTTTGTGCAAATAGGTTTAGGAAATCTTCCAAACATGCTCCAAATCTATATATAGCCTACTGTAAATCAATTTTTAGGTTACACACCATATACACACCTTTACACACAACATTATACACAATAAAACTTTAGCCATTAAAGAGAGGAAAACAAGGGGACGAAGAAGAAGACCAAGGATTTCCATGGCCTCCTCCATCAACCTCTTGCCATTCATCACTTCCATGGCCAAGTAAACCAAGATCAATTGTTTCAATGAACCTTAGCCAAGTAATAGGGATTTACTTATGTTTTTCTTTTAGTTTTATTATGTATCGATGAGGATCACATGTTCAGAGGATTTTATTAATAAAATCGTACTTATATTGATTAAATCATTGCTTTCAAAATCTTTTCTTGTCTTAGATCTATTTTGAATGGGATATGCTCAATGATATATCTTTGCTGTGCTTGTATGGATTATTTACATGTAATGGTACTTAATTAAATTGTGAAATCAAGTTGTCGAATCGTTCATGCGTAGGGAAGACGAAGTGTGCTATAACCCTAGTTTAGTGTGAGATAATCTGTGCTAACCGTAGATGAATTATGTTGATGCTTGAATCGTAGTTATCTTTTTGACGGAGGAATTGGGCTTGTAGCTACAATTCCCCATTATCATCCGATGTAATAAGCTAATTGAATGCATAAATACCCTTATTACGAAGCTAGTGGTGGATTTGCAATCCTAAGTTCACCTTAAATATCGTTTACAACATCTTTTAATTGCTTTCATAATTTTGATTTATTTTCATAATTTTTAGTTTAATAAAAATAAAAATAAAAATTCCGTTTTCTTAATTAACTAGATTTAGGTTTCAAAATTAAAGAGTTTTAGTATTTCAATCTCTGTGGGTTTGACCTTTACTTCCACCGTACAAATCCTTAGAAAGTAAAGCATACTTTTATATCTTGATTCTGACAAGATAATTTTTTGGCGTCGTTGACATGGATTGTGAATCACTACTTTTAGTTTTAGAATCTTAGTTTAGTTAATTCATAAATATTAGATTAGGTATTAATTTTCTTATTTTCCATTTTTGATTTGAGTCACTAACTTTTCTTTTTGTTTTGTAGTTTCTCAAGTAATAAAATTCTAGCAATTTGGATTGGAAGAGCTTAGCACATCAAAGGAGCTTTTGCGAAGAAAAAAAAATTAATAAAAAATAAAGTAATATAAAGTAAATCGCTTCCTTTAAATTCGCTTCAAACCACTGTAAGTCAGGGCGCTGAGACGCACAATTTGCATTAGTTTAGGGGTGATTTTGCAGGTGCATTAGCTAGGAAACTCGGGGCGGTGGGCTTTGATGCAGTCACTGCATTACAGGATAACTTTCATGCATCCTAGTAGTTGTGTGCTTGTTATTCTATTTGTGTGATTGCTACTCGTATTTGTTTGAGTCAGTCTTTATTTTCGTGTCATTTTTTTTAGTTTATGTTTGGTAAACGTTCAAGTAAACCCGGACTACATTCTTTTGACCCTGAACTTGAACATACCCTAAGGGTCCTTAGGTCATCAACCCAAGCTTCTAGAGCTCGATTGATAGACGATGAATCAACTCTAAAACCGTCATCGTCATTTCAGGACGAAATCCAAAGCACCCGTAAACGCTTAAGAAAAACCAGAACTATTAAAATCAAACCTATTGCAATGGCCGACATTGGACACAACGGAAATAATGGAAATAATCCTAATATACCTCCACCTCCTCTGCTTAAAAATTATTTCTTTCCTATGGCCTATACGCCACAAGCAGGTATCGAATTACTAGAGGTGACGACATCTCACTTTGAGATAAAGTCATCTACCATCATGCTACTCCCTTCATTCCATGGCCGCATTAATGAAGTTGCTTATCAACACTTAGGAGATTTCCAAGATATATGCTCTAATTTAAAAATCTAAAATCTAACTGATGATGAATTAGAATTGTGACTCTTCCCATTCTCCTTAAAAGATAAAGCTAGGTATTGGCTCCTGTCTCTTGAGCCAAACACTACTAAAACATGGGAAGTATTACATACCGCATTTTTATACAAGTTTTTCTCAATCACAAGAACTAATCATATAAGAAATTTAATAACAAACTTTGTGATTCAAGATGGGGAAACACTCTATGACACTTGAGAACAATTTAAAGAATTATTGCGCTCTTTCCCACATCCTCAAGTTCCCAAGTGGCAATTGGTACAGGTATTCTACGAGGGACTTGTTCCCTCACTTCGTAATACCGCCGATGCCGTTTGTGCGGGTACCTTCCTACACAAAAGCGCCGACGAGGCATAAATTTTTTTAAAACATTAAGCAAAAACTCGATGCACCAAGCCGTGTCGGTACATCCTGAGGGGTGTCTTCCATCTAAACCCAAGACAGAGGAGCGTTTTGCATCAAGTCAGTCAATCGAATAACAAAAATTATCTAAAAAACTTGGCCGACTTATGACAATGAACCAAACGTCAAGTGCACCGTCTTACAAAATTTGTCAATTATGTTCCGATCCTTCGCATTCTACACTTGCATGCCCATCCGCATCTCAATATCTGGAGTTTGTGGAGCAACACATAAACTCTATTCAACAATTTCCACGAAATAGTTATAATCCTATGATGACTAATTTTCCTAATACTTACCGACCCTTTCAACAAAGTCAATACCAACACCCCCCTCCTAATCCTAACCCTCCAAGGGATAACACTTTTGAGGCAAAGGTGTTGGCGTCCCTTAAAACTATTAAAACGCAAGTAACAAACATAAGCACAAATAGTGCACTCTCACACATAATCCATTGCAAAGTTGGAGTCCCAAATGGGTCAAATAGGTAATACAATGAGTAGTAGAAGCGAGGATAAGATGCCAAGACAAACTATTCAAAACCCTGAGGAGCAATACGAGAATGGGGTTCGAGTGACCAAGTAAATGCCGTCTCAACTAGGATGACTATTCGAGATGACGAAATTGTTGAAATCCCAAATGAGGGTGAGAAAAATGTAAACATTAATTCGAATTAGGAGAAGGGTGAGGGCACGAGACGAATTAGGAAAGGAAATGAACCGACCCCGACAAATTATGTACTGAAAATGCCCTTTCCACCAAATATTGACAAACCGTCACAGTTTTTAAAGAAAGGCTCGAAAGTCAAAGATATACTCGAGGTGTTCAAAAAAGTTAAATCAATATTCCATTCCTCGATGCTATTAAATAAATTCCCGCTTATGCTAAATGTCTAAAAGACTTATGCACCCAAAAGCGCAAGTTGCGCAGTCATATTCCGAAAAAGGTCTTCCTCACAAAAAAAGTAAGTTCAATTTTCCAACATGCTTCTCCAAAGTATAAGGATCCCAGAACACCAACGATTTCATGTGTCATAGGTGACACTGTTATTCATTGGGCTCTCCTTGATTTAGGAGCAAGTGTTAATCTCTTACCATACACCGTTTACAAATAGTTAGGTCTAGGTGAACTTAAACTCACGACCGCTATCATACAATTAGCGGATCGTTCTATTAAAATCCCTAGATTAATCGTCGAGGATGTCTTGGTAAAAGTTGATAAATGTTATTATCCCGTCGATTTCATGGTCCTTGACACCGAACCGGTGTTTGATTCTAAGAACCACACTCCTGTTATTCTTGGCCGTCCATTCTTAGCCATGGCCAACGCTCGTGTTAACAGTCGAACGGGGGTAATGAAAGTGTCATTTGGGAACATGAATCTAAAATTGAATCTTTTTAACACTATTGATCAACCTCCCAAATTGGATGATTACCTATGTGAGGTGGATAGTGACGTAAGACGAACTATTGAACCTACTACAAAAATAAATATTGGTGAGGAGAATAATATGGTGAGTAATGAGCAGACAAATTTGAATAACCAAGACCCTAATGCTGAATTTTCTCGAAAGGTGAGAAATCGATTTGAACATAATAAGGGACAACCGTCGAATGAATTAACTCATAATGACATTATTTCTGCTTTTGATTAGAATCTCCCTAATACCTTCAAGGGTACAATGTCTGAGTTACAGTCTCCATGAGTCTTGAGCTAGAATGGTCTAGCTGAAGACGTAAAAGACAGCGCTTCTTGGGAGGCAGCCCAAGCTTTATTTTGTTCGTTTTTCTTATCTTTTAATGCTTTTTGGGTCATTTCAGTCAGTTTTTGAGTTCTCTGGACATGTTTGGGGGTTGGAGTTAATTTATTTTAAACTTATATACATTGAAAGAGAGAGAAAAAAGAAAAAAATAATAATAACAAGACGTCACTCGCGCGAGATTTTCTCTTAGCAAAAATTTTTCCAAAATTTTTATATATGCTCTCAGTTTCTTTTCGCGCCTCAAGTCGCGTATGCTAGAGGTTCACTCGCGCGGCCTGCTCGCGTGATCTGCTGCTGCCTTAGAATTTTTCTGTTAAAAACTTAAAAAGTTGCCTCAGCTTTGTCTCGCCGAGGGGTTCTTGCGCGATAAGGTCGCTCGCGCGGCCCTCTCACGCGATGTAGGGATTTCTGTGGTTTTTTTTTTTTTTTTTTTTTTTTTTTTTTCTCTTTCGGCGACTGGCTTGGAAGTGGACTTGATTTTTCCGAAACTTGGTCAGTTTTTTTATTTTTTCTGTTTGTTCTTTTAAGCACTTTTAGATCGAGCTGTCTTTGTTTTCATAATTCTTTTGTGTTTATTTTTGTTTATTTTCATTAAGTTTTTCAGTTTTTGTTAAATCTTTCAGTTTTAGTTTAGTTTAGTTTAGTTTTTTGTATTATATATTTCTATTAGCTATTATTATTCTTTTGTTTAGTTTCTTTTGTCAAGTATTGACAGGTGAATTAGTAGCTCCATTTGGAGTAATTGAACTTGATCATCATATTCATATACGTTCACTTGTTTGCGATTACCGAGATCGAGGTAATGTCGTTCCTTCCTTACGTTCTCTCCTTTCTTTTGTTTTATTGTTTCATTGGGGACAATGAAAGGTTTAGATTTGGGGGTATGCACACATGCACATTTTATGCACCAATTTTTTGAATTTTTTGATACTTGTGCTTAAATAAATGATTTTACCAACGTTTTTGCAATCTCGAGTTGATACTTCTTGTTATATTTTTGGATTGTTATAGAATGGTAAACATGAAGATGTGATTAAACATTTGCTGAAGTCATGATGCGACGTTTAGGTTATGTATCATTCGAATCGTAGTTTTATTTCATAGATTTGCACACAAACCTATGCACTGCACGTAGTCGCTTGAATACATGTTTGATGTGAACTATAATATGATTCAGATTTCTAGATAACACTTTATGTGGAGACTAAACCTAGTGAGCTTTTTGAGCCTATCGTTTCAATTTAGAGGATTAAATACATTTTGTGTTTGTCAAATTTTATTGAAATAATGCATTAACTCATTGTTTCGTCTCATTATTCTTGTTTTAGTTGATAGTCAAGTTAAAATACTGGTAACCATACTAAATAATCTTCAGTCGTAAACGTTGAAGAACTGTATCACCCTAGGATGTGATTTTAGGCCCTCTTTGTTTACCACTGACCGAAAAATGATAAAATTTCCTTAGTTCGCCCCTTTGAGCCGTTAAAGTGCCTCTTTTTATTTATTCACCGTTATCCTGTTTTTGATCCATCTTGGCCAACTTGGAGTTTACCATTGAAAGATTGATCAACTTTTAGTGGTGCTAAGGCGATGTGTTGATTGAAAAGAAGAAGAAAACGAGATTATGTATGGGGTAGTTGCCTTGGTATTCAATGAATATTCATTTCAAAAGCAACGAAAGGAAAAGGAAAAGAATAAGGTTGAAAAAAAAAAAGAAAAAAAAAAGAAGAAAAAAAAGAAAATATGAAAAGAAGAGAATTAAAAGATGAAAGTTGGTACAAGTGAGATGAAGAAAGAAATTTAATATGCCCTACAACGCCATTCTAAAACTACCTAATGAATCCTTTCTATCCTTTTTAATTGCTTGAGCCACGTTGCAACCTTTGAAAAGTCCTATTTGATCCTAGAAAACATGGTTTGGATATGTAAACGATGAAAGGGGATCAAAATATGATAACGATTAATTTTTCTTGACTATTGGCGTCCTATCCATAAGACTACTGTTCTTTCGTGTCATGCGTCTTTTTCGAGTCATATGTGAGCACTTCTCATTTTGAAAATATATTTCCTTTGCTCCCATATATTAGAAAGATTACACCTATTTCTGAGTGTTTCATTTGAGAGTATAATTAACATTGTGAGATTCGTAGTCAAAGCGTAGTTGGATGGTTATCCGAGTTATATTCCTAGTTCATGACATGCACGTGTTCATTTGACTACCACATCACACACGTGCAATTTTGTGAGAAACTCTATTGATTTATGCGATGCATGTGCTTGGGATTGTTTTTCATGATGTTGGTAGAAGTTTGGTTCCGTTTCTCCTTGTTCGTTATTCCGTTTCAAATCATTGTTTTATAATAAGGAGTATTGAATGATATGATGTTTTTCGTTTTAATAAAATTTTTATTTACAAGTTAATAAAGATGGTTGTGGGTGACTTATTGACGAGAACCCTCATGAGGCTTCACTCGTCCGACTAGGGACACCTAGAGGTTTAAAAGGCTTGTTGAATACGCTAAATGCAATCATGATCCATGCAAAAATGGAGTAGTTTTTATTAGTAGTTTTATTTTATGTTATGTATTTTCTTTTGCTCGAGGACTAGCAAAATTTAGGTTTGGGGGTGTGATCGGGAGTGAACAAGTCCTAATTACACGCCTTAATTCACATTTATTAGCACGTTTTATCCTGTTTTAGTGTATTTTTATTTCGTTTTCTAGTTTATGTCAGGATTTGGAAGAAAGTAAGGATTCCAGGCTAAATGGGGCGAAAAACCATAAGAAAAGAAGCAAAAAAAGGCACCTCGTGCGCTCGGCCCGCTCGCGTGACTTACCAGAATCTCGCTCGCGCGGCCCACTCACACGAAACCCCAAAATTTTGCTCGCAATCTAGATAAAAATCAAAGTTGCATATTTCAGTGTACTGAAGATCCCCACGCAAACGAAACTGCCTAATTATGTCCAAAATGTAAAATACAGCAGTTTTACTGCAAATAGGTTTAGGAAAGCTTCCAAACTTGCTCCAACACTATATGTAGCCTATTGTAAATCAATTTTTAGGTTACACACCATATACACACCTTTACACACAACATTATACACAATAAAACTTCAGCCATTAAAGAGAGGAAAGCAAGGAGAAGTAGAAGAAGACCAAGGATTTCCATGGCCTCCTTCATCAACCTCTTACCGTTCATTGCTTCTATGGCCAACTAAATCAAGATCTAGGGTTTCATTGAAACCCTAGCCAAGTAATAGGGAGATACTTATGTTTATCTTTTAGTTTTATTATGTATGGATGATGATTACATGTTCAGAGGATTTTATTAATATAATCGTACTTCTATTGATTAAATTATTGCATTCAAAATCTATTCTTGTCTTAGATCTATTTTGAATGTGATGTGCTCAATGATCTATATTTGTTGTGCTTGTATGGATTATTTACATGTAATGGTGCTTAATTGAATTGTGATATCAAGTAGTAGAATAGTTCATGCCTAGGGAAGATGGAGTTTGCCACAACCCAAGTTTAGTGTGAGACAATCCGTGCTAACTGAAGATGAATTATGTTGATGCTTGAATCATAGTTATATTCTTGACGGAGGATTTGGGCTTGTAGCTACAATTCCCCATTATCATCCAATGTAATAAGCTAATTGAATGCATAAATACCTTATTACGAAGCTAGTGGTGGATTTGCAATCTTAGGTTCACCTTAAATATCGTTTACAACATCTTTTAATTGCTTTCATAATTTAGATTATTTTCCTTGTTCCGAGTTTAATAAAATAAAAGTAAAAATTCCGTTTTCTTAATTGACTAGATTTAGGTCTTAAAATTAAATTGTTTTAGTATTTGAATCTTTGTGGGTTCGACCTTTACTTCCACACTACAAATCCTTAGAAAGTAAAGTATACTTTTATATATTGATTCTGACAAGATCAATTGATCGTTGAAAGGGCCGCACGAGTCAAATTACCGGAGGTGACGGCATCTCACTTTGAGATAAAGTCATCAACCATCGTGCTACTCCCTTCATTCCATGGCTGCATTAAAGAAGTTCCTTATCAGCACTTAGGAGATTATCAAGATATATGCTCTACTTTAAAAATCCAAAATCTAACAGATGATGAATTAAAATTGTGACTCTTCCCATTCTCCTTAAAAGATAAAGCTAAGTATTGGCTCCAGTCTCTTGATCCAAACACTATTAAAATATGAGAAGCATTACATACCGTATTTTTACAAAAGTTTTTCCGAATCATAAGAACTATTCAGATGAGAAAATCAATAACAAAATTTGTGATGTAAGATGGGGAAACACTCTATGACACTTGGGAACAATTTAAATAATTATTGCGCTCTTGGCCACATCATCAAGTTCCTAAGTGGCAATTGGTAAAGGTCTTCTACGAGGGACTTGTTCCCTCACTTCGTAATACCGTCGATGCCGTTTGTGCGGGTACCTTCCTATACAAAAAGCGCCGACGAGGCATGGAAATTTCTTTAAACGTTAAGCGAAAACTCGATGCATCAAGCCATGCCGGTACATCCTGAGGGATGTCTTCCACCTAAACCCAAGAGAGCGGAGCGTTTTGCGTCAAGTCAGTCAATCAAAATACAAGAATTATCTAAAAAACTTGACCAACTTATGACGATGAACCAAACGACATACGCACCCTCTTACAAAATTTGTCAATTATGTACCGATCCTTCGCATTCTACACTTGCATGCCCATCCATATCTCAATTTTCGGAGTTTGTGGAGCAACACATAAACTCTATTCAACAATTTCCACGAAATAGTTGTAATCCTGTGATGACTAATTTTCCTAATACTTACCAACCCTTTCAACAAAGTCAATACCAACACCTCTCCTCCTAATCCTAACCCTCCAAGGGATAACGCTTTTGAGGCAAAGGTGTTGGCGTCTCTTACGACTATTGAAATGCAAGTACAAACACAAGCACAAATAGTGCACTCTCACACACAATCCATTGCGAAGCTGGAGTCCCAAATGGCTCAAATAGCTAATACAATGAGTCGTAGAAACGAGGGTAAGTTGCCTAGCCAAACTATGCAAAATCCTAAGGGACAATACGAGAATGGGGGTTCGAGTAAGCAAGTCAATGCCGACTCAACTAGGATGACAATTCGAGACGACGAAGTTGTTGAAATCCCAAATGAGGGTGAGAAAAATATAAACATTAATTTGAATCAAGAGAAGGGTGAGGGCATGAGTCGAATTAGGAAAGAAAATGAACTGACCCAGACAAATTATGTACAAAAAAATTCCCTTTCCACCAAATATTGAGAAACTATCACAGTTTTCAAAGGCTCGAAAGTCAAAGATATACTCGAGGTGTTTAAACAAGTTAAAATCAATATTCCATTCCTCGATACTATTAAGCAAATTCCCTCTTACGTTAAATGTCTAAAAGACCTATGCACTCAAAAGCGCAAGTTGCGCAGTCATATTTCGAAAAAGGTCTTTCTCAAGAAAAAAAGTAAGTTCAATTTTCCAACATGCTTCTCCAAAGTATAATGATCCCGAAATGCCAACGATTTGATGTGTCATATGTGATACTATTATTCATCGGGCTCTCCTTATTTAGGAGCGAGTGTTAATCTCTTACCATACAATTAGCGAATCATTCTATTAAAATCCTTAGAGAAATCGTCGAGGATGTCTTGGTAAAAGTTGATAAATGTTATTATCCTGTCGACTTCATGGTTGACACCGAACCGGTGCTAGATTTTAGGAAACACACTCCTGTTATTCTTGGCCGTCCATTCTTAGCTATGGCCAACGCTCGTGTTAATTGTCGAACGGGGATAATAAAAGTGTCGTTTGGGAACATGAATCTAAAATTGAACATTTTTAACGCTATTGATCAACCTCCCAAAGAGGATGATTACCTATGTGAGGTGGATAATGAGGTAAGACGAACTATTGAACCTACTACAGAAATAAATGTGGGTGAGGAGAATAATATGGTGAGTAATGAGCAGACGAATTTGAATAAGTAGGACCCTAATGCTGAATTTACTCGGAAGGTGAGAAATCGATTTGAACATAATCAGAGAGAACCGTCGAATGAATTAACTCATAACATCATTGTTTCTGCTTTTCATCGGAATCTCCCTAATACGTTCAAGGGTACAATGTCCGAGTTACAGCCTCCATGAGTCTTGAGCTAGAATGGTCTAGCTGAAGACGTAAAAGACAGTGCTTCTTGGGAGGCAACCCAAACTTTTTTTGTTCATTTTTCTTATCTTTTAACGCTTTTTGGGTCATTGTAGTCAGTTTTTGAGTTCTCTGGACAGGTTTGGGGGTCAGAGTTAATTTATTTTAAACTTATATTCATTGAAAGAGAGAGGAAAAAGAAAAAAAAACAAGTCGCACGTGTGGCCCGTTTGCGCGACACATCGCTTGCCCGAGATTTTCCCAGAGTAGAAATTTTTCCAAAATTTTTATATATGCTCTAAGTTTCTTTTCGCGCGGCCCGCTCACGTGACCTATGTAAAAAAGTAAAAACGCATATTTCAGTGTACTGAAGATCCCCATGTGAACGAAACTGCCTAATTACGCCCAGAATGTAAAATACAGCAGTTTTAGTGCAAATAGGTTTAGGAAAGGTTCCAAAATTGCTCCAAAACTATATATAGCCTATTGTAAATCAATTTTTAGGTTACACACCATATTCACACCTTTACAGACAACATTATATGCAACAAAACTTCAGCCATTAAAGAGAGGAAAGCAAGGAGAAGAAGAAGAAGATCAAGGATTTCCATGGCCTCCTCCATCAACCTCTCGCCATTCATTGCTTCCATGGCCAACTAAACCAAGATCTAGGGTTTCAATGAAACCCTAGCCAAGTAATAGGGAGTTACATATATATATTTTTTTAGTTTTATTATGTATGGATTATGATTATATGTTCAGAGGATTTTATTAATAAAATCGTACTTCTATTGATTAAATCATTGCTTTCAAAATCTATTCTTATCTTAGATCTATTTTGAATGTGATGTACTCAATGATCTATATTCGATGTGCTTGTATGGATTATTTACATGTAATGGTGCTTAATTGAATTGTGATATCAAGTAGTCGAATTTCATGCCTAGGGAAGACGGAGTGTGCCACAACCCTAGTTTAGTGTGAGACAATCCGTGCTAACCGAAGTTGGATTATGTTGATGCTTGAATCGTAGTTATCTTCTTCACGGAGGAATTGGGCTTGTAGCTACAATTCACCATTATCATCCAATGTAATAAGCTAATTGAATGCATAAATACCCTTGTTACGATGCTAGTAGTGGATTTGCAAACCTAGGTTCACCTTAGATATTGTTTACAACATCTTTTAATTGCTTTCATAATTTAGATTTATTTTCATAGTTCTTAGTTTAATAAAAATACAAATCAAAATTCCGTTTTCTTAATTAACTAGATTTAGGTCTTTAGGTCTTAATTAACTAGATTTAGTATTTCAATCTCTGTGGGTTCGATCTTTACTTCAACACTACAAATCTTTTAAAAGTAAAGCATACTTTTTATCTTGATTATACAAAGATCAATTTTTGGCGCCGTTGCCGGGGATTACAAATTACTACTTTTAGTTTTAGAATCATAGTTTAGTTAGTTCATAAATATTAGATTATGCATAAATTTTCTTATTTTCCATTTTTGATTTGAGTCACTAACTTTTCTTTTGTTTTGTAGTTTCTCAAGTAATCAAATTCTAGCATTTTGAATTGGAAAAGCTTAGCACATCAAAGGAACTTACGCGAAAAAAAAACAAAAATAAAGTAAAATAAAGTAAATCGCTTCCTTTAAATTTGCTTCAAATCACTGTAAGTCAGGGCGCTGAGACGCACTATTTGCATTAGTTTAGGGTGATTTTGCATGTGCATTAACTAGGAAATCTGGGGTGCTGGGATTTAACATGGTCACTGTATTACAGGATAACTTTCATGCATCATAGTAGTTGTGTGCTTGTTATTCTATTTGTGTGATTACTACTCGTATTTGTTTGAGTCAGTCTTTATTTTCGTGTCATTTTTTTTAGTTTATGTTTGGTACACGTTCAAGTAAACCCAAACTACATTCTTTCAACCTTGAACTGGAACATACCCTAAGGGTCCTTAGGTCATCAACTAAGCTTCTAGAGGTCGGTTGATAGACGACGAATCAACTCCGAAACAGTCGTCGTTATTTCAGGCCAAAATCCAAAGCACCCGTAAACGCTTTAGAAAAACCAGAACTATTAATATCAAACCTATTTCAATGGACGACATTGGAAATAACGAAAATAATGGAAATAATCCTAATATACCTCCACCTCCTCTGCTTAAAGATCATTTCATTCCTATGGCCTATACGCCACAAGCAGGTATCGAATTACCGGAGGTGACAACATCTCACTTTGAGATAAAGTCATCTACCATCGCGCTACTCCCTTCATTCCATGGCCGCATTAAAGAAGATCCTTATCAGCACTTAGGAGATTTCCAAGATATATGCTCTACTTTAAAAATCCAAAATCTAACTGATGATGAATTAAAATTGCGACTCTTCCCATTCTCCTTAAAAGATAAAGCTAAGTACTGGCTCCAGTCTCTTGAGCCAAACACTATTAAAACATGGGAAGCATTACACACCTCATTTTTACAAAAGTTTTTCACAATCACAAGAACTAATCAGATAAGAAAATTAATAACAAACTTTGTGATGCAAGATGGGGAAACACTCTATGACACTTGGGAACAATTTAAAGAATTATTACGCTCTTGCCCACATCATCAAGTTCCCAAGTGGAAATTGGTACAGGTCTTCTATGAGGGACTTGTTCCCTCATTTCATAATATCGTCGATACCGTTTGTGTGGGTACCTTCTTACACAAAATCGCTGACGAGGCATGGAAAATTTTTGAAACATTAAGCGAAAACTTGATGCAACAAGTCGTGTCGGTACGTCCCGAGGGGTGTCTTCTACCTAAACCCAAGAGAGAGGAGCATTTTGCGTCAAGTCAGTCAATCGAAATACAATAATTATCTAAAAAACTTGATCGACTTATGACGATGAACCAAACGTCAAGCTCACCCTATTACAAAATATGTCAATTATGTTCTGATCCTTCGCATTCTACACTTACATGCCAATCTGCATCTCAATTCCCGGAATTCGTAGAGCAACACATAAATTCTATTCAACAATTCCCACAAAATAGTTATAATCCTATGACGACCAATTTTCCCACTACTTATCGACCCCAATTTCAACAAGGTCAATACCAACACCCCCCTCCTAATCCTAACCCTCCAAGGGTTAATGCTTTTGAGGAGAAGGTGTTGGCATCCCTTAAGAATATCGAAACGCAAGTACAGGCACAAAAACAAATAGTGCACTCTCGCACACAATCCATTGCAACGCTTGAGTCCCAAATGGGAAAAATTGCTAATGCAATGAGTCATAGAAACGAGGGTATGCTGTCGAGTCAAACTATACAAAATCCTAAGGGACAATACGAGAATAAGGGTTCGAATGAGCAAGTAGATGCCATCTCGACTAGGATGACTATTCAAGAAGAGGAAGTTGTTGAAATTCCGAATGAGACTGAGAAAGAGATAAACATTAACTCGAATAAAGAGAAGGATGAGAACATGAGTAAAAGTAAGAAAGAAAAGGAACCAACTCCAACAAATTATATTCCAAAAATGCCCTTTCCACCAAACATCGACGAACCTTCACATTTTTCAAAGAAAGGGTAAAAAATAGAAGATATACTCGAGGTGTTTAAATAGGTTAAAATTAATATTCCATTCCTCGATGCTATTAAACAAATTCCCGCTTACGCTAAATGTTTAAAAGACCTATGCACTCAAAAGCACAAGTTATGCAGTCATATTCTGAAAAAGGTTTTCCTCACGAAAAAAGTAAGTCCAATTTTCCAACATGCTTCTCCAAAGTATAAGGATCTCGGAACACCAACGATTTCATGTGTCATAGGTGACACTGTTATTCATCAGGCTCTCCTTGAGTTAGGAGCGAGTGTTAATCTCTTACCTTACACCATTTACAAATAGTTAGGTCTAGGTGTACTTAAACCCACGACTGCTACCATACAATTATCGGATCGTTCTATTAAAATCCCTAGAGGAATCATTGAGGATGTCTTGGTAAAAGTTGATAAATGTTATTATCTCGTCGATTTCATGGTCCTTGACACCGAACCAGTGCTAGATTCTAGGAAACACACTCCTGTTATTCTTGGCCATCCATTCTTAGTTACGGCCAACGCTCGTGTTAATTGTCGAACGAGGGTAATAAAAGTGTCATTTGGGAACATGAATTTAAAATTAAACGTTTTAACGCTATGGATCAACCTCGCAAAGATGATGATTACCTATATGAGGTGGATAGTAAGGTAAGATGAACTATTGAACCTATTATAGAAATAAATGTGGGTGAGGAGAATGATATGGTGAGTAATGAGCGGACGAATTTGAATAACCAAGACCCTAATATTGAATTTACTCGGAAGGTGAGAAATTAATTTGAACATAATTAGGGAGAACCGTCGAATGAATTAACTCATAATGACATTGTTTATGCTTTTCATCAAAATCTCCCTAATACCTTTAAGGGTACAATGTCCATGTTACAACCTCCATGAGTCTTGAGCTAGAATAGTCTAGCTAAAGACGTAAAAGACATGGCTTCTTGGGAGGTAACCCAAGCTTTATTTTGTTCATTTATCTTATCTTTTAACGCTTTTTGGGTCATTTCAGTCAATTTTTGAGTTCTCTTGACAGGTTTGGGGGTCGGAGTTAATTTATTTTAAACTTATATACATTGAAAGAGAGAGAAAAAAGAAAAAAAAAAGTTGCGCGCGCGGCCTGCTCGCACGCAAGTCGCTCACGCGAGGTTTTCCCTTAGAAGAAATTTTTCCAAAATTTTTATATATGCTCTCAGTTTCTTTTCGCGCCTCAAGTCACGCGCGCGAGGGTTTCGCTCGCGTGGCCTGCTCGTGTGATCTGTTGCCTTAGAAATTTTCTTTTAAGAAACTAAAAAATACCCTCAGCATTACCTCCCAGAGGGATCCACGTGCGTGATGGTTGCTCGCGCAGCCCCCTCGCTTGAGGGGGGCTATTCTGTGTTTTTCTTTTTGATCTCATACCTCCTTTCTCCCGAATCTGGTTTGTTGTTTGTTCTTTTCTGTTTGCTATCTTTAGCCCTTTTTTAGTAGGTCCTTCTTATTTTCATAGTTCTGTTTGTTTTCATTAATATTTTCATTGAGTCTTTCACTGTTAGTTTAGTTTTTCAACACTTGGGTTATATTTCTATTAGCATTCATTCTTTTGTTTCTATTCTTCTGTCAAGTATTGACAGGTGAATTAGTGTCTCCATTTGGAGCAATTGAACTTTAAAGCCATATTCATATATGTTTACCTGGTTTGTGATTGCCGAGATTGAGGTACTGTCATTCCTTCCTTACGTACTCTCCTTTCTTTTGTTTTATTATTTCATTAGGGACAATGAAAAGTTTAGGTTTGGGGGTATGCACTCACATGCACATTATTACACCGATTTTTTGAAATTTTTTCGATACTTGTGCTTAAATAAACGATTTTACCTACAGTTTTGCAATCTCGATTCGATATTTCTTGTTAGATAACTTGGATTGTTATAGAATGGTAAACAATGAGAATATATGGTTAAACATTTCTTGAAGTCATGATGCGACGTTTAGGTTATGTTTCGTTCGAATTGTAGTTTTATATCATAGATTTGTATACAAACCTATGCTGCTTGAATACATGTTTGATGTGAACTATAATATGATTCATATTTCTAGATAATACATTGTGTCGAGACTAAACCCAGTGAGCTTTTGAGCCTATCTTTTCAATTTAGAGGATTAAATACATTTTGTGTTTGTTGAATTTCATTCAAATAGTGCATTAACTCGTTGTTTAGTCTCATTATTCTTGTTTTGGTTGATCGTCAAGTTAAAATACTGGTTACCATACTAAATAATCTTCCGTCGTAAGCATTGAAGAACCGTATCACCCTAGGATGTGATTTTAGGCCCTCTTTGTTTACCACCAACCTAAAAATGATAAAATTTCCTTGGTTCGCCCCTTTGAGCCGTTAAAGTGCCTCTTTTTCTTTGTTCACCATTATCCTATTTTTTCTCCAACTTGGAGTTTACCATTGAAAGATTGATCAACTTTTATTGGTATTAAGGCAATGTGTTGATTGAAAAGAAGAAGAAAACAAGATAATGTATGGGGTAGTTGCCTTGGTATTCAATAAATATTCTTTTCAAAAGCAACGAAAGGAAAAAGGAAAAGAATAAGGTTGATAAAGAAAAAGAAAAAAAAAGACAGAAAAAAAGAAGAAATAAAAAGAATATATGAAAAGAAGAGAATGAAAAGATAAAAGTTTGTAGAAGTGAGATGATGAAATAAATTGAATATGCCTTACAATGCCATTCTAAAACTACCTAATGAATCCTTTCTATCCTTTTTAATTTCCTGAGCCACGTTGCAACCTTTGAAAAGTCCTATTTGATCCTAGAAAATATGGTTTGGATATTTAAACGATGAAAGGGGGACTAAAATATGGTAAGGATTAATTTTTCTTGACTGTTGGCGTCCTATCCATGAGACTACTGTTCTTTTGTGTCATGCGTCTTGAAAACTTAATATGCAATCGTGAAATTGTTAGTAAGTTAAGACGATAGCTAACATGACATAATTATCGTAACTAAGTTGACCTTAATACGGTTTGATAATAAGACGATTCGCGTGAATGAATCTTAAGACGTAAAGAACGAGTAGTGGGTAGACGTGTAAGATAATAGCAAACCCTTCAATAATACATTTTATACGATTAGGGAACGTTGATATTCGTTCCGATCGTTTGACTTCTGGTTAAAGTTGATTCGTGGACCTTTATGTCGTGTTCAGGTATTTCTTAAGGAGTCATCCTTTCAGTGATCTTTGTGGGGTCGATTGGTGAGGCATGATTCGTATCCTTGATTTGAGGATCGTCAGTAACGTGTTTGATCAAGTAATTGCTTATGTATGTTTCGCATCCTTAATCTGTGGATCCTCTGTGACGTGTTCGGTCGAATAGTTGGCCTGAGGATCGTTAGTGATGTGTGCGATTAAGAGATAGTTGTAGTGTGTTCCTCTTCTTGATATGTGGATTGTCTATGGCGTGTTCGGTCGGGTGTTTGACCTGAGGATCATTAGTGATGTGTGCGATCAAGTGATTCATTGCTGAGTGTTGTTCTTTCTTGACCTGTGGATGCGTTGTACCCAGAATATTGGATACCCTTGGAGTTACGTCTTCTTTTAGTCGATGTTATTGGTCAGTTTAGTTTTGTGTTAAGTTTTGTAGGGTATGTTTGGGTTTGGACGAGACATGGTTTTGAGAATAATAGATGATGAATAACTTATCTTAATGGTGTTAACCTTAAGGGCACATGATCTTGTCACAATCAAGATATAAAAGTATACTTTACTTTCTAAGGATTTGTAGTGTGGAAGTAAAGGTCGAACCCATAGTGATTGAAATACTAAAGCACTTTAATTTTAAGGCCTACATCTAGTTAATTAAGAAAACGGAATTTTGATTTTGATTTTTGTTTTTATTAAACTAAGAACAATGAATATGAATCTAAATTATGAAAGCAATTAAAAGATGTTGTAAACGATATTTAAGGTGAACCTAGGATTGCAAAACCACCACTAGCTTTGTAATAAGGGTATTTATATATTCAATTATCTTATTGCATTGGATAATAATGGGGAATTGTAGCTACAAGCCCAATTTCTCCGTCAAGAGCATAACTACGATTCAAGCATCAACATAATTCATCTTCGGTTAGCATGGATTGTCTCTCACTAAACTAGGGTTGTGGCATACTCCGTCTTCCTAGGCATGACCTATTCGACTACTTAATATCACAATTCAATTAATCACCATTATATGTAAATAATCCATTCAAGCACAGCAAATATAGATCATTGAGCACATCACATTCAAAATAGATCTAAGACAAGAATAGATTTTGAATGCAATGATTTAATCAATAGAAGTACGATTTTACTAATAAAATCCTCTGAACATGTAATCATAATCCATACATAATAAAACTAAAAGAAAAACATAAGTAACTGAAGGAAAAAATGGTTTAAAGTTAGAGTTTAAACGCGCAGCGGAAATAGGTTAAGTTATAAAACTTTTGGTATTCCAGGATCTACTACTCGTCAATTCCATAGATGCGTACAAGGGGGTGCAAGAATTATACCTTAGTGTCTTGAACCCAATTCTGAAACTTTAACTTCCAGCAGCCTCCACTAGATGATCTTCACCCTTATGACTCCTGCGGATGCCTGCCGGAAAGACTAGGGTTCGTGGGAACCCTAATAGAGAGGATATGAAGGTTTTGGGAAGACTATGATAGTTTCTGCAGCTTCTGCGTATAAAAACGACGATCACTTACTTCCAGAACGCAGCTGCCCTATTTATAGATTTCCAGAACCGACCTAGACTTCGATCGATCGAACCTTCGATCGATCGAACCATTCTCGATCGATCGAACCTGCTGACTTCAATCGATCGAACATACTTCAATCGATCGAACTTGTCTTAACAGCTTCCTCAAGTGTCTTTCCAAGCATCCTAGCGGAGCTAAGAGTGGGACCTCCTAGGCTCTTTATTGTTGGCTCAGACCAGTTTGTTAATTACCATGACCAAACTCTTTGATCAGCAAACTAACTAACTGGTCAGTTAACATTTATTCCACTATAAAACGATAACTGAACTTCAACGCAAAAGAACATATCTGAAGCGATAACTAGACTCGTATGGTGTACTAATGTCCCTCTACCGTCAGCATTCGTAATCATATTCAGGTAGTCGGATAACTGTTACTGTCAACCTGAATCATGATTACTTCTTGTATTCCTTGAGTCCCATTCACTACTCATGATTACCAAACATGTTGATAACTCTTATCAACAAGACTGCAGTGCTCAGTAATCAACTTGGTGACATTCTCAAGGGAATGCTTACTCTGAATCAGAGGGTAGAATCTATCTTGACAATATATGTTCACAACCCTATGGACATGACATACCCAAGATACCCAGGTGTTGATCTTCTATAGACCTCGCTGATTGGTAAGTCAAAGCAGCCATATCCATAGTCTGTGTTCATAATCATCTCAAGATTGAGAACACGTACCTTATACAAGTTATGAGTTCCTATTGACTGTTGACAGCCTTAAGCGTCAATAGGAAAGCTCAGGTCCGTCAATGCACTATAAGTACTAGCATATCAACTAAAAGCTACACTCTATTGATTGAGATTAATCACTCCATCCAATGGTAGTTAATTATGCTACAGTGTAGACCTGATGAGGTATCCAGTCTCATCATCCACTGTGACATATTCTAAGTATCAAAGAATAGTAATTCGTATCTCACTTGTGTGTATCTCATACACACACGAATTGCTTACTATGATACTTAAGGATAAAACAATCATCTCATGAAAGAAACATACACAATGAAATGTAAAGCTGATATCAATATATTATAATGCTAATGTCTCATACATAAAGTAATGGTTTGAGGGCACAAACCCAATAGTAACTCCCTATTACTTGGCTAGGGTTTCATTGAAACCCTAAATTTTGGTTTAGTTGGCCATGGAAGCGATGAATGGCAAGAGGTTGATGGAGGAGGCCATGGAAATCCTTGGTCTTCTTCTTCGTTTCCTTACTTTCCTATCTTTAATGGTTGAAGTTTTATTGGGTATAATGTTGTGTGTAAAGGTATGTATATGGTGTGTAACCTAAAAATTGATTTACAATAGGCTATATATAGTTTGGGAGTAAGTTTGGAAGCTTTCCTAAACCTATTTGCACTAAAACTACTGCCTTTTATATTCTGGACATAATTAGGCAGTTTCGTTCACATGGGGATCTTCAGTACATTGAAATACGCATTTTCACTTTTTTGCATAGGTCACACGAGCGGGCTATGTGAGCGCAATTTTGGGGTCTCGCGCGAGCGGGTAGCGCGAATGAGGTTCCTGGTAAGTCATGCGAGCGGGCCGCGCGTGCGAGGTGCCTTTTTCTGCTTCTTTTCTTCTGCTTTTTTCACCCCATTTAGCCTAGAATCCTTACTTTCTTCCAAATCCTGACATAAAACAGAAAACGAAATAAAAATACACTAAAATAGGATAAAACGTGCTAACAAATGTGAATTAAGGCGTATAATTAGGACTTGTTCACTCCCGATCAGTACCCTCACTCAGCTTAATCGTTGACGGTGTTCATGCCACTAGACTATCCCTGTCTAGCCTTTGCAGGTTCCTATGGGGCGGGCTACTATCAAGATGCTAATTTTACTGCTAAAGACTATGCTGGTGAAGATTATTGCAAATAAGGCTTTTCGCCAGCTAAAGACCCTTGAGTTTTTCTTTGACGTAGTTATGTTGTTAATATGTTTGATGATGTAATAGTTTAGTTGGACTTGTATTATATATCTTTTGGATATCCTTTGGGTCTGTAATATATTA
Organism: Hydrangea macrophylla; assembly: GCA_033977485.1. Classification (NCBI taxonomy): domain Eukaryota; kingdom Viridiplantae; phylum Streptophyta; class Magnoliopsida; order Cornales; family Hydrangeaceae; genus Hydrangea; species Hydrangea macrophylla. Next base: position 55,155,966 of record CM066982.1, read on the forward strand.
ATAATGTTAGACTTGAATGTTTTAGATTCATGCTTCTATTGGACTTAATCATTTTCCAGTATTACATTATTGTTGTAAGCATATTTGGAACAATCAGGTGACATTCAACCAGTCACGTGTCTACGAACCCAGAAAGGAAATTTATTTTCCCTATTTTTGGTACTTCAAGGCGTGACAGGGATATTTGGTATCAAAGCATTAGGTTTAGATGTGCTCGTTGATTGTCCTACACATTAAGTTATAAACATTAGGATATCTCTGACTCGTACGGATACTAGGATAGCTTCTGCTGTGCAGTTTGAACATGGACGTCTTGTCAAGTAGACGAGAATTGTAATAGTTACTACATACACCTAGTCAACTTTACTTGAGAATATAAATAACATAGAACCAATAAGGGTGATCGATTACAATAGTTTCATAGAAACTTCAAAAGCTGGAAAGGTGGATTTCGTAGCAATCGTAAATACAGAAGTAGTAACCCTAACGGCATATCTCCATAGTCATATACCAAAACCTGATTTGTACGGGTAGATACATTGAAGCCGTAGCACCCTAGAATCAGTAGCCGTATTAGGAAACATCGAGACATGGAACCCTCGATTCGAACTCATGAAATAGTACTAATGTAAGATAGCCAATTCAATCAAGTTAGTACGAACATTCTATTACAAAAACAAACCATCTATATATTGTTTAGCACCCTCAGACAAATCTGCTGGAAGCATTAACGAACCAGCAAGGGCTCGTTATAGATAATCAGCAAGGGCTAGCTAAGGATTTAGAGGCAAACTTACCGTAGAAATTGTAGACGAGTACCATAGTAAGTAACCATATCCTTTCTACTCATTCAACTCCCTTTGTGTAAATCCTTGCCTCATCTTCTAATGGTCATTTCTTCTGAAGAAGATACCTATGCATTTTGTGAAGTAGCTATGATTTCCGTCAATAACTATTGTGATACACTCCTTGGTGAGTAATTTTAATTTCCTTGAGAATTTGAAATTCCTTCAATCATCATTTCTTGAGTATATACTTTGATCATCCGGATTATTGATAAATCCTTTCGAGAATAAAGTCTGATTTCTAATACTGTAAAGTCATTCTTTTGACTTATTATTCTTTGAAATAAATCTTGTAAGTTCATTATCTTTGAAATTATTCTAAATGAATTTGATTGCTAGTACTGAAAAGTCATTCTTTTTGACTTATTGTTCTTTGAATAAATTCTTGCAAGTTCATTATCTTTGAAATAATTCTAAATGAGTTCTCTATCTTTGTTCATACTTAGAACTCAAAAATGTTGTACTCTTTGTGCGTTTTGATCTCTTATTAATTTCTCTCATTTACTACCTTATTCTTTATAAGTAAGGTTTCATTTGGACTATTTCACGTATGAAATACCTAGTTCTTCTTTCCTACATTAAGGCCTTATGTCATCAGTTACTTTCATTACCTACGAATCTTGAGATACTATGGCTACTTCCATAGTAATCAGTCATTCAATCATTGTTGATTTCACATCCTATTCTCGAATTGACCACATCATTTCTACTATTATACTTCTATCTGTGAGACTTCATATGCCCTTTCGGATTCAACTTCATTGTTGATCAATCTATTCAATCGTTCAATCATCATATTCTGGTTACTGGGATTATGTTGTTAACTACCCTGTAAGATATAATAGGTTATGATTACTTTGAAAAGATGTGCTAGAAACCTTATAGACACGAACTCATATGTAGGAATGCAAGAACCTCCTTAACCTCTGTAATGTCTCAATCATCTCAAGCAACAGAGAACCAATTAGAAAGACTCAGCAACATGATACCTAAGAAGATCGATCCCACCGGTGTATTTGGAAGACTAAAATAAAGTTTATGGAAGACCGGTGACAGTGCCAGCGCGGGTGACTACGGAGACATGTTATTCAGGCACCTCCATATCTCCCATTTAGAATTGCTTCTGAGATCACTCAAGCCACAACCAACTGCATTACCCAAGCCAACCCTATTATAAGGACAAATTAGAATAACGAACAATGATCATGGTGCCTATTTCAACTATGGAAAACCAGAACATCTGGCCACGAATTGTCAAGCTCCCAGGACCCCTAACCAACAAAATGTTATCTGTTATAACTGTCACAAGAGAGGACATTTTAGTAAGGACTGTAAAGCACCTCGAGACGGGGCACATACTGAAAATAGCTCAAACAAGCCCAACTCAATACCATCATCCATAGTAAAGCTGGATTGGGAAAAGAGGAGCAACAAAAATTTGAAGAACACATAAAGAACAAGAGGAAGTCCGACACAATAACAGCATTGATCCAACGTAAAACACGCCAACGTTGTTTCAACTGCAGAAATTGTGGACATCACTTTGACGAATGCCCAGCACTGAGATGAATCGAAGGACAAGGTTTGCAATGCTATCACTGCAGTAAAATGGACCACATTCGCAAGGATTGCGAAACAATGAAGAACATTAATGAAGTCCCGCTGATGAACTTGGAAGAAGAAGGGAAGGATAACCATCATAAATGTCAGGAGGACGAGACTGTATCAGACAACCAGTTCAGCATATAACAAGAAGAAGAACAACAGATTCAGAGGAGGCTTTTCCCTTACGACTCGGACTTAGAAGATTTTTGTGCTAAATATCTTAGGATCTAGTTTATCTTACATGTTTGATCGGGCTAGTAGTCGTGTTTCTTTTGTGTTTTGTATGTTAGTAGAAGTTTATACAATTTAAGTAATCGACTATGTAATATTTTGACTTATTAATGAAACTACTTTTGTGCATTAGTATTATTGCAATAATTATTGTCACAATATATATATATATTATAGTAGAGGTGCTACCAATCGATAGATAGTACTTATAAGTACACAACGAGCATCGCATTCTATCTTTAGATCGATGGTCAAACCAAACATGCTAACCTAACAATAGAAGATGTCTTATAAGCTCACATCATTAACACATCATCAACAACATCGAAAACACGTGGGAGAGTTTACACCATCAACGATGAAAGCTCGTGACGCATTAGGAACGAAGACATGAGGGAATCCACTTATTCCTGATCAATGTTCGCTAACTACGACAAAGTCAAGTATAGTCATGACATCATTCAAGGCCCTATATAGAAGGCTATGTCAATCATCATCATGTCAGACAAATTGAAAATGAAAGGAGGATACAAGCAACCCCAGAGTTAACACAAGAAACTATACAGACCAATGAAGGATGGACCTACAGTTTGATGTTGGAGATAAAGTGCTACTGAAAGTATCGACCACTCGAGGCGACATAAGAAAGTCATCACCGCAATGCATTAGACTGTTTTTGATAGAATTGCTTGTCAACTCGTGTTACCGCCAACGATGCCAGAAGATCACACCACTTTTTGAGTGGATACGGCCACAATGTTCTTCATACCAACATACTGAGAGATACGTTCATGACCTCTACGAATTACAGATGACGATAACATGGAAGTCAGCTAAAACTTCGTAACAAGAACAATGCAAACTCAAGAAACAACAACAACAAAAGAGTCAACAAGACCATCACACAAAAGAGATGAGGAATAGAGAGATCGCTCTAATATAGATCCAACAGTTACACCACCACAAGGACAAAGCATCTTGAAGATAAGAGTAAATGACGACACCCACCACAATTAGGGCAAGCCTAGTGAAGTTGACCAATAGGTTATCTTATAATCCGTCACACGAGATTAGAACCTTGTACGCTTACAAACTATCTGCTTCAGATTTCGGGGATGAAATCTTTAATAGGAGGTGGATGATGTTATACCCACAAATTTCCTATATATATACAATGGAACTCCATACTTAAGAGTTTATTGCGGGAATTATTTCCGTAACCTGTACTAACATGCGTATTATACATTCGACGGCATTCAAGATTTTTATATTCATAAAATCTGTATTGCCTTACTAATATGATTTTATTGCTAAACCTGACCCCCTATAGTAAAATCATAATTTAACTATTTGTTATTACTTAAGTTATAATACTATGGATTATATTACATTTATTTGTCATCTAATTTTATAGTTGTAGCACCGCTATTTTTCTTGTGTTTTCGTACATTCGAATACAGAAATAAATATCAGAATTTTCCTGTATGGCGTATCTTGCTGATACCGTTTATCAGGTGTATTGTGTGAATTTATATACATAAATATAAATATGGTCTCAGTATATTAATTTTAATTACCGATTGTCCCAACGAGTTTGTACCGACCGCACTGCAATAGAAGTGAATAGTAACCTAACTGCGAGTTTAGAGCCTTACCAGTTTTACACGTAGTCCGTGGAGCAAACGCGCGTTACAACATGTTTACACACAGATCAAGGTGGACCCCACTTACTGGACACATGACAACATCTTAAACCTCATTTAATCACATTTGGACACTTATCCCACTACACACCATCAACCCCCCAACATTGGACACTTGTCTACTTACTCCCCACTATACATATTGTTTATCTCTCTTTTTTGAGGGTTAAAACCATCAAAACACAGATTTTTCCACTAACTTAGAGGGAGTTTAGAGAGAGAGAAGAAGAAGAAGATGTAGATGATGATGGTCTAGCCCAAATCCTTCAATGCATGTGTTATTTTTGTGAACTACACCATCAAATACCCCCATATACACCCCCATTTCACCAAGGGAAGATAAGTTACTATCAAAGGAAGCTAAAGAGTCCATAATTAAGCCCCTAATTTCAAGGAATTGGAAGAGGAGAGGAGAAGATCACCATTGGAGGCATTTCAAGCTTTTCTTTCCATTTTCCTCCATTTTCTCAACATCCAAACAAGCCTTAACCCCAAGCCTTAACCCCTAGGTGAGTTTAGAACTTAATATGTATGTATATATATGTTTAGAACATGTTTTGGGAATTGGAATGAAGATCAAAGATGAGAAAAAAAATAAAAAGGGTTAACAACATACAATCTACCAGAATTAAATTTCTTTGTGTTGACTAAATTGGTATGATTTATTTGGGCATGATAAATTGCTTTGTAGATCAAACTCAAAATTAGAACATTATAGGTATTTAGATTATCTTTATGTACAAAAACAATCTAGCTTCAATTAGATATTTGTGCTGCTCAAATCGTTCATTTTACTTAAACATTCCTTGTATTTTTGGACTGCTCTCTCCCAGATTTATAGCACTGTGTTGTACGTGCATTTCACATATGAAGGAGTGATTTTTAGACCAGGCTATAGAAGAGTTATTTGTAGATAAATGAGTTGGATTTCTTCACAAAAAAATTGGGAAGGTTGAAAGATATTGAGCTATTAGAAAAGCTATTTTTAATAAACTATGTTCTGATGAAAATTTCAGTTTCTCAGATTTTAAGATTTGTCTTGCATGTTGCATTTGGAATTGATAAATTGATTTTTGGGCCTAATGTAAAACTAAGAAGTTATATATATATATATATGCATGAGTTATCCTTCTATTCTAAAAGATGCAATAGGTTATGAAGTCTTGAGCTACGAGAAACTTTCCTTTAACTAGTGGCCATACAGATGAATGTTTTTTTAAATAAATGCTTTCGCTAGTTATTATTAACTTGTTTATGTCATATGCATTTGATGAGATGTGTTCGTTATCATTTTTACTATGATTAGTATGAATGATGTAGGATGAGTTAGAAACATGTCTTGAAAACTTAATATGTAATCGTGAAATCGTTAGTAAGTTAAGACGATAGCTAACATGATGTAATTATCGTAACTTAATGTTGACCTTAATGCGGTTTGATAATAAGACGATTCACGTGAATGGATCTTAAGACGTAAAGAACAAGCGGTGGGTAGACGTGTAAGATAATGGCAAACCCTTCAATAATCGATTTTATGCGATTAGGGGATGTTGATATTTGCTTCGGTCGTTTGACTTCTGGTTAAAGTTGATTCGTGGACCTTTATGTTGTGTTAAGGTATTTCTTGAAGAGACAACCTTTCAGTGATCTTTGTGGGGTCGATTGGTGAGGCATGATTCGTATCCTTGATCTGAGGATCGTCAGTAACGTGTTCGATCAAGTGATTGTTTATGTATGTTTTGCATCCTTAATCTGTGGATCGTCCGTGATGTGCTCGGTCGAATAGTCGGCCTGAGAATTGTTAGCGACGTGTGCGATTAAGAGATAGCTGTAGTGTGTTCCTCTTTTTGATTTGTGGATCGTCCATGACGTGTTCGGTCAGGCAGTTGACCTAAGGATCGTTAGTGACGTGTGTGATCAAGTGATTCATTGCTGAGTGTTGTTCTTTTTTGACCTGTGGATGCGTTGTACCCAGAATATTGGATATCTTTGGAGCTACGTCTTCTTTTAGTCAATGTTATTGGTCAGTTTAGTTCTGGGTTACGTTTCGTAGGGTATGGTTAGGTTTGGACGAGACATGGTTTTGAGAATAAGAGATGATGAATAACTTATCTTAATGGTTGTAACCTTAAGGGTACCCTCACTCAGCTTAATCGCTGACGGCGTTCATGCCGCTAGACTATCCCTATCAAGATGCTGATTTTACAGCTGAAGACTATGTTGGTGAAGATTACTGCGAGGAAGGCTACGGTTTCTCCAGCTAAAGACCCTGGAGCTTTTCTTTGACGTAGTTCTGTTATTAATATGTTTGATGATGTAATAGTTTAGTTGGACTTGTACTATGTATCTGTTGGATATCCTTTAAGTCTGTAATATATTAATCATGTTAGACTTGAATGTTTTATATTCATGCTTCTGCTGAACTTAATCATTTTCCAGTATTACATTATTGTTGTAAGCATATTTAGAACAATCAGGTGACATTCAATCAGTCACGTGTCTACGAACCCATAAAGGAAATTTATTTTCCCTATTTTTGGTACTTCAGGGCATGACAAAATTGGCTAGGAACTAGTTTGACTTGCAAAAATCGGGTAAAAAATGACCTGAACCACATTGGCCTAAAGAGGGTTAGGGCTTATGTCAGCAATGACTAAAGCTCATTGGTTCACGCGTCCAGGTCGCTGGTTGGGTTTGGTCTAGGTCGAGACCGGATCAGGGATCGGGCCAGGCCTAGGGTCGCGAGTTGCGAGTCATGTCGCGGGTCACGGGTCGGGTCGGTGGTCTTGGGGACATGAATATCTATCTATTATAGGGTCTTTGGTTTGGATGCTTCTCGGTTCTCCACCTTTGAGAGAGAGAGAGAGAGAGAGAGAGAGAGAGAGAGAGAGAGATAGAAAAGAGGGGGCCAGATGAGGGTTTGAGGTTTTCGACAGTATAGGGTCTGTTTGGTTGGGTAGTGGTGAGGTGGGTGATGGGTTGGAAGAGCTTGGTTTAATATCATATTCAAAGCCTATAATTGAGATTGATAATCCAAAATTTTTGGATTTGGGTGTTCAGAAACTGATGTTATCAAGGTTGAAAAATTGGTGGCAAGTTGGGTTTGATGATGGTGATGATGACAAATTCAATTTGAGATAAAATCGGTGTTCATAAGTGGATTTGACAATGGGTTTATCTTTCTTAGATAATGGGAAACAATATGTGATTGAACATGGTGGTCCAAGTGAGAATGATTCGGTGATGATGGTGAGGTGGATTGGTGATGATAGTGGATTGGTGATGATGTTGATGCAATTGGGGTGGGGACAAATTTAGGGACTATTTGGTTGGTGGTTTGGTATATTAGCAAAATGAAATGTTGTGGTGATGACAGTGACTGCAGCAATTGTACTGGTGCCAATGGGAAAAAGATCGGTGGCAATGCTAGAGCAGTGGAGAGATCAACAGGAGCTATATAGCTTTAATACCATGTTAGAATTGAAAGAAGACTGATATCTCATTCCATATTATATTGTGCAATAAGAAGGCCTTTATAGAGGCTACATGAGTTCTAAATAAGTTAGGAAGTAGTACATAGAAGTACGCTTAACGATAGTACAATGTATCTGGTCAGCATACACAAGAAAGGTATATAGGTCTAATGAACGTAGACTAATACAATAGCACACAAACAATATGTCAATGGTCAGTCTCTCTGACAAACTAGATACCTCTAGAGTATTCCGCCGCACGTCTTGGTAATCTTGATTCATGGACATCTTCCATGCCTCTAGCAGCATCTGCAAAAGGAAGTGAACACATCCATAGAACATAGATGTGTTCGTCACGTTAAAAACCGAAGGAGTGAGCACATCATCAAGAAGGTCAAGAAAATATGCATTGATAACTAACTTTTTAAGAATGCGAAATGGCCCAAATTTTCATCTATCCAATTTTCCATATGATTCCACAGGAAACCTTTTCCCACCTAAAATAAACCATGACCAAGTCGCCCACTGAAAAAGATAGTTGCATGTGGTATTGTTTGGCTGCCTCTTTATGTTTAGAATCGGTAACTAATAACTTCTCAAACACTTTCTTGCTGTACATTCCTTGTATGTTCAATAATATCACTAGCTTCAGCATTACTGCGCCCACGATAAGGAATAAAAAAAATCAAGAAATATGGGAAATTGGAAAACCATAATACGCCCACGGTAAGGAACAAAAAAACGATCAACAAAAATGGGGAATTGGAAAACCATAAAGCCAATTAGCTTGTGGTAAAATTAAGTCACACTGCTGCTGTCGTTTGACATCCAAACATCTAAGCAAATCACCTAGGGTTGCGGTTAAAGAACTCTATTTGTCTACCCCTTGAGGATGATAAGCACTACCAAACAAACTGAAGATATTTAATGGTTTCATCTAGACTTTGTTTGGTTCATGGATTTCTTGAGGGAAAAGAAAGAAGAAAGAAAAATAAGAAGAAAAACTAGTATACCTACATGTTTTTCCTTATATTTTCCTTCATCCTTAAATTGCAGAACAAATTAAATTTTCTAAAATAAAATTATAATAACAAATAAAAGGAAGGGAAATCACTCACAACATTCAAAATTTTTAGTTTATTTCTCAACTGATTATCTTCTCATTCCTATTTTCCTCTTCGTTTTCCTTAACAACTAAAGAAAGGTAAAAGTTCTCCTTCATCTTTTCTTTTCTTTTTCCTCATGAAATCCAAGAACCAAACAAAACCTTAGAAAATTTGTGCTTATTTTAAAAATGATGTTAAAATTCATGAATTTTACAAGTTAGAGAAAACGTAGAAATAGCCATGTAAGGAGAAATATAATGGGATTAATTTATCTGAACAAATTTATTATTGTAGAGATAATTTTGCTGCTAATAGTGTCTTCTACTCTGGAAAGATCTGACTTGTAAGTTGATTTTAAGCACTTGTCTGCTTAAGTTGGGTGTGGATTAACTGAACCTGATATTTCTATGCTTCAGTTTTTATGTTTATAGGTTAGGTGTGGTGTGGATTACATGAATGTGATTCCACAGCTACATTTGTTGAAATCCAAATTTTGGATATTAATTGAGAAACATAACATTACTCATTAAACTTAAGATGGTAGAGTACAGACTAGAGGGAAGAGCCTTTCATTTCTTCCATTCTCGTCCTATTTCTCATAATAAGGGCCAATTCGGGATTCCAAAAAAAAAAAAAAAAAGGATTTGGACTTGTCTTCATTTCATTTCATTTCTATTTCTGTAAAAATAAATTTCATGTTGGTTTGGCAAATAATCTGTCTTGGGAGTAATTTTTATTCAGGCATGGACTTCACTACAATATATTTGAAACAATTGTATGTAGAATTGGTTCAATTTGAACCACGTATTTGATTCTAAGTCTCCCCAAATAGCCTAAAAAAGAAAGGAATTAGTTTAAGGCTCTATTAGGTCAGATGATTTTGCGATGGGAAACTACATGAAACAGAGGAAATTTATTTATTTATCTTTTTTTGACTAGTATGGAATAGAGTGAGAAAATTAGTAAGTAACAAGAAATTAGATGAAAAATAAATTGAAGTGCTGATTTTTGTAACTCATTTTCCTTCCTCTTTTCCATTCCTATTTGAACTTTATTTTATTTTATTTTTTTCTAATATTTAAGTATGGAGAAAAGCACTAGATAAAAGTTTATGGAAATTGTTTTACTTCTTTTATTTAAGAGTGCAGGTCTTTTTGAGAATCCCTAAAATAGGATCATGTCTAACTCCATTCTCCTACTAAATATATACATACATATATATATATAAACTAGATGTTGTTGTTAGGAATTTGATTACTTGAGGAACAATCAAATCCCCTCCCAAGGATCATGTGAGCTATAAACAACCAAAAGAAAAACAGGAAAATAATCAAGCATAGACAGATCACCAGATTTCTACATGGTTCAGCCCAAAGAATGTCTACGTCCACATCTTGCAGTATCTCATTACACTCTAAGGTTACAAGAGGGGCTCTCAACATGATCTCACATGGTTGATACGATGGTGGTGGCTCTCACACACTCACACAATCAAATACAATGATCAACATGCATGGATATATATAGCCTATATACTATCCTAACCCTAATTCACTTCCAAAACCGAGTAGGAATGACTAAATAGCTTCCTAATCGAAATAGCCTTCCTAAACTAAATAGGAAACAAACAATCTGCGGCTAATCGTCGATCCCACACGCGCGGTTCCTCAATGTGCTGACATTTCAGAATGACTAGGAACTTACCTCATACTTAGCTCGCACCCTTTCCCGCTCCTGCGGCCCACGCACGCGACACAGCTCTGCCAAGATTTATTCGCCTTTGATTGGAAACACTTTAGGAAACATTTTCAATGGAAGTAGGCTCCACAATACCAACAATATACCAGTTGTTGGGAAAAGCACGTCTAATCTCCTCACACGATTTGTAATAAATCAATGCAAGAATAAAAAAAAAAAAAAAAAAAGAACAAACACAAGAACACCATATTTCTACGTGGTTCTATCAATTAGGCCTATTTCCACACTATTGTAGAATTGTATTATGCTTTAGGGTTACAAAGAGAGTTGCAATCTATGTTTATAGAGAGTATTTATAGCCTACGAAATAGCTTCCTAAGCCAAATAGGAAACATAAAATCTACTGCAAAATCCTGATCCCGGGCACGCGGCTTGCACGTACGGATCCTACTGTGATCGACATTTCAGAATGGCCACGAATTGCCTCGCTCCCAAGCTCACGCCCTTGTTCGCTCATGCTGGTTTTTTTTGTACTGTAGAATGGATTCTCATAATAACAAGCAGCCTCTTAGCAATGAGAAGTATGAATCGCGGTTATCAAATATTTGAGCTTGTTTGGGGGCAGCTTGTGATTTTGTGTGATTTTGATAGCTTTTGTTAGAGTAGATAATGGTCTGAATTCACTTGTATAGTTGTGTTGTTTGGGTAATGTATGATAAAAGTGGTTATGATTAAAATTGATTACGCTAGTGTTTGGGTATATGCATGCATGAATAAAAGTGATTTTAAATGTTCAAATGATAATTGTCCCCTTACGTTGTATTGCAATTATATTATTATTTAGTATATGGCTTATTTTTGTCTATATATTACATTAGTAATGGTAATTAATTGCCAGTACATTAATTTATTAAATGATTGTATGAGGTTAACATTACCAAATCAAATAAAGTTGACAAAACGTAGGAGCAACTTGAGGCAACAGAGTATAAAATAGTAAATGTTAAATCTTGAAATTTTCAAAAAGGAGCAAACAGGAGTATAATGTTTGTCCAGTAGTGAGGTTTGTTTCTTGGATTAAAAAAAACAGAAAAAAAAAGTGGGGGCATTCAGATAAATTTAACAATTGGCCTGAAGGTTTTTGTCTTGTAGTGGCGCTTGGGCTGCAGTTCGGGCAGACTGGGCTTCATTTTAGGTCTATCTAGGCTCAGGTTGAGTTTTAGTGGAGTCTGCCTAAACCCGAGCCCACCCAACTTGACCCAAACCAAATCAACCCAACCCACAGTGGCACTGGAGTTGCATGTAATACACTGAAACATTGAGGGGTATTTCAGTTCGAATTGTTTTGGGATCAGATCGTGCTTAAGTAAGTCATTCCCGCAATGGGTGAGAAGCAGCTGGTCTGGACTGCTTTGGCCTGATCGATACTTGCGCATTCACGATGACTCAAATTTTGCTGGCACATTGCCCACGATTGAATGTTGTTGAATTGCAGCCCAAACGGGCTCTTTGTCAAGTGAACTTGAGCTGGAGAATAAAACCGAATGTCAACCAAAAAGCACTTGCTTCTCTACTAACTTCTTCTGGTTGAGTTAGTGTCGTTTTTTTTTTTTTTGCTAGAAGAAAAATGGACATCAAATAATTGAGAGAAGGTTAACCAAACACAAGATATGTTATCTAGACTACCATATAGAATAATAACCTCGACAGGGACTGATATGGTGGTATTAGTTTTATACTATAAATGTATGCAACAAATCTGATCATGTTTTTTTTTTTAAATATGTTTTATGCTTATTTTTTTGTAATATATATCTGCCCAAGGAAATGGATGGTTTTGTCTTGCTTTCATGATTGTATGGCGGCTTTTGTGGTTTTCATATTTTGTGAGGGCAACTTGGGAGGTAGCATCCAACGTTGCTGAATGACATGTCAACCTCACTCACCAATAGCCCACCAACTCATTTGATTGGGGAAAACAATAGTGAAATGGCTTGTCGGTAAAATAAAAATTGTTGACGAAAAAAAAATTAACAAAAAGAAAAAACATGGCTGGATTATCATATTGCAAGTTGAGGTGTGACAAGACACAGTTTGTTCTCTTCCACATATTGATAGGATTTAACATGAAAATTATGAGTTTGAAATTGTACTTAATTAGTCACTTTTTTATAGTTTCATTTTTTTTTTTAAAACACTTTTTATAGTTTCATTTATTGAGTTTGATTTGGACTAATGCATTCCGCTCTTCACAAATACTCTATTTTTTATATCAATTTTGACATGATAATATTGAAGCATTTCAGAAAGTTTGTTTGTATATATCCGCTGGATGGAGAAAATAAAATAGAAGATGAAAAAAATATATATAATTTAGTTGAGTTTTAAGTGCGTCTTGAACCAAATCCTTGGTAGCCCAAGTGGGGAGGCAGACCAAAACAGGGGGTGTTCTACCCTCTTGGTCTTGTGTTCGAAACTCCTCATGGGTAAATATTAAGGATTTGGCCAGGGCCTTTGGCCTCCCAAAGGGAGGTTAGGGGGGTTCGAAATCTCCCAGGGGTCGTGTAAGCTAGTTGGAGGGATGGATCTCAAGATGGACTTTAAAAATGTCCAGTTTGGTGTGGGTTCAGATCCTACCACTAGTTTGCCTCCCTGATTTACCTGGTGCGTGTGTTGTGGGGTCGGTGCACGTGCCGGGGGTTTGTCCCTTGTTCTACTCAGATAAAAACGACAATAGGTATCGATCCCGAAGTCGCGGAGGACAGACATGGGGATTTGTCCTCGTATTCCAAAAAAAAAAAAAAAAGAGTTTTAAGTGCGTCTCTAATAGAAAAGCCTATTTTCATTACACTAAACCTATATTTTTGTATGGTTTATTAGTTATAAGTCCAAATGGGTGTACTTTTATGCCAATAGGGTCATCCTAAAAACATTCACCATCATAAGTCCCTCTATATTTTTTAAGTCAAAATGTCCCCCGGCTTTGCAAGGCGCGCACTTACCACACATCGCTCTGTATGGTAGTTTTTTATGCTCCCTAAAATCACGACTGACGGTTTAGGATTTTGAAATTCAAATGACATCAAACTACGTTCTTCATCTTTTCTACTCAGAGTTCGAATGACATCAAGCACGTCTGAGAGGGTTCCGGGGTGCAAGTGACGAAGTCTCTGCCACCGTTCATTGTTTCTCGTCGACGTCACTGTTGCAGAACCATCATTATGGGTAACAAAGGTATGCTAAGAAAGGTCTCTACCATCAGTGAGAAATTAAGTGTATGCACCATGAAACTTCTTATATTTGAGCATTTTGGTCTGATAGTGTGTGTCGACTAGATTGAGCCATTAGTGTAGAAGATTCTAGGGTTTCTGTGCAAAAGAGTTATCATCTGTGAAGTAATTTGTCAATGGAATCTTTCCGATGGCTTTTCACCATAGATATGAGAAATTTCTTTAAATGATAGTGCCTGTTTTCACTGTTACTGAGTACTTTTGGGCAAAAATTACAACATGTGTTAGATTCTAAATTTTTTTTGTGTTTCTGTGAAAGTGTGTGGACACGCGGAATCAGTCATCCACTCTTTCGTTTGTTTGAAATTGATTTGAAAAAAAAGAAGAGGTATGTTGAAAACAGATACAGAGTCGCCACTTGGTCTTTAAGGAACCAAGAAACCTAATTTGACTCACCCAAATGGATAAAGGGCACCAGCCCTTCATAACCAAAGAACTTGGCTCGGGGTTTTGGTACGAGAGAGGAAGGAGCCTTCGTCACGACTAAAACACCCTCAACTCGCCCCGTCTTCATAACCAAAGAACTTGGCTCGGGGTTTTGGAACGAGAGAGGAAGGAGCCTTTGTCACGACTAAAACACCCTCAACTCGCCCTGTCTTTTGACGAGCCTCAATTAGCATCCAAATAATCATCTTATACTATGTTTGGTTCGACAATTAATACTATGATAGTATATTACATCAGAAAAGAAACTTGAAATGGAAGATCTAAAGATAAGATATCATTCACAAGATCTAAGCCAAGTATCACACAATGCAAAGTGAAAGGTCACACAAACAAACCTAGGAAAAATCGTCTAGTCACATATCAAGTAATAAAGTTTTCCTAATCAAAAGGGGACATGAATTGTTCTCGAAACAAATAATCAAAGATATCAAAATATGATTAGCAAGCTAATATGATGCATGTTAATCTTCGAGGAAATAAGATTTCTCAATCCCCGGGACGGATGAGAAAGGAAGATTAGATCGGGGGAAAGCATGAACGTGTAATCAAATTCATTCCTTATAATCTTCTTAGCTTAGGAGTCACAAAAACCCCAAATTTTGTATGGATGCAATGTATGATCCTAAAATGTGCAAAGGTTGTAGTGTGTTTGTGTACATGGACTTTCTAAAGTGGCTTGGGAGTCTAGAGTATGCATGAATGTATGAAAGAAATCATCATAGGATATGTACAAATGCAGTATGGACTAGTTCCTAAGATATGAACTAATTTGGAGTGCATGTGAGCATCAAATCAAAGAATGAAAGTAAAAGTATGCTTGATGTAAATAGTGGACAGAACAGTGAGTTAATCTTGTGAAAAATGAAAGGTGGGGTTAGAAATATTTTTAGTTCATGATTTTTTATGGAGATCATCCTTATTGTGTCCAGAACACATATCAAAAAGCCAATCTTCAATAACTATTACAGATTGAGAGAAATCACATTAACAATAGAGGTTACTCAGAAACAGAGTCCGTACTGTCGATTGAAATGTTGAAAAATCTTAGAAAATGAAAAAAAAAAAAACATCTAGAGGCCCATATTATGCAGAAAGTTCCCTAAGACACTAAAGTTCAAGGGAAAAATGAGTTGGGACAATCCGTTTGGAAAAATTTTCTGGAAAACAAGTTGAAAATCAACCAAGCTGCTATGACAGGAAAAACAGAATGTCTGGAAGGGATGTTTGGGTCAAAATGGAACCCTTCCAAGTGTTTCCAAGCCAAGCCAAAAATCATGGGTGTTCTCTAATAAGTTAGGAAGACTTTTCAAGTGGTCTTGCATCCATACATTGAGTATTGAGTTCTATAGAAATCTTTAAACACCCAGATCATTCACTGTTTTGAAGATTTCTTGAGAAAACAAGGTTTATTCTTTGGAATCCAACTATTGGGGGTTTTAGAAGGGGTTTTGAAAGCATATTTTCAACATCAAATGGAGATTATAACCTCTTGGAATATCAACATCAAACTCAAGTCAAGAACTTTCAAGATTGTTAGAGAGATTTGTTTTCATTTGAGCATAACTTCAAGAATACTTTGGAAGTATTGAAGTTTTAACCATCATCTATCAAACATGTTTTTTTGGTTAACAGCTACTATCCATAAGGATTCACTCACCTCAAACTTCATGTCATCACTTAGATGTTGATGAACTAGTAAGTAATCAAAGAAAAAAATCAAGAAGAAATGGGGAAAGAAAAGATGAACATATATAAACAAAGCAAGTAAATAGCAATCAATAGTTGATGAGCAATCGATTGCCCCTAAGGCAAACTATTATTAAGGCAATCGATTGCCACCACTTCTGGCAATCGATTGGCACTTAGGTCGGATTAAAAGTTTATAAATGCAGGAATTGCAAGTAGAATGTATGTGCACGTCTTTCATTCTCCCAGAAGTTTTAGTAATGTATGTAGACTTCCCAAACCCTTCCTAACCCTCCCAAGTTTGTTCTAGAAAGGTTTCCAACAAACCCTAGCATCCAAGCACATTCAAGAGACATAAGAGTGAAGATCTTTAGCACCAAAAGGTCAAGAACACATCGGAAGCATAGATCATTAGCGCCAAACAACGCTTGTATGAAGTAGATCGGACTGCTCAATACTAATTGGAACTTGATGAATTTTGGACACGACAAAGTTGACGTCGAGACACAGTTGCTACCAAAAATTTAAGTCAATCGAAGATCGTTTAGTCCTCTTGACGAACACATCAGATCAAAGTGGTCGGGAATGAATCATCACAGGAGGTATTTCTTAGATCTTATATATATATATATATGTACAAGTGTATATATATATATATGTTTGTATTATGTTGATTGCATGTAATACAAAGTTTAACTAAAGTTTTAAACTACATTCGTATTCCGCTGCGCATTGAGATCTAATTTCCCTACATCAAGTATGAAATTTGTGGAGATATAGTTCAAAGAGCTTGGATTTCTACCACAAAGGGGTCTTGACTTTTAAGAGTTCAAAACAAGATCTATAATGTCCATCAAAGGATATATATAGTTAAAAGGCTTCTAAAAGTAGCCAGAGATTTAGTCTCTGATGCAAAGCCTAGTATTACTTGAAAATATAAAAAATGAATTGAAAGAAACTTGTGCTAAAGATAAAGAATTCTGAAGACAAAAATCTAGAGTGGGTTGGCTCCACTCGAAAGACAAGAACACTCAATGTTTTTCAAGAGAAAACTCTTTCTTGTAGAAGAACAAACACGATAGTAGAACTTTTGGATGAGCACCAGTGATGGATTACAGGTGAAAAATGTATTCAGGTTGCGGCTACTTCTTATTTTCAAAATTTGTTCTCCTCACACTTTGTTAATAAGGGGGACGGTTTTGTTCATAACATTTCTCCCAGTATCTCACTAGCTATGAATGACAAACTTGTAAATGTTATCACCAAAAAAGAAGTGAAGGCTACCTTTGTAATAGCCTGTATTTTCAATATATATTAATACAATGAGATTCTGTATAATGACCTGTACCATACCTATAATTTGGTGTTCAATCGATTGAACTTGTTTTGATTAATCAAAAATGTTTGGTTTCAATCGATCGAACTGTTCTTAATCAATCGAAACCCTGTCAAAATACATTTATGACATGGTCCCCCTTTCAATCGATTGAAATGTTCTCAATCAATCAAACTTGGCCGAACTATTCTCAATCGATCGAAGTCATCTCAATCGATCGAACGCGTCAGGAAATTGTATCCTAGTTTTGCACTAGACTGCCACCTAGTGCTCCCTTTTCCTATATATACAAGCATTTATGTATGGAGGGTTGCTGAAATAGAGAGAGATTAAAAAGAGAGAGAGAGTGCCTGTGTTTATATATATACAGATCAATATACATGTATATACACATAAACATACATACCCTATATATATTCTATGAGAGAGAGAATCAAAATACAGAGGAGAAGAAGAAGAAAAGAAAGAGAAGAGAGACAGAGAGGAAAAGAAGAGGAGAGAGAAGCCGCCATTAAAGCTCGGAGCTTAAAGCCTTGCCAACGTACCCTTACATTTGTTTGGTGAGTTATAAACTCACTCGGTAGCTAGGTTGTTGTTTATACGAGTTTTGGACGTAAATAAATGGAACCAAACACACCCCAGAGGTTCTGGACATCACAGCCTGGAGAAGATGACTTTCAATCGATCAAACTTGATTCAATCGATTGAAAATGTTCCACTTCAATATCTTGAAAATGATTCAATCGATCGAACCCACCTTTACTTCAATTGATCGAAATAACTTTGATCGATTGGAACTTGCTTTTCCTAATCGATTGAAATGGTTTCAATCGATTGAACTTAAGAGAACATGATTATTTTCTTTTGTTTATAATGTATACTATTTAGCTGTTTATATGTTAATGCATTCTTCCTAAGTTCATCACTGTTGAATCAAAGGCCAATGAAAATGCGATAATGAGATAACATTATGAGGAATGCATTCAGGATTGGGATAGTAAGTGATGATGCAATTTTTTGGGCAAGTAAATTAGTGCAGATCAAGGAGAGAGAAACAGTGAGAGACTCGATTTGTATGTGGTTCGGTCCTATTAATAAAGGAACCTATGTCCACGTGTGTGTCTGAGCACGTTTACTATACTGTTAAAAGTCGGTGACCTGTGGTGAACCAACAATAATTTGGAGCCATCAAAGGTCGGCTGGGCATGATTATGATTACTATAGGGGTGCTATGCAGACTGAAAAGTGTTCTCTCCCCTTTATAGGAGGTGAGTGGTCTCTTCTATAGATGCAAGAGACCCACTTGTACAAGGAAACTAGACAAATTAGGTAATATAATCTGATTTAGGATTGATTGGCATCAATCCTGGGGGGTTTTCTAATTGGATTAGGAAACAATTTGCACTTTCCATTAGTCTTCTAACTTGCATAGGAAACTATCTAGAACATTCTGGATCACGCTTGGAGCTTGAGTAAGCTTTCCTATGACTAGCTGTTCCTGCTCGGTTTTCCTGACCTATTGGTCGGGTAGTGGGTGAACCGCTCGGGAGGCCTCTATCTTGGTGATGACTTGATTGTTGGAGCTGAGCAGTATAGGATGCGCTACTGAGTTAGATGTACTCTTCTTGAGCTATTTGGTGACTAGACGATGCTATCCCAACCTGTAGGTGAGCTTCTCTAACCGAGCTTCGTGCTACATGGTCAGGAGTCTCAAATAGTCCAGACCGCTTGGGCTGGCACTTATCCAAGGAACCGTGCATGACTTGGTCGGGATAGAGATTGGTTGCTGAGTAGAACCACTCGGTCATAGAGTGGAGCCAATTTCAGGTGTATTAGTTGCCCCTCATTTCCAAGGTTGGCTTGATTATATTTCGGGGCTAGTTTGGAAATCTATTTGACACCGCTTGCCATTGTCTAAGTGCTCAGGAATTCACTAAGAGTTGAGAGTTGGCCTAATTTGAAGTCTTTTATTTAAGTTGGCTCCCAGGATGGTGGTATTCTAACCAATAAACCTTCGTCAAGGTTACTGGTAGAAGAACTTGACCATGTTGGAAAAGCCAACCTAAAGCGTGTTGCTTTAGGGTCCATTTTATGTTAGCTCCCCAGGACGGTTATCTCCTGCCTGTAAAACTTCATCAAGGTTGTGGGTAAAATAGTTTGATCATGTTGGAAATTCGACCTAAAGTGTGTTGCTTTAGGGTCCTTTTTATGTTAGCTCCCAAGGATGGTTAACTTCTGCCCGTAAACCTTCGTCAAGGTTGTGGCTAAAAGAATTTAACCATGTCGAAAAACCTGACCTAAAGCATGTTGCTTTAGGGTCCTTTTTTTTTCTCCTCTATCGTGGGCCAACCTAAGAGGTTTTAGCTACCTCTATCGTCGGTTTGGGCCTAAGTGGAGTTTGTGCCTCTGAACATTGTAGGCACCCAGGTTGTCTAAGGGTTTTACTCAGTTAAACCAAGGCCTATAAATGCTCGGTGTTACTTCCTGTAGTCTTTATTCCCTCTTGCCCCCAAGCTTTTGTTGAGGTAGGTGTTGCGGGAACACTTACCGTAGGCAGCCGACCTAGAACGTTGTTAGTTCTAGGTGTTAGGGATATATACTAAAAGCCATGCTTTATGTAGTTTATTTATAATTCATTCAATAAAATCAGTCATTCCATTTTTATGAGAATCTGTATAGGCAATGTTTGTATTATATTATTTATTTAATATTATGCATGTGTGTCTCTCATTCTACATATTTGGTAGTTTGGTGTGTAGAGTTCGGCTTACACACGGAAGATCAGACCATCAGATATTGTAAATATAAGATTTTGGTTTACAGTCTTAGATGGGATTGGACACACCATCGGTAGGACTGCAGCATGGTGTTGTAGTAGGTTTGTCTTGACGACGGTAAATGGTATAATTTTAACTCACTATGCTGGTACACTTTGTGTATTAAACGGGACCCACTTGGGATAATTATCTTTATACTGACTTATAAGATAATTAATAACTCATGGCTATTATGAGTGCTTATGCTCTAAATCCTAAGTTAATTTATAGACACGTGCATTTTATATTTACACTTTGATCCCTAAAAGTGTAAGATCCTTAAATGGGTCAATATCTTTTTGGATTGGGTGACAATATTGATTGTGTGGTGAATACAAATTAATGATGGAATCCATGACTCAATTTTGGGATTGATGATATCCCCTTGAGAAAGCTTATAAGTTTTGATTATGTCAAACCCTGCAGGTGGATTTTGTATCCGACATATCAGATAAGTTAAGCAGAGGATCTCAAGGAATTTTAAGAGATTAATTAAATATGATTGTCAGTAATTATATTTAATTAATAGATATTTGTAATCTGAAAGTGGGGAGATAATAAGCAATTAACGACATGGAACTCGAATATTTTTGAGGTAAGGGTAGGAGTGCAATTATAATTCTGTAGTGGTATGAATTATAATTTATGGAAATAGGACTCTGATGCAGTTCGAATTGGGGTTTCCTAATTCCATAAGGAGCCTATTCCTTATTGACCTCTTATAGCCCCTATCATAGCCTATATATATGCTTAGGGTGTATTCGGTCGGTTACGGTTGGCTTCTTGCTGAAAATCCTCACCGAACCAAAGCTATTCGGTTTTCCAATGATCACACTGAAATCGACCAGTTGTCACTAGTGTATCACGGCCACCGACTGATCAATACCAGTCGGTTTTCGGTCGGTGTCGGTCGGAAATGGGAGAATTAAATTCAAGCCATAAATTGCACATTAAAAGGCCACCAAAACTAAACATTTCAAGAAAAAAAAATCATGTTTTGGTTGGAGAGAGGAATCTGAAAGAGAAAATGACTCATCTTTTGCCCATTTGTTCAATCTGAGATAGTCCGAGAGATGCCGACAGTTCTTGATCATTGTTGGTGACAATCTAACCTCTTCCACTGGGTTATCAAGCTTTTAGATTCTCTCTAACACTCCCTTTCTTTCTCTATAATGTACCCAACGAATAGGAGTGATATACCCAACATACTTTGGGCCAAAATTTGTAAACATTTGCCCCTTATGGCCAAATCTGGCAAGTGGATATGCTAACCTTCCTAAAATTTACCCATAGAGAGAGAGAGACGGAGAGTGAGAGAGAGGTATATGATGATTTAGAAACAGAGATGAGTGAGAGAGAGAGAGAGAGAGAGAATCTAAGAAATTCTAACCTCTACTGTTCCTCAAACAGAGAGAGTGAGGCGTGGTGGTGGTGCCGTTAATGATTTTGTGTCGGCACTGAGGTGGTGAGGTGGTTGTGATCTAACTTCTCCCTTTGGGTTTCTTGTAGTGAGTGGAGGCTAGGGTTTTCTCAAAATGTGGGAGGCTAAGTTTTCAAAGTTATACCTCAGTATTTAATTCATATTTTATATATATAAGCAGTTGGTGTTAAGTCGGTTATGAAAATAAAACTCTCAAAATCGCTGGCCGAACTGAAATTTCAATTTAGAGAAGTAGGAAACCGTAAGCCGACCAACTAGAATGCACACCGATCAAAAGCTTAATAATCGGTCGGCTATGGTTGGTCGAGGCGGTTTTATGAAAAAAGCTTACACCCCTATATATGCTGCTTGGGCTCTCCTTTCAGTTTGCATTTTTCCATCAAGAGTATTATAACTCAAAATAGAAAAGAGAGCATAAAAGAGGGAGAGCAGAAAATAGAAAGGATTTCGATAGAGCCCACACTCAGTTCGATATTCTGGCAGTAGAGGAATACGATAGAAGATCGTGATCTGTTATCGAGCTCGTGTTCTCGATTCGTCTACTACAACAATCCGATTTGCAGTTTAAGGTAACCCTAGTTTCGCCCTTGTAGGGTTATTGTAGCTTTCACGTAAAGTTTTGTAGTACCAACTTATACGCGCTGTCAACGGATTTCTGGGAACGCAGTTTTCCTAATAGTGGTATCAGAGCAACATTGATTTTGCGTATGGGTTGGACGCAACTATGTTGTCCAGTAATATAGATCTTATGTGTGCATTGATGGATGGATAAAACGTAGATCTGTGCTAACCCTTGTTTTTCAGCATTCTTATTCCACTATTATGGTCACTGGTTTTGTGTTATTGGATCCCATGATGGTTTTATCTGTGGTTAATATTACAGTTTTGATATAGCATTTGAACTCCTTTATGGAGGCATAGGATTTGTATGTATTGGATCCCACGGTTAATTTACTACAAATAAATAGCATGTGAACTCCTTCATGGAGGCATAGGGTTTATGTAATATATCTCAAGTAAATCCGTGAAGATGGTTCGTGAGAGCAGTTTTACAAGCAGTTTTCGAAAGCAATCTGGAAGCAGTTTTAGAAGGCTGTTTTAGAAAATAGTTTGGGAAGGTAGTTGTTGATGGTAGATCTGGAAACAGTTCCGCGGGAGGCGCTGCCCCCTCGACCCCTGCGAGCTGGCCAGGCAGCTTGATCCCCGCGAGCTGACCGGGTAGCTCGACCCTCGTGCGTAGTGGCGACATAGAGCTATTCGGGTTCAATGAAGATTTCTTCACAAGAGTTGTAGCTTGACCATAATAGTGGGATTCCTATTTTATTGTGGTTTCCTTAATTATGTTTGATTGAATGATTATTATTGTTTTATGTTTAATGAATAGGACAACATGGATAATTGTTCCTAGACCTATTTCAGATGTCTATTTGCATGTTTAATTTATATTAATTTAAAATAATGGACAACTACATGTGTATTTAGAAATAAAACTAATTCCATATTTTGAAAACATAAGTACTTATTTTCTAAAATCATGAGAATAGAATAATTTTATTATGTACACATGTGTGTTTGACAAGTAAGGATGGACTAATCCATGTCAAGTATTCCATTGTTTTTTATTAATTAAATTAAAAGTTCTTCTAAAAATTATAACCCTAATTTTTTTTTTAAATTCTAAGTGGGACAGGGAATTTATCAAGTATGACAGCCTGGTGAGGGGGAAACCACTAAGGAAACCCAGGCTCACAAGAAAATAAGTTCTAAAAGAGAGTGTAAAAGAGGGAGAGCAGAAAACTGAAAGGATTTCGATAGAGCCCACACTCAGTTTGATATTATGGCAGTAGAGGAATACGGTAGAAGATCGTGATCTGTTATCGAGCCCGTGTTCACGATTCGTCTACTACAGCAATTTATTTAGCAGTTTAAGGTAACCCTAGTTCTGCCCTTGTAGGGTTATTGTAGCTTTCAAGTAAAGTTTTGCAGTACCAAATTATACGTGCTGTCAACAGATTATGGGAATGCAATTTTCCTAACACTAGGGTCTTTTGATGCCTCGAGTGAGATCCTAAGATCTTTTCTGCCTCAGGTGTGATCCTGAGGTCTTTTGGTGCCTCGTGTGTGATCCTGAGGTCTTTTGGTGTGATCCCGAGGTCTTTTCTGGATGCCTCGGGTATGATCTCGAGGTCTTCTGGATACCTCGGGGGTGATCCCGAGGTCTTTATAGGAGCTCTCTGACAGTCTGTGGAGCCTCATGCTATGATCGGGCAAAAGTACCACTGTAGTTGGACTCGTCTAGACTGTTGGAGATAGGAGGTCGGGTCGGGATCACTGGGCTACTGATTACTCTGAGCTGGAGGCAAGGTCAGGATCATTGGATCCTAAGTGCTGCAAACTGGAGGTCGGGTTGGGGCTGCGGGACTCAGACCACTGTGAATTGGAGGTCAGGTCGGGGCTACCGGACTCAGACCGCTGTTAGACACTAAAGGAACTGCCAGAACCACTAGGCTTCTTTACGTTATTCTTCTTGGGGTAATCCCGCTTCCACTTACTTCTTGTAGGCTCGTTGCTTTCTAACTTGGGGTCTTTGGTCTTTAGAAATTCTTCAGTGTCAATGTATTTTCCAGCCCTCTCTATGAGTTCAACCAAGGTTGCTAGTCAATTTTGATGAAATGATGTGGCGCACTTGGTGAGTTGAACTCCCGAGCAAAAGGCTGTAATGGCAACTTTCTCATTCAGGTCGCAGACTTGAAGCTTCTGTTGGTTGAACCAATTGGTGTAATCCTTTACGACTCTTCCCTCTGCTGTCTGATAGTGAGTAGCTGGGTGTCAGGTTGCGGCCGATCGAGCATGCCTATGAATTGGCCGATGAGTTGTTTGCTGATCTACTTGAGGTCTTTGACCGATCGGGGTGTCAAGGAGTGGAACCACTGAGCGACCGGGCCCTTCAAAGTGCTAGGAAAGGCCAGGCAATACAGTTCATCGGTGCTGGTTGCTAGGTCCATCTGAGCATTTAGGTTCGGACATGGTCGATCGGGCTCCCCTAGCCATTATAAGAATCTAGATGAGGTTGTTTAAATTTGCGTGGGATGGCAAACCTCGTGATCCAACTAGAGAACGATGACTCTGTCTCGATATTGACACGGTCATGAGTAACATTCTGGCCCAACTTCTTGGCCATTCAGTTGATCTGTCTTTCTAAGTCTTTGACGTGGTCTTCCACATCCTCCCAACTCGTATTGACATGGTAGGTTGGGTCAGTGGAAGAGGCTTCCTCGTCGCGGTGTTCTGTCTCCTGGGATCTGGCTCAACTATGACTCCGGTTAATTGTGTGCCTAGGATCACTTCCGCTCTTGACCGAGCCATCCTTGACCATTTTTTAGGTCATATGCTCTTGCCTCTCCTCTTGCACAGCATGCCTTTTGTTGATGATTCCTCTTTCATCTCCAACACGATTTGGGTTCTTCCGAGCACGTTGTCGAGTCCAAATGGGCTCCTGACCAGGCATAGTGCTCTCAGGCTGTGACCCGGTCGGTAGTGGATTGCTCCATTGGGCCATCAGGGCTTCGATCTACCTCTAGCCCTCCAGAAGCTGCATTAGAGTCGCGGTTATTTGCTCAGGTGTCAGGACTTCCGTAGCCAATATCGGGGCTGGCGGAACATACCAGGTAGCCTGCTGCGCGGTCTTCTTACCCTTCTTTCGTGGCATGATGATCAATTAAGAAATTTGTTGACTAAAAACTTATCATTTCCCATAGACGATGCCAAGCTGATGATGCAACTTTTGGGGCAAGATAAATTAATGCAGATCAAGGAGAGAGTCTGAGCATATGGTTTGGCCTTATTAATGAAGGAACCTACGGCCATGTGTGTGTCTAAGCACATTTACTATACTGTTAAAATCTGGTGATCTGTGGTGAACCAACAATAGTTTGGAGCTACCGAAGGTCAGTCGGGCACGATTATGATTGCTATAGGGGTGCTATACAGACTGAAAAGTGTTCTGTCCCCTTTGGAGGAGGTGAGTGGTCTCTTTTATAGATGCAAAAGACCCACTCGTACAAAGAAACTAGATAGATTAGGTAATACAATCTGATTTAAGATTGATTGGCGTCAATCGTGGGGGTTTCTTAATTGGATTAGGAAACAATTTGCACTTTCCATTAGTCTTCTAACTTGCATAGAAATTGTTTGGAACCTTCTAGATCACGCCTAGAGCCTGAATAAGCTGTCCCTGTGACTAGCTGTGCCTGTTCGGTCTTCCTGACCTGTTGGTCGGGTCGTGGGTGAACCGCTCGGGATGCCTCTATTCGGGTGATGACTCGATTGTTGGAGCTGATCTGTATGGGACGCACTACTTAGTTAGATGTACTCTTCCTGAGCTGTTTGGTGACTAGACGATGTTATCCTGACCTGTAGGCTAGGCTTCTCTGACCGAGCTCCGTGCTACACGGTCGGTAAGTGTCAGATAGTCTAGACTGCCCGAGCTGGCTCTTATCCAAGGAACCGTGCATGACTTGGTCGGGATAGAGACCAATTGCTGAGTAGAACCACTTGGTCATAGAGTGGAGCCAATTTTAGGAATATTTGTAACTAAGGGTTGATCCTCATTGGGTTTGATGATATGATCATTTTAATCAGAGTAGTCAAGCCACACAGGGAAGTCATGTATCAGTAATAGTGTAACTATAGGTAGGTTTGATAAGTTTTGGAAGAATTTTGGGGATGGACACTGGTTGATCATACGTGCTTGAATGCAGTAGACAAACAAAGGTTTCTATGACTTACAGTGGATCATGATCACTGGTAGACATTGCTAAGTTATGGCAATAGAACTGATGTGTCTTTTCTCAAAACGTTAAATCCCTGACTTGTGGTGGACTGTGCATATGTTCTTAAAAGTGGGGGATGGACTGATATAATATCTATCAATGCGGTAGACAGGCGAAGGTGTGTATGACTTGCGATGAACTGGGAGCATATATTCTCAAAAGCGATAGACAAACGAAGTAATCTATGACTTGTGGTGGACTAGGAACATGCATTCTCAACACGGTAGATAGAGCATTGGTATATCCAGGAGTGCTACGATCTGGTCTGGTTTTCCATGAGTCGGAAGTGTGGGTTCTTGTATGAAAGACGTGAGTAACCTATTAATGAGTTTGGAATAAAGAGAGCGAGGTTATTAGTAGAACTATATTTTATGTTCTGCATAACTGGTAATCAATATACCTATGATATTGTGTTTATTTGTATTCACTTAGCTTTGATTAAGCTGATGGTGTTTATGCCTAGACATCAGCTATCCAGACTACCCGGTTCCTAACCCTGTAGGTGACGATCACCATCGGGATGGTTACTATGTGAAGGAAGGCTATGCTGAGGATGAACCTGTAGAAGAAGGCGAGGTTGGGCAAGACTACAACGCTGACAATTATGTCTACCCTTGCTGAAGATGAAGATAGATATTTAATTTTATATTTCTGTTGAACTTTTGTATACTTGGTACTTGGGCATATGTTGCTTCGAGACCTTGTGCATTCCTATTGTAGACTCTGATGTTATAATAGCTAGAACTTTTGTAATATTTATATATATTTTTGTTGGTTTTATTACTGCTCGTGTTAATGTCTATTAGCTAGTACTGTGTGGTGTGGACAATTGAGTGACTTCACCCATCATTCCCTATAGACCCAAAAAAAAGGAAATTTATTTTTTCTAATTTTGTTGTTTCGAGGCGTGCCAAGATTTTTGGTATTCGAGCCGCAGGTTGATACTTTCGTTCACTGATTATCCCATACTATCTGGTCTTAGCATTTTAAGATCCCTAAGATGAGATATGAGTTTAAGATGAGTTTGTCTTTCTGACAATAGATAGTTTCCTTTACATGTTAGAATGGATCCTGACTTTCATAGCCTCGTAGCTGGCTCTTATGGAGGACACGTGATCCATGGGGATGCCGTGGAGTTAGCTAACCCCGATCATTACTATGAGTGTATACACCAGATAACCAGCCTTTATCTGGAGGAGGACATGTGGAAGGCACTCTATGTCGATGGACAAACTCACCCGACCCAGATGTGTTTGGATGGTTATCATTACACAAGGACTGGTCAGGTTATCTATCTTGATCTAGAGTAAGCTGGAGATGGATGCGATCGAGTTACGAGCTATTCTTGGAGGACCCATTGCACTAGCACCAATACCCGATGTACTAGTTCTAGAGCCCTAGGATCAACCTGATTATCCAGAGCCAGAGCTGATACAGGATGACGAGGATCCAGCAGAGCATGTCAAGCTAGAGGATGAGAATCTTGATGAGGATATATACGAAGATGAAGAGGAGGAGCCTATAGATGATGAGGAGCTAGAGGACGGCCCCAAAGAGCCAGAGTATGCATAAGAGGACGATGATCCTGAGGACCCAGAGCCAACAGATGTGGAGATCCCACTTGGAGATGACGTTGAGGTAGTTGGAGAGGACATAGAGATAGTCGAGGCAGACATTCCAGAGGAGGAGGTAGTTACACCCGAGATACTAGTAGCACCGGAGTTACCAACAGGACCGATTGTACAGATGGCAGCTGTTGTTCAGATGGCAGCAGAGTGGGTAGCTGTGATGATTACGCAGTCGGAAAGAATTATTGTAGGAAAGGTAGAGTTGGTAGAGGCCATAGTCGTAGTAGGTGGCTTTGCTGAGGCGATTGTTGATACCGCAGAACCGGCATTGATGTTAATGAGATGATGGTTGATAATTGGAATATTAAAGCTGTAGTATGAGGTCTCACTGCACCAGTAGAGGATAATCCTCTTGAGGAGATGGATATCGGAGCAGGGGACGAGGCACCATCAGTGGGATCAGATACTGACGACTTTTGAGTCAGGATCTATAGGGATTAGATTTTCTATTTTGTACCAGGATATGTTGTCCACATTTTGAGATCTTTAGAGATAGCTATTTATCATAGGGGTGTCCACGGGTCAGATGAGTGGGGTTTGACCCCTACCTGGTCATCCGTCCGAAACATGATCGAGTTAGACACATCTCACTCGTCATCCACCCATTATCCATCGTGTTCGGGTGGTTTGGGGCTGGGTCGGGTGAAAAATCGACTAAGAAGAGCAATTGGAACAAAAAAAGAAATAAAGAAAACACAGGCAAAACTCAAAAGGGACATATTGAGGAAGAAGAAGAAGAAGAAATTGGAGATTAGTAGATCACACATACAATAAGATAACAAGACCAAGTTTGTATTCAAAATTTCAAAGTCTTAAAGTGTGAAATACTACACATAATTTCAAAAGCTAAGTGCCTAACCTAGATCTCAAAATTCATTTGAAATTCTACCAACCAAACATTAGCTAATAGATACTCATCTCAGAACTAAGAACACAAAAAAGAAAAAGGAAAAAAAAATCAGATCTACCAAGTCGCAATACCACCAGATATGGTATATTACCAGATCTATAACCAAGACTGGCGAAAAAAAATTTGAAGCTTAAGAAGTACCTTGCCGATGCCTATATGAAGGGATGCGAAGAATATGGTCTCGTCTAATTTTTCTGGTGGTGGCTTGGCTTCTCTTCTTCTTCTTCTTCTTCTTCTTCTTCTTCTTCTTGTTCGTCGACTCTTCTTCTTCAATGACTCGCGTGCTTGAGTTCATTATAGGATAGGATTCGAGTTCGGAGTCACGCCATGAACACAAGTTGATTCGGTCTGAATTTAGGGATTGAATCAGTCCCAATCTGATCTCCTCGATAATTAGATTAGAAAATAGAAACACACACCAATAGATTCAAAATATTTTGCAGAGGAGAAGAAATAAGAGATGAAAGAGAAGATAGTCAGTGGAGAGATTTTGGTTGGTGAGGAGTGAGGTGGGGGCGGATGATGTTAGAGTTTGTATTTGTCAGTCCTTACTGTGCTTAGTGCTGTGTATACGAGTATAAAACGTGGGGGTTGTTTTTAAGTGTGGTCGGGTTGGGTCGGTTTTCACGGGTTTCTCATTACAAGAACCAACATTCGATCCAGAGACTATCGGGTTGGACTTGTGAAACCCGTGATTCAACCAATCAGTCATGGGTGGGGTCGAGTTCGGTCTGGTGGGGTCGGGTTTGGTTTTTTTTAAACAGCCCTAATTGACCATAGCTTTTTTTGTAGATAGCCGCTAGTAGTGGCATTGTAAATAGCTAACTTTAGTAGTTATATTAGCTTATGTCTCACGTGGTACACAATTTGAATAGTGTGTACTTCACGATACATCTTTTGACATATATATATATATGAGTATCATTTGGAGATATCTGTAAGGTGATTCTAATTCGATTATAATCTCATGATTTAGAACTGTCAATTCATCCCACCTATCGTTTTATCTTGATTTCGTTTCTTCGAGAAGACTTTGAGCTAATCAATAGGTCTTTTATAGGTACACATCACACAAGAATGATGGTTGAAGCTAGAAGGAATCCGCCATGACTAGGGGCACCCATCCCAAAGGGTATGGATCCGTCAGGTGTCTTTGAGGCATTTATGCAAAGAATGGAGCATGTCGGAGACACTTACAACCATGCTACCAACCAACGAACCATCTAGTATCTTGTTGCACCACCTCGGCCAAGACAGACAGGAGATAAGTTATTCGAATGCTTTCGAGGACCATGTCCTGAGAAGTTCAATGTATTAACTGTGCCGTGGAAAGCGGAGTAATGGATACGAGAGATGGAATTGATATTCGAGGTATTAGAATGCAATGAGTAGGGAAAGCATCGTCTTACTACATTTCAGCTAACCGATGCCATCGCAGAGTGGTGGGAGGCTGAGCTAGCAACTATTGGGGTAAACACTACAAGAGTAATGCCTTGGGAGACGTTTAAGGGTAGGTTTTTGGAGAAGCATTTTCTAGAAGACGAGAAGGATCAACAAGAGAATAACTATCTCATTTTGGTCCAGGGAGAATGGACTGTGCTGGAGTATATAACATAATTTGAGCGCCTGTTAATTTGCTCCACATATGATCGACACGCCCTAGAAGAATGTGAAGAGGTTTCACCAAGGATTGGATCCCCACCTCAGGCATATGATGGTTGGCCACTTAAATCGGTCATTTGAAGGAATTGTCAAATTCGCTATAGGATTGGAGAAGCACACTTTCCCAGTTCAGCGACTGACACGAGAATTATTTGTGTGCACTTGTGTGCTATACCCAAGTGTAGGTAATCGTGCAAGTAGTAATCTGGTTAAGACCAGGTCGATCCCACAGGGAAGGTTGCAAAATAAATACCTAGATTAAACTCAAAAAGGAAAATAAAATTCAATATTCAAGAAAGAGTGTAGAACACAAAGTTCCACAAAGTAACTACTACTAAAGCGATTAAACTAAACTAATGATTAACTAATTAAGTAGAGCGATATTTAAAATGGTGTTTCTTAATAAAAGGGGAATGTTGGGACTACACGAATCCGCAATGACCGAGTCGTCTACCATTAACCTACATTAAAGCTCAAAGGAGTTCATCTCTCTATAGTATCCCGTATATCTCTAAAAATAAAGAATCATTAGCCCTTTCATGACCAGGGCTATATCATCACAGTTAATTTGAAACACATGAAAGCGGTTTAAATCAATAGTTAAGACTCGCACCTACAATGGTGTTAGCATTGAAGGTGGTTTACAAAATATATTGAAGGAAAATGCTTTAAGACCTTAAGTTAGAGACAGTTTGATAACAAATCTCGAAAGCAAAAAGTCTAGGAATACTATAGGGGATCCTCTCAAGAATTTGACTTCTCGATCGATCGACGCACCTTCGATCGCTCGAGAATCAGCATCTTTCGAGTGATCGAAATGTCTTCGATCGCTTGACTATGTCCAGGGTTCGATCGATCGAACTAACTTCGATTGATCGAACATAGGTTCTAAATTGATGCATGGGAGAGGTTGGAGATTAGTGTTTCATCATGATCTCCCAGCCCTAGGACTACTCAAACATGGTCTGGAGTGTCACATATCTATTTTTAACGTGAAAGCTCATTAAAGATGCGTTTGGTTGTGATTTATACATGAAAACTACAAAAAACTATCGGTTTAACAATATCTAACATGCAAGTCTATGTTCCTAACAGATTATACTACGAGAATAACAAAGTAGAATGTAAATAAACTAATGTAACAGAACCTAGAATGAACAAACTATGATTACGTGATGAGAAACCAAACCAAAATAACAATAATCCTTGAGAAAACCTATAAAAACAAATAAACTTTCTATTTCTCTCTCTCAAACTAATAAAAACAAAGTTGGGCATACTTATGGATGTATACATAATGAGTATTTATACTGAAACCTAGTGCTAGGGTTGCAATGCATATTTCTGATGTGTGCGCGTAAGTTCTGAAAAAAGGCATGTTCGATCGATCGAACAAACATCACTCGATCGATTGAACTTCTAGAATTCTCGAGTGCTTGAACAATATTCGATCGATGGAAACCTCGATCGCTTGAGGGGTCTTCGATCGCTCGAACTTCACTTTTCATCCTTAAATTGCCTTTCTTATAAACCAGCTTTCCTTTTATCCTATTATTGATTCCTGCACCCAGCGAAATAACAATCTGCATGAATAACAACTTAAAACAGCACAACTTATCAAAGATTAGTCATATTGTATAAAAATGGCGTTGTAATACAAATTGTTGATATACTAGGGAGTTGTAAACAAAGTTGATGTATTTTCCTCTTTTAGCATGGTTGTATTTTACAAATACCCCCGCTTGTCACAACCCCCAACTAGCTTATTGCTAGTCCCTAGCGATAAAGCGAGAATAAAAACAAGCTGAACTATTGCTACAATGACTAAACTAGACAAAATAAACTAAAGCAGACTAATCTAAAAAGAACGAGATACTACCTAACTCACTTTCGTAGGAATCGCGGTTGCATTTAGCAAATGCAACAAGCCGTTAAACCCCTAGGTTCCCGTTGTGGACGAGTGTTGTCTCGTGAGGGTTTGTAGTAAATATACCCACAAAATTCTCAAGTTAAAGTTCAAAAAGATATAGAAAAACTTTTAAAACACTCCCTCCCACTCAACTATTAACTTATCTCTACAAAGACATGTTAACCTCAAACAAACCATGAAAGAAAAGCACATGCTCCTCATGTCACCAAGATGTAACATATGTATCACAATCATGTATCCGTGTGTGTGTGTGTGTGTGTGTGTGTGTGTGTGTGTGTGTGTGTGTGTGTGTGAAGTTAACAGCTATGCATCGAACCTTATTTAGAGTTATTTAGACTATCGTACTTCTAGAACTCATAGTTTTAACTCAATTCTCACATAGATTTACACTCATAATTGAACGTCTCTCAGAAACTTGCTAAAAAAATGATCGCACATGTATGAAAGCTTTGATAAGAGTGATATTCTGGTTACTAATGCTTTCATACCTGAATCTATGAAAAATGAATATTTAAAGTGTGTAGTCTCATGAATAGGATACTACTTACTAGAGGAGCGAACTACCGTGGATAACTCAATTCGCACGTTCATGTTCAAACCAAGTCATTAAGAATCATTAAGACTTTTGAGTTTTATGTAGTGGATAAAGATGATGAGAAAGAAAAATTGTGCTTCTTAGCGTATGATGGAGCTTATCATCTCATTTTATTCTTATTCTGTTCTTTTCATATCTCCAACCAAATTTCATCCTTTCATATTCTCCCTTTTTTTTTTCTTTTCATTACATTTTTTTAACATATATATATAGCAATAACTTCCCACAACTACTCTCCCCCAATCACATACTTTGACAGTTTTCCATTATTGGTAGATCCTGAACGTTCTCCTCTAATAAGCAACCAAAGTTGAATAAAATAAATTGAGACTAGTGCAATGAATTTAATACTCATATTCAAGAAAAAACAATTCGAATTTATGTGAAAATTTCCTCAGAAACAAAGATTGGATCAAAAGCTCACTAAGGGTCATTAGTTTCCACTACTCGTTCTTTAAGCACAACAATTGTATTAACTCATTTTTAGGTTTTCTACATAGCTATCAACACATGCACATGGATGTTGGATACAAGAATGGTCCACACATGCAATCATTCTAGTGAAACTAGAAAAAACACGTGAACTTAATTCATAAAGGGATGAGAATAATATGATTGTGTCATCGCATATGATCGGGAGAGAACTAATCCTAATTATATGCCTTAATGTGCATTTGTTAGACCATTTTATCTTGTTTTTGTATATTTTTACTTTGTTTTCTAGTTTCTGACAGGTTTTGGAAGAAATCAACTAAACCAGGCTAAACAGGGTGAAAAAGCAGAGCTAAAGAAGCTGAAAAAGCCAAGTCGCGCGCGCGACCCGCGCCCGCGAAAATCCGAGAATCGCTCGCGCGATCCGCTCGCGCGAGAATCCCAAAACCGCTCACGCGATCCGCGCGCGCGAAGTCCAAAATGTCGCACTCGCGCGATATGGGTAAAAACCAAAGTTGCGTATTTCAGTGTACTAAAGACTCCTGTGCAAACGAAACTGCAGAATGACGTCCAGATTGTAAATTACATCAGTTTCAGTCCGTTTCGGGTTGTAAAGGCTTCCAAAACTTGTTGTAAATCTATATATACTCTATTTTACTTCAATTAAAGGGTTACACACCCATACATACACATTCTACAACCAAACTTCCAGCCATTGAAGAGAGGGAAGCAAGGAGAAGAAGAAGAAGACCAAGGGTTTCCATGGCCTCCTCCATCAACTACTTGCCATCTATCACTTCCATGGACGGCTAGATCATAGATCTAGGGTTTCAATGAAGCCCTAGATGAGTAATAGGGTTTTATTTATGTTTTTATTTTAGTTTTATTATGAATGGATGACAGTCACATGTTGAGAGGATTTTTATTAACAAATCGTGCTTCTATTGATTAAATCATTGCTTTCAGAATTTATTCTTGTCTTAGATCTGTTTTGACTGTGATGTGCTCAACGATCTATTCTTGCTGTGCTTGTTTAGATTGTTTACATGTGATGGTGCTCTATTGATTCGTGCTATCAAGTATCCGAATAGTCCATGCCTAGGTTAGACGGATTAGATCACAACCCTAGTTTAGTGTGAGATAATTCGTGCTACCCGAAGATGGATTATGTTGGTGCTTGAACCATGATTATCTTCTTGTCGGAGGAATTGGGCTTGTAGCTACAATTCCCCATAATCATCCAACTTAGTAAGCTAAAGTAATTCATAAATATCCTTATTATGAAACTAGTGGTGGATTTGCAATCCTAGGTTCCCTTAAATATTATTTAAAACAACTTTAATTGCTTTCATAGTTTAGATTTATTTTTATTGTTATTTAGTTTAATTAAAACCAAATCAAAAGCCGTTTTTCTTAATTAATTAGATTTAGGTTTTAAAATTAAGAGCTGTAGTAATCAATCTCTGTGGGTTCGACCTTTACTTCCACACTGCAAATCTTTTGAAAAGTAAAGAATACTTTTTATATCTTGATTCTGACAACATCAATTTTTGGCGCCGTTGCCGGGGATTGTATTACTACCTTTAGTTTTAGAATCGTAGTTTAGTTAATTCGTAAATATTAGATTAGGTTTTCTTTTCTTATTTTTCATTTTATTTTTAGTTACTAACTTGTTTTTTTTTTATTTTGTAGTCAACGTTTCCGAGTGGAGCAGCTAATTACATTAAAGGAGCTTACGCAAATAAAAATATAAATACAATTAAATAAATTGCTTCCTTTGGAATTCGCTTTAAACCGCTGTAAGTCAGGGCGCTGTGACGCACTATTTGCATTAGTTTAGGGTTAATTGCACTGCATTAGCTAGGAAACCCGGGGCGCTGGGCTTGACGCGGTCATTGCATTACAGGATAATTTGCATGCATCATAGTAGTTGAGTGCTTGTTATCTTCTTTGCGTGATTGTTATTTGTTTATTTTGTTTAGTTAGTCTTTGTTTTTAATTTCTTTTCTTTTGTTTTAGTTTATGTTAGGTACACGTTCAAACAAACCGGAATTAAAACCTTTTGACTCTGAACTTGAACGTACATTAAGACTTAACAAGTCTTCAAACTTAACTTCTGGAACTAGGTTTGTAATAGACGTCGATTTGACACCAAAACCAACGTCTTTATTTGAATCGGAAATACGTAGTACTCTTACAAGATTAAAGAAACCACGCTTTCATAACATAGAACCGATTAAAATGGCAGACATTGGAAATAATAACGACAACAACCAAAATAACAACGGAGCTAATATGAATAATCCTAATATACCACCACCTCCTCCACTTAAAGATTATTTTATTCCGACGACTTACACGCCACAAACATGTATTGAATTACCGGAGGCGACGGCATCTCACTTTGAGATAAAGTCGTCTACCATCTCGCTACTTCCATCTTTCCATGGCCGTTTAAATGAAGATCCATATAAACACTTAGGAGATTTTCAAGATATATGTTCTACTTTGAAAATTCAAAATCTTACTGATGATGAATTAAAAATGCGGCTCTTTCCATTCTCATTAAAGGACAAAGCTAAATATTGGCTCCAATCTTTGGAGCCAAACACTATTAGAACATGGGAAGACTTACACACCGCATTTTTACAAAAGTTTTTCCCGATTATGCGTACGAACCAGATAAGAAAATCTATAACAAACTTTGAGATGCAAGATGGGGAATCACTCTACGACACGTGGGAAAAATTTAAAGAATTATTACGCTCGTGTCCACATCATCAGGTCCCTAAGTGGCAACTTGTTCAGGTCTTCTACGAGGGGCTTATTCCCTCTGTTAGGAATACCGTCGATGCCGTTTGCGCGGGAACTTTCCTACACAAAAGCGCCGACGAGGCCTGGAAAATATTTGAAACTTTAAGCGAGAATTCGATGCACCAAGCGGTGTCTGTCCGTTCTGAGGGATACCCACAACCTAAGAGGGAGGTAAAATTCGAGTCAAGTCAATCAATTGAAATAAAAGAACTATCTAACAAACTTGACCGACTTTTAACAATGAACCAAACGACAGCCTCACCCGCTCGTGAAATTTGTGCATTATGTTCTGATACTTCACATTCGATACTTGCATGTCCATCGGCGAGTCAATTTCCGGAATTCGTGGAGCAACACATTAATTCTATTCAACAATACCCACGAAATAATTATAATGCAACTACTAATAATCCGGATGCGCCATGGAGAAACCATCCTAACTTTTCGTGGAAAAATAATAATAATAATCCTAATGAGGCGACTAATTTTCCTAATGCATATCGACCTCAGTTTCAACCTAATCAATACCAACAACCGCATCCTAATCCGAATCCTTCAAGGGGTAACATTTTTGAGGAAAAGGTGTTGGCATCCCTTAATAAAATTGAAACGCAAGTACAGGCACAAGCACAAATAGTGCACTCTCACACACAATCCATTGCGAAGCTTGAATCCCAAATGGGACAACTAGCTACTGTAGTGAGTCGTAGAAACGAGGGGATGTTGCCTAGTCAAACAATTCAAAACCCTAAGGGACAATATGAGATTAAGGGGTCGAATGAGCAAGTAAACACCGTCTCAACTAGGTTGACTACACGAGAGGAAGAGGTAATAGAAATTCCGAATGAGAATGTGAAAGATATGAATAGCAACTCTAATACTACGAAAGGTGAGGACGTGAGCCAAAATAAGAAAGAAAAAGAATCGGTCCCAACGAATTATATTCCGAGAATGCCATATCCACCTAATGTTGAGGAGCCGTCTAATCTTACAAATAAAAAGTCTAAGGTTGAGGATATACTCGAGGTATTTAAACAAGTCAAAATAAATATTCCTTTCCTCGATGCTATAAAACAAATTCCCGCTTATGCTAAATGTCTAAAAGACCTTTGTACGCAAAAACGCAAAATACGCAGTCATACGCCTAAAAAGGTCTTCCTCACGGAAAAAGTAAGTTCAATTTTCCAACACGCTCCTCCGAAATATAAGGATCCAGGTACGCCTACGATTTCATGTGTCATAGGTGACACTATCATTCATCGGGCTCTCCTTGACTTAGGAGCGAGTGTTAACCTTTTACCCTATCACGTCTATAAACAATTAGGACTAGGTGAACTTAAACCTACGGTCGCTACAATACAATTAGCGGATCGTTCTATTAAAATACCTAGAGGAATCGTCGAAGACGTACTAGTAAAAGTGGATCAATGTTTCTATCCCGTTGATTTTATGGTCCTTGACACTGAACCCGTGCTAGATGCTAGGAAACACACTCCTGTTATTCTTGGTCGTCCATTCTTAGCCACGGCCAACGCACGTGTCAATTGTAGAACAGGGGTGATGAAAGTGTCGTTCGGGAATATAAAATTAAAATTAAATGTTTTTAATGCTGTTGATCAACCTCCCAAAGACGATGATTATCTAGGTGTGGAGGGTAGTGAGGTTAAACGGAATATTGAGCCTAAGAACGTAATAAATATAAGTGCGGGGAATAATATAGAGGATGAGGAGTGGATGAATCCTAATACTTCGGACCCTAATGTTGAATCTACTCGAAAGGTAAGAAATCGATTTGAACATACTGATAAACCGTCGATTGAATTAATTCAAAGCGACGTAATTTCTGCTTACCATCGAGCTCTGCCTGACATTCTTAGGGGTACGAAGTCTGATTTTCAACCTCCGTAAGTCTTGAGCTAGAATGGTCTAGCTGAAGACGTAAAAGTTAGCGCTTCTTGGGAGGCAACCCAAGCTTCATTTCGTTTGTTTTTCTTTATTTTTGGATGTTTTTGAGCCTGTTTGGGTCTGTTTTGGACATTCTGGACAGGTTTGGGGGTTGGAATTAATTTATTTTAATATTATATACATAATTTTAGCCAAAAAATGGAAAATACCATTCTCGCGCGCGCGGCCCGCTCGCGCGAGACGTCGCTCGCGCGGCCCGCTGGCGCGGGAATGTGCCTTAATGTTTTGTTTCTTTCGTTTTCTTGTTTTGAGCCTCAGGTTCTCCTCGCGCCTGATATCGCGGGCGCGAGGTAACCCGCTCGCGCGAGATTGTTTCAGAAAAAAAAAAAAAAAAATCAGGAATTCGCGCGCGCGACGGCCGCTCGCGCGATTCCTCATTTTCCTGTTTTTTCCCTTTTGTTTTCTATATCCTTCCCCCTACCTATTTTATTTGTGTTTCTTTTCTGTTTTTGTTTATTTGGTTCAGTTTAGTTCGTGTTCGTTGTTTTCCTTGTTACATTTGTACTTTTTCGTTTTATTTCTTTTCCATTTGCTCGTTTAGTTTAGTTTAGCTTAGTTTTTAGATTTATATTCCATATTTAGGTTTCATTTACTTTTAATATTCTTTTGTTAGTTTCTTTTTATCTAGTATTAACAGGTGGTTCTATTTGGAGCAATTGAACTTTATCGCCATATTCTTATACATTTACCTGTTTGTCATTGTCGAAACTAAGGTACTATCGTTCCTTTCTTACCTACTCTCCGTTCTTTCATTTTATTGTTTCATTGGGGACAATGAAAGGTTTAGGTTTGGGGGTATGCGCACACATGCACATTAGTTTATGCAAAATTTTAAAATTTTTCAATAAGTGTGTTTAAATAAACGATGTTACCGACGTTTTTGCAATATTAATTTGATACTTCTTGTTCAATAACTTTGAATTGTTATAGAATGGTAAATAAGAGAATATGTGATTAAACATTTGCTAAAGTCATGATGTAATGTTTTAAGTTATGTATTGTTTGAATCGTAGTTTTATATCATAAATTTGCACACAAACTTATGCACTACACGTAGTCACTTGAATACATGTTTGATGTGAACTATAATATGATTCGGATTTCTAGATAACACATGGTGGAGACTAAGCCCGGTGAGCTTTTGAGCCTATCTTTTCTTTATAGAGGGTTATAAATATATTGTGTTTGTCGAATTTCATTAAAATAGCGCACCTACTTGTTGTTTAGTCTCATTATTCTTGTTTTGGTTGATGGTCAAGTTAAAATATTTGTTACCATGCTAAATAATCTTCCGTCGTAAATGTTGAAGAATCATATAACCCTAGGACATGATTATAGGCCCTCTTTGTTTATTAC
Organism: Hydrangea macrophylla; assembly: GCA_033977485.1. Lineage (NCBI taxonomy): Eukaryota > Viridiplantae > Streptophyta > Magnoliopsida > Cornales > Hydrangeaceae > Hydrangea > Hydrangea macrophylla. The sequence goes on from CM066982.1 coordinate 55,195,767, forward strand.
CGACCGATAAAAGATAAAAATTTCCTTAGTTTGCCCCTTTGAGCCGTTACAATGCCTCTTTTTTTTTGTTCACCATTATCCTCTTTAAAAGCTCCAACCTGATCAACTTGGAGTATACCACTGGAAGAGTGATCAACTTTTAGTAGTATTAAGGCGATGTGTTGATTGAGAAGAAGAAAATCAGATGTTATTGGGGTAGTTACTTGGTATTCAATGCATAATCATTTGAGAAGCAGGAAAAGAAAAAGGAAAAGAAACAAAATAAAGAAGAGGAAGGTTGAAAAAAAAATTTGAAATGAATGAAAAGGAATGAAGAGAAAGAAAAGATGAAAGTTTGTAGAAGAAGAATGAGAGAGATCGAACGTGCCTTACAATGCCATTCTAAAACTACTTGATAAATCCTTTCTATCCTTTTTCATTGCCTAAGCCACAATACAACCTTTGAAAAGTCCTATTTGATCCTAGGAAACATGGTTTGGATATGAAAACAATGGGAGGGGATTAAAACATGGTAATAATTAATTTTTCTTGATTGTTGGCATCTTATCCATGAGACTATTGTTCTTTCGTGTTATGCGTCTTTTTCGTGTCATATGTGAGCATTTCTCTTTTTGAAAACAATATTTCCTTTACTCACATATATTAGATAAGTTACACCTATTTCTGAGTGTTTCATTGCGAGATTCGTAGTCGAGACATAGTTTGATGGTTATCCGAGTTATATTCCAAGTTCATGACATGCGCGTGTTCATTTGACTACCATATCACACACGTGCAATTTTATGAGAAATTCTATTGATTTATACGATGCAAGTGCTTGAGATTGTTTTTCATGATGTAGGTAGACGTTTGATTCTGTTTCTTCTTGTTCGTTATTCTATTTCGAATCATTGTTTTATAATAAGAAGTATTGATTGTTTTAGTTTTTCGTTTTAATAAAATTTTTAAAATTTTTAAGTTAATAAAGATGGTTGTGGGTGACTTGTTGACGAGAACCCTCACGAGACTTCACTCGTCCGACTAGGGACACCTAGAGGTTTAAAAGGCTTGTTGCATACGTTAAATGCAATCGCAATCCATGCGAAAATGGAATAGTATGTTATTAGTAGTTAGTTTTTATTTTAGTTTTGCTTGAGGACTAGCAAAATGTAGGTTTGGGGGTGTGATCGGGAGAGAACTAATCCTAATTATATGCCTTAATGTGCATTTGTTAGACCATTTTATCTTATTTTTGTATATTTTTACTTTGTTTTCTAGTTTCTGACAGGTTTTGGAAGAAATCAACTAAACCAGGCTAAACAGGGTGAAAAAGCAAAGCTAAAGAAGCTAAAAAAGCCAAGTCGCGCGCGCGACCCGCGCCCGCGAAAATCCGAGAATCGCTCGCGCGATCCGCTCGCGCGAGAATCCCAAAACCGCTCGCGCGATCCGCGCGCGCGAAGTCCAAAATGTCGCGCTCGCGCGACCCGCTCGCGCGATATGGGTAAAAACCAAAGTTGCGTATTTCAGTGTACTGAAGACTCCTGTGCAAACGAAACTGCAGAATGACGTCCAGATTGTAAATTACATCAGTTTCAGTCCGTTTCGGGTTGTAAAGGCTTCCAAAAGTTGTTGTAAATCTATATATACTCTATTTTACTTCAATTAAAGGGTTACACACCCATACATACACATTCTACAACCAAACTTCCAGCCATTGAAGAGAGGGAAGCAAGGAGAAGAAGAAGAAGACCAAGGGTTTCCATGGCCTCCTCCATCAACTACTTGCCATCTATCACTTCCATGGACGGCTAGATCATAGATCTAGGGTTTCAATGAAGCCCTAGATGAGTAATAGAGTTTTATTTATGTTTTTATTTTAGTTTTATTATGAATGGATGACAGTCACATGTTGAGAGGATTTTTATTAACAAATCGTGCTTCTATTGATTAAATCATTTCTTTCAGAATTTATTCTTGTCTTAGATCTGTTTTGACTGTGATGTGCTCAACGATCTATTCTTGCTGTGCTTGTTTAGATTGTTTACATGTGATGGTGCTCTATTGATTCGTGCTATCAAGTATCCGAATAGTCCATGCCTAGGTTAGACGGATTAGATCACAACCCTAGTTTAGTGTGAGATAATTCGTGCTACCCGAAGATGGATTATGTTGGTGCTTGAACCATGATTATCTTCTTGTCGGAGGAATTGGGCTTGTAGCTACAATTCCCCATAATCATCCAACTTAGTAAGCTAAAGTAATTCATAAATATCCTTATTATGAAACTAGTGGTGGATTTGCAATCCTAGGTTCCCTTAAATATTATTTAAAACAACTTTAATTGCTTTCATAGTTTAGATTTATTTTTATTGTTATTTAGTTTAATTCAAACCAAATCAAAAGCCATTTTTCTTAATTAATTAGATTTAGGTTTTAAAATTAAGAGCTGTAGTAATCAATCTCTGTGGGTTCGACCTTTACTTCCACACTGCAAATCTTTTGAAAAGTAAAGAATACTTTTTATATCTTGATTCTGACAACATCAGCATAGTAATAGCTAAACAGGAGTTGAATGTTCGAAGTTATTCTACCAATTGGGTTCAAAAACTTCAGAAATTTAAAATTTTTTCAATTTTCAATTTTAATCCAATAATAAAATTAACCAGATTGTTAAGTATAAACACGTGCATGTGATTATCTATTTGCATCCCACTCCCAACTGAAAATGACATTGTCCTCAAAAGTTGATTTTCAAAAAGAAATTGATAGATATCATCAGAAAAAGCAAAGCAATAATCGCAAGCATAGCAACCTGAAAAAGCAAAGCTATTACCGCAAGCATACAATCTCCACACAGCCAAGGTCAAACGAGCTAATATATACTAATAAAGTAGGGTCCAGATATAATACAATACCCAAATCACTGGAAAGGTAGAACAAGAAAGCACAGAACAATGATCATACAGTCCAAAAGATCCAATAGTCCCAACATACCAAACATCCAAAATAGTACTAAGAGAAAATAGAAGTAAAATAAATACAACAAAAATCGCAACGCTCCTAGCAACCATCCTACTCATCGGCAACATCTGATAGGATCTCGATCAGCTCATCCGAAATATCAATCTGTCTATCTAAAGTCAAAGTTGTATCCTCACCTCTACCCTCAACAACTGCTGAAGCAATTGCCTGGTCACTCGCAGTCGTATCTGCTGGTAAAGTGGATGAAAGCACAATAACAACCAAAGGTGGTAGAGGTGTAGAAGATGACGGAACAGATGTAGAAGGTGCAGATGGAGCTGTATGTGGGGTGGCAGCTGATGTGGATGGAGCAGTGGGGTCAGAAAATGGTGGTAGATCAGTAGAAGGGGCTGTAGATGGGGTTTGGGAAGGTGTATGTAAAGACTGATCAACCCCTATCTGAACCAAAATTGCCTCCAGCATCGTCGTCATATGGTCCATTTGGCCCTCAAGTCGCAGTTGTGCCTCTTGCTCCTCTAAAAGTAACTCATGAACAGTCAGAGAGGCACGGAAGAAGACTCTCCCTAGGCGGGAGCCTGAGATCTCTGTCTCAGCTCGAAACGTGCAACCTCCTCCACAAGATCAACCTCATCACCTGAATCATGGTCTTCAACCTCGGAAGGCGTCCCTAAAGCAGCACCCTCAGTATCGGTGCCTCCACCTCTTCTCCTCTTTGCCCCCACCTTTACTTTTCCTTTTAATTTTCTCTTCTTATACACATCAGAACGGCGTGCTGCCGACTCACCAAATCGATTGGATGCCTGTAAAATCATGTTTGTGGCCAACAAAAGTAACCCAGCCCGCTCAATAACCCGATGGATAGGCCAAGCGCCCTTTAGATGGTGCTTGGCGACAATGTACCACGTCAGCTGGATAAAGAAGTTGATATAGAGGCGAGATAGGCAGACTCGATGTCCCGTCCTAATTGAATAGAGTGCATGGGCATACCACGCTACCAACTTCTCATGGTACGAAGTCATCAGAATGCAGTTGAAGTGCCAAGTGGAGGAGATGGTACTTCTCAGTGAGAAACTTGTCCTCGATAAGAGACTCGTCGTTCTATATCTGGACGGCTCCTCCCGTGAGCTCGAGGATAATAGTGGTGGGAGGGATCACTAGGGCTCCTGGTAGCTGAGGATAGAAGCAGTCGGGCACCTCGAAAACCCCCAGAGCGACGGATACAGTAAAAGGGCTAAAAATGATCTCACGCTCGCAGAAGAACGACCGATATGTGAATGGGGCTGCAGGATCTTTGATCATAGTGGCACAGGCTTCCCGAACCCAAGTGATGTTGATCCGCTTGGTTTGGGTCAGCATTTCATACCAGAGAGGCATGTATCTGATCCTTGCCAGAAACCATTGAGCCGAAAGCCACACCGTCTCAAGTAGCTGCTCCAACATCACCTTCCGTGTATAAAAGTAGCGGTTGAACCATACACGTTCCTCGGCATTCCGAAACCCATGATCGGGTACCGGATCAGGTATTCTGAGATCGAGGGGCTTGGATTTATGATACCCCGTAATAGGATTCATTGCAGTGATCCTGAAAGAGAAGAAAAGCATAAAATAGATCAAACAGAGAAGAAAAGAAAAGAAAATGTTACTGCTGGGGTTCGATCGATCGAACTTTGCTCGATCGATCGAACAAGGGCCAGGCTTCGATCGCTTGAACCCATCTCGATCGATCGATCGAGAACAGAAATTTTAGCAGAGACAAGAAAACGAATATTGATTAGTCTTAGGACCAATGGGGGGCACCCCCGCACATTTTGAATGGAGAGATACTTAGGGGGTCTAGAATTTCCCTTACCTCGGTAATCACAGAGGAGAGGGCAAGATGATGATGATGGGGATAATCTGGACTCCTCAAATTGTGTGTGTGAATGGAGGGTAAGGGAATCGTCGAGAGTTCGCTCCCTCTCTGTGTGGAATCGCTCAAAAGAGGAAGTGAGAGTGAGGGAGAGAAACTGAAGATGAGTACTGGAGACGCCTCGTAATACAAGTCTCGATCGATTGAGAGAGTTCGATCCATCGAACATTTAATCGATTGAGGCTTGTTAAATTGCTTGAGGATTCGATTCCAAGACGTCGATCGATCGAAAGTAGTTCGATCGATTGAAACCCAAAATTTTCAGAAATTTTTAAACAGAATACCCATACACCCCCAACTAGCATAAACTGTTTTGGACATACAAGAATAATCTAAAAGCAGTGTAACCATAGACAAGTAAGCTAGAATTCATCATCATAGTAATATAATTTGCAAATTTTATAAATATAGACTTTTAATAGCATCTATTTTGCAAAATTCTAATCCCCAAATTGCCACTTAAGACCTTATTACAAAGAAAAACTAGAATTAAAAACAAAACTAACTTTGTCCAACATTACAGTTCAATTGAAATAAAATGAATCAAACGACACGACACAGCTGAAGTGAGTCACTAAGCTTCAAGCATGAAAATTTCTTCTTCAACAAAAGCTTTAAACTCTGCCAAATCCTCAAAGGTGGAGTTCAAACTTGATAATTCACGATTCCAGAAGGATCTGAAAGCGTTCAGAATATCATCAAAAGTGTCTGAAACCTCCAAAGAGTTGAAAGTGCGAGCAAGAGGCGATCCAAATGGAGATATTGATAGAGGAGTATAGTTTCTCATCTGTTTATTCTCTTACGACGGAGTACCAGGAGATCCTATGTAAGGTCCCGGTCCATTAAATAGTTAGTGTGGAAGGAATAATGGCTGCCCATTGTGGAACATAGTGATAATCCTGGACAAAGAAAATAGAAGAAAAATAAAAGAAAGAAGGTAAATAAAACAAATGAAAGAACTAACAGAAAGGAATAAAACAAAGAAAGACGGAAAGAAAATGAAACGTGACAAAGATTTAACCTCACTATTGGCGTGATAAAACCATGTGCTCTAGCAGGTAGGGGGCATTGAAGCCGGAACAACAAATAGCTCATCTGCACAAAGATGTATGGAACTGATGTGATGTCGATGAAATCGTCCACATATATGAAGACAGCGTTATGGCATTCAAGCACCACATCCTGTAAATCTTCTTCAACCCATGGTTCCCACATCGAGTCGTTCTCCCATTGTTCCAAAAGTGCATCATCTACATCCCCAACAAAATATCCTTCTGGTTCTCCTTCCTCCTCAGGGAGGTTCATATGCTCAAAAGGATTAATGTTGAGGAGGGCAGAATTATAAGGGATATACCCTTGGGTCAAGTCAATTACATCATCCGTCCTGGGCCCTTGATAAGGAGAAAGGCATAATGCAATCTCCTCGACAGTCCAGGGAGGGTTCTGATATTCTGAATCAGCCCATGACCCAATCGAATGAACATCATCATCTCTCATTCTTACAGCCTAAAGGGGAGAGATAATTTGGAATAGCAGACTAGAATCAAAGTCACACTCATAAAGGAAAAATAAAGCAAAAATAGATGAAACGAAACAAAAACAAAGAGCAGTAAAAGTAAAGAATACAACAACAATTTGAATACACGCTTTAGCGTTTTAGGTAGAGGAATAGTTGGGCTCATCCAGCTGGATGTGTTCAACTTCTGGTTGAAAATTCTCCAAGAACGGCTTTAATCATTGGCTATTGACCTTGAAGATCTCATCATTCTTTGGATTGAATAGCTCGATGGCCCCATGTGAAAAGACAGATTTAACAATGAAAGGACCTATCCACCGGGAGCGGAGCTTCCCAGGAAAGAGGTGAAGGTGAGAGTTGTATAGTAAGACTTTCTGCCCCGGCTCGAATGATTTTCGAAAAATTGTTCTATCGTGGCGAGCCTTTAACCTTTCCTTATGAAACTTAGCAGAGTCATACGCATCTCTACGAATTTCCTCGAGCTCTGCGAGTTGGAGTTTTCTGAGCGCTCCTCCCTCTTTAATATCAAAGTTTAATTGTTGCCCAATACGCTTTGTGCTCAATTTCGACGGGATTGTGACATGCTTTTTCGTACACTAGCTGATATGGGGACATTCCCAGGTTTGTTTTATAAGCAGTACGGTATGCCCATAGAGCATCAGTCAGCTTGTATGCCCAGTCTTTCCTGTTTGAACTAACTGTCTTCTCAAGAATATGTTTAATTTCTCGGTTGGCCAATTCTGCCTGCCCGTTTGTTTGTGGATGGTAGGCTAAGGTGATTTTTTGGTGAACCCCATACTTTTTAAGCAGTGACTCCAAGGGTCTATAGCAAAAGTGTTTTCCTTGGTCACTAATTAATGCCTTTGGGATTCCAAAACACAAAAGGATATTTTCTTTTAAAAAAGAAATTACTGTTCAATGATCATTTCGCCTTGTTGGGATTGCCTCTACCCATTTCGAGATATACTCCACAGCAAGGAGTATATACTCACAGTTTGACTTTGAGAATGGGCCCATGAAGTCTATGCCCCAATAATAAAAAATTTCAATTGTGATTATGGGAGTCAGGGGCATAGAGTTTCGTTTTGAGATTGCGCCTAGTTTTTGACAACGTTGGCATGATTTACAAAAAGAATAGGCATCCTTAAATATGGTTGGCCAATAGAAACCACTATATAAGATTTTTTGTGCGGTCTTTTATGAAGCAAAATGGCCACTGCAGGCTTCCAAATGACAGGAGGCAAGAATTACAGTGATGTCCTCATTCAGAACGCAACGTCGGATGACCTGATCAGCACAATACTTGAATAAGTACGGGTCATCGAAGAATAAGTGACGTGCGAAAGAGAGGAATTGTTTCTTATCTTGATTTGACCAATGACTCGGGGTCTCTCCCTAACTAGGTAATTTACTATATCCGCATACCAGGGTAAACTCGAAACAGTCATCAGTTGCTCATCTGAGAATTCATCCTTAATTGGTATGGGTTCAGTATTGTCAACAAACGTTAACCGAGATAAATGGTCAGCGACCACATTCTCTACTCCTTTTTTATCCTTGATCGTGATATCGAATTCTTGGAGTAGGAGTATCCAACAGATAAGCCTTTGTTTTTTAGATAGCAGGTATTTGAGGGCCGAGTGGTCTATAAAACAGACAATAGGGGACCCTATTCGATAAGACCTGAATTTATCCAAAGCGAAGACTATAGCCAGTAGCTCTTTTTTAGTGGTTGTATAATTCATTTGAGCTTCGTTTAGCATTTGACTGGCATAGTAGATCACATAAGGCTTATTATCCTTCCTCTATCCTAGAATTGTGCCAATAGCATAGTCACTAGCATCGCACATTAGTTCGAATGGCAAACCCCAATCGGGTGCCTGTATAATCGGTGCGGAGGTAAGGTGTTATTTTAGTGTGTCAAAAAATGTTTTACAGTTTTCTGACCATTCGAATGGCATGTATTTAGCTAACAGTTGACATAATGATCGGGAGATCACACTAAAATTTCGGATAAAGCGATGATAAAATCCCGCGTGTCCCAGAAAAGATTGGATGTCTTTGACTGTACGGGGGATAGGTAGGTTCGAGATTATATCAATTTTTGCTTTATCTACTTGGATACCTTTATCAGAAATAATGTGGCCGAGGACAATTCCCTTGGTCACCATGAAGTGATACTTTTCCCAGTTTAGTACTAGGTGTTTGTCCTCGCATCTAGCTAGCACACGTTCCAAATTGTCTAAGCAATTTTTGAAACTATGGCCGAACACCAAAAAATTGTCCATAAAAACTTCAAGTATCTGTTCAACCATATCACTGAATATACTCAACATGCACCGCTGAAAGGTAGCAGGTGCATTGCATAAACCAAAAGGCATACGTCGGTAAGGAAAAGTACTGAACGGACACGTGAAAGTTGTCTTCTCCTGATCTTCAGGAGCAATTTCAATTTGGCTATATCCGCTATATCCTTCAAAGAAGCAATAGTACTTATGACCTGCCACTCGTTCTAGCATTTGATCCATAAATGGTAATGGAAAGTGGTCTTTCCGGGTCATGATATTCAATTTTCAGTAATCAATACACATCTGCCATCCGGTGGGGACACGTGTTGGTACTAATTCACCATCTTTCTTAGGAATAACCGTTATGCCTGCCTTTTTGGGCACCACTTAAGTCGGACTGACCCAGGGGCTGTCAGAAATAGGATATATGATCCCAACATCCAGTAATTTTAGGACTTCCTTTTTGACTACTTCTTGCATGTTGGGATTCAGACGCCTTTGCTTTTGTCACGAAGGTTTAGCGTCTTCCTCCAAATATATTTTATGGGTGCAAATAGACGGACTTATGCCTTTGAGGTCGGCAATAGTCCATCCCAATGCTCCCTTATGTTGCTTCAGCACTTGGATTAATTTACCCTCTTGCTCTAGACTTAGAGTAGATGAAATTATAACAGAGTAAGTCTTTTCAGTCCCTAGGAAAGCGTATTTAAGCTCATTACGAAGCTCTTTTAATTCCAAATCGGGGAACTGAAGTTTGAGGGCATGACTAACTTTGTCTTAGGAGGCAATGGTTCATATGGTGTTACCCACATACATTCATCTCTATCCTCCTCTAGCGTGTCCATCCTGAGACATGTTTGATTAAGGTCGGCATCCAATGGGGTAGTGTCTTTAGGGTGATAGATAACGTCGAATTGTGACACAACTACCTCCAAAGGATCTTTGTAATCAACAAAATCAGCCTCATCTTCAATGACCATCTCGATGTAATTCACTTCCTCCTTATCCTCGTATTCTTCAGGTCAGGGATTTGAAAAGATTTTAACATTTAAAGTCATATTCCCGAATACGATGGTCATTATACCACTTCTTACTTTTATTATGGCATCGATTGTGTTGAGGAATGGACGTCCAAATATTACCGGGATTTATGCACCTGGGTTAGACACAGGTTCAGTGTCTAGAATCACAAAATCAACCGGGAAGACAAAGGAGTCTATCTGTACGAGAACGTCTTCCAGTATTCCTCTAGGGTATTTGATTGGCTTATCTGCCAGTTGTAGTGCAACTCGAGTAGGTTTAAGTTCACCCAACCCTAATTGTTTGTAAATTGATTATGGTAGCAGGTTTACGCTTGCTCCTAGGTCGAGTAGTGCGTTGTCTATCCTTTGATTCCCAATTTGGCATGAGACAGTTGGAGTACCGGGGTCTTTTAGTTTTGGAGGCAATTCATTTTGGATGATTGCGCTTGCTTGGCAAGCGACATAAGCGTGTTTCTTCACACTTTGCCTTTTCTTGACCGTGCATAAATCTTTGAGATACTTAGCGTAGGCCGGCACTTGTTTGATTGCATCAAGGAGTGGAAGATTTATTTTGACTTTTTTAAATAGTTCCAAGAACTCCTGATTCTTTATCTCATTTTTGGGTTTCTTAAGCCTTTGAGGATAAGGTGCAGGGAAAGGGTATTTTGGTAATGTGTGATTGACAGGTTCCTTTCCAAGCCTCCTCTCAACTTCTTCTACTTCTTTAGGAGCGTCATCATTTGAATTTGATGGTTCATAATTAGTAGACCAGCCCTCTTCCTGCGTGGTAGGTTCATTTTTATTAACCACTTCGTCCTCCTCATACTCTTCGGGGGTAGAGAGAGGCATGTTGTGCCCTATAATCTTGCCGCTTCTCAGAGTAGTCATGGCTTTATCATGTTCTTGATTATTGGGACCATTATTGTATCCCTTAGAGTTTTGAAGTGGTTGTGCAGGGAATGTTCCACTCGACCCCTCTTGTCGTGCATGCATTCTCTCTAGTGTTGCAGACATTTTACTCATTATTTGAATTAACTGTTGTGTTAAATTCACATTAGAGAGTGGATCCCCTTCTTGCACCTTTTTGTGTGGTGGCACATATACGTTTGACTGTTGATTATTAGAGGGTTGAGCTTGGTGGTAGTTATTTGATCTGTTTTGGTTAAAATGTTGATTCTGATTGAATTGTTGGGATGTCTATTATTTTACCCTCAATATTGATTGTTATTGTAGGGCTGTTGTTGATATTGATTTTATGTCCCAGCATCGTTTTTCCAATCAAAACCAGGGTGATTCCATTGGTTGTTATTATTTTGAAAATTATTGTTGTTATTATAGGAATTCCCCGCCCTTCTATATCCTTGCTTGGCGTTCATCTCCATGGGGCATGTTCTTGAAAGTATAGCACATTGGGACAGTATTGAGTTGTATGTGTCCCAATATATTGCATGTGCCGCATGGTTCTTCAGGTAAAACCTGTCTCGAACTCTCTCCTTTCATCCCTAACTCCACTACTTTCTTAGCTAGTTCTTCATATTTAGTCATTAGGTGATCTTCACTTTTTAGTTGATTTAGGCTTTTCTCTTCTACACCTGATATTTGTGCGCGTGGGACATCCTCAGAGTTAGACCATTCATGAGCGTGTTCAGCTAACCACTCGAAGTGGGTTTCAGCCTCTTCGATGTTTTTGCGGAGAAATGGACCTGAGCTCATGGTCTCAACCAGTTTTTTCGTTTCACCATTTAGTCCTTCATAAAAGTAGCTAATAGTTCTCCATTTCTCATACCCGTGATGTGGGCATGAGAGAAGCAAATCCTTGAAACACACCCAAGTTTGGGTAAAGGTTTCATTACTTTTTTGTTTGTAGGAATTTATTTGACGTTTAAGTTCGGTGGTCATGCGAGGTGGAAAGAATTTCTTTAAAATGCGGTGCTCATCGCATGCCAGGTGAGGATTGAATTAGGCTTGAGGGTGAGTAGCCACGCTTTTGTTTTATCCTTCAAGGTGAAGGGAAATAGCATTAGGCGCGTCACATCTATAGGACAGTTTTGTGAGAATGTCTTACAAACATTCTCAAAGTCTTTGACATGTAGATATGCCTTCTCGCCCTCCATTCCATGGAAGATTGGAAGGAGTTGAATCATTCCATTGTGAAATTGGAATTCGTCCGCATGGGGTGGAATGAGAATACAAGAAGGTGTAGGTGCATGTTCGGGTGTCATGAGATCGCACAAAGGACGTAGCGAATCATCAATAGGTACAACCACATTATCCCCATTCTTACTTTGATTGTCAGCCATTGAATCTGTGGGTGTAGCTACGGGATTAATAGAATCAGAGGAATCAGATAAATAGAATGGATTTCTGAGAATTCCTTCAATGGAATTATCGAACATGAAAGGGAAAGGATCCTAAAAGGTTTTAATCTAAATGATTAAAAGAAAAGGAAAATAGAAAGAGATAGAGATAGATTGAGGTAATCTAAGCGTTAGCTTGTTGCCTTCCCCGGCAACGACGCCAAAAACTTGATGCAAGAATTATTTGTGTGCGCTTGTGTGCTATACCCAAGTGTAGGTAATCGTGCAAGTAGAAATCTGGTTAAGACCAGGTCGATCCCACAGGGAAGGTTGAAAACTAAATACCTAGGTTAAACTCAAAAAGGAATATAAAATTCAATATTCAAGAAAGAGTGTAGAACACAAAGTTCCACAAAGTAACTACTACTAAGCAATTAAATTAAACTAATGATTAACTAATTAAATAGAGAGATATTTAAAACGGTGTTTCTTAATAAAAGGGGAACGTTGGGATTACACGAATTCGCAATGACCGAGCCGTCTACCATGCACCTACATTAAAAGCTCAAAAGAGTTCATCTCTCTATAGTATCTCGTATTTCTCTAAAAATAAAGAATCATTAGCACTTTCATGACCAGGGCTAGATCATCACAGTTAATTTGAAACACATGAAAACTATTTAAATCAAAAGTTAAGACTCGCTCCTACAATGGTGTTAGCATTGAAGGTGGTTTGCAAAATATATTAAAGGAAAATGCTTTAAAGCCTTAAGTTCAGAGACAGTTTTGACAAACTGAGCATTTGGGGACAGTTTGATAACAAATCTCTAAAGCAGAAAGTCTAGGAATACTATAGGGGATCCTCTCAAGAATTTGACTTCTTGATCGATCGACGAACCTTTGATCGCTCGAGAATCAGCATCTTTCGAGCGATCGAAATGTCTTCGATCGCTTGACTATGTCCAGGGTTCGATCGATCGAACTAGCTTCGATCGATCGAACACAGGTTCTAAACTGATGCATGGCAGAGGCTAGAGATCACTATTTCATCATGATCTCTCAACCCTAGGACTACTCAGACATGGTCTGGAGTGTCACAGATCTATTTTTAACGTGAAAGTTCATTAAAGTTGCATTTGGTTGTGATTTACACATGAAAACTACAAAAACTATCTGTTTAACAATATCTAACATGTAAGTCTATGTTCCTAATAGATTATACTACGAGAATAACAAAGCAGAATGTAAATAAACTAATGGAACAGAACCTGGAATGCACAAACTATGATTACTTGATGAGAAACCAAACCAAAATAACAATAATCCTTGAGAAAACCTACAAAAACAAATAAACTCTCTATTTCTCTCTCTCAAACTGATAAAAACAAAGTTGGGCATCCTTATGGACGTATACATAACGAGTATTTATACTAAAACCTAGTGCTAGGGTTGCAATGCATGTTTCTGCTGCGTGCGCGTAAGTTCTGAAAAAAGGCATGTTCGATCGATCGAACATAACTCGATCGAACATAACTCGATCGATTGAACTTCTGGAATTCTCGAGCGCTTGAACAATATTCGATCGATTGAAACCTCGATCGCTTAAGGGGTCTTCGATCGCTCGAACTTCACTTTTCATCCTTAAATTGCTTTTCTTATAATCCAGCTTTCCTTTTATCCTGTTATTGATTCCTGCACCCAGCAAAATAGCAATTTGCACGAATAATAGCTTAAAACAACACAACTTATCAAAGATTAGTCATATTGTATAAAAACTGGCGTTGTAATACAAATTGCAGATATACTTAGGAGTTGTAAACAAAGTTGATGTATTTTCTTCTTTTAGCACGGTTGTATTTTACAAATACCCCCGCTTGTCAGCAACAACCATTGAACCGACCTCAATCGTCGAGGAACTTTCAACAGAGGAATTTCCCGACCTCCTCATAAAAGAATACTCAAGGATAGAAACCTCGGGGGAATTATCTAGGAAATAAGAGAGCCTGGGATGAAGCTAGGAAACCTCAGCAGAATTATTCCTGACCTTAATAATATCAACAGCATGGACCACTACCTCATGTGCTGCTTACTGCCCCACCATCGAATGATGGAGGATGTTTCAATTGTGTAAAGCTGGTGCATATCTCAAGGAATTGCATTACTTTTAAGGCCCACTGTCATAATGATAAGTTTTGCCACAACTACAATAAACCAAGTCATTTGAGCAACGATTGCCACACACCTCGTGGGAGATACTTTGGGGCCCCAGTTTAAGGAATCCAAGGACCCCCAGATCACCCACAGAAGCAGGCTTTAATCCTGATGAACAGTAACACCTGGAAGGTGCGTTTATACTCTTTCATAGTCAAGTTAAGGCTTTGTTCAATACTTGTGTTGTATGTTCATTTATTATGATTTAGATTGTGCGTCAGTTGGGTTTAGAACCCTAGATACTCGAGCCAACACTTCATGTTATGTCACCATTGGGAGTGACTGTTAACTTGGGTAAAGTGTACAAAAATTGCCCACTGACCTAGAAGATCAGAACCTTCTGGCAGATTTGGTAGTTTTATCAATGTCAGAGTTTGACATCATCACATGAATGGATTGGCTTACCAATTACAAAGCCAACTTGGATTGCCCTACCAGGACTATCGTGTTTCCTATACTGGGATGACCGATCATCAGATTTCAGTGTTAGCCGATGAGCCACATGTTCTTGACAAGTTGTATAGCTGCCATTGGAAGCACAAGTACAGAATTTATGATGGATCAGATCCCTACCATACAAGATTTCAAAGATGTATTCTAGGATATTAAGGGACTTCCACCGAAGAAAGAAATAGACTCTGTATTGGATTACATCAACTAAGATGTTGGAGTTGAAAAAGCAAGTTCAAGAACTTGAAGGTTTGGGATTTGTTCGCCCAAGTACGTCACCTTGGGGAGCACTAGTACTATTTTTGAAGAAGAATGATGGAACGCTTCAACTCTGTATCAACTATATAAGTTGAAAAAAGTTTCGATCAAAAACCGATATACCCACTTCCTCGGATAGAAGATCTATTCGATCAATTACAAGGATCAAGGATCTTTTCAAAGATTGATCTATGCTCTGGATATCACTAGTTATTAGTTCGACTGGGGGATGTGTCGAAAACTACATTCAGAACAAGGTATGGGCATTATGTGTTTCTTGTTATGCCTTTCGGATTGACGAATGCCCTAGCAGTAGTCATGGACTTTAGGAATAGAGTATTTAGAACTTATCTGGATTAATTATTATCATGTTCATCGACGACATCTTGATCTACTCCAAGGTAGATGAAGATCACAAAAAGCACTTATAGATTGCTCTACACACGCTTCGAGATAGCCAATTATATGCTAAGTTTAGTAAGTGTGAGTTTTGGCTACAGGAAGTCAGATTCTTGGGATGTAACATGGTATCTTCATGGACTTATTAAAGTTTAATGCAGTTTTAAGCTGGAATAGACCAACCAATGTGACAAAAGTTAGAAGTTTTCTTGGTTTGGTTCGATATTATCAGAGAATTATTGAAGGTTTCACCAAGATTGCAGGGCCTTTGATGAACTTGACGAGGAAGGAAGTAAAGTATGAGTGGACCGATAAGCACAAAGATACATTCTTCTAGTTAAAGGAAATACTGACTTCTGCATCGGTATTGGCAATACCCAAGAGTGGAGAAAGATTCATCATCTACAGTGATGCATCACACCAAAGACTTGGTTGTGTACTTATACAAGATAGGAATGTCATTGCATATGGATCCAGACAATTGAAGCCACATGAGAAGAATTACCCTATGCATAACCAGGAGTTAGCAGTCATTGCATATGGATCTGGAGACACTATCTCTATGGAAAGAAATCGATCTATTTTCCGATCATACGAGCTTGAAGTATTTGTGCTCTCAGAAGGAGTTGAACATGCAACAACGAAGGTGGAAGGAGTTGCTAAAGGATTATGACTTTTTATTGCAATGCCATCTAGGTAAGGCAAATGTCATAGTAGATGCTCTGAGCTGTAGACCTTAATTAGTAATCGTGGCATTATTTATTCAAGAATGGCAAGCATTGGAGGTTTTAGCCGAGTACGAACTTCCATTAGAGGAATCAATCGAAGGACAACATCTTGGAGGTCTTATGGTATAGTCAACTCTCTTCAGTTGTATCATAGAGGCTCAACAGACAACTGAGGACTTGAAACTATAGTTCACCAAGATGTCAACAAAGGAACCAAAGGTTTAAAGTGTTGGTTCAGATGCAGTCTTACAATGTAAAGGTAGACTATGTGTGCTTGACGAAGATAATCTCTAGAGAGAGATATTGGATGAAGCACACAATTCACGAATGATTGTATCCTGGAGGTATAAAAATGTACAAGGATTTGAAGAGGAATTTCTAGTGGGATGGAATGAAACGAGAAGTAGCTGAGCATGTAGCTCAGTGTCTTACTTGTAAGCAAGTAAAAGCATAACACTAAAAACCCCCTGGACTACTACAACCATTACCGATTCCCCATTGGAAATGAGAACATATAACCATGGATTTTGTGGTAGGATTGCCGAGGTCTCAGCAAAACCACGATGCTATTTGGGTAATAGTGGATCGACTTACAAAGATGGCACATTTTATTGCCTACAATATGATATACCCAGTAGAACGATTAAGCCAGATGTGTCTATAGAATGTTGTACGACTACACAGCATACTTATCTCAATCGTGTTAGATTGAGATTCACTCTTCACTGAATTTTGGAAGAGTCTCCAAACAACAATGGGAACTACACTGAACATGAGTTCAGCCTTTCATCTACAGACCGATGGGCAGACAGAATGAGTTAGTCAAGTGATGGAAGACATGCTACGTACATGCGTCATTGATTTTGAGAGTTCTTGGGAGACGCACTAGCCGTTGATAGAGTTTACCTACAATAATAGTTACCATACAAACATATGGATGGCTCCGTTTAAAGCTTTGTATAAAAGACCTTGCCGATTGCCATTATGTTGGGCTGAAGTTAGAGATACTAATCTTCCTGGGCCAGAAATAGTCAAGAAACCAACGAGAAGATTCAAGCCATATGTGAAAAGATGAAAAAATCTCAGACTCGACACAAGAGTTATGCTAACAAGTGACGCAAAGACTTAGAATTCACTGTTGAAGATCATGTACTGCTCAAGGTCTCACCTGTCTGAGGTATTGTCAGATTTGGTTAGAAGAGAGGCAAGATATCGCCGTGATTCATCAGACCATTTGAAATCCTGGAGCATATTGGAAAGGTTGCCTATTGACTTGCGTTGCTACCAAAGATGTCAGGGGTGCACAATGTTTTCCACATTAGCATGCTGAGAAAAGGTGCCCACAACCCGGCGTATAAGTTCAACTTCGAAGACATTGAAGTCAACAACGTTGCTTTCAACGAAGGACTAGTGCGTATCCTGGATCATGGAATTAAGAAGCTCAAAAACAAAGAGATTCCATTGGCAAAGATTCAGTGAAAGCATCATGATGAAGGTGAAGCTTCGTGGGAACTGGAGTCAAAGATATGGGAGAAGTTTCTATTTTTGTTTTAAACTCTACTACTTCCAATTTTGAGGACTGAATCTTTCAATAAGTGGTGGATGATGTAATACTCTATATTTTTAATATATATTAATACAATGAGGTTCTATTTAATGGCCTGTACCTAGGGGTGGATGCGAACAGAGCTGAGCTTCGAGCCGTTCAACAAGGGCTCAAAGCATGGCTTGACAAAGGCTAGGCTCGAATCGCTCATTTGAGGCCGTGAACACGATCGATTAGGGCTCGCGAGCAAACTCGTTAATAAGTTGATAACGAGCTTGTATAGTGAATTATATATATTTATTATAAAACTATACAATCTTAGAAAAAATATGATAAACCTCGTAAATAAGCTTGATAAATGACTGATTTATCATTAAACTATATAGTTTTAAAGGGCGCGCAAAAAAACTCATTAAAAAACTCGTGAGAAAGCTCTCGATCACTTGAAAGCTCAGCTTATTTGAGACCTTGAGCTAGCTCGCGAGCTTGTAAAAAAGCTCGCAAGCAAGCTCAGCTCGGCTCGTGTCCACCCCTACCTGTACCATACCTATAATTTGGTGTTTAATCGATTGAACTTATTTTGATCGATCGAAAGTGTTTGATTTCAATTGATCAAACTATTCTTAATCGATTGAAACCCTATCAAAATACATTTATGATGCGGTCCCCCTTTCAATCGATTGAAATGTTCTCAATTGATCGAAACTGGATGAACTGTTCTCAATCGATGGTGGTCGTCTCGATCGATCGAACGTGTTTGTAAATCTTATCCCAGTTCTACGCTGGACTGCCACCTGGTGCCCCTTTTCCCTGAATATGCAAGCATTTGTATGTGTGTTAAAGTTGCTGAAACAGAGAAAGAGATTATAGAGAGAGAGAGAGGGTGCTTGTGTTTATATATATACACATCCATATAAATATATATATACACACATACATACCCTATGTAAATATTCTGTGAGAGAGAGAGAGATTGAGAGAGAGAAAAAGAGAGAGTAGAAGACAAAGGATAAGAAGAAGAGAAAGAGAGGCAGAAAGAAAAGAGAGATTGACAGAGGAGAAGAAGATGAGAGAGAGGGCGCCATTAAAGCTTAGAGCTTAAAGCTTTGCTAAACACGCCCTTATGTTTGTTCGGTGAGTTCTAAACTCACTTGGTATCTAGGGTTATTGTTTTTATGAGTTTTGGACATAACTAAATGGAACCAAACATACCCCAGAGGTTCTAGACATCACTGCCTGGAGAAGAAGACTTTCCATCGATCGAACTTGATTTAATAGATTGAAATAATTCTACTTCAATTGCTTGAAATTGATTCAATCGATCGAACACACCTTCACTTTGATCAATTGAAACTTGCTTTTCCTAATTGATTGAAATGGTTTCAATCAATTGAACTTAACAGAATATGGTTATTTTCTTTTGTTTATAATGCATGTTGTTTAGTTGTTTATACGTCAATGCGTGCTTCCTAAGTGCAATACAGTTGAATCCAAGGCTAGTGAACATGGTAATGAGATAACGTTGTAAGGAGTGCATTCAGGTTTGGGATAGTAACTAGGGGTTGACCCTAATCGGGTTTGATAATACGTTCATTTTAATCAGAGTAGCCAGGCCATATGGGAAAGTCTTGTACCAGTGATAGTGTCATGGTAGGTAGGCTTGATAAGTTTTTGAAGAATTTTGGGGATATCCATTAGTCGATCATATATGTTGGAATGCGGAGACAGCCAAAGGTGTCTATGACTTGCGATGGATCATGATCATTGGTAGAAGTCGCTAAGTCATGGCAATAGAACTTATGTGTCTTTGCTCAAAACGTTAAATCCCTGACTTATGGTGGACTGTGCATATGTTCTTAAAAGCAGGGGATGGACTGATGTAATAATTATCGACGCGGTAGACAGACAAAGGTGTCAATGACTTGCGGTGAACTGAGAGCATGTATTCTCAAATGCAATATACAAATGTAGGTGTCTATGACTTGAGGTGGACTGGGAACATGCATTCTCAACACGGTAGATAGAACAATGGTATATCCAGGAGTACTACAATTTGGTCTGTTTATCCATGAGTCAGATGTATGGGTTCTTGTATGAAAGACGTGAGTAACCAATTAATGAGTTTGGGATAAAGAGAAAGATATTATTAGTAGAACTATATTTTATGTCCTGCATAACTGGTAATCAATATACCTATGATACTGTGTTAGTTTTGATTCACTCAGCTTTCATTAAGCTGATGGCATTTATGCCTGGACATCCTCTATCTAGACTACCCTATTCCTAACCCCGTAGGTGATGATCATTATCATGATGGTTACTGTGAGTGGGCTGCTGTAGGTGCCTTTATGGCTGCAGTAAGTGTTGGCAGGCTACACACTATGGGATGTTCATCCCACATCGCCTGGGTGTGGAAAAGTAATGTGCTATATATGTGTGGTTTCAAGTCTCCCTAGTAAGAGGCCTTTTGGGTAGTGGCTCAAGAACAAATCCGTGTGGGTTTAGGCCCAAAGCGGACAATATCTTACTGAGTGAGACTTGGGTCGTGATAGAATGGTATCAGAGCTAGACCCAGCCGAAAGTGTGCCAATGCGGACATTGGGCCCTAAGGGGGGTGGAATGTAACAACCCTGGTGCTGTGGGCGGGCTACTGTAGGTGCCTTTGTGGCTGTAGTAAGTGTTGTCAGGCTAAACACTATGGGAGGTTCATCCCACATCACCTGGGTATGGAAAAGTAATGTGCTATATATGTGTGGTTTCAAGTCTCCCTAGTAAGAGGCCTTTTGGGTAGTGGCCCAAGAACAAATCCGTGCGGGTTTAGGCCCAAAGCGGACAATATCTTACTGAGCGAGACTTGGGTCATGACAGCTACTATGTGGAGGAAGGTTATGTTGAGGATGGACCTGGAGAATAAGGCAAGGATGGGCAAGACTACTACGCTGACAATTACGTCTACGCCAGCTTAAGATGAAGATAGACATTTAGTTTTATATTTCTATTGATCTTTTGTATACTTGGTACTTGGGCATATGTTGCTTCTAGACCATGTACATTCCTAGTGTAGACTTTGATGTTGTCATAGCTAGACTTTTGTAATATATATATATATATATATTTCTGTTGGTTTTATTACTACTCTTGTTACTATCTATTAGCTAATACTGTGTCGTGTGAACAATTGAGTGACTTCACCCGTCATTCCCTATGGACCCAAATTATTTTTTAAATTTTTCTCTATTTTTGTTATTCCGGGGCGTGACAACCTTATTTGATATGCACCTTACCCAAGCCTCGGGACTAGATGGGATGACTTCTCTTTTCTTTGAATCTTATTGGGACTAAGTAGGTCACAAACATTATACAGCAGTATGTGTTGCACAGTGGCAATATGCTATATAGCATTAATCCCATGCTTATCTTGCTTGTCCCTAGGGTGAAGGTGCCAAAAGATATGACCCAATTTTGACTTATCTGTGTATGCAATGTGGTATATAAAATCACAGCGAAAACTTTGGCTAATAGATTGAAGACTGTTATGCCCAAAATTATTAGTGAGTTCAAGGGGCTTTTATGGAAGGGAGAATCATTTCTGATAATATTTTCACCGCACATGAACTTAGCACTTCTTGAAGAATAAGATGTGTTGGATTTTATTTACGAAAATTTGATTTGCAGCAAAAAAAAATACGTGAAAAACTTTTCGGTATTACAAGAACTACTTACTGAATCTAGCGATTTGTAATCAAGAGTACATACCTTTTGAATCCGAGAAACAAACATGAACTCTTACAGAGAAATCCCAAAGCTTCCTCTAGATGATCTTCACTCTTATGTCTCCCTTAAACACTCTTTGGAAGGCTATGGTTTGTGGGAACCCTTCAAGAGCAAGCCTGGGTAGTCTAGAAGACTTAGAAATAGATCTAGAACCTTTGGGTGTGCAAAAAATGAAGTTCTTAACGTTCTGCCCGTGGGTCCTCTATTTATAAGTTTTATAACCAACCTACTAGCAATTGATTGCCAAAACTAGCAATCGATTGCTAAAACAAGCAATCAAATGCTCCACCAATTGATTGCCAAAACTAGCATTCAATTGGTCAACCTCTTTATGCCATTGTAGTATTCTATTGGAGCTAAGAATGGGACCTCCTACGCTATTAATTATTGGCTTAGATCAGTTACTAACTCCTCTGTGATTAAACTCTTTAATCAGTGAATTAACTAAGTGATCAGTTAACCTTTACACTACTAAATAACGATGACTGCACTCCAACACAAAATAACATATCCAAAGCGAAAACTAGACTTGTAATGACACACTATTGTCCCTCTACCTTCAGCATTCGTAATCATATTTATGTAGTTGGATAAAAAGTACTGACAATTTGAATTGTGGATATGTCTTATATTCCTTGAGTCTCATTTACCTCTCATGATTACCAAACATATTGATAACTACTTATCAACAAGATTGTAGTTCTCAGAAACCAACTTGTGACATTCTCAAGAGAATGCTTACTCTTTATCATAGTGTAGATTCTATCTTTGCAATATATGTCCACAACGCTATGAGTCATGATTACCCAAGCTACCCAGGTGTTGATCTTGAAGACCTCACTGATTGGTAAGTCAGAGCAAACATACACATGGATTGTGTTCATTATTCTCTCAAGATTGAGAGCACGTATTGTATACAAGTAATGGGTTCCTATTATCTATTGACAGCGATTAAGTATTAATAGGAAAGCTCATGGTTTGTCAATGCATTACATGCATTAGCATATTAACTAAGAGTCATACACTAGTGAATAAGATACATCACTCCATCCTATGATAGTTAATCATGCTATAGTGTAAACCTGATGAGGTACGCAATCTCATCATCCACTGTTGAAACCCCTAGAAGCCCTATTTTACTATGTGCTGTAATAAATGAATTGTATTTCTATAGTGAATTCATGGATTTCTTTTCACTTCTGAGCTTGGTTTAAGGTTTCATATCTTTTTGGAAAACAGACCTATGATCGATCAAGCCATGATCGATCACACCATGATCTATCAAGCTTGCCATTTTTTTTCAAATGGCTGAAATGATCTACACTTTATCATTACCACCACACCGCCCATGTGCTATAGTTAAACCCTCGTGCACATGTCTCACACCCTTCCATGACTTTACAAGGCCGCTATGGAGTTGTCAACTTCATCATCATCATATACCATCACCTTAAACTTCACCTCCTTCATCATACACCATCATTGCACTCCACCACCTCTTCTGAAAGTATAAACACACAGATTATACATATATGTATACACATATATATATATATATAGAGAGAGAGAGAGAGAGAAAGAAAAAGAAGGTGGACTCACTCTCATTTTCTATATTAACCCACACTTATAACCCCCATTACCCCCTTGCTGCACATTTGAAAGCTAGATAGAGATTTCCAAAGAGAGATAGAGAAGGTCCAGAGAGGAGGAGTGTCACACCCCGGAATAGCAAAAATATAGAAAATAAATTCCTTTTTGGGTCCATAGGCAGTGACTAGTAAAGTCAAATGATTGTCCATACCACACAGTTATAAGCAATATATAAAAGGAAAAATAATAATAAACAATTCTAACTTTAGGGATAAAACATAACTTATAGTCAAAACAAAGTTACTAAGCTATTACATATCAGAGTCTTGAATCAAATAAAACATAATGTGTTAATACAACATGTGCCTGATTACAAAAAGTACTAAATACATGAAAATAAATAAACTACTATCAAGCCTAGTCTTGAATTGACGTAGACATAGTCATTGGCATAGTAATCTTCGTTCTCCAGGTCTCCCTGAAGGTAGTTCTCCGTAGTAGAATCATCCCCAACATAGTAGTCTTCACCTGTATCTCCTTCACTTGTATAGTCATAGACAAGATGTGCTGGAATGTTGGAATGTCCAGCGGCATAAAACGTCGTTAGCTAATGAAATATAAGTGAGTTAGATACTAACAGAGTATCAAACCATTGATGTTATTGTAAGTTACGAATTATATAGATTAATACTAACAGTATATTCTCTTATACCCTCTTATTATTAGCCCAATATCTAACATCTTATGACTCTGAGACTGACAACATTCTCTTCATTGATGAACAGACTCAATAGTTCAACTCTATAGATACACCATAATTCCGTCCACTGCTTTTAAGAACATATGAACAGTTCACCACATGTCATGGACACCACGTCAGTCCGTCCCCAGATTTTAAGAATATATGAATAGCTCATCGCATTACAGGGACATAATGTTTGAACAAGATATATCAATTTATGCTACAAGTTATGCATCTACTACCAATGACCCCAATTCACAGCCTTTAAGAAAATATGAATAGCTCACTGGCATTTAAGAATATATCATGGATCACCTGGCCTATCTTAGGGCTACTTGGTCTAGCTCACTGCCTTTTAAGAACATATGCATAGCTCACCGACTTTTAATAACATATCATGACCAAAGCCCACCCACGCAAGATTCCTAAATCTTAGCAAACCTACTTAAGTTCCACTCTAATATTGATACAAGACATTCCCAGGTGGCCTGACTATATGAATGAAAGGAACGATAACCAAAGTTAATTCACAACTACTACATTATCTAAAGTTATGAAACATTATTTGTTATCCTTAACTTTACTATGATTTGGCATCTAATCATCTCTAATCACAATAGTATTACATGCAGGGGATATGTAATAGTATATAAACAACTAAGTACTTATAATATAACTAAATATGAATCAACAACATTCTACAACTTCCAATCGATTATGACAGAGGTCCAAGAGATTGGGACAAAGGAAGTAACAATCGACTAGGAAAAAGTCTAATCGATTGGATCACAATTAATACTAATCGATTGCAAACTTTGGTAATCGATTGGGTCAGCATCTATAGCAATTGATTGGGACTATGTCTTCTTCATAGAGATAGCAGTCCAAAAACAGGATTGTAGACACCCTATTTTGGTTCGTTCATTCCACAGAAGGGACCCTGCCTCAAGAACAACTCGGTGATTAGAATTAGGAATTATCGTTTATGTAGCAGAGCTCCATGAAGCACTATGGTCTTCAAGGTACATTAGAGTAACCTTTAGGGAAACTTAAGTACGTTAGAAACACAATTTAGAGACAAAAACCCAATTTAGGATAACCTTATCGCCTTTTACCTAGCAAAATTTGAACCTTGGGGTGGGATCCTGAGAACTCCCTTTACAAAATAATCCTATAATAGTCTAAATTAGTGACCCAAGACCTTACATTGGCAAAAAACCACTTAAGGAAATTTTTACCCTTATTACACCTCACAAGTTTGCTCCTTCTTGGAGTTAGACTCACTCTTTTGATTATAACTCAAAATGAATTAGACCAAAAACATCTTAAACTAGACTCCCATACCTTTCCAATAGTATATTACAAGGCCAAAAAGGATAATCGAGGTGAGAGAACAAAGTCCGAAAAGTCTGGAGAAAAAACACAACTTACGGGCTAAAGCCATGGTGGCTTTCAGCTAAGTCTGCACAGCACTCTCGGACTACTACCCAAGCTCTCTGAGTGCCACTATGGCACTCAGATGTTCTAGATGCATTATGGACCCTTGATTTGACCCCAATCTGCATGAAAACGCCCAAAAATGTGAAAATTTATGTTTCTTTCATCCCATATCGCTTAGCTATGAAAATTGTCACCTAAATCTCATACTATAAAAGGGGTCCTCCCCTCCCCATCCAACACACCCAAAAATCCTAAGGACTAGAGAGCCCAAGGAACCCATTGGAGGATTCCTAAGCACTCCTAGAAAGCCCTTAGGAAAAGTATAAGTTTCTTAGAGTTAAGATTGAGTCTTGGAGTCCATGGTGCCAACGAAGCTCTGCTGGAGGAGTATTCTGAGCGGAGTTCTTGGGGTAAGTTCTTCTTCCTTCATATTTTTCTTCTTTTATTTTCTGTTTGATCTTTAAATTTTTAGGATTGTTTTATTTCCTTGTTTGTAGTCTCCCTATTAAAATAGAGGTATCCCCGGCGAAGCTATCCCTCTATGTTGAGGTAGCCAGAGCTCATGGGGTTGGTATCCAATCCATGGATATCCAATCCCCGGTGATAATGAAATTTAATTTAATTTAGATCTACGAGTCTAGATTTAGGGCTTTCACATAGGAAGAATGTTGTAATTCATATTAGTTGGGATAGTAGGCTATCCACGTTTTATTCTTATTCATGTTTTATCCACGCATAGTAGTTTAATCCATGAACTAGATTATGCATAGTAGTTAATTTGATTCAAATAGCTTAATTCATAAATTAATTCATATCCATGCTTATTCTCATGCATGCACATGCACACTACCCTCACATAGAATAGAGGTTATCCATACTAGGGATAACACTTAATTAGACTTACACATGCACACTACTACATATAGTAGTCATGTTTGTACATACGTGCTATCCATGCCTAGAATAGTAGGACATTCTTAGATTATCCTCTATATATCATGCTGATATTGTCCTAACCTTGGTTAATTAAGATAATTGGGAGTGCTATGATATACCAGGTAAGTTCTCTAGCATCCCTCTTATTTATTGTTTTCTTAGGATCACGTAGGAGCATGCTTAGGTGGATAAAACATAGATTTTAAATTCCATACATGATTACTTGTGCATAGATATCATGTTTTTCTAGGGTTTTGAGTGTGGCTTTCACGTTTAATTAATTTTATTTCCTTTTGCATGCATAAGGGAGCATAGTAATACATTCAGTCCCCGAATTACAGTTTTAGCACGTGCATTACATGTAAGAGCTTAGTTTCTTATACGATTTTCTTTTATTAGTTGTTCATAACTTCAATTAGGATTGCATTAGAAATAAATGAAATAGTCCACATAATGTCTAGTCAATCACCTTGAAAGATGAGTAGAGGCCCATCTCATGATGGGGCGAGAGAGGGTATTTTAGCACGAGCTAGCTCCTTCCTCTCTCATACCTTAACCCCCCGAACTGAATTCTTTGGTGACGACGGGGTGGTGCTCTCTATCCATTGGACTTGATAGATTTAGTTTTCTTGGTTTCCTTTATCAAACCAAGTGGTGACTCTATTAGTGAGGATCTCTCCGAATTAGTCTTGTGGGATAAAACATGGATCACTCACTCGTGTAGCCTTGAATATGGATCATGGGCATTGATTATTGTCTCGGGTTGGATAAAAAGCCCTATAGAATCAAAAAAATGAGCAATCCAAATCGGTCAAATCAGATAAAGGCTAAGAAGGGTGGTGAACCTTACTCATGGTTGTTGACATGAGATTTGAAATGGGATCAATCAAGCGGGCTTTATCCTGCTAGGCCTCAAGCTTGGTTCGGGTACCCACAATTGGCGACTCTGTTGGGGACTGAACTAAGAGGGATAGACTCCAAAACTTCAAAGGTTCTTTGACTCTATATTATGAGGATCGCACATGCATTAGCTTTAGGAACCTTCGGAGGACCAAAGCTGGGGTCTTGCAAATGTCATATCCCCCCTCCCCATAGAGGACTTCCCTGCCCTTTCACGTACTTAACAGTATAAAAAGTTATCCACGTACTACACCAAACCCTATAATGGGTATTATATAGGACACTCACTGGGGGACCCTTATTGACTTTGTCCACCTTGATACATATAGTAACCATAGAGCCAATCCTTTAGGGCTTGACCTGTTATGATAATGTGCGCACACATGATTTACTTGCCCTTTGGGATTATGTGACACAATAAAGAAGCCTATACGACCTGTGGTACATAACCCTGTCGAAGACTCAAGGCATTCAATCCATGTAAAATGCTCGTCACATGACATGAGGGTGGTTTACTTATGTGTTATACTGGGAATATGTGCCACGAGTCCGTAGGACTACGAATCATAACATTATTTGTGTCCTATTCGTTAGAAGTAGCCCTAATAAGATCTAGGCAATCATAAACCCTATCACATATGAAATTCTAGACATGGAATGGCTAGCATGACATTGATTATGGTGGTCAACAGGATGAAAAGGAATACTCGATGATGCGATTAAGACTTATATGGCTAAGTGTTTACCTAATCTGGTCTCTTTATAGCATATATATCATACATAGCATTGAGAGAACCCAAAAAGGTAACGAAAGGATAAAAATGGTTTCCTAATTTGGGTATATATGGGTATATAGACTGTCTAGAGATAGCTCCAAAGAAGGCCACAAACGCACCTTCTTGGGTCCGTCCCCCTGGTTCAAGAAGATTAGTCCGAGCTACTAATATTGGGACACCTATGGCCGAAGAAAATGAGATAATGGAACAGTTAGAGGATACCTTGGCTCGTCAGGGGCAATAGTTGCAGCTTATCATTAACCATTTGGGGTAGACTATCTGCTATCGTGAACCCGCAGGGCCTACCTACTATTGATCAACTACCACCCTCGCCTATTGCACCTAAGAACGCCATTGCTCCAAATCCTATTAAGGAGGAGAAATGGTTCGATGACGGTGTATGCAGAGATTCCAGAAAGATAATGAATTATAAGTTGGACCGTCTAGAAAACGTGGTTAAAAAATTCCATGGTGTTGATGACTATCTATTAGACCTTGAAGATTTCTTCTAGGCTGTAAAGGTCAAATACCCTGAGAAGATTAAGATTCCTAGCTTAGAGAAGTTTGATGGGACCAGGAATCCTAAGAGCCATCTAATGATGTATGTCACTGCCTTGAGACCTATGGGGTTAGGGAATGAGCATTTGGCATAGTTGTTCTCCTGTTATCTGTCCGAAGGAGCCTTACATTGGTTCCTAGCCCTTGACCCTCCAAGACCTGTGTTTGGGAGGATATTGTTATAGAGTTCATAAAGCAATATGCTTATAACACTGAGCTAGATGTTACTATTTGGGAGGATATTGTTATAGAGTTCATAAAGCAATATGCCTATAACACTGGGAATCTTTCGCCACATTCCTGACTTGTTGGAGGAAAAAGGCTGTCAAAATGGCAAATAGGCCAACTGAGAAAGAGCAAGTCCATATGATCATAAAGACCTTGCAACCCACCTACAATGTAAACATGTGTTTCATGCCTATTACTACCTTTGAGCAGCTATTTGCTGTGGGAACCAAAATAGAGGATGCCCTAAGAGATAGGAAGATTAAGAAAGAGGAGAACAATCCGAGGAGAAGAAATACGAGAGGCAGCTACTCAACCGCACCTGATGTCAATGTCCTACATGATAACCCTGACCAAAACACCAACTGATCCTACCCAAGAAACAACTACCACTCTGAACCAAGGAAATTCACCAACCTTAGCCTGCCACTGCCCTCCGTATTAACCTGCCTCACTCAAAAAGGCTACCTTAAGCCCTTAGATCTGAGACCTTTACCTGATCCTCTTCTGCCTAACCACGAACCTTCCAAATATTATGCCTTCCACCAAGTACATGGCCATGATACCTACTGCTGCATTCAACTTTTCCATCAGATCCAAGACCTCCTCGATAATGGGGTCATTACGCCTCCACCTCCACTAAATATCACCCACAACCCATTGCCAAACCACCATGCTGTTCTCCTACCACAAAATATCAACCTCATTAGCCTCACCCCGCCCTCTTATAACCTGACCATATATATTACCTCCATGCCCGAACCCAACCCCATGGTTTTTCTCCTGGAGGAATTTGAGATTTTCTTTTTAAGTGACGATGAGGAGTACTGGGTGGATGAAGACCCTGAAGTTGAGGATCTCTTCTACTTAGAAGAGTAGACCTTGGCTTAGGAAAAGTAAAATAGTGGGATGGGTAGCCTTTTGATGATTCTATATGGGATGGTATTGAGATAAACGAAGGAGTTCTAGAATGCATATGGAGGGATGAAGATGTCCAACATTTAACTATGGTAGGCAGGCACTTTAAACCACAACAACTAGAGGAAGATCATCCGGGAAGAGAAATAGACAATGGGAAGGGAAAGGAAAGGTAGTAAGTGTACCACAAGAGGACGATGAAGTACTTAAGCATCTTAAGCAGACTCGGACTAATATATCCATTTAGAGCCTCCTTATTGCTTCCACAAACCACAGGCAAGAAATCTTTAAAGCTTTAAACCATCGTGAAATGCCTATTGATAATACTCCCGAATAGTTGGTAGCCTTGATTAAGCCCATGGTGGAGACCTCGATCATATCCTTCATCGACCAGGACCTTCCTCCCGAGGGACCTTGTCACAATAGGCCACTCCACATTACTATCCATACTTTAGGAGTATGGGTTTTGGTACTTTTGGTGGATAATGGTTCTGCGCTCAATGTCTGTCCTTTGTAAACCCTATAAGCTTTGGGAATTCTGATGAGCAAGCTGTGAGTCTCAGACCAATCTATCCGTGCTTATGATAATACTGAAAGAAATGTAGTGTATTGAACTTACAAATTATTGTTGGGCTTACAAATAGGAATGTGGAGTTCCAAGTAATCAACATAGGGCATCCTTTAATCTATTGCTAAGAAGACCATGGTTGCATGATATGTAGGCTATGCCCTCAACCCTCCACCAAAAGATCAAGATGGTTGTGGAGAATCAGATAGTAGTTCTATTTGGGGATTTTGGGGTCCGTATTGCCCAAGATGGAGTTGCGTTAGGATACAGTTACCTAAGCAAGATCTTACTCTTGGTGGGATCAAGCTCGATAAAATTAATGCTTTGGGAATGGAAGAGCCATTAGGGAAAGTAGCACCGTACTTGGATGATTATGTAAATCCCATGATAGCTCCTATTATGAACAAGATGAAGGTCTTCTCGGGCATGGGCTTAGGCCATAGGCAGCAAGGTATAGTCGGATTTCTAAACTTCATTGGGTAGAAGAAAAAGAATGGTTTGGGGTATATACCGACAAAGGGAAAAGCTAGCAAGTCCAAGAGCTCTGGACCGCTTAAGAACTCGCAATGGCTCTTTTATCAAGGAAGGGGAGGACTTCTACTAGTGTGGCTTCCCGGAGCCTTGGTATGATTTTGAAAAAAAGAATAGAATTCTCAATTTCGAGATCTTCTTTGATTATGAGCTATTGGGAGAGGAGCAGTGGTACAAGGTTATAGAAGAGGGATAAGTTAAAAAGACCATTCAAGCAGACTGGGCTGAGAATATAGACCAAGGATCTATGAAGTTGATGCTAGGGGATGGACCTAGGGATGAGGAAGACATGAACCAAGAGGTGATGGCACTACAAGGGGGTAAGATGGACGTCTCTAAATTCATCATGGAAGCTAAGGGAGAACTCAAGAATTGGAAGTATGAGGAAGCATCACTCCCAAAAGGGCTTTTCTAAGTTTTTCGAGTCTGTAATCGGATCCACACCTGTTAGTGGATCAGAGGTTGTTTTTCATTCAATTTTTGAGTTGGTCACTACGGGTAAGAAGTCTGATGAGTCTGCTATCAAGTCTGCTATCAAGTCTATTAAAAATTTCCTAGCGATTAATAAAAT
Organism: Hydrangea macrophylla; assembly: GCA_033977485.1. Lineage (NCBI taxonomy): Eukaryota > Viridiplantae > Streptophyta > Magnoliopsida > Cornales > Hydrangeaceae > Hydrangea > Hydrangea macrophylla. Next base: position 55,226,881 of record CM066982.1, read on the forward strand.
GAACTCCGATTTCGCTCACTTCGACGTGTCTAATTCTGAATGCATAGATCCTAAAGAAAATGATGAAATCCCTACTCATTTAAAATGGATAATTAAAAAAGATGAAAATGAATCAGTTCAAAAAGTAGTGGAAGATTCTTTGTCAATAAATCTAGGAACTAAGAAGGATCCTCAAGAGGTCCAAATTGGTTCAACACTTAATCAATGTGAAATTCAAGAATTGACCATTTACTTAAAGAATTTAAAGACATTTTTGCATGGTACTATGAGGAAATGCCTAGAATCGACCCTGAAATTGTCCAACACAATAGTAGGTAATAAATGGGGATGACACTAAGGAATTCTCGTTCCCCGATGAGGATCTTATGGCTATCAGTCAAGATATGTGGAAGGTGTATTTCGATGGAGCCACTAATTAGAAAGGATTCGGAGTTAGGATAGTGCTAGTATCTCCGAATGGTGCCCACGTGCCATTGGCGGTTAAGCTAAACTTTACTATCACCAATAATGTTAGTGAATATGAGGCTTGTACGATTAGACTGGGAATGGCCTTAGGACTAGGGCAAAGAAAGTAGAAGTATTTGGGGATTCCAATTTGATAATTTTATAAGCACGAGGAGATTGGAAGGTAAAGGAGGAGAAGCTGAAGCCTTATCATGAATGCCTAGAGAGTCTACAGGCAAAGTTCGAGGAAATCACTTTCTTTTACCTACCCCGAGATGAGAACAAATTCGCGGGTGTGTTAGCCACCCTTACCTCGATGATTAAGATACCTGTCGGAATATCCATGAGACCCCTGATCATAGAGAGTAAAGAAAACCCCTCCTGCTATTGTGTTGTTGCCAACCTAGAGGATGAAGAGGAATTACCTTGGTATATTCATATTTGGAAGTTCATAAGTGAGCAAGGATACCCTGAAGGAGCCATAAAGAAAGATAAGAGAGAAATGAGGTTATTGGCTCAATTTGTTTTATATGGAGGAGAATTGTACCGAAGGTCACATATAGGAAAGAATCTGTTGTGCTTAGATAGCCGTAAAGCTGAAAAGATGATGGAGGAAATTCATGCCGGGGTATGTGGCCCTCATATAAATGGACATATGCTAGCAAAGAAGATAGTAAGGCAAGGATACTACTGGTCCACCATAGAGCATGACTACTATAAGTATGTAAGGAAATGTCACTGTTGTCAGATCCATGCGAATCTTATACTCACTATACCGTCAGAACTTTGTAGCCTCACTACGCCTTGGCCATTTCTGTATGGGCAATAGCAGAATTCCTAGCTGACCAGGTAATAGATGGGGATGATGCTAAGGAATTCTCGTTCCCCGATGAGGATCTTATGGCTATCAGTCAAGATATGTGGAAGGTGTATTTCGATGGAGCCGCTAATTAGAAGGGATTCAGAGTTGGGATAGTGCTAGTATCTCTGAATGGTGCCCACGTGCCATTGGCGGTTAAGCTAAACTTTACTATCACCAATAATGTTAGTGAATATGAGGCCTGCACGATTGGACTGGAAATGGACTTAGGACTAGGAGAAAAGAAAGTAGAAGTATTTGGGGATTCCAATTTGATAATTTCATAAGCACAAGGAGATTGGAAGGTAAAGGAGGAGAAGCTGAAGCCTTATCATGAATACCTAGAGAGTCTGCCGACAAAGTTCGAGGAAATAACTTTCTTTTACCTACCCCGAGACAAGAACCAATTCACAAGTGTGTTAGCCACCCTTACCTCGATGATTAAGATACCAGTCGGAATAACCATGAGACCCCTGATCATAGAGCGAAAAGAAAACCCATCCTACTATTGTGTTGTTGCCAACCTAGAGGATGAAGAGGAATTACCTTAGTATATTGATATTTGGAAGTTCATAAGTGAGCAAGGATACTGATCGGGAGAGAACAAATCCTAATTATACGCCTTAATTCACATTTATTAGTCGTTTTTATCCTGTTTTGTATAATTTTACTTTGTTTTCAACTTTCTGTCAGGTTTTAGGAGAAAGCAATGATTTCCGATTAAATGGGGTCAAAAAGCAGGAAGAAAGAAGCAGAAAAAGCCAGTTCGCGCGAGCAGCCCGCTCGCGTGAGAATCCAGCAAATCGCGTGAGCGACCCGCGCAGGCGACCTCCCAATTTACGCGCTCGCGCGGCCCGCTCGCTCAATCCATACAAAAAATATAAAATGCGTATTTTGAAGTGCTGAAGACTCCTATGTGGACGAAATCGTTTAATTACGTCCAGAATGTAAATTTTAGCAGTTTTAGTGAGATTAGGTTTAGGAAAAACTCTCTTAATCTCTCTATAACTACATATAGCTCATTCTAAATCAAAAGAAGGGGACACATTCATTCATTGAAGACTTTTGAAGGCAAGAGGAAGGAGAAGAGCAAGCTTGAAGGTCTCTAATGGCTATCATCAAATCAATCTTCGTGCTTTCATCCACCATGTGCAACTAAACTCCTAATCTAGGGTTTCAATGAAACCCTAGCTATGTAAAGAGGGAATTCTATGCTTTCTTATTTTAAGATTTTATGTATTGGATAGTGATTGTATGTTGGTGGATTATTTATTTATAATCAGTTTTTAATGGTAATAATCAAGAGTATTTTGGATCTATTCTTGTCTTAGAATTTTCCTTATGCGTATTGAACTCAATAGTCCTTGATTTCTGTGATTGGTAGGGGTATTTACATACAATAGTGCTTATGTGATTGTGATGTTTACATCTTTTATAATCTATGCTTAGGAAAGATGAGTTATGCTGCACCTAGTCATAGGTAGATAATTCATGTGAACCATAGATGGATTATGCTTAGGTTAAACTAACGATATCTTCTTGCTGATTCTATTGGGCTTGTAGCTATAGTAGATCGTGACTATTCAAACATAGAACTTAGAATAGAAAGTCTAGACCCCCGATGCATAGTTAGTGGTGGATTTGTAATCCTAGATCTCATCTATTCATATTTAAACTAATTTTCAATTTAGCATATTAGATTACTTAGATTGAATCTTAGAAGTTATTTTCATAATTCCGTAGTTTAATTCCGTAGTAATAATCAAATCATCAATCAATCAAACTTTCAATTTTCTCATAACTAAATAGAGTCGATTTTAGAAATTAAAGGATTAAAAATTAACAATCTCTGTGGGTTCCACCTTTACTTCCACACTGCAAATCTTTAGAAAAGTAAAGTATACTTTGATATCTTGATTTTGACGACATCAATTTTTGGCGCCGTTGCCGGGGGTTGAAATAATTTTTGCCGTTAATTTTTAGAATCGTAATTTTCTTAATTAGTAAATATTAGTTTCTATTTTATTTTCTTTGTTTCTAGTTTTATTCTCGAGTCGCTAAAATTATCCTTGTTTTTGCAGATTTCCAAATCATCAATTCTAGCAAGTTCGAGTGGAGCAGCCGTGCATGTCAACGGAGCTTACGCGGACCTGAAAGATAAATAAAATTGCAATCCATTAAAAACTACCAAGTAAATCCGTTGTTTAAATTTCGCATCGAACCACTGTAAGTCTGGGCGCTGAGACGCAATACTTGCATTACGGTAGGTATGGAGTGAGCATTGCATTAGCTAGGAAACCTGGGGCGCTGGGCTTGATGCGGTCACTGCATAAGGATAATTTCATGCATCATATTAGTCTTGTGTGCTTGCATGCTTGGTTATTAGCATAGTTTATTTTGTTTTAATTGAGTCAGTCTTTAGTTTATGTTTGGTACTCATTCAAGTAAACCTAAATTAAATCCGCTTAATCTCGAACTTGAACGCACCCTTAGAGTCCTTAGGTCGTCAACACAAGCTTCTAGAGCTCGGTTGATGCTAGACGACGATTCCACACCGGAACCGTCATCTTTATTCGAGTCAAAAATCCGAAGTACTCTTAACCTCTTAAGAAAAACTAGAACGATAAAAATCGAACCTGTTCCAATGGCTGATTTTGGACATAACAGGAATAATGGAAATAATCGGAATGCTGGGGATAATCTTAACATACCCCCACCACCACCGTTAAAGGATTACTTTACTCCTACCGCCTACACACCACCGTCGTGTATTGTATTACCAAAAGTGACTGCAGCTCACTTTGAAATCAAATCATCGACTATTGCACTCCTTCCGTCATTTCACGGTCGTGTTAAGGAAGACCCTTACAATCATCTAGGCGAATTCCAGGGTATCTATGCTACTTTAAAAATTTAGAACTTAACAGATGATGAGTTAAAAATGCGTCTTTTCCCGTTTTCACTTAAAGACAAAACGAAGTATTGGCTTCAATCTTTGGAGCCTAACTCAATAAGAACATGGGATGAATTCCAGACTGCTTTCCTACAGAAATTTTTTCCCATCACCAGAACAAATCAGATTAGAAAATCTATAACTGATTTCATAATGTAAGATGGCGAAACCCTTTATGATACGTGGGAACAGTTTAAAGAACTCTTACGTTCTTGCCCTCATCATCAGACACCCAAATGGCAACTTGTGCAAGTCTTCTACGAGTGATTAATTCCTGCCGTTCGTAACACCGTCGATGCTATTTATGCAGGGACGTTCCTCCACAAGAGTGCCGATGAGGCCTGGAAGATATTCGAAACACTAAGCGAAAACTCTATGCACCAGGCTGTATCTGTACGACCCGAGGGACACCTCCCGCCACAACTAAAGAGATATGCTAAAGTTGAGTCTAACCATTCATATGAAATCCAAGAACTAAATAGGAAAATGGACCAACTCATGATGATGGGCCACATACAAGGCCCACCCCCTCCTGTTGAAGTATGCCAGTTATGCTCAGATTTGTCTCATTCGACGTTAGCATGTCCGTCCGCGTCATAGTTTTCGGAATTTGTGGAACAACATATAAATGATGTTCAACAGTTCCAAAGACCCAATTAAAACCCCGCAAGTTATAAACCGGACTCGACATGGGGACCTCACCCAAACCTTTCATGGAAATCTAATAGTGAAGGTCTGTATTCAAAAAAAGTGACAACGAATTTCCCCAATGCACCCAGGCCTCAGCAAAATCAATATCAACAACCTCCCTTCCGTGCTAATCCTCCTAGGGATAAAGCTTTTGAAGAAAGTGTGTTGGCATCGTTGAAAAACCTGGAGGCCCAATCGCAATCACAGTCACAACTTGTTAACTCTCACACGCAATCGATAGCTAAATTAGAATCCTAAATGGGACAACTGGCTAATACCTTAAATCGTCGTAATGAGGGAAAGTTACCAAGTCAACTGGTTCAAAACCCTAAAGGACAATATGAGGTAAGTTCGGCGAGTGATCAAGTTAACGCGGTATTGACTAGAGCGACTGAACGTCCGGAGGAGATTATACCTCCAAAAAGATAAGGGTAAGGGAATAAGTAAGGAACTAAATAGAGATAATGGTAAAGTTACGAAGGGCCCTATTCCTTTGGTACCTAATACATCTAAGGCGACAAATCCATCAAATTATGTACCTAGAATGCCATTCCCTCCAAGCATGGATGTCCCATCTCACTTCTCGAAGAAGGGAACATGCCCAGAGGATATTTTGGAGACGTTTAAAGAAGTAAAGATTAATATTCCATTACTCGACGCTATTAAGCAAATACCGCCATACGCTAAATTCTTAAAAGACTTATGCACCCAAAAGAGAAAATCTAGAAACCATTTATCCAAGAAAGTCTTTCTAAAGGAAAAGGTTAGTTGCATGTTTAACCACAACACTCTAAAATACAAAGACCCGGGTACTCCTACCATCGCTTGTCACATCGGTGATAAATATATTCACCGGGCTCTTCTTGATTTAGGAGCGAGTATGAATTTACTACCTTATTCGGTATAAGAACATTTGGGCTTAGGAGAACTAAAATCGACTGCGGCCACCTTACAATTAGCCCATAGGTCAATTAAAGTCCCCCGAGGGGTAGTAGAAGACGTGTTGGTAAAAGTTGATAGATGCTACTATCCGGTCGATTTTATCGTGCTAGACACTGAACCAGTCTTAGATGCTAGTAAACACGTCCCAGTCATTCTAGGACGCCCTTTTCTAGCCACGGCTAACTCTGTCGTTAACTGTAGGATGGGGGTTATGGATATAACTTTTGGAAACATGACGGTTCGTCTTAACATCTTTAATGCATCAAATAACCATATAGAGACGATGACGAGGCAGAGTGCTATGCCATAGACTTAATTGATAAATTAGTCGAAGATGCAGCGCCATTTTTGCTGACTAAGGAAGCTTTGGAAGCATGTCTATCACATTTCAATTTTAATGATTTCAACATTAATACTAATATTGAAGATGTGAATAATTTATTGGAATCAGTAAACATGACTAATGTGCTTCCATGGACACCTAAAATAGAGGCTTTACCGCCTCTTGCACATAAACCGGCACTACCGTCCATTGAGTGTCCCCCGACACTCGAACTTAAACCATTGCCGGATTCTCTGAAATATGCATTCCTCGGACCTAACGCAACACTTCCAGTTATAATCGCATCAAACTTAACTGTACTTCAAGAATTGCAACTGATACATGCCCTAGGTAATCATAAGAAAGCAATTGGGTGGACTGTTGCCGATTTAAAAGGAATTGATCCGTCAGTTTGTATGCATCGCATAAATTTAGAGGAAAATGCTAAACAATCTAGAGAAATGCAATGCCGGCTTAATCCCAACATGAAAGAGGTGGTTATAAAGAAGTTATAAAACTCTTAGACGCAGGTATTATCTATCCGATCTCCGATAGTAATTAGGTCAGCCCCACTCAGGTTGTCCCAAAGAAATAGGGAATTACGGTCGTACCAAACGAAAAAGGAGTCCTTATTCCCACCCATCAAACCACTGGGTGGCGGGTGTGCATTGATTATCGGAAACTCAATACAATGACTCGTAAGGAGCACTTCCTCTCCCATTCATTGATCAAATCTTAGAACGTTTGTCCGATCAGAGTTACTATTGTTTCTTAGATGGATACTCTGGTTATAACCAGGTGCCCATCTATCCCGATGACCAAGAAAAGACGACGTTCACATGTCCCTTTGGAACCTTTCCCTACCGTCGTATGCCGTTTGGCTTGTGTAATGCACCGGCCACCTTTCAACGGTGTATGATGGCGATTTTCTCAGACATGGTTGAGAAATTCCTCGAGGTGTTTATGGATGATTTTTTAGTTTTTGGTCCTACGTTTGACCAATGTCTCCAAAACCTTACGAAAGTCCTCGCACGATGCGAAGAAGCAAATTTGGTTTTGAGTTGGGAGAAGAGCCATTTCATGGTTCAAGAGGGAATAGTCTTGGGGCACGTTGTATCTAAGCGAGGTATAGAGGTCGATAAAGCAAAAATTGAGTTAATTGACAAACTTTCCCCGCCATCATCAATTCGTCAAATTCGTTCTTTCCTAGGTCATACCGGCTTCTATAGACGATTTATCAAAGACTTTAGCAAAATCTCATGACCCTTGTGCAATTTACTGTCCAAGGATGTTCCATTTGTCTTCGATAATGAATGTCTAAAAGCTTTCAAAACATTGCGAACCTTACTGTCCACGGCTCCGGTAATCCAATCCCCTGATTGGTCACTAGCGTTTGAATTGATGTGCGATGCCTCCGATTATGCAGTTGGAGCCGTTCTGGGACAAAAAGTTAATAAAAGCCCTCACGTCATCTATTATGCAAGTAAAACATTAAATGATGCGCAGTTAAATTATACGACAACTAAAAAAGAATTACTTGCGGTTGTGTTCGCCCTCGACAAATTCCGTTCGTACTTATTAGGATCAAAGGTTATTGTGTATACCGATCACGCCGCATTACGTCATTTATTGAATAAGAAGGAAACGAAACCTAGATTAATCCAATGGATTTTACTCCTTCAGGAGTTTAATTATGAAATACGTGATAAAAAGGGTTCTGAAAATGTTGTAGCTGACCACCTGTCACGAATTCTTGTAGAATCCGACGATCTTACCCCTCTCAAGGATTCGTTTCCGGATGAACAATTATTCGCTTTATCTACCCCGAATCGTCTGTGGTTCAGTGATATCGTTAATTTCTTAGCTACGGGATATATCCCGCATACGTGGTCTGGTTTAGACAAAGATCATTTCTTTTCTCAAATTAAACATTATTTTGGGACGACCCACTGTTATTTAAACATTGTTCTGATCAAATTATACGACGTTGTGTTCCATAGAGTGAGTTCAATTATATTTTAAACTTCTGTCACTCTCTCGAATGCGGAGGACACTTTGGAGGCCATCATACGGCCGCTAAAGTCCTCCAAAGCGGGTTATATTGGCCAACCCTATTTAAAGATGCTCAAGAATTATGTTAGAACTGCGTACGATGCCAACAAATAGGTAACATGTCACGTCGTGATGCGATGCCCATGACCCCAATCCTTATTATAGAAATATTCAATGTATGGGGCATCGACTTTATGGGTCCGTTTCCGTCATCCTTTGGGTACAAATATATTCTAGTCGCGATCGACTATGTCTCTAAGTGGGTGGAGGCAGTTGCAACCAAAACGAACGACCATAAAGTTGTGGTTCAATTTATAAAAGATAACATATTTTGTTGTTTCGGCACACCACGAGCGATTATAAGTGACGGAGGTAAACATTTCTGTAATCGTCACTTTGAGGCACTCGTTCGGAAATACTCCGTTACTCACAAAGTAGGAACCGCGTACCATCTGCAAACCCAAGGCCAAGTTGAAGTGTCTAATAGAGAGGTAAAAAGTATACTAGAAAAAACGGTACGTCCAGATCGCAAAGATTGGTCGTTGCGACTCACCGATGCGCTTTGGGCATATCGAACGGCTTATAAAACACCTATTGGAATGTCTCCATATGGACTAGTTTTTGGAAAAGCTTGCCACCTACCGATAGAACTTGAACATAAATCTTACTGGGCAGTCAAAGCACTTAACAAGATATACCAGCGGCAGGATGTCATCATAAACTTCAATTACAAGAATTAGAGGAACTAAGACGAGAGGCTTATGAGAATTCGAAAATCTATAAAGAACGGTCAAAAGCGTTTCACGATAAGATGATCGTAAGAAAGAATTTCGAGGTCGGACAGCGCGTCTGGTTGTTTAATTCAAAATTAAGGTTGTTTCCAAGAAAGTTACGTTCCTGTTGGGACGGTCTATTTATAATAACGCAAGTGTTCCCGCATGGGGCGATTGAAATCCAAGATACAAACGGCGGAACACCTTTTAAAGTAAACGGTCAGTGTCTTAAGCCGTACTAATCTGATGAAACAGATGAAAGAGAGATAGAATCAATAGATTTGGTAGATCCAATCTATTTCGATTGAGCACAAGCATCGGTCGAGCTAACGACGTAAAACTTAGCGCTTCTTAGGAGACAACCCAAGCTTTTATTAGAATTTTCTTTAGTTTTGTTCATTTTAGGATTTTAGTCTGCCAATGTCTGAGATTTAATTGCCCAAACAGAGAAAATTAAACATGCAAACACCTATACAAGAATACAGAAGAGAAAATGAGAAAAACAGACAATCGCGTGCGTGGCCCGCTTGCGCGAGCATGCCCCTTAGACAATTTTTTTGGACAAAACTTTCACCAACAACTCTCTGCTCAAACTCGCGCCTCAGATCGTGCGCGCAAAATGGTCGCTGGAGTGGTCCGCTTGAGCGATTGTGAGACTTAGAAAATTTTTTGAAAAAATTCTAAGGATGAGGTTCCGCCCAATCTCGCGCTTAAAGCAGTGCGCGCGAGGAGCTCGTTGGATCGGTCCGCTCGCGCGGATTTGTCACTTAAGGAAAATTTTTTAACTCAAAACAATGCCTCAGTTTCTCCTCGTGGAGGGATCCGCGCGCACGAAGCTCACTCGCACGGTCCGCTCGCGCGAGGAGCCCTTTCCTTTAAATATAGGGTTGAGCCCTAAAAATTTTTCAGATCTCTCTCTTCTCTCGTCGTCTTCTTCTCTCTCGAGATCTCTCTCAATTCTCTCTTCTTTCTCTCTCTCCTTCCCCCTTTACCACCACAAATCACTACCAACACTACCACCACCACCGACCGACACCGCCGCCGCCACTACCCATTCGTCGCCTCTGCCAGACCAAAACGCCACCGCCGCCACCGCCGCCGCCGCCGCTACACACGCGGATAAAAGCCAAAACCAACCCCCTCTTTCATTTGAGTCTCAATCGCAGGTACTACTCTCATATATATATATATATACATACATATATAGCTAAGATATAATACATGTATCAATATTCATATACTCATATATACACATACGCATGGCCTAAACCCTGAGATTCAATTATCCAAACCCTAAATTCAAGATATACATACATACATAGATAGATACATACACATATATAAATTTGTATATTCATGTATGCACACACCCACAGATTTATTTATATACACATATATAGAGTGAGGGTTTGTAATATTGAAAGGGGGGTTTCTGAATCTAACATATATGCATACACATATGGCCTTATATTTACAGATATCAATTAGATTTATTGAAACACACATACCCTAGGTCCTAAATTTTGGAACCCTAACCCATGTTCTAAAATCCTCAATTAGGGTTTGTAATCTGGGGAGTTCTCGAAACCATAAATTGCTCACCCACAAACTCTGAATTGGATTTTGAGTTTATCTTTGATCCGATTAAGACTTAATTATGTGTTTATGCCTGCCCACTACGCACACGCTGAATTTTCAGGACCCAAACCTTTATCCCAAATTTGGACAACATTCTCCTTTAGGGTTCCCAGTTAGAGCTTGAATATCTATATATGTGCATGCTTACATGCAGACCTACATACACACTGAGATAAGAACATATGTGAGTCTTTCCCCTTAAAATTGATTGTAGTTAACTAACAAAAATTGTGTCTTAACTCGACACACTCGAGAATCAATACGGTCAGACAAGTGGATAAGTTGACAAACATTATGGGTACACACAAAATTCACTTTCTGCTTAGCTTCAAAACAGAGTTCTATCTGAATTGGTTTGTGATCATAATTCCTCAACCTCGCTAACCAATTTGATTATTGACTTTAATGAACAATTCAGGCTCTCACATACGAACGATACGTATAAATGGATTTCCACAGCTACGAACTTCAAATAATATCTTTCTTTGTGTTTATTTTCAATGAATCTAAAACATACGTTACGTTCAAAATTTTGTCGTAACACTCACTTTTAATTTCGTTTTTATGTTACTATCTGTGGATTTATATACACTGAACACGCGGCAAGTACCCCGTGACCTGCCGCAATGTGTGTGCCCTTGTCGGGACAGTGGGTGGGAAGGGGCCGGATCTTCTCACAATTGCTGGGTGTTCCCCCGTGAACCCCATTTTCCTTTTAACTGTTGAATTATATATTAATTGTGTCCCTTGCCGGGATTTTTCTTTGCAGGTGACCCATTTCCCTACCCCCTTTTCCTTTTCTTTTTCCAGGCATATCCATATTTTAAAGCCTACATTTTCAAATTTTTTTCTAAAAAAAAAAAAACTTCTTACACACCTTTTCTAATATGACCAAACGCCCTGCCAAATCCACCTCATCCTCCCAACCACCCCAAAAGAAAGCAAAAGGCAAAGAAAAACAAACACCACCGCCCCCTCCACCTGACGACCCTAACCCTAATGAGTTAGGGCCTAAATACGCCAACTGCGGCCTTAATTACGAGGCCGCTATAGATGCTTAATACTTTGCGTCGGATAAAGATACCAAGTGGGGCCACAATAAAATAACCGCCCGCAAGTTGGCCCTACAACTCTATTTCCGAAACCCCGACCTCATTAGTTATCCACGCCTCGTCCGCATATTTTATCAAAACCTGAGCTACCACAAACAATCCCTTAGCCAGCACGCCTTCATGTCCACAACCATTGACGGCCATGACATCACCCTTAACCCTGACAATATCACCGACATCCTCCACATTCCCTCCCATTCCTATCAGGTACCGAAATTAAACGTCCTCAATAAAGCCCACTCTTTTATCCACATTATCGGTGACATGTGTGGTGGCTGATCTGGTTCAGGGCAATCTATACGCCGATCCCATATGCCCCGCCAGATGTGATTTGTCGACCATGTCTTTAAACGAAACCTGTACCCCCTCGGTCACGAAGAAGAACGGACCAAGAAGATCCACCATGCCCTCCACGCTGTCTACCGCGGAGACTGGTTTCACCCAGGTCTCGTGATTATGGAGGGCATGCGTCTCGCTATCCAAACCATTGACCATTCCATCGACTCCAAACTCCTACTGCCTTACCCTCGCACCATCACGACCATTCTTCAGGCCAAGGCATTCCTTATCCCCGCCGATGAGCCCATAGATGGACGTATCCCAGAGTTTGCTTTCGCCGATAGGAAGCTGAGCCTGGATAGTCTTGATTTAGAGGTGAGGAGGGCCCGCAAGCAGGCCCAGGCATGGCGGGAGCAGGCAGCACAGCGTCTCCCTCCTTTCGGAGGATATCCCGTACGCATGGACCTATGGGGACATCTGTGCATTCCGTGGAGAGACCCTGCGGCTCCAGTCCTAAATGAGCTCCTATTTCCAGCTGGCCCATCCAGACCAATTGGACGACATTCTAGCCCAGGGCAAGGCTGCTTATCAGTCCGCTTTTCTGAGACCGACGCAGCAGGTGGCTAGGGAGCAGGGTGAGGTGCCGGATGAGGAGGAGCAAACTGGTGGAGATGGAGTTGATGGAGATGATGGAGGAGACGGGAGTGATGGAGATGGCGACAGTGCCGAGACCACAGGACAAGGGAGTACAGGGTTAGAGATCGTGTTGGTGGAGGCTGGGGATGATTAGATTGATGTGGGAGGGGAAACAGACTTTATTTTTCATTTTTCTTGTATTTAGATGGATAGGGAGTTTCAGACATTTACAGACATTGGTTTGTATATTATTATTATTTTTTTTTACGTTTGTACTTCTTTTCTTTTTCTAGTTATTTTTTTAGGATGGTGATGTACCCGGCGTCAACCGGTTAGTTTATTTTCCGTCTTTCGTTTCATTTTTGTTATGTGGATTTGTAATTAATTATAGTTCTGCACTTCTTGTTTTGCTTTTATGGTTTGTTTTATTCCTGTTGCTTTTGGTTAAGTCACACCATTAACACTGCTAATTATTAGTTTTGCGTTCACTTTCATGCTTGGCTATATAATGTTTTCATTTGGGGCCATTGTCATTAAATTAATGATGCTCCGCAATTCCAACTCCTATTGCACTATAACAGGAATCTCTTAGGTTCAGGTTTGGGGGTAGTTATGGCGGAATTTTTATTTAATTCACAACTAAATGGCTTAGGTTTAATATTGAAATTCATTAATGCTACACAATCAAGCAACTAGTGACGTTAATTTTATTTCTTCTAATAACTCCAACTAATAAAGTTCAGTTGTGGCTTAATTTTTGGTTTCAGGTTTATAGTTTTCTGATATCCGTATAGTTACCTCGACCCTCATATCTTATTTTCATCCTCACATTATGGACCATCCTTTGTCACAGCCTACTTCACCTGATAGGTCTTCGAGTGAGTCGTGTCATTATTTCGACTCTAGTTCTTCCACTTCTGATACTATACCAAGTCCTAGGGTAGCCAAGACCTATGTTCCAGTTGGTTGTCCCAACTAGAATCGTCGTCGTCCTCGCATTCCCTTTCATATCTATACTGATTCTTCGAATGAGGATGACCTTTTCGGCGATGACCCGACTATCATTGATGGCCCTTAAGGCGTTCCACCAACATCTTCTGAGTCTTCTTCATCCGATTCGGTCAATTCCTCGACCGATCATGACGATGAGGAAGTTCTTTCAAGTCTAGCTGCCATTTCGTTGACTGATCCTATATCGACTGTCGTAGCCATTCCTGAGGTCACCTATCCGTATAGGAACCTCCCTGATTATGTGCCGAACGTTGTTCGACAATGTCCGGGTAACCCTGATTGGTCACCTGAGGATATTGCCTCAATCTTTGCGCCTTATTCTGGTCCTGAGGATGATACGATTGATTTGGGTCAGGGTACTAGTGAGGAGACTGAGATCGATGTGGTTTCGGAGATTACTGCTGAGGACGGTTTTGAGGAGATGGGACCGCCTTTTGATTCGGCGGAGCATCCGGAGTGGGTGCTAGTCGATTGGTACTTTCGTTCTGGCATGCTACCTCCTTCAGACGTGTTTCGTGGTGTAGACGTCCTGGTTATCTTTTATGAGGACTACATCCATGTCATTTTCATGGTCCCACCTGCATAGGTACATGCGGTGATTTGGTTTGGGGGAGAGTATATGGATAGTTTTTCGCTTATTTGTTATTCTTTTATTTGTGCTTTTATTTTGTTTCTTTTATGCTCATTTTGTTCATTCATTTTAGTAGATATTTTGTTTTAGGAGTTCGTTTTTTTTTAAGAACACTAAAAAAATAATAACATTTGATTCTAGTAGTTCTTTTGAAAAAAATAAACTATGATTATCTTTTCTTAAGATTCCTTAAGTGTGTTCAATGTTGCGTTACTTCCTATCGTAATTCGATTTCATTGAATTTTTTAAATTAAGAGAGTATGTAATCCGATGTCTACCGAACCTATGAAGGTATGTCTTGAGAACTATATATCCTTAGAATCATTGTTTTATATCTTATACTTGCATTTTTTTTTGCACGACACGTAGTCATGTGGATACATATTGACATTGAACTATAATATAATTTGGATTTCTAAATAGTAATATTGTGGAGGCTAAAACCCGGTGAGATTCCGAGCCTTTCATTCTTTTTTAGGGTTTTATTAAACTTAGTTGAATCTCATTGACATAGCGCATTATTTCGTTGATTAGTCTCAATATTCTTTATTTTGATTGAAAGTCGAGTTAGTATTGTAATTATCATGTTTAACATATATGAAAAAATTTCTATTTCCTTTGATATTATAACATTGAAGAATCATGTTACTCTAAAAAATGATACTAGGCCATCTGTTTTAATAAACCCCTTTTGACCTTTGGCCTACCCGATACAATAATTTTATATCCCTTGTTAACCCTTTTTGAGCCTTTCATTAAGCCTTTCATTTGTTCACCTATTATCCTACCCACTCCGATATGGAGTTCGCCACTATTAAATATTACCTAACCCATGTCCAAGAGTAGTAAGGAATAGTTTTACATAAAGAAATTGGGCTAATACGACTTATGTAAAGTGGGAAATTGAGTAGAAAAGATATAATAAAAAATGGATATACAAAAAGAAAGAAGATGTTGAAAAAAAAGAGATGAATCCCTTGAAAAAAAAAAGAAATATAAAAAATAATAATGAGTCGTTGTAGTAAAGCCCTTGCGTTACAAATATTACAGCTATTTCTATTTACTCAAGGACGTTTTGAATTTCTTTTACCTTTCTTTTCTTAACTATAACCCTTGACCAACATTACAACCTTTATAAAGTCCTAGTTGATTCTATGGAAACATGATTTAAATATGGAATTGATAGATGAAGGGAATAAAAGCATGGTAGTAGTGATATTTACTTGACAATCGATATCTATTCATGAGACTACATTCATGTCGCGTTATACGTTGTTCCGTGTCATATGCGAGATTCGTTCTTTTGTATAGAATTATCCTCCTCGAATATACTCGAATAATTACACCTGTTTCCGAGTGATTTCATTTTAGAGTGTAATTCACAACGTGAGCTTTGTAGTCGAAGCATCACTAGATAGTTATCCGATTTAGATTCCAAGTTCATAGTTGTCGTATATCCACTTAACCACCATTTCACACACATGCGAGTCTTTGATATATTCTATTGATTCTATTGATATATGTTTTCGGATTATTTTCATAGTGTAGGAAGGCGTACGATTGTTTTACTTTTGATAATTTAAAGTTTTATTTGAGTTTGATTTTATCAAGGAAGGATGTAACATTGAAATATTTTAATTTTTGAATAAAATTTTTATTTTACAAGTTATTAAAGATGATTGTGGGTGACTTGTTGATGAGAACCCTCACAAGACTTCACTCGTCCGACTAGGGACACCTAGAGGTTTAAAAGGCTTGTTGCACAAGGTAAGTGCAATCATTATCTATACGAAAATGGATTAGCTATTTTTAGTTTTAATAGTTTTTATTTTTCTATTCTTTTTGCTCGAGGACTAGCAAAATATAGGTTTGGGGGTGTGATCAGGAGAGAACAAATCCTAATTATACGCCTTAATTCACATTTATTAGTCGTTTTTATCCTGCTTTTGTATAATTTTACTTTGTTTTCCACTTTCAGTCAGGTTTTAGGAGAAAGCAATGATTTCTGGTTAAATTGGGTGAAAAAGCAGGAAGAAAGAAGCAGAAAAAGCCAGTTCACGCGAGCGGCCCGCTCGCGCGAGAATCCAACAAATCGCGCGCTCGACCTCCCAATTTACGCGCTCGCGCGGCCCGCTCGCGCGATCCATACAGAAAATATAAAATGCGTATTTTGAAGTGCTGAAGACTCCTATGTGGACGAAATCGTTCAATTACATCCAGAATGTAAATTTTAGCAGTTTTAGTGAGATTAGGTTTAGAAAAAACTCTCTTAATCTCTCTATAACTATATATAGCTCATTCTAAATCAAAAGAAGGGGACACATTCATTCATTGAAGACTTTTGAGGGCAAGAGGAAGGAGAAGAGCAAGCTTGAAGGTCTCTAATGGCTATAATCAAATCAATCTTCGTGCTTTCATCCACCATGTGCAACTAAACTCCTACTCTAGGGTTTCAATGAAACCCTAGCTATATAAAGGGGGAATTCTATGCTTTCTTATTTTAAGATTTTATGTACTGGATAGTGATTGTATGTTGGTGGATTATTTATTTATAATCAGTTTTTAATGGTAATAATCAAGAGTACTTTGGATCTATTCTTGTCTTAGATTTTTCCTTATGCTTATTGAACTCAATAGTCCTTAATTTTTGTGATTGATAGGGGTATTTACATACACTAGTGCTTATGTGATTGTGATGTTTACATCTTTTATAATCTATGCTTAGGAAAGATGAGTTATGCTACACCCTAGTCATAGGTAGATAATTCATGTGAACCATAGATGGATTATGCTTAGGTTAAACTAACGATATCTTCTTGCTGATTCTATTGGGCTTGTAGCTACAGTAGATCGTGACTATTCAAACATAGAACTTAGAATAGAAAGTCTAGACCCCGATGCATAGTTAGTGGTGGATTTGTAATCCTAGATCTCATCTATTCATATTTAAACCAATTTTCAATTTAGCATATTAGATTACTTAGATTGAATCTTAGAAGTTATTTTCATAATTCCGTAGTTTAATTCCGTAGTAATAATCAAATCATCAATCAATCAAACTTTTGATTTTCTCATAACTAAATAGAGTCGATTTTAGAAATTAAAGGATTAAAAATTAACAATCTCTGTGGGTTCGACCTTTACTTCCACACTGCAAATCTTTAGAAAAGTAAAGTATACTTTTATATCTTGATTTTGACGAGATCAGATACCCTGAAGGAGCCACGGAGAAAGATAACAGAGAAATTAGGAGGTTATCGGCTCAATTTGTTATACATGGAGGAGAATTGTACCGAAGGTCACACATAGGAAAGAATCTGTTGTGCGTAGATAGCCGTAAAGCTGAAAATATAATGGAGGACATTCACGCCAGAGTATGTGGCCTCATATAAATGGACATATGCTAGCAAAGAAGATAGTAAGGCAAGGATACTACTGGCCACCATGGAGCATGACTGCTATAAGTATGTAAGGAAATGTCACCGTTGTCAGATCCATGCGAATCTTATACACACTGCATTGTCAAAACTTTATAGCCTCACTACGCCTTGGCCATTTTTTGTATGGGGATAGATATAATTGGAGAGGTGGTATTGAAGTCGTTAAATGGAAATTGATATATCATAGTCGCCATTGATTATTTCATGAAGTGGGTAAAAATAGCATCATACACCAAATTAGAGGCAAAAGACGTCGCTAGATTTATCTAGCACAACATCATCTATAGGTATAGGGTTCCTCATTAGATCATATCTGATAATGGGTCACATTTTAAGGCTGAAGTACTAGCACTGTTGGAAGAGTATAAGATCACCCACCATAAGTCGTCACCCTATAGGCCACAGACCAATGGGCAATGGAAGCTGCAAATAAGAATATGAAGACAATATTACAGAAAATGGAAAACACGTATAAGGACTTGAATGAGAAGTTTCCATTCTCCCTATGGGGTTATAGGACATATGTGAGAACATCTACTGGAGCTACACCATACTCGTTAGTGTACGGGATGGACTCGAAATACCATCTTTAAGGGTGATGCCGAATGTGAGGTAAAAGAATCGCAATGGTTGAGAGAGAGGTATGAAGAGCTATAATTGATAGATGAGAAGAGATTGGAAGCATTAAATCATGTCTAGGAATACCAACAGAGGATAGCTAGAGCTTACAACAAGAAGGTTCGCCCAAGGAAGATTGCTGAGGTTGACCTACTCTTGGAAGAATTGAGAGAACCAGTTTTCGATCCAAAAGGAAAGTTTAAGCCCAATTAGGTCGGACCCTACCTAGTGAAGATCATTATCAAACGGAGAGCACCTCCCTAATAGACTTGGATGGCCTTGAATTCAAAGAACCCATTAATCTTGATCACCTCAAGAAATATTATGCTCAAACCGCTCGTGCACGTCTCACCCGAACTACATTAATGGACTAGATTCCTATTAAAGGATACGTAGGCAGCTTGGAAACAGGTTCAGTTCAAGTCCTTAAGCCATTCCCATTCATTTGTTACACTAGGGGCAAGCCCTTCCCAATCTTGATTTTTCTTTATCTATCCCTATACTAGGGGTAACCCCCACCTTGAAGCCTATCCCTTATTTTAAAAGGGCTAGCCCTACTCTTGAACCAAACATTAATGTAAATTTCAAGGAAAAGATTCAAACATGTATTCAAAAGATCAAAATAAGACAGTTTTGAACCACTAAGTCAAGCATAATAAGAATGGCATAACAAAGAATAAGTGAAAGGCTTAAAGCAGACTGAATAAGGAAAATTCTCAAAGACTAAGTTTTATTGATTAAAGTTTTATTCCACTACCATAAAAGCAAAAAATAATAATAATAAAATAAAATAGTAATAAGAAAGGAAACTATGCTATTCTAAAAGACTAGTCTTAAAATTGGAGTTGGGGTCTTCTTCATTCCTCTGGTAGCTTTTTGTTTTGTTGCTTCTTTTTGACGGGGAAAGAGATAAGGACCCCGTGTGATGTTCTATGAGTTGGCACGATGCCCATTGTTTCTTGAAGTGGGGAATATCCGAAGCTTTCTGAGCAATCTTCTTGGGGATCCCGAGGGGATGAATAGGAACTTCTTGAAGGTGATTAAATTGGTAGAGAATCCGACTAGGAAGATAAAAGGACCACATGTGGAGACCTTGAATGCGAACACCCAAGATTGAGCTTATAATGAAGTAGATGTCTTGATCTTCCACCATTCGATATTCCACTGAATATCCTTGTAGGTGAGGCCATGAAACAAAATAGTCCAATCCCACAGGGATTCGTAGAGGCAGACAACTTCCCAAGTATAATAAAAGGTGGCATAGAGGTATAAATGCTTGGAAGGACTCATAAGCTTAGTCCTTTCAAGAAGCAATGCCTGTAGCAAGATCATGGACCCACGGAAGTTTCCTACAAAACCTGCAGAAGCTTTGTCCAATCCGATTATAGTTTCAGCTAAGCAGATCATCATTAGGTTTTTCCCCTTTCTTACCTCCAAAGCAACATCAATAAGTTTCACATCCACCGTGGTAGTACCTTCATTAAAGAAAAAGTAGGCAATCATATATAAAGCAAAAACACCTTACTTGTGTTCATGAGCAATGGTAGCGTCATCTGAGGAAAAGAGCTTGATAAGAGGGAATATTAGAACACGACCCTGTACGATGAGATCATCACATTCAGGAAGAGTCAACCCACTTAAAATAGACAGGAGAGGAGAATACCTAGAATGATAAGAAGGAAGCACGAGGTCAGACACATAATCGTAGCCAAGCATAATGGAGAATTCTTTAAGGGTTGGGCATAACTCCTTATAGTTGAATCAAAAAACATGATATTTAGGATCCTAACAAAAGATCGCAACCTCCATAAAGTTTCTTTGATTGGAGCCAAAAGTAGTGTTTGGCTCAAGAGATTGGAGCCAATACTTAGCTTTATCTTTTAAGGAGAATGGGAAGAGACACAATTTTAATTCATCATCAGTTAGATTTTGGATTTTCAATATAGAGCATATATCTTGGAACTCTCCTAAATGATGATAAGGATCTTCGTTAATACAACCATGGAATGAAGAGAGTAGCGCGATGGTAGATGACTTTATCTCAAAGTGAGATGCCATCACCTCCAGTAATTCGATACATGCTTGTGGCGTGTAGGTCGTAGGAATGAAATAATCTCTTAGCAGAGGAGGTGTGGACACGCGGAATCGGTCGTCCACTCTTTCAGCTTGGTTTGAAATTGATTTGGATCAAAGAGAAAAAAAGGAAGGTCTGTTGAAAACAGATACAGAGTCGCCACTTGGTCTTTAAGGATCCAAAAAACCTAATTTTGACTCACCCAAATGGATAAAGGGCACCGGCCCTTCATAACCAAAGAACTTGGCTCGAGGTTTTAGTACGAGAGAGGAAGGAGCCTTTGTCGCGACTAAAACACCCTCAACTCACCCCGTCTTTCGACGGGCCTCAATTAGCATCCAAATAATCATCTTATACTATGTTTGGTTCGACAATTAATACTATGATAGTATACTACATTACATAAGAATCTTGAAATAGAAGATTAAAAGATAAGATATCATTCATAAAATCTAAGCCAAATATCACACAATGCAAAGGTGAAAGATCACACAAAAGAACCTAGGAAAAATCGTCTAATCACATATCAAGTAATCAAGTTCTCCTAATTTAAAGGGGGACATGAGTTGTTATTGAAACAAATAATCAAAGAAATCAAAATATGCTTAGCAAGCTAGTATGATGCATGTTAATCTTTGAGGAAAGGAGATTTCTCAATCCCCGGGACAGATGAGAAAGGAAGATTAAATCGGGGGAAAGCATAAATGTGTGATCAAATTCATTCCTTACAATCTTCTTAGATTAGGAGTCACAAAAACCCCAAATCTTGCATGGATGCAATGTATCCTAAAATGTGCAAAGGTTGTAGTGTGTTTGTGTACATGGACTTTCTAAAGTGAGTTAGAAGTCTAAAGAATGCATGAATGCATGAAGGAAATCATCATGGGATATATACAAATGTAGTATGAACTACTTCCTAAGAGATGAACTAATTTGGAGTGCATGTGAGCATCAAATCAAAGAATGAAAGTAAAAGTATGCTTGATGTGAATAGTGGACAGAAAAGTGACTTGATCTTGTGGAAAATGGAAAGTAGGGTTAGGAATGTTTTCAATGCATGATGTTTTATGGAGATCATCCTTATTGTGTCTAGAACACAAATCAAAAAGTCAATCTTCAATAACTATTATAGATTGAGATAAATCATATAAACAATAGAGGTTACTTAGAAATAGAGTCTGTACTGTCGACTGAAATGTTGAAAAATCTTAGAAAATGAAAACAAATGATATAGAGGCCCATATTATACAGAACGTTTCCTAAGACACTGAAGGTCAAGGGAAAAATAATTTGGGACCACACTTTTTGGAAATGTTTTCTGAAAGACAAGTTGCAATTCAACCAAACTGCTGTGACAGCAAAAACAGAATATCTGAAGAGAATGTTTGGGTCCAAATGGACCACTTCCAAATATTTCCAAGTCAAATCAAAAATCATGAGTGTTCTCTAATGAGTTAAGAAGACTTTCCAAGTGGTCTCATGTTAATACTTTGAGTATTGAGTCCTAGAGAAATCTTTGAACTCAGATCGTTCTCTGTTTTGAAGATTTTTGGTAAAACAAGGCTTGTTTCTTGGAATCCAAATGTTGGGGGTTTTGAAATAGGGGTTTTGAAAGTGTATTTCTAGCACTCAAAGGGGATTAAAACCACTTGGGAAACCACCATCAAACTCATCATCAAGAACTCCCAATATTTCTTGCACAAACATAGTTTTGTTTGAGAATATGACTTTAATAATACATATGAATGTATTGAAGTTAGAATCATCATCCATCAAACATGTCTTTGAGGTCAAGAGCTACTATCCATAAGAATTCACTCTCCTCAAACAACATGTCATCTAGATGATGATGAACTAGTGAGTAATCAAAGAAAAAAAATAAAAAATAAATGGGAAAAGAAGAGATGAACATTAATGTGAACAAGCAAGTAATAGCAATCAATAGATGATAATCAATGTGATTTTGGACTTGTAGCTTGGTGTTTCACTCATAGATGTTGACATTTGGACATGGAAGTAGCTTCCTAACTCATAAATGCTTAGAGAAATGGTGGTTGGGCATATTGATGATGAAGTATATAGAAGAATGGTGGAGGAAAACAAGATTGGAACTCAATTTCTATAGAAAAATAGTAGGAGGAAGCTCCTTTCTCACTTCTAAATCTATCTCTATCTCTCTTTCTCTCTATAACTTTTTCAAGGTTTGCACTTGGATCCCACAAAATGAATAGCAAAGGGGGGTTTATATAGGCCAATTTGGGGTGGTTTTGGGATTTAGAAAGTGCTCCCATTGGTCCCAAACATCTGTGAACATAAAACTACATCGTTTTGGTCTTCAATTATTCAATTTGGACCCCCAAAATAAATTACAAAAATGGATTCTTTGGGAGTTGAGTGCTTCCGCAGCACTAGCCATGTGCCGCCGCGGCACTTCTCCTCAGACGCCTAGAAATTTGTATTTAGGCCCCCAGAGGTTCCGGTATTCGCGAAAAGGCCCTATTACGACCGAAATTCACAAAAAATGTGTATAAACTCCAAACTAAGGTTTTGATATACTGTTGGAAAGGTAATGGAGTCTACTTTACATAACAATACTTCAGAGATAGGTCACTTTGAAAAGTTTTGCGGTATTCACGTTAAAAGTCGATTTGATCGCCTTTTTCACCTTCAGATATTCATAATAAATTTGTTTTAAATCCAGGAATTATGTGCGATATACCGTTGGTAAGCTATTGACCTCTAGTATCCACGAAAAATATTTGATAAATGATACGGTGCTCCAGTTTTAAAGTCAACTTTTGGTCAAACTGGTCAAACCAGGGACCTCCAGGAAGTTCTGGGAACCTCTGGGAGCTCCCGGGAGCTGACATTTTTGTCCGATTTTCTTTTAAAACTTATTTTAGTACTTTTCACATAATCTAGAATGATCTCAGAGCTTTTCGGCGAATTTGGACAATTTCGGTCAAACCTGGTCATACCTGATCAAACCTTGGTCAAACCGGTCAACGGGGACTTTCCGGGAACTTCCAGGACCTCCAGGGGTCTCTGGGAGCTGACGATTTCATTTGATTTTTCTTAAAAACTCATTTTATGACTTTTCTCATGACATAGCATATTTTCATAACTTTCGATCCAAATCTGGGAATGTTTGGGCTTTCAGGGGCATTTTGGTCATTCTAAGCATTTTGGGAGATTGAACTAACTTCCAGGAGTCCTTTATTAGTCTTTCTCGATCATTGTGAACATCCAAGGTATGGGTCTCCTAAATCTGATAGCCGACAAAATGGGGTGTCTGCAGTTTTCCCCTCTTTGGCATGAACTTACGAGGCAACGCATGTCGCAAGCGAGTGCCAAAGTTTTGAAGAGACGGGTCTTTTTGGAGGCTATAGATTTAGGATAAAAGCCTTGCAAAGATGCAATGATGAAAACAAGAACGCTGAGGCTGGTGTTGGTCGTGCTCTGCGTAAGCTACCTACGTATCCCAAAGGGAATCAAACCAGGACGTAGTTCGGGGCACAAAAGAACAAATCATACATGCACAACAAGATATATGGATGTTATGCTATGAGGATAATATGCAGTGCATGGACATGATATGAGTTGTGTCATGAGTCCTATCATGTCTAGTGTTCTGATCCTAGTATGAGTAGGTGTTGTGAGTTGTGCCACTCTGAGTGGGCGGGTGTTGTGCTAGAGTTCATCTGACTCTTAAGCAGCGGTCGATTCTGATAAAGATATCAAAGTATTTGAAGACTCTGGACATCGGGGTAAACTTTTCAAATTACGGGAAGTGTGCTTTGCGAGTGAATAGAATCGGATGTAGGGTCCTTGAGGACAACAATTAAAGATAATCGACGGACACGGAAGTCCTGGATACCAAGCGATGGATGAGGAAGTTCAAGATAGCCAATCGGAAAAGGATTTTGCGATAACCGACAGGCGAGAAAGCTCACAATAGTTGATAGGTAGGTGACGGGGCTCACAATTTTTGAAAAGGGAGTGAGGAAGCTCACGATAAGTGAGAAGCTCACGATTTTTGTTTGCTGAGGAAGCTCATGATCTTTTTTGAATAAGCTCACGATAACCGATGGGTAGGTGAGGGGGCTCACAATTTTGGACAGAGGAGTGAGGAAGCTCATGATAAGTGAGAAAGCTCACGATTGGGACAAAGGAATGAGGAAGCTCACGATAAGCGAGGAAGCTCACGACAAGTGAAGAAGCTCACAATTTTGGACAAAGGAGTGAGGAAGCTCATGATAAGCGAGGAAGCTCACGATAAGTGAGAAAGCTCACGATTTTGGAAAAAGGAGTGACGAAGCTCACAATAAGTGAGAAAGCTCATGATTTTGGACAAAGGAGTGAGGGAGCTCACGATAAGTGAGAAAGCTCACGATTTCAGACAAAGGAGTGAGGAAGCTCTCGATAAGCGAGGAAGCTCACTGATGAGAACATGGCGGCTAGCACAAGGTGGAATGCGGATCCGAACCACGTACCAATTGGTCCGGTTACAAGGGCGCGAGCAAAGCGGTTCAAGGACAATCTCAATGGGCTGGTTCAACAAATTTGGGTTGAAACTAATCTGAGTGGCCCAAAGGAGGATACTAGTGATCCACAAGGCTGGGTGTCCATGATTCAAGCTCTAGAATAAATTATAGGCTTGCATGCCAACTTAGGGATTTTTTATATTCATTAGTTTCCTTTTATTTTAGTTTTGGGGTGAATTATATTGGACCATAATATTTCGTAGGCTTAAAAGGGCCCAACTTTAAGCCTCAGCTATTTAAACAGTTTTAGGGTTTGTAATATTCAGTTTTGATCATTAATAATATTGTGAGAGTTTTCTCTTTGGTTCTTTGAAGAACTATTCGAACTTATCAGATTTACTCTGTGGCGTTCATACCTGGACTTATCAATCGAGTTTTCCATCCTTGATTGTGGCATCTTCGTCCTTTATACCAAGGTTCGCATCTGTTATAGGTGTTGGGTCGCGGTTTCCATTGAATCTGACAGTAGAACGGTCCGAGACATTAATCGTGTTACGGGTTTCGTCACATTATTGGCGGGGTTCGTATCAGTTGGTATCAGAGCACAGTTCTAGTCTCAGGTTTATCATATCTTTTTCGTTTCTGTTCTTATTCGTTTTTGTTTCTGTTCGTTTTCTTATTCGTTCTCATTTCTGAATCGTATAAAAAAAAGGGGTGTTTGATTACGATCTGGAATTTCGTGTTTAGGGTTTGCGAATCTGATCTGTGATTTGCTCTTGTTACTTCGTGTTTGTTCATTCTCGTGATCGTTGTTATTGTGGTTTTTTTCCCCTCCTCTTGAAAAGAGAAGAAAAAAAAAAAAAAAAGAGAGAGAAGAAAATAAAAGAAGAAAAGAGATCGGTAAGCCGCCAAAAAAAAAAGAGTACAAAAACTCGGCTTAAAATTTTATTTTTGTTTTGTGATATTTGGGGTCTAAGGAGTCCGAATCTGACCTTACTCCATAGTGCGAAAAAAAAATTTCCGAAAATTCCATTTTTTTTATGCTTTTGGAAACCTAGCCATCCGCGTTCGTTTTTAGTCGTGCTTTCAGCTTCCAAATTTGATTGGTCTAGTTTGGGTATGGATTGTTACTGAGAAATTCTAGTCATTGTTTGAGCAGTTTCATAAGAACCGAGTGAGAATTACTACGAGTGGAAAAAGGCAAGAGTGGTGAGCACATAAGAGGGTAAAAGCCAAATTTATTTTCAGTTTAAACATGAGTGAACTTGAGTGATACATCCTAGTTGAGTGAAACACGTGAGCGAGAGTTGTGAGGTCCTGTATATTTTTTTATCTAATCTTTGTTTTGCAGCGAAATATGGCCCATAAAGACGAAATTAATGCCGGGAAGGTTTCGGGAGAGACTGATCAGAAACTACTATTGGAGGCATTAATGGGTGAAATGAGGAGGGTATTGAGGACAGAGATGGAACAAGTTCATGAACGGTTAGATAGAGTAGAGAATGCACGGGTGGAGCAGCCACAAAACAATGTTCCTCATGGACGTAGAAGAGAGAGAGTTCAACCGAGGGGAGTGAGAGTTGAAGAAGAGGAGTATTTTTGGGGAGACTTTGAAGAAGAAAATGATCAGGAGTCAATAGATAATCATAGGAGATATGGTGGTCGGGGTAGAGAAGTTAGGTTTAGAGAAGCTAGGAACCGGGAAGATAATAATTTGGGTAGTATTAAGATGAAGATTCCTTCTTTTCAAGGGAAGAATGATCCGGAAGCCTATCTAGAATGGGAGAAGAAGGTAGAATTAGTATTTGATTGCCACCATTACTCTGAGGCTAAGAAGGTAAAACTTGCTGCCATTGAATTTTCTGATTATGCTATCATTTGGTGGGATCAATTGGTGTTGAATAGGAGAAGAAATAGGGAGCGTCCAATAGAGACATGGGAGGATATGAAAACTGTGATGAGGAAGCGGTTCGTTCCAAGCTATTATTACCGAGAGTTATACAACAAGTTGCAAAGTTTGAGGCAAGGTAATAGGAGTGTGGAAGAATATTATAAGGAGATGGAAGTTGCTATGATTCGAGCGAATGTAGAGGAAGATCGAGAGGCTACAATGGCTAGATTCTTAGTTGGGTTGAATCGGGAAATTGCCAATGCAGTGGAATTGCAACACTATGTTGAGTTGGAGGATATGGTACACATGGCTATTAAAATTGAGAATCAACTCAAGAGGAGGGGCAGCAGCACACGTCCAAGCCAAAATCCAAGCCAAAATTCCAATACATCCGCTTGGAAACCAAATAATTGGAAAAGAGATGAGAAGCAGCCTTTGATGAAGCCAAAAACTGAGCAAAAACAAGAGGTGGCCAGCCATGGAAATCAAGGTAAATCCGATTCGTCTACTTCTCGGAACCGCGATATTAAGTGTTTTAAGTGCCAAGGTAGGGGACACATAGCTAGCCAATGTCCGAACAAGAGAGTTATGGTGTTACGAGATAATGGTGAGATTGAAACCGAAGATGAAGATGAAGATGACAACGAATCTGTGCCACCATTAGAGGATGTCGATGATGAAGAGTACGCTGCCCAAGGGGATTTGTTAGTGGCAAGGAGAGCTCTAAATATGCAGGTTAAGTAAGATGATGAGGCACAACGGGAGAACATCTTTCATACGAGATGTCATGTCAAAGATAAGGTGTGTAGTGTGATCATAGATGGGGGGAGTTGCACTAACGTTGCTAGCACAACTTTGTTGGAGAAATTAGGGCTGCCAACAATCAAGCATCCACGACCTTATAAATTGCAATGGCTCAATGATAGTGGTGAAGTAAGGGTAACTAAACAGGTGTTAGTTTCTTTTCATATTGGGAAATATGAATATGAAGTTTTGAGTGATGTGGTTCCGATGCAAGCTGGACACTTGTTGTTAGGGAGGCCATGGCAATTTGATCGACGTGTTAAGCATGATGGTTTCACAAATAAATACTCGTTCGTGCTTAATCAAAGGACAATCACCTTAGTGCCTTTGACACCGAGGCAAGTTTATGAAGATCAAGTGAGGTTGCAAAGGGAGAGTGATCAAAAGAAAGAGAGTGAACAAAAGAAAAGGAGTGAAAAAAATGAGAGAGAAAAAGAAAAGAAAAATGCAGCCATTGAGGGAAAATTAGAGGGAAATCAAAAAAATAATTTTTATGCAAAAGCGAGTGAGATCAAACGAGCGTTGTTTTCAAATCAGCCTATGATTGTACTTTTGTACAAAGAGGCATTTTTAAACACTAACCAAATTGACTCATCTTTGCCTAATTCTGTTGTTTCTCTTTTGCAGGAGTTTGGTGATATCTTTCCCGAGGAGGTTCCACATGGTTTACCCCCTATTCGAGGGATTGAACATCAAATTGATTTCGTGCCCGGTGCTACCATTCCAAACTGACCAGCCTATAGAAGCAATCCTGAGGAGACAAAGGAGCTACAAAAGCAGGTTAGTGAGTTGATGGAAAAGGGGTACGTAAGAGAAAGTATGAGTCCATGCGCCGTTCCGGTGATTTTGGTTCCTAAGAAGGATGGGACGTGGAGAATGTGCGTTGATTGCCGAGCCGTCAACAACATAACGGTAAAGTATCGACACCCTATTCCTCGCTTAGATGATATGTTAGATGAGTTACATGGTTCTTGTATATTTTCTAAGATTGATTTGAAAAGTGGGTATCATCAAATTAGAATGAAAGAAGGTGATGAATGGAAAACTGCATTTAAAACAAAATATGGTTTGTATGAATGGTTAGTTATGCCTTTTGGATTAACTAATGCTCCTAGTACTTTTATGAGATTGATGAACCATGTTTTGCGTGCTTTCATTGGAAAATTTGTAGTTGTTTATTTTGATGATATCCTGATTTATAGCAAAAACTTGGAAGAGCATTTGAAGCATTTAAAACTTGTGTTAGATGTGCTTAGAAATGAAAAGTTGTTTGCTAACCTAAAGAAGTGCACTTTTTGCACCGATAAGCTTGTGTTTCTTGGTTTTGTTGTGTGTGCACAAGGAATACAGGTTGATGAAGAAAAGATTCGTGCTATCCAAGAATGGCCAAGCCCATCTAGTGTAAGTAATGTGCGAAGTTTTCATGGACTTGCTAGTTTTTACAGGAGGTTCGTGAAAGACTTCAGTAATATAGCTGCACCGATAACCGAAGTCATCAAGAAAAATGTTGGGTTCAAATGGGGGGAAAAGCAAGAGAAGGCATTTCAATTACTCAAGGAGAAGTTAACTCATGCACCTTTACTTGCTTTACCTAACTTTACAAAAACTTTTGAAATTGAATGTGATGCTTCAGGTTTAGGTATTGGCGCCGTGCTTATGCAAGAAGGAAGACCGATTGCATACTTTAGTGAGAAGTTAAGTGGGGCTGCCTTAAACTATCCCACGTATGACAAAGAGATGTATGCATTGGTTCGAGCTTTGGAGACATGGCAGCATTACTTGTGGCCTAAAGAGTTCGTGATTCACACCGATCATGAGTCTTTAAAGCACCTTAAAGTCCAACACAAGCTGAACAAGAGGCATGCACGATGGGTTGAATTCATTGAGACGTTTCCATACGTCATTCGATATAAACAAGGTAAGGAGAACATCGTTGCCGATGCACTTTCTCGAAGGTACATTCTAATCTCTACTCTTGATGCTAAGATTCTTGGTTTTGAGCATATTAAGGAATTGTATCCTTTAGATCTCGATTTTAGTGAAGAATTTGAATCTTGTGAAAAAACAGCCCATAATAAATTCTATAGGCATGAGGGGTTTTTATTTCGAGAAAATAAATTGTGCATTCCAACTTGTTCAGTGAGAGAGTTGCTTGTGCGAGAGTCACATGGGGGAGGGTTAATGGGACATTTTGGGGTAGTAAAAACATTAGCCGTTTTACAAGAACACTTCTATTGGCCACGCATGAAACAAGATGTTGAGAGAGTTTGTGGTAGATGTGTCACATGTAGGCGAGCGAAATCTAGAGTACAACCCCATGGCTTATACACACCTCTTCCAATTCCTAGTGAACCATGGATTGATATTTCAATGGATTTTGTGTTAGGTTTACCTAGGACTAAACACGGTCGAGACTCAATTTTTGTGGTTGTGGATAGATTTTCCAAGATGACACATTTTATTCCATGTCACAAAACTGATGATGCTTCACATGTTGCTAATTTGTTCTTTAAGGAGATTGTGAGATTACATGGTATGCCTAGAACCATTGTTTCGGATAGAGATGCTAAATTCTTGAGTTACTTTTGGAAGACCTTGTGGTGTAAGTTGGGGACTAAGTTATTATTTTCTACTACTTGTCATCCACAAACTGATGGTCAAACTGAAGTAGTAAATAGGACTTTATCTACTTTGTTAAGGGCTATTATTAAAAAGAACATCAAAACATGGGAAGAATGTTTACCACATGTTGAGTTTGCTTATAATCGTACTATCCATTCTGCTACTAAATTTTCACCCTTTGAAATTGTGTATGGTTTTAATCCTTTAACTCCTTTGGATTTATCTCCTTTACCTGTGACTGAGCGTGTTAATTTAGATGGGAAAAAGAAAGCAGATTTTGTTAAACAGATTCATGAGAAAGCAAGGCTCAATATTGAGCGAAGAACGGAGCAATATGCAACGCAAGCTAACAAAGGGCGACGCAATATCATCTTTGAACCCGGAGATTGGGTTTGGGTACACATGCGAAAAGAAAGATTTCCAGCACAAAGGCGTTCTAAATTGCTTCCCCGAGGCGATGGTCCTTTTCAAGTTCTTGAGCGCATCAATGACAATGCCTACAAGCTAGAGTTGCCTGGTGAGTATAATGTTAGTACTACTTTTAATGTTGCTGATTTATCTCCTTTTGATGTAGGTGATGATTTGAGGACAAATCCTTTTCAAGAGGAGGGGAATGATGAGAACATGGCGGCTAGCACAAGGTGGAATGCAGATCCGAACCACGTACCAATTGGTCCGGTTACAAGGGCGCGAGCAAAGAGGTTCAAGGATAATCTCAATGGGCTAGTTCAACAAATTTGGGTTGAAACTAATCTGAGTGGCCCAAAGGAGGATACTAGTGATCCACAAGGCTGGGTGTCCATGATTCAAGCTCTAGAATAAATTATAGGCTTGCATGCCAACTTAGGGATTTTTTATATTCATTAGTTTCCTTTTATTTTAGTTTTGGGGTGAATTATATTGGACCATAATATTTCGTAGGCTTAAAAGGGCCCAACTTTAAGCCTCAGCTATTTAAACAGTTTTAGGGTTTGTAATATTCAGTTTTGATCATTAATAATATTGTGAGAGTTTTCTCTTTGGTTCTTTGAAGAACTATTCGAACTTATCAGATTTACTCTGTGGCGTTCATACCTGGACTTATCAATCGAGTTTTCCATCCTTGATTGTGGCGTCTTCGTCCTTTATACCAAGGTTCGCATCTGTTATAGGTGTTGGGTCGCGGTTTCCATTGAATCCGACAGTAGAACGGTCCGAGACATTAATCGTGTTACGGGTTTCGTCACATTATTGGCGGGGTTCGTATCACTCACGATAAGTGAGAAAGCTCACAATTTTGGAAAAATGAGTGACGAAGCTCACGATAAGTGAGAAAGCTCACGATCTGGATGAAGGAGTGAGGAAGCTTACGTTAAGCGAGGAAGCTCACAATAAGTGAAGAAGCTCATGATTTTGGATAAAGGAATGAAGAAGCTCATGATAAGTAAAAAAGCTCACGATTTCAGACAAAGGAGTGAGAAAGTTCACGATTTTGGACAAAGTAGTGAGGGTGCTCACGCTAAGTGAGAGAGCTCACGATTTCAGACAAAGGAGTGAGGAAGATCACGATAAGTGAGAAAGCTCACGATTTTGGACAAAGGAGTGAGGAAGCTCACGATAAGTAAGAATGCTCACGATTTTGGATAAAGGAGTGAGGAAGCTCACGATAAGTGAGAAAGCTCATGGTTTCGGACAAAGGAGTAAGGAAGCTCACGATTAGCGAGGAAGCTCACGATAAGTGAGAAAGCTCACAATTTTGGACAATGGAATGAGGAAGCTCACAATAAGTGAGAAAGCTCACGATTTTGGGCAACATAGTGAGAAAGCTCACGATAAGTGAGAAAGCTCATGATTGGACGAAGGAATGAGGAAGCTCACGATAAGTGAAAAAGCTCACGGTTTTGGACGAAGGAATGAGAAGCTTACGATAAGTGAGAAAGCTCACGGTTTTAGACAAAGGAGCGAGGAAGCTCACGATAAGTGAGAAAGCTCACGATTTTGGACAAAGGTGTGAGGAAGCTCACGATAAGTGAGAAACTCACGATTTTGGATAAAGGAGTGAAAAAGCTCACGATAAGTGACAAAGCTCACGATTTTGGATGTAGGAGTAAGAAAGCTCACGATAAGCGAGGAAGCTTACAATTTTGGACGAAGCAATGAGGAAGCTCATGATAAGTGAGCTCACGGTTTTGGACAAATGAGTGAGGAAGCTCACGATAAGTGAGAAAGCTCACGATTTTGGACGAAGGAATAAGGAAGCTCATGATCAGTGAAAAAGCTCATGATTTTAGACAAAGGAGTGAGGAAGCTCACGATCAGTGAGAAAGCTCACAATTTTGGACAAAGGAGTGTGGAAGCTCACGATAAGTGAGAAAGCTCACGATTTTGGACAAAGGAGTGAGGAAGCTCATGATAAGTGAGGAAGCTCGCGATTTTGGACAAAGGAGTGAGAAAGCTCACAATAAGCAAGGAAGCTTACAATTTTGGACGAAGGAATGAGGAAGCTTACGATAAGTAAGAAAGCTCACGGTTTTGGATAAAGGAATGAGGAAGCTCACGATAAGTGAGAAAGCTCAAGGTTTTGGACGAAGGAATGAGGAAGCTCATGATAAGTGAGAAAGCTCACAATTTTGGACAAAGGAGTGAGGAATCTCACGATAAGTGAGAAAGCTCACGATTTTGGACGAAGGAATGAGGAAGTTCATGATAAGTGAGAAAGCTTATGATTTCAGACAAAGAAATGAGGAAGCTCACGATCAGTGAGAAAGCTCACGATTTTGGACAAAGAAGTGAGGAAGCTCACGATAAGTGAGAAAGCTCACGATAAGCGAGGAAGCTTACAATTTTGGACGAAGGAATGAGGAAGCTCACGATAAGTGAGAAAGCTCACGGTTTTAGACAAAGGAGCGAGGAAGCTCACGATAAGTGAGAAAGCTCACAGTTTTGGATAAAGGACTAAGAAAGCTCACGATAAGTTAGAAAGCTCACGATTTTGGATAAAGGAGTGAGGAAACTCACGATAAGTGAGAAAGCTCACAATTTTGGATAAAGGAGTGAGAAAGCTCACGATTGGATGAAGGAATGAGGAAGCTCACGATAAGTGAGAAAGCTCATAATTTTGGACAGAGGAGTTAGGAAGCTCACGATAATCGAGGAGGCTCACTATAACCAACAGACACGGAGCCTTGGATTGTGAATAGAAAATGCTTGCCCTAGGAGTCAGTGTCTTTTGACTGCGGGCGAGTTTTTCAATCGTTGGCCGATTTTTTTGATGACCAATCCAGAAATTTGGTTTAGACTTCTGCTG
Source organism: Hydrangea macrophylla (assembly GCA_033977485.1). Classification (NCBI taxonomy): domain Eukaryota; kingdom Viridiplantae; phylum Streptophyta; class Magnoliopsida; order Cornales; family Hydrangeaceae; genus Hydrangea; species Hydrangea macrophylla. Next base: position 55,260,442 of record CM066982.1, read on the forward strand.
GGGATGGTAGAGGATTCTCTGAGAATCTCTCTTAACTATTTTAAATTCTTGACCGAGAACCAGGATTCAAATCCGAATCTCTCACGGTTAATCCAATCTTGCAATGGTCAGTCCGGAAAGCCTATTCAGGCCTCCAAGATGATTGACGGACGTGGAAGTCCCAGATAGCAAAGAGTAAATGGTATAGCCTAAGATAACTGATGGATGCGAAAGTCCTACCTTAATCTAGAGGGTCTATAATAAAAGATTTGCCTCAATTTAGAGGGCTAATAACGAAGGATTTGCCTTAATCTAGAGGGATGATGACAACAGATTTACCTCAATCTAGAGGGCTAACAATGATAGATTTGCCTCAAACTAGAGGGCTGACAATGAAGCATTTGCCTTAATCTAGAAGGCTGATGGCAACAGATTTGCCTCAATCTAGAGGGCTGACAACGATAGATTTGCCATAATCTAGAGGGCTGACAACAAAGGATTTGCCTTAATCTAGAGGGCTGATGACAACAAATTTGCCTCAATCTAGAGAGCTGATGACAACAGATTTGCCTCAATCTAGAGGGATGATAATGATAGATTTGTCTCAAACTAGAGGGCTGACAACGAAGCATTTGCCTCAATCTAGAAGGCTGATGACAATAGATTTGCCTCAATCTAGAGGGCTAACAATGATAGATTTGCCTCAAACTAGAGGGTTAACAATGAAGCATTTGCCTCAATCTAGAGGGCTGATAATGAAGGATTTGCCTCAATCTAGAGGGCTGACAACGAAGGATTTGCCTCAATCTAGAGGGCTGATGACAACAGATTTGCCTCAATCTAGAGGGCTGACAATAATAGATTTGCCTCAAACTAGAGGGTTGACAATGAAGCATTTGCCTCAATCTAGAGGGCTGACAACGAAGGATTTGCCTCAATCTAGAGGGCTGATGATAATAGATTTGCCTCAATCTAGAGGGCTGACAATGATAGATTTGCCTTAATCTAGAGGGCTGACAATAAAGGATTTCCCTCAATCTAGAGGGCTGATGACAACAGATTTGCCTCAAACTAGAGGGCTGACAACAAAGGATTTGCCTCAATCTAGAGGGCTGATGACAACAGATTTGCCTCAATCTAGAGGGCTGACAATGATAGATTTACCTCAATTTAGAGGGCTGACAACGAAGCATTTGCCTCAATCTAAAAGGCTGATGACAACAGATTTGCCTCAATCTAGAGGGCTGACAATGATAGATTTACCTCAAACTAGAGAGCTAACAACAAAGCATTTGCCTCAATCTAGAGGGCTGGTAAAGAAGGATTTGCCTCAATCTAGAGGGCTGATGACAACAGATTTGCCTCAATCTAGAGGGCTGACAATGATAGATTTGCCTCAAACTAGAGGGCTGACAACGAAGCATTTGCCTCAATCTAGAGGGCTAACAATGAAGGATTTGCCTCAATCTAGAGGGTTGATGATAACAGATTTGCCTTAATCTAGAGCGCTGACAATGATAGATTTGCCTTAATCTAGAGGGCTGACAACAAAGAGTTTGCCTCAATTTAGAGGGCTGACGACAAAAGATTTTCCTCAATCTAGAGGGGACGATGAATACGACATATTTTGAATAAGAGTTATGGTGAACTAAAGATGATTAATGAACTGACGATACACGAATCAAGATGACGAGTAGACAGTGAACTACTGTGACTGTCATGGGTTAGAGCAATGGTTGGACTAACCGTGATCAGAAGAACTAACCATGCACTAATTAAGGTGACGAGTCAACAGTGAACTATTGTGACTGTCATGGATTGGACTGACGATGATGAGTCGATAGTGAACTACTCTGACTGTCATGGGTTAGACCAACGGTTGGACTAACCGTGATCAGAAGGATTGACGATGTACTAATCGATAAGCCTGCTGGGGATGAATCTACTAGGGATGAAGCGACTCTACTAGGGAGGAATGGATAAGATGCACACTGCTAGGGAAGAAGGCAATACGCCTACTGATGGGAGTAAAGGTATGATTCTATTCATAAATGATCTGTGGCGGCTATGGATTTGACATTGATGGAGGATGATGATCAACAGACACTCATGGACTTATGTTGCATGGATGGAGGAAGTGTTGGAAAAACAGGTTTAAATGGAAAGTTTAAACGCGCAGCGGAAAAATCAAGTTATGAAACTTTATTGGCATGCCCGGATCTACTACTCGTCAATTCTACAGATGCGCACAGGAGGGGACACGAGTTATACCTTAATGTCTTGAACCCAATTCTGATCTTCAACTTCCAGCAGCCTCCACTAGATGATCTTCACCCTTATGACTCCTGCGGATGCCTGCCAAAAAGACTAGGGTTGGTGGGAACCCTAATGGAGAGGATAGAGAAGGTTTTGGGACTCCAAAATAGTTTCTGCAGCTTCTGACGTTCAAAACGACGAACAACCTTTTCCAGAACGCAGCTGCCCTATTTATAGATTCCCAGAACCGACCTAGACTTCGAGCGATCGAAGTGCCTTCGATCGATCGAACATTCGATCGATCGAACCATCTTCGATCGATCGAACCTGCAGACTTCAATCGATCGAGATATCTTCGATCGATCGAACCTGTCTGGACATCATCCTCAAGCATCTTTCCAAGCATCCTGGCGGAGCTAAGAGTGGGACCTCCTAGGCTCTTTATTGTTGGCTCAGACCAGTTTATTAATTACCATGACCAAACTCTTTGATCAGCAAACTAACCAACTGGTCAGTTAACGTTTACTCCACTATAAAACGATAACTGAACTCCAACGCAAAAGAACATATCCGAAGCGATAACTAGACTTGTATGTTGTACTAATGTCCCTCTACCGTCAGCATTCGTAATCATATTCAGGTAGTCGGATAACTGTTACTGTCAACCTGAATCATGATTACTTCTTGTATTCCTTGAGTCCCATTCACTACTCATGATTACCAAACATGTTGATAACTCTTATCAACAAGACTGCAGTACTCAGTAATCGACATGGTGACATTCTCAAGGGAATGCTTACTCTGAAACAGAGGGTAGATTCTATCTTGACAATATATGTTCACAACCCTATGAATATGACATACCCAAGATACCCAGGTGTTGATCTTTTATAGACCTCACTGATTGGTAAGTCAAAGCAGCCATATCCACAGTCTGTGTTCATAATCGTCTCAAGATTGAGAACACATACCTTATACAAGTTATGAGTTCCTATTGACTGTTGACAGCATTGAGCATCAATAGGAAACTCAGGTCCGTCAATGCACTATAAGCACTAGCATATTAACCAAGAGTCACACTCTAGTGATTGAGATTTATCACTCCATCCAATGGTAGTTAATGATGCTACAGTGTATACCTGATGAGATATCCAGTCTCATCATCCATTGTGACAAGCTTTAAGTATCAAAGAATAGTAATTCGTATCTCATTGTATGTATCTCATACACACACGAAATACTTACTATGATACTTATGGATTAAACAATCATCTCATGAAAAAACATACATAATGAAATGTAAAGCTGATATCCATATATTAAAAAGTCAATGTCTAATACATAAAGTAATGGTTTGAGGTCACAAACCCAACAAACTCCCACTTGCACTCATAACCATTCAGAACTACATCTAAGACCTAGACTATCTAGATGACGATCAAAGACCTTCTGTGGTAAGGCCTTTGTAAACGGATCAGCAAGATTGTCAGCGGTGGCAATCTTGGTGACAGTCACATCTCCACGTTGAACTATATCTCGGATTAGGTGATATTTCCGCTCTACGTGCTTTCCCTTTCCGTGGTTCCTTGGCTCCTTGGACTGAGCCACTGCCCCACTATTATCACAATAAAGCGTAATAGGGGACAGCGACGCTGGTACCACCTCGAGTTCCATAAGGAACTTCTTGAGCCAAACAGCTTCCTTTGCGGCTTCACAAGCAGCCACATACTCAGCTTCTGTAGTTGAGTCTGCAATGCATTTCTGCTTAATGCTCCTCCAACTGACAGCACCACCTCCCAAGGTAAAGAGATGACCGGACGTCGACTTCCTCGAATCTTTATCTGACATAAAGTCCGAGTCAGTGTATCCCACTGGAATTAACTCACTACCACCGTACATAAGCATGTAATCTTTAATTCTTATCAAGTACTTAAGAATGTGCTTAACGGCTGTCCAGTGCTCTGGACCCGGATTCGACTGATATCTGCTAACCATGCCAACGGCAAAGCAGATATCTGGTCTAGTGCATAACATCGCATACATGAGACTTCCCACTGCAGAAGCATAGGGAACTCCTGTCATGCGATTCCTCTCCTCCTGTGTCTTTGGACACTGGTCCTTGGAGAACGCTAAACCATGCCTGAAAGGTAACAAACCTTTCTTCGAATTATCCATTGAAAACCTAGTTAGCACCTTATCGATATAACCAGCTTGAGATAATCCCATTATCTTTCGCTTGCGATCCCGAAAGAGCTTTATCCCAAGAATATAGCTCGCCTCTCCTAGATCCTTCATATCGAAAGTACTAGCTAGCCAAACCTTGACCGTTGACAATGCCGCTACATCATTTCCAATGAGTAGAATGTCGTCAACGTAAAGCACAAGAAAAGCCACCACTTTTCCTTCACTCTTCTTGTATACACAAGGTTCATCCAGATTCTATATGAAACCAAACGATTTGACCGCTTGGTCAAATCGTATGTTCCAACTTCTGGATGCCTGCTTAAGCCCATAAATGGACTTTTGCAACTTGCATACCAAGTTACCTTTCCGACCAGCTATGAACCCTTCTGGTTGTTGCATATAGATGTCCTCCTCAAGATTGCCATTCAAGAATGCAGTCTTGACGTCCATCTGCCAGATCTCAAAATCTAGGCATGCAGCAACGGATAAGAATATTCTGATGGACTTGAGCATGGCCACCGGCGAGAAGGTTTCCTCATAGTCAATGCCCTCCCTCTGAGTATAACCTTTCGCAACAAGCCTTGCCTTAAAGGTCTCAACCTTTCCATCAGATCCTCTTTTCCTCTTGTAGACCCATTTACAGCCAATGGGTTTAATATTGGCTGGAAGTTCTACAAGATCCCAGACCTGATTAGAATCCATAGATTCCAATTCAGCCTTCATAGCTTTAACCCAATAAGCTGAATCAACATCAGCCATTGCCTCTTCGTATGTGGTAGGATCAGATTCAGATTCTATGGAGACAGCTTCAAAAACTTCTCCTAAGAACATGTATCTATCAGGCTGGCTGATAATCCTTCCACTACGACGAGGTACTGGTGCGGAAATAGGTGAAGAAGTGGTGTTTTCCTGGTTTACATCGTTATTAACTACGGGTTGGACTGAGGGCTCTCCTTCTATCTCTCTAAGATCTATCCTTCCCTTAGGTTTATGGTTCATGATATAATCATCCTCCAAGAAAATAGCATTCGTACTGACGAACACCTTTGGTTCTCTTGGATCATAAAAATACCATCCATAAGTACCCTTTGGATACCCCACGAAGTAACATACTTCCGATCTAGAATCCAACTTGCTCATCTTTCCTTTTAGCACATGTGCCGGACATCCCCATATCCGGAGATGTTGCAAAGAAGGCTTGCGCCCAATCCACATCTCTCGTGGTGTCCTGGGAACAGATTTGCTTGGTACTAGATTTAGTATGTAAGCAGCGGTTTCCAAAGCATAACCCCAAAGAAATAAAGGTAACTCAGAATAACTCATCATTGACCTAGTCATGTCTAAAAGAGTCCGATTCCTTCTCTCCGCTACACCGTTTTGCTGAGGCGTACCAGGTGCAGTCAACTGTGACAGAATCCCATTCTGTACGAGGTGATCAATAAATTCATTAGAGAGATACTCGCCACCTCGATCAGATCGAATGGCCTTGATATGTGTGCCCAATTGCTTCTCCACTTCAGCCCTAAACTCTTTGAACTTTTCAAAGGCTTCAGACTTGTGCTGCATTAGGTACACATATCCATACCTAGAGTGGTCATCAGTAAATGTTATGAAATGCTCATAACCACCCCTTGCTCTAATATTTATTGGTCCACACACATCAGTATGAACTAATTCCAACAATGCATTGGTTCTATTGCCCTTTGCAGGAAAGGGCCTTTTGGTCATCTTACCCTCTAAACAAGACTCGCAGACTTCTATTGGTTCGAGAACCAAATCGCCTAAGACCCCTTCTTTGACTAGTCTGCCAATCCTATTTAGATTGATATGACCAAGCCTCATATGCCAAAGCCTTGTTGGATTAGTGGAAGATCTCTTTCTTTTAGATGGTACAGTTACCACTGAGTTATTAAGTTCCATACAAGAATCTTTAGAAATATTGGGAGTAATCACATACAAACCATTTGATTTAACACCAGAACATATAAAAGAACTATTTCTTTTAATCACAACTTCAGTTCCAAAATTAAAAGAATAACCATTATTCGATAAATTAGAAACTGAAATTAAATTACGTCTCATTGAAGGGACGTAAAGTACATCTGATAAAATCAAAACTTTATTGTCTAGAAATTCTAAAACTACGACTCCTATAGCAACCGCAGAAACGGTTGCGCTAGAACCTAGAGTAAGTACGATTTCCCCATCACTGCACTTCCTGGTTGATCTGAACCCCTGCAATGAATTACAGATATGGTTAGTCGCACCAGAATCAATGCACCAAGTGTTTGAAGTATCCGTTATAAAACTTACTTCAATCACATGTGATTCAATCATACCTTGAACTCTTGTAGCTAAGAATTCTGGACAGTTCCTCTTCCAGTGGCCCTTCTCACCGCATTGGAAATACTTTCCTTTGCTTTGGCCACCCACCTTCCCTTTGCCCTTACCTTTTCCCTTAGATTTTGCAATCTTAGGGACCGGTCCAACACTTGAACCTCCAATGCTAGCCTTCTTCTTCCCTTTCTTTCCTTTCGGCACAGATCGGGAAGAGGAAGCGCTTTTCTCAACGTTTAAAACGCTGCCCCCAGGTTTGATCACCCCTTCCGCTGCCAATAAAGAGCTCATCAATTCGCTCATTGAAAAATCCATTTTATTCATATTATAATTCAGTTTAAATTGAGCGAATGATGGCGACAGCGTATTGAGGATCATATCAACTTGGGTCTGTGCATCAATGTTGGCACCTAGGGTCTCCAGCTCGTTTAAATAACCAATCATTTTCAAAACATGTTCTTTGACTGGAGTCCCTTCCGACATCTTAGCACTCATTATCTTCTGCATAGCTACCTGTCTGGAAGGCCTGCCATGCTCCCCAAACATCTTTTTCAGGGATTCGATAATGTCACTGGCAGAATTGTTCGACTGGTATTGGTGTTGTAACACATTAGCCATAGAAGCCAATATGTAACAACGAGCCATCCCATTCGACTTTTTCCATTTATCGAACTCGCGTCTAGCAGCAGCCGAAGCATTTGCAGCGGGTTCTTCGGGGCATGGGGTGGTGAGGACATATATGTGATCCTCCGCAGTTAACACGATGTCAAGGTTACGTTTCCATTCAGTGTAGTTGTTTCCAGTTAACTTGTTTTGAGTGAGTATGGTGGCAAGTGGACTAAATGCAGATCCAGACATTATGATTTACTGAAAAATCAAAAAACAAAATAAATATGGATATCAGAATTTGACAGTTTGAAATAAAAGAATCCTTTTAAAACTCTTATTTTAAAACAAAGTCGCAGGAATATCGAAACGAAAGAATAAAGCCTCCGTGTGGTGGTCAATGTTCAATCTTTCGATTTATCATAACTTATCCGCTATGCAACTCTTGCAAAACAAGTTATGACTTCCGAACCTATTTGATCTCTAAGTTTCTGAATAATGCCCCATGTGGGATCCCTTATCCATAGCTTAGCTAGTGTGTACCATTAACTAGGATCCAATCACAACCGTCTCAAGTAGCGCCTCCGTATGGTGGTCACCCTCTAACACGTCTGATTGATCCTTATCAAAAAGAAGTTCACATCTAGTAACCAATGAGTAATGCATCCTCCGTATGGAATGATCACCCCTGGCGAGGTGACACAGAATGCATCACTCATCTTACAGTGAACCGTTAATGGAAGATCGTGGGTGTAATTAATAAGACCCTCTCCCACTAGATTTAGTAAAAAAGGATTTTGCTTTTTGAGAAAATCTGTTTCTACACACTTTCCATAAACATCTAATGTTTACTAATGTGTTGAAAACGGTTTTTGAATTTTATTTTAGAAAACTTGTTTTGCGTGCATGCAACAATGTATTATACGCCAATCACAAACAAAGCACATAAAACAAAAAACTAAAATGAAATAAAAGACATCCAAACGATGCCTCTATCTCCCATGGCTCTATCTCCATAGAACCTGCTTTTGGTTTGATCGCCTCCAGCTCCATCTTCATGGACAATTCTAATTCTATTACATTGAACCTATGCCTCTTTTGAAGCTTACAATTTATCTAGAAATAGAAATAGCAACAACAAAATAAAAGGCTAGGGAAACCGGTGCGACTTTCCTTTTCGTAGGATTGAAGTCGCAGCGCCCTTTACATATGCCTTAAAACCAAACCAAACTTAAAACAACACACCAATCTAAAACATTCAAACACAAAATTAAATGCTCTTGGCGCCATGGGAGATAGCGACTAACTTTTGCTGCAAAAGGTTAGTTGAACACACATCCACGCATATATATAACAAAATATAACTATTGGAACCCTTAATTGATTCACACAGTATATAAACTCTTTACATACTGAATTAGAACTCAAAACAGCATCTAACTTCTCTGTCATAGTTCGATCGATCGAAGACCGTTCGATCGCTCGAACCTTCGATCGATTGAACACTGTTCAATCGCTTGAACATTCTATTTCACAGAATGATTAAAAATTTTGCAGAATACATTAAAATTAAACTTTTAATTTCAAAATACTTTTAAAACTGTGAAACAAAGATCCTGACAAAGAGTCTGTCTCGATCGATCAAACTCTGTTCGATCGCTCGAACAACAGAAGGTTTCGATCGATCGAAACCTGTTCGATCGCTCGAGTACAGAGAGTTCGATTGATCGAGACTACTTCGATCGATCGAACCCATCTTGCATCCAATGCAATCACAGATTTGTATACTGCTGCGATAACACTGCAGAAACAGATCTGTGACGATGCAGTTTCGAAAGCAGTTCTAAAATCAACATCCAAATCAAAATAGTGTTCCAAAAAACGCATCTATGGATCCAAACGAGCGTGGCTCTGATACCAATTGTTGGAAAAACAGGTTTAAATGGAAAGTTTAAACGCGCAGCGGAAAAATCAAGTTATGAAACTTTATTGGCATGCCCGGATCTACTACTCGTCAATTCTACAGATGCGCACAAGAGGGGACACGAGTTATACCTTAATGTCTTGAACCCAATTCTGATCTTCAACTTCCAGCAGCCTCCACTAGATGATCTTCACCCTTATGACTCCTGCGGATGCCTGCCAAAAAGACTAGGGTTGGTGGGAACCCTAATGGAGAGGATAGAGAAGGTTTTGGGACTCCAAAACAGTTTCTGCAGCTTCTGACGTTCAAAACGACGAACAACCTTTTCCAGAACGCAGCTGCCCTATTTATAGATTCCCAGAACCGACCTAGACTTCGAGCGATCGAAGTGCCTTCGATCGATCGAACATTCGATCGATCGAACCATCTTCGATCGATCGAACCTGCAGACTTCAATCGATCGAGATATCTTCGATCGATCGAACCTGTCTGGACATCATCCTCAAGCATCTTTCCAAGCATCCTGGCGGAGCTAAGAGTGGGACCTCCTAGGCTCTTTATTGTTGGCTCAGACCAGTTTATTAATTACCATGACCAAACTCTTTGATCAGCAAACTAACCAACTGGTCAGTTAACGTTTACTCCACTATAAAACGATAACTGAACTCCAACGCAAAAGAACATATCCGAAGCGATAACTAGACTTGTATGTTGTACTAATGTCCCTCTACCGTCAGCATTCGTAATCATATTCAGGTAGTCGGATAACTGTTACTGTCAACCTGAATCATGATTACTTCTTGTATTCCTTGAGTCCCATTCACTACTCATGATTACCAAACATGTTGATAACTCTTATCAACAAGACTGCAGTACTCAGTAATCGACATGGTGACATTCTCAAGGGAATGCTTACTCTGAAACAGAGGGTAGATTCTATCTTGACAATATATGTTCACAACCCTATGAATATGACATACCCAAGATACCCAGGTGTTGATCTTTTATAGACCTCACTGATTGGTAAGTCAAAGCAGCCATATCCACAGTCTGTGTTCATAATCGTCTCAAGATTGAGAACACATACCTTATACAAGTTATGAGTTCCTATTGACTGTTGACAGCATTGAGCGTCAATAGGAAACTCAGGTCCGTCAATGCACTATAAGCACTAGCATATTAACCAAGAGTCACACTCTAGTGATTGAGATTTATCACTCCATCCAATGGTAGTTAATGATGCTACAGTGTATACCTGATGAGATATCCAGTCTCATCATCCACTGTGACAAGCTTTAAGTATCAAAGAATAGTAATTCGTATCTCATTGTATGTATCTCATACACACACGAAATACTTACTATGATACTTATGGATTAAACAATCATCTCATGAAAGAAACATACATAATGAAATGTAAAGCTGATATCCATATATTAAAAAGTCAATGTCTAATACATAAAGTAATGGTTTGAGGGCACAAACCCAACAGGAAGATCAACAGCCACTCATGGACTTATGTTGCATGAACGAAAAAAGATGATCAACAGCCACTCATGGACTTATGTTGCATGGATGAAGGAAGATCAACAACCACTCATGGACTTATGTTGCATGAACGAAGAAAGATGATCAACAGCCACTCATGGACTTATGTTGCATGGATGAAGGAAGATCAACAACCACTCATGGACTTATGTTGCACGAACGAAGAAAGATGATCAACAGCCACTCATGGAATTATGTTGTTAGGAGACGATGGTTAACTTTTGGCAGCTTGGAAAGGGATGAGATTTACCCCAAGTTTGGACACTTCTCATGCTGACGCCTTGACTGGTGCTGTGATAGTGTTTGGTTCTCCTGCTTGTATTGTCCTTGGAATGCTCATAAAAATTTTATAATTTGATTTGAAAAACTTATTATTGGTCACTGTTGACTTACACATTTGAGACTACGACAGACTCAAAGACTGACAAACATCGACGCACGTATGAGGGTGACACATTTGACACCAAATTGGAAAAACTCAACTTTGCCAAGATTTGATGTGCATTTATCATAGATGATACCATTTCACTCCTCATGGTAGCACTTTGCTGATAAATCTGATTTTTGAAAATCCCTCCCTGTTGATCTAGTCGATTCTCCGCTTTTCCTAGGATGTGCTTTGAATTAGTGCCTTAGCTTATAGAATAAAAGATACTCCATTTCAAAAAAAATTCAAAACAACTTGGTGACCTGAAAACTCGCCCTTGGTTTGAAGGGATCGTGTTAGGCAAATGGAGTTTGCCCCTAGTTTGAGGTGTAGGAAGTGGAATTCATAGGCAAATGAGGTGGGTGACTGAAGTTTGCCCCTAGTTCGGACGATGGTTTATTGGAGGTTTTGGGAAAACGATGTAGGTGACTGAAGTTTGCCCCTTATATGAAGGGTAGATAGTAAAATTCAGGCAAACGAGGCGGGTGGCCGAAGTTTGCCCCTAGTGTGGAAGGTGATTTCTGGCTTGAGGCAAGGACCGTGACTTTAATCTCTCATATGCTCATAACTTTTGCCTAGGCACTGGTGAAGTGACCTAACGAGCTATTTTCTCTCTTTTGTTATTGCTTACTCTGGATTTAGCTCTAATTTTTACCTAGGCGTCGTTTCAGATTTTCGACCTAGCGAGCCATCCTTCTTTTCTTTTTGGAAAGTCTGCCTATGTACCCCCGAGTGGGGATCAGGTTCAACGTAGTTTGAGCCATGGTAGGAAAGAAGTGGGGTGATTTTGATGCGACCAAACCAATGTGGTTGCCTACGTATCCCCGAGCGGGAATCAGGTCGAGCGTAGTTCAGGGCAAGGTTTTGAAGGAAATCGATTGAGGGTTTTTCAAACCAATCGTCAAAGAAATTCAAACTTAGCTCACTTGCGGTAGCCTTGAATAAGAGGATTCAGTTTCGATCTCCCTTTCTTTTCTTTTCTATTCTTTCCTTTTCTTTTTTTGAGGATTGATCCTTTTCGCTTTCGCCTAGCCAGTCAAATGTAGTTGATTCTTGTGAGATCTTTTGATCATAATTTCAGAATTCCAGAATGTGCATGTCAGTTTTCAAAATTTATTTGTGGTCGTTCCGAGCCTTTTGAAATGTGATCCAGGCATGTTCTCATGATGTACCTTGAAGTGTACAATTCTCTGTATCACCAAAATTTTCTTCCTTTCATTTTCTCCATTATTTTGATTGGCTAAGGTCAGATCTTGGAAATCAACACCTTTTTCAGCTCTAACTTTTGCCTAGGTGCCCTTTCGGGTTTTCAACCTAGCGAGCTTTTCTTTTCTTTCTTTTTTTTCTCTTTTTTTGGTTTTGTTTTTTTTCCTGTTTTGAAAGGGGAGAAGAAACTCATTGAAAGTGTTTGGCTACCATCAAGGACTAAGTCTGCACTGCTTTCAACAGACAAATTGTATGGCTCCCTCATTGGATTGGGGCTTCGAAATGGTGGAAAAAGGGTGTTGGGCAAGCCCCAAGTCAGTTTTAAGTATGTCTTTTTAAGATTTGAGCAAAAAAATCTTTTAAATTCTTAAAGTAAGACTATTCAATTCTCGGCCCTTCATCGGTGTCAGCATGAAATCGACTTTAACCTTTTCATTATTCTTTTTTTTTTGTTTGATGCAAAAAAATTAGCAGAGTAATATCCATGGTAATTTGAAAAGTGACATTTCAGTTTGATGATTCGTGCATTGATGACTAGACACATCTGATTAGGCAAAAAAAATGAGATTTCATTCCATTAAAAGAAGAAGGATTACATTACTCGACACAGACTCATAACAACTTGAAGACTGACAGACTCGACAACAAGACTAAACTTGAAATAGATTCAAAACATAGGACAGACTCGACTAGACTCAGCTTGATCTTAAATGGAGTGTCACGATGACTCGCTTATTTTTTTTTTTTGAAAGAACATCCTCATTTGTTTTGCTAGCAAAAGTCCCAAACACCATCGCTTCACCGGCACAGGTTCAACATTCATGGGTATCAGCAAAAGGGATCATTTGAACAGATGAGCCAGGGGCTTTAGGTTTGATGAAGCTGACATTTTGGTTGACATAGGGTTGGATGGGTGATGGCTTGATGATTTTCAGATTGATGAGGTATTGGATATCATGGTGAAGGCGCATGCAACTGTCGGTGTCGTGGCCTGAGCCTTGGTGGTAGGCACAACATTTGGATAGGTTACAGTTAGGCGAAGGGATACCAGCACAAGGCTGAAGAAGTTGGAGGTGCCCCTTTGTGATGAGGTTATCAAGGATAACGGACAACGGCATACCCAGGTTGGTAAAGGTTCTTAGGTTACGGGCTTTGTTAAACTTTGAGTTCAAGTGGGTCCTCGGAGTGGCTCTTGTGTTTGGATATGGAATAGGATTACCCAGGCAAGGGTGTGGACTTGGACATGAGTAAGGATTCAGATGTGGAAATGGGCTTGGATAGACGGCGTCGGACAACCCATACTTCATTTTATTGATGCTTTGCACCATTTTCTCAAATCGGCTTATCCTTAAACTTAGATGTTCAACAGTGGTTTATAGTTTGTTCACTTTCCCTTCGAGAGCTTGGTAGGCAATTAATGGGTTTATGATAGCCTGGGCTAGCCCGCGATCACGACAATGAATTCGGGGAGGTACAATAGTGTCCTCACTCGGAGCTACGTTTTCTACAAATAGAAGTAAACCCAAATTAGCAGAGGTGCAAAAATACTTCTTATGGACTCCTAGCAGGAGGAGATGATCAGAATTTTGAAGGATTTAACGATGCGAATCGAGGACGGTTACAGTAAGTATACGACTTCTGTACAATGATTGAGATGGGTGAGGATAATGATACGTATGCATTTGATGTATAGAGACTGACATGTGTGAGACTGACAAGATGTGCGTGCATGTAAACTGACACAAATTATGTATGCATATGAGACAAGCATGCGGATGCAAGCCCTAATCGATATGATGCCCCTACTTTTAATAGATAGCAGTTAAACAAATAAGGTCCTAGCCATACAGAGTGTGCTAACCTTACTTTCCAGTATGATCACCAAGGGATAACAGGGATTTCTGGGATACTTCGGGAATTTTGGACAGAGTTTCTGGGAGAAACAGAGATTTGGAAGATTCGGAGGAATTTCCAGAAGTTATTTGAGTTTCTAGGAGAAATAGGGATTTCTGGTTGATTTGGACTGAGCTTCTGGGAGAAACTAGTATTTTGGGTATTTTTGAGAAATATGGATAGAGTTTCTAGGAGAAACAAGTATATCTGGGCATTTCTGGGTGATTTGGGTAGAGTTTCTGGGAGAAACAAGTACTTTGGGTATTTCTAGGAAGTTTGGATAGAGTTTTTGGGAAAAACAAGCATATTTGGGTGAGTCGGACAGAGTTTCTGGGAGAAACAATTATATCAGAGTTTCTAAGAGAAACTGAGGTTTCTGGGAAATCTGAGGAGAAACAGGGATTTCTGGGTGAAACTAGAATTTCTGGAAAATCTGGATAAATTGGGCAGAGTTTCCGGAAGAAATAGGTATATATGAGAGTTTCTGGGAGAAGTAGGGATTTTAGAGTTTCTAAGTGAAACAGGAAGTTTCTGGGTGATTTGGACAGAGTTGCTAAGAGAAGCAGGGATATCCTGATGAGTTGGGTAGTGTTTTGGGAGAAACAGGTACATTTGGGTGAGTTTCTGGGAAATGGGAATTTCTGAGAAGCTTGGGTAGAGGTTCAGGAAAAACATGGATTTTCTGGAATTTTAGGTGAAACAAAGATATTGGGGAGTTCGAATAGGATTTCTGGGAGAAGCAAAAATATCCGGGTGATTCGGGCAGAGTTTCTAGGAGAAACAGGGATATCCTGGTGAGTTGGGCAGAGTTTCTGGAAGAAATAAGGATATATGACGGGAACAGGTGATGATGTTGATCATACTATCTAGCAAGTTTTCATACTCCTATGTCTTAGGACCAACAAACAAGGTTTGCGGTGTATATCCTTGTAAACATGGAGCAGACATCCTTGTCATGGTGCCTAGGCATGTCAACTCAATGTAATCACATATGAGTGATTGCCTTGGGAATCATAAGAAAGAGGTTCTGTTCCATGCCCCATAAGCGTCTACACCGCGCAGGTAATCCCACCAGGGCATACAGCAGTTATATCACATTGTCCTATCTGAAAAGATAAATGAACAGCCCTATGAAAAGTTCTATAGGAATCTATATGCAAAGGCTGGGTTTTGTCAAAGAGGGTCCGTTGACGAGAGTTCCAATATACCGTCAGGGAGACAGTACGGAGGTTTTTACTCTTTTTGATATACCTTGGAAGGTACAGTATCAACGGTGACTTGTGCCCTAGCACAGTAAGACCTGAACAATGTCAGTGCCGCATTTCAGACACAGTCGGAGGGGAAAATGCAGAAGTGTAATGTAATGAACCAGACACAGTGAAAAGATAAATTTAAGGATGCTTCTTATGAGTCAAATTTCTGTATTATTTTGTTTTGAAAAATAAAATTCCCCAGCAGAGTCGCCAGATTGTGGACACGCAGAATCGGTCGTCCAGTCTTTCAGTTTGGTTTGAAATTGATTTGGATCAAAGAGAAAAAAAGGAAGGTCTGTTGAAAACAGATACAAAGTCGCCACTTAGTCTTTAAGGAACCAAGAAACCTAATTTTGACTCACCCAAATGGATAAAGGGCACCAGCCCTTCATAACCAAAGAACTTGGCTCGGGGTTTTGGTACGAGAGAGGAAGGAGCCTTTGTCGCGACTAAAACACCCACAACTCGCCCCATCTTTCGACAGGCCTCAATTAGTATCCAAATAATTATCTTATACTATGTTTGGTTTGACAATTAATACTATGATAGTATACTACATTACATAAGAATCTTGAAATGGAATATCAAAAGATAAGATATCATTCATAAGATCTAAGCCAAATATCACACAATGCAAAGGTGAAAGATCACACAAAAGAACCTAGGAAAAATCGACTAATTACATATCAAGTAATCAAGTTCTCCTAATCTAAAGGGGGATATGAGTTGTTCTTGAAACAAATAATCAAATAAATCAAACTATGCTTAGCAAGCTAGTATGATGCATGTTAATCTTTGAGGAAAGGAGATTTCTCAATCCCCGGGACGGATGAGAAAGGAAGATTAGATCGGGGGAAAGCATGAACGTGTGATCAAATTCATTCCTTATAATCTTCTTAGATTAGGAGTTACAAAAACCCCAAATCTTGCATGGATGCAATGTATGATCCTAAAATGTGCAAAGGTTGTAGTGTGTTTGTGTACATGGACTTTCTAAAGTGAGTTAGAAGTCTAAAGAATGCATGAATGCATGAAGGAAATCATCATGGGATATGTAAAAATGTAGTATGAACTACTTCCTAAGAGATGAACTAATTTGGAGTGCATGTGAGCATCAAATCAAAGAATGAAAGTAAAAGTATGCTTGCTGTGAATAGTCGAAAGAACAGTGACTTGATCTTGTGGAAAATGGAAAGTAGGGGTAGGAATGTTTTCAATGCATGATGTTTTATGGAGATCATCCTTATTGTGTCTAGAACACAAATCAAATAGCCAATCTTCAATAACTATTACAGATTGAGATAAATCATATAAACAATAGAGGTAACTCAGAAACAGAGTCTGTACTGTCGACTGAAATGTTGAAAAATCTTAGAAAATGAAAACAAATGATATAGAGGCCCATATTATACAGAACGTTTCCTAAGACACTGAAGGTCAAGGGAAAAATAATTTGGGACCACACTTTTTGGAAATGTTTTCTGAAAGACAAGTTGCAATTCAACCAAGCTGCTGTGACAGCAAAAACAGAATATCTGAAGAGAATGTTTGGGTCCAAATGGACCACTTCCAAATATTTCCAAGTCAAACCGAAAATCGTGGGTGTTCTCTAATGAGTTAAGAAGACTTTCCAAGTGGTCTCATGTTAATACTTTGAGTATTGAGTCCTAGAGAAATATTTGAACTTAGATTGTTCTCTATTTTGAAGATTTTTGGTAAAACAAGGCTTGTTTCTTGGAATCCAAATGTTGGGGGTTTTAAAGGGGTTTTGAAATAGGAGTTTTGAAAGTGTATTTCCAGCACTCAAAGGGGATTAAAACCACTTGGGAAACCACCATCAAACTCATCATCAAGAACTCCCAATATTTCTTGCACAAACATAGTTTTGTTTGAGAATGACTTCAATAATAAATATGAATGTATTGAAGTTAGAATCATCATCCATCAAACATGTCTTTGAGGTCAAGAGCTACTATCCATAAGGATTCACTCTCCTCAAACAAAATGTCATCTAGATGATGATGAACTAGTAAGTAATCAAAGAAAAAAAATTTAAAAAAGAAATGGGATAAGAAGAGATGAACATTAATGTAAACAAGCAAGTAATAGCAATCAATAAATGATAACCAATGTGATTTTGGACTTGTAGCTTGGTGTTTCACTCATAGATGTTGACATTTGGACATGGAAGTAGCTTCCTAACAGAAATGGTGGTTGGGTGTATTGATGATGAAGTATATAGAAGAATGGTGGAGGAAAACAAGATTGGAACTCACTTTCTATAGAAAAATAGTAGGAGGAAGCTCCTTTCTCACTTCTAAATCTATCTCTATCTCTCTTTCTCTCTACAACTTTTTCAATCTTTGCACTTGGCTCCCCCAAAATGAATAGCAAAGTGGGGTTTATATAGGCCAATTTGGGGTGGTTTGGGATTTAGAAAGTGCTCCCATTGTTCCAAAACATCTGTGAACATAAAACTACATCGTTTTGGCCTTCAATTATTCAATTTGGACCCCCAAAATAAATTACAAAGATGGACTCTGCAGGGGTTAAGTGCCGCCACTGCACTGGCCATGTGCCGCCGCGGCAGTGGCCCAATGCCGTCGCGGAACTGCTCCTCAGACGCCCAGAAATTTATATTTAGGCCCCCAGAGGTTCCGGTATTCGCGAAAAGGCCCTATTTCGTCCGAAATTCACAGAAAATGTGCATGAACTCCAAACTAAGGTTGTGATATACCGTTGGAAAGGTATTGGAGTCTAGTTTACATAAAAAATAGTTCAAAGATAGGTCACTTTGAAAAGTTTTGTGGTATTCGCGATAAAAGCCGATTTGATCACATTTTTCACCTTCAGAAATTCATAATAAATTTTTTTTAAATCCAGGAATTATGTGCGATATACCGTTGGAAAGCTATTGACCTCTAGTATTCATGAAAAATGTTTGAAAAATGATACGGTGCTCTAGTTTTAAAGTCAACTTTTGGTCAAACTGGCCAAACCAAGGACCTCCAGGAAGTTCTGGGAACCTCTGGAAGCTCCCGGGAGCTGACGTTTTTGTCCGATTTTCTTTTAAAACTTGTTTTAGTACTTTCCACATAATCTAGAATGATCTCGGAGCTTTTCGACGAATTTGGACAATTTTGGTCAAACCTTGGTCAAACCTGGTCATACATGATCAAACCTTGGTCAAACCGGTCAACGGGGACTTTCTGGGAACTTCCAGGACCTTCAGGGTTCTCTGGGAGCAGACGATTTCATTTAATTTTTCTTAAAAACTCATTTTATGACTTTTCTCATGACATAGAATGTATTCAAAACTTTTGGTCCAAATCTAGGAGCGTTTGGGCTTTCAGGGGCATTTTGGTCGTTCTGAGCATTTTGGGGGATAAAACTAACTTCCAGGAGTCCTTTTTGAGTCTTTTTCGATCATTGTGAACCGCCAAGCTATGGGTCTCCTAAATCTGATAGCCGACAAAATGGGGTGTCTACAGGAGGTTGAGGTATGTTAGGAATTTTTCTATTATTTCCGTTGTTTCCATTGTTTCCAAAGTCGGCCATTAGAATAGGTTCGCTGTAAATTGTTTGAGTTTTTCTTAAACGTTTAAGGGTACTTTGTATTTTGGCCTGAAATAACGACGATGGTTTCAGAGTTGAATCGTCGTCTAATACCAACCAAGCTCTAGAAGCTTGGGTTGAGGACCTATTGACTCTTAGGGTACGTTCAAGATCAGGATCGAAAGAAAATAATTCAGGTCAAAGCCCACACAAACAAATATGAAAAGCAACCACACAAATAATACAACAAGCACACAACTACTATGATGCATGAAAGTTATCTTGTTATGCAGTGATTCACGTCAAAGCCCAGCGCCCCGGGTTCCTAGCTAATGTACGTGCAAATCACCCCTAAACTAATGCAAATAGTGCGTCTCAGTGCCCTGACTTATAATGGTTTGAAGCGAATTTTAAAGGAAGCAATTTACTTGTATTTTTTATCTTTTTTTTAAATTGATTCGCGTAAGCTCCTTTGATGTGCTAAGCTTTTTCACTCTGAAACGCTAGAATTTGATGACTCGAGAAACTACAAGACAAATGGAAAACTAGTAACTTAAAACAAAAAGAAGAAAATAAGAAAAAGAAAATATAATCTACTATTTATGAATTAACTAAACTAAGATTCTAAAACTATAGGTAGTAATTTGCAATCCCCGGAACGGCGTCAAAAATTGATCTTGCCAAAATCAAGATTAAAAGTATACTCTACTTTAAAAGATTTGTAGTGTGGAAGTAGAGGTCGAACCCACAGAGATTGAAATACTAAAGTACTTTAATTTTAAAACCTAAACCTAGTTAATTAAGAAAACAGAATTTTGATTTTGATTTTAATTAAACTAAGAACAGTGAAAATAAATCTAAATTATGAAAGCGATTAAAAGTTGTTTTGATAAATATTTGTGATTGGGAGAGAACAAATCCTATTTATACGCCTTAACGAGCATTTGTTAGTACCTTTTTATCCTGTTTTTGTATATTTTTACTTCGTTTTCTAGTTTCTGACAGGTTTTGGAAGAAATCAACTAAACCAGGCTAAACAGGGTGAAAAAGCAGAAGAAAAGAAGCTGAAAAAACCAAGTCGCGCGCGCGGTCCGCGGGCGCGAAAACCAGGATATCGCTCGCGCGATCCGCTCGCGCGAGACCCCCAATAACTCGCTCGCGCGACCCGCGCGCGCGAAGGACCAAAAGTCGCGCTCGCGCGACCCGCTCGCGCGATATGCCCAAAAATCAAAGTTGCGTATTTCAGTATACTGAAGACTCCTGTGCAAACGAAACTGCTAAACGACGTCCAGACTGTAAATTACATGCGTTTCAGTCCGTTTCGAGTTGTAAAGGCTTCCAAAACTTGTTGTAAATCTATATATACTCTATTTTACTTCAATTAGAGGGTTGGCAATTATTATACACACATTCTACAACCATACTTCCAGCCATTGAAGGGAGGGAAGCAAGGAGAAGAAGAAGAAGACCAAGGGTTTCCATGGCCTCCTCCATCAACCTCTTGCTATCTACTACTTCCATGGACGGCTAGATCATCGATCTAGGGTTTCAATGAAGCCCTAGATGAGTAATAGGGTTTTATTTATGCTTTTATTTTAGTTTTATTATGTATGGATGACAGTCACATGTTTAGAGGATTTTTATAAATAAATCGTACTTCTAGTGATTAAATCATTACTTTCAGAATTTATTCTTGTCTTAGATCTATTTTGACTGTGATGTGCTCAACGATCTATTCTTGCTGTGCTTGTTTAGATTGTTTACATGTGATGGTGCTCTATTGATTTGTGCTATCAAGTATCCGAATAGTCCATGCCTAGGTTAGACGGATTAGATCACAACCCTAGTTTAGTGTGAGATAATTCGTGCTATCCGCAGATGGATTATGTTGGTGCTTGAACCATGATTATCTTCTTGTCGGAGGAATTGGGCTTGTAGCTACAATTCCCCATATTCATCCAACGTAATAAGCTAAAGTAACTCATAGATATTCCTATTATGAAACTAGTGGTGGATTTGCAATCCTAGGTTCCCTTTACATATTTATTTAAAACACTTTTAATTGCTTTCATAGTTTAGATTTACTTTTATTGTTCTTAGTTTAATTAAATCCAATTCAAATCCGTTTTTCCTAGTTTATTAGACTTAGGTGTTAAAATTAAGAGCTGTAGTAATCAATCTCTGTGGGTTCGACCTTTACTTTCACTACTGCAAATCTATTGAAAAGTAAAGAATACTTTTATATCTTGATATTGACAACATCAATTTTTGGCGCCGTTGCCGGGGATTGCATTACTACCTTTAGTTTTATAATCGTAGTTTAGTTAATTCGTAAATATTAGATTAGTTTTTATTTTTCTTATTTTCTGTTTTATTTTTAGTTACTAACTTGTTCTTTTATTTTGTAGACTTCAACGTTTCCGAGTGGAGCAGCTAATTACATCAAAGGAGCTTACGCAAAAATAAAATAAATAAAAATTAAATAAATTGCTTCCTTTGGAATTCGCTTTAAACCGCTGTAAGTCAAGGCGCTGTGACGCACTATTTGCATTAGTTTAGGGTTAAATATTGCACTGCATTAGCTAGGAAACCCGGGGCGCTGGGCTTGACGCGGTCATTGCATTACAGGATAATTTGCATGCATCATAGTAGTTGAGTGCTTGTTATCTTAGTTGCGTGATTGCTTGCTATTTGTTTCTTTTGTTTAATTAGTCTTTGTTTTTATTTTCTTTTCTTTTGTTTTAGTTTATGTTAGGTACACGTTCAAACAAACCGGAATTACAACCTTTAGACTCTAAACTTGAACGTACATTAAGACTTAACAAGTCTTCAAACTTAACTTCTAGAACAAGGTTTTTAATAGACGACGATTTGACACCGAAACCAACATCTTTATTTGAGTCCGAAATACGTAGTACCCTTCAAAGACTAAAGAAACCACGCTTTCATAACATAGAACCGATTAAAATGGCAGACATTGGAAATAACAATAACAACCAAAATAACAACGGAAATAATTTGAATAATCCTAATATACCGCCACCTCCTCCACTTAAAGATTACTTTATTCCAACGATTTACACACCACAAACATGTATTGAATTACCGGAGGCGACGGCATCTCACTTTGAGATTAAGTCGTCTACCATCTCGCTACTTCCATCTTTCCATGGCCGTTTAAATGAAGATCCATATAAACACTTAGGAGATTTTCAAGACATATGCTCTACTTTGAAAATTCAAAATCTTACTGATGATGAATTAAAAATGCGGCTCTTTCCATTCTCATTAAAGGACAAAGCTAAATATTGGCTCCAATCTTTGGAGCCAAATACTATTAGAACATGGGAAGACTTACACACCGCATTTTTACAAAAGTTTTTCCCGATTATGCGTACAAACCAGATAAGAAAATCAATAACCAATTTTGTAATGCAAGATGGGGAATCACTTTACGACACGTGGGAAAAATTTAAAGAATTACTACGCTCGTGTCCACATCATCAGGTTCCTAAGTGGCAACTTGTTCAGGTCTTTTATGAGGGGTTTATTCCCTCTGTTAGGAACACCGTCGATGCCGTTTGTGCGGGAACCTTCCTACACAAAAGCGCCGACGAGGCCTGGAAAATGTTTGAAACGTTAAGCGAGAATTCGATGCACCAAACGGTGTCTGTCCGTTCGGAAGGATATCTTAATCAATCTAAGAGGGAGGTAAAATTCGAGTCAAGTCAATTAAGTGAAATAAAAGAACTATCTAACAAACTTGACCGACTTTTAACAATGAACCAAACGACAACCCCACCCGCTCGTGAAATTTGTGCATTATGTTCTGATCCTTCACATTCGATACTTGCATGCCCATCGGCGAGTCAATTCCCGGAATTCGTGGAGCAACACATTAATTCTATTCAACAATACCCACGAAATAATTATAATGCAACTACTAATAATCCGGATGCGCCATGGAGAAACCATCCTAACTTCTCGTGGAAAAATAATAATAATAATCCTAATGAGGCGACTAATTTTCCAAATGCGTATCGACCTCAGTTTCAACCTAATCAATACCAACACTCACCTCCTAATTCGAATCCTTCAAAGGGTAATGCTTTTGAGGAAAAGGTGTTGGCATCCCTTAAGACTATTGAAACGCAAGTCCAGGCACAAGCACAAATAGTGCACTCACACACACAATCCATTGCGAAGCTTGAATCCCAAATGGGACAACTAGCTACTGTAGTGAGTCGTAGAAACGAGGGGACGTTGCCTAGTCAAACAATTCAAAACCCTAAGGGACAATATGAGGTTAAGGGGTCGAATGAACAAGTAAACGCCGTCTCAACTAGGTTGACTACACGAGAAGAAGAGGTAATAGAAATTCTGACTGAGAGTGTGAAAGATATGAATATCAACTCTAATAAAGAGATGGGTGAGGACATGGATAAAAATAAAAAAGAAAACGAATCGGTCCCAACGAATTATATTCCGAGAATGCCATATCCACCTAATGTTGAGGAGCCGGCTAATCTTACAAATAAAAAGTCTAAGGTTGAGGATATACTCGAGGTGTTTAAACAAGTCAAAATAAATATTCCTTTCCTCGATGCTATAAAACAAATTCCTGCTTATGCTAAATGTCTAAAAGACCTTTGTACACAAAAACGCAAAATACGGAGTCATACTCCTAAAAAAGTCTTTCTTACGAAAAAAGTAAGCTCTATATTCCAACACGCTCCTCCAAAATATAAAGATCCAGGTATGCCTACGATTTCATGTGTCATAGGTGACACTATCATTCATCGGGCTCTCCTTGATTTGGGAGCGAGTGTTAACCTTTTACCCTATCACGTTTATAAACAACTAGGACTAGGTGAACTTAAACCTACGACCGCTACTATACAATTAGCGGATCGTTCTATTAAAATACCTAGAGGAATCGTCGAAGACGTGCTAGTAAAAGTTGATCAATGTTTCTATCCCGTTGATTTTATGGTCCTTGACACCGAACCGGTGCTAGATGCTAGGAGACACACTCCTGTCATTCTTGGTCGTCCATTCTTAGCCACGGCTAACGCACGTGTTAACTGTAGAACAGGGGTGATGAAAGTGTCGTTCGGGAATATAAAATTAAAATTAAATGTTTTTAATGCTGTTGATCAACCTCCCAAAAACGATGATTATCTAGGTGGGGAGGGTAGTGAGGTTACACGGAATATTGAGCCTAAGAATGTAATAAATATAAGTGCGGGAAATAATGTAGAGGATGATGAGTGGATGAATCCTAATACTTCGGACCCTAATGCTGAATCTACTCGAAAAGTAAGAAATCGATTTGAAAATACTGATAAAACGTCGATTGAATTAATTCAAAGCGACGCAATTTCTGCTTACCATCGAGCTCTGCCTGACATTCTTAGGGGTACGAAGTCTGATTTACAACCGCCGTAAGTCTTGAGCTAGAACGGTCTAGCTGAAGACGTAAAAGATAGCGCTTCTTGGGAGACAACCCAAGCTTTATGTTGTCCGTTCCTTTGATTTTTGGATGTTTTTGAGTCGTTTTGGTCAATTTGTGAGCATTCTGGATAGGTTTGGGGGTTGGAATTAATTTATTTTAGTAATATATACATAATTTTAGTTAAAAAATGAAAAATACCAAACTCGCGCGCGCGGCCCGCTCGCGCGAGACGTCGCTCGCGCGGCCCGCTGGCGCGAGATTGGCCCTTAGTGTTTTTCTTTGCTTTTCTTTATGTTGAGCCCTCAGGTTCTCCTCGCGCCTGAAATCGCGAGCGCGAGGGACCTCGCTCGCGCGAAATTTAAAAAAAAAAAAAAATTCGCTGGGAATTCGCGCGTGCGACGGCCGCTCGCGCGATTTCCCCAATTCCTGTTTTTCTCTTTTGTTTTCTGTATTTTCCCCCATACTTGTTCTGACAATGTTTTCGTTTCTGTTTTTTGTTTATTAAGCTATTTTAGATCGAGTTAGTTGTTGTTTTCTTTATTCCATTTATACTTTTATGTTTTATTCCGGTTAGTCGTTTCGTTTAGTTTCGATTAGTTTTTTTTTGTATATTTCTGTTTATTTACTTTTAATATTCTTTTGTTAGTTAGTTTTTTTTATTACACAGTAGCAGGTAACATTGAACTGTATTGACATATTCCTTTGTGTCACCTGTGCTATGCTTGTCAAGATTGAGGTATTATCGTTCCTTCCTTCTGTACTCTCCTTTCTTTCGATTTATTGTTTCATTAGGGACAATGAAAGGTTTAGGTTTGGGGGTATGCACACACATGCACATTATTTTATGCAAAACTTTAAAATTTTTTCAATAAGTGTGTTTAAATAAACGATATTACTGACGTTTTTGCAATATCAATTTGATACTTCTTGTTCAATAACTTTGAATTGTTATAGAATGGTAAACATGAGAATATGTGGTTAAATATTTACTAAAGTCATGTTGAAATATTTTAAGTTATGTATTGTTTGAATCGTAGTTTTATATCATAAATTTGCACACAAACCTATGCACTGCACGTAGTCGCTTGAATACATGTTGGTTGTGAACTATAATATGATTCGGATTTCTAGATAACACATGGTGGAGACTAAACCCGGTGAGGTTTTGAGCCTATCTTTTCTATTTAGAGGGTTATAAATACATTTTGTGTTTGTCGAATTTCATTGAAATAGCGCATCTACTTGTTGTTTAGTCTCATTATTCTTGTTTTGGTTAATAGTCAAGTTAAAATATTTGTTACCATGCTAAATAATCTTCCGTCGTAAACATTAAAGAAGCATGTGACCCTAGGACATGATTTTAGGCCCTCTTTATTTGCCACCGACCGATAAATGAAAAAAATTTCCTTAGTTCGCCCCTTGAGCCGTTACAATGCCTATTTTTCTTTGTTCACCATTATCCTCTTTAAAAGCTCCAACCTGATCAACTTGGAGTATACCACTGGAAGAGTGATCAACTTTTAGTAGTATTAAGGCGATGTGATTGAGAAGAGAAAATTAGATGTTATTGGGGTAGTTACTTGGTATTCAATGCATAATCATTTGAGAAGCAAGAAAAGAAAAAGGAAAAGAAAACAAAATAAAAAGAAGAAGGTTGAAAAAAAAAAAAAAAAATTGAAAGAAAAGAAGAAAAGGAATGAAAAGAAAGAAAAGATGAAAAGTGTGTAGAAGAAGAATGAAAGAAATCGAACATGCCTTACAATGCCATTCTAAACCTACCCAATTAATCCATTCTATCCTTTTTCCATTACCTGAGCCACATTACAACCTTTGAAAAGTCCTATATGATCCTAGGAAACATGGTTCGGATATGAAAACGATGGGAGAGGGATTAAAACATGGTAATGATTAATTTTTCTTGATTGATTGGCATCTTATCCATGAGACTACAGTTCTTTTGTGTCATGCGTCTTTTTCGAGTCATATGTGAGCGTTTATTGTTTTGAAAACATATTTCCTTTACTCACATATTTTAGAAAAATTACACCTGTTTCTGAGTGTTTCATTTGAGAGTGTAATTAACATTGTGAGATTCGTAGTCGAAGCATAGTTAAAAGGTTATCCGAAGTATATTCCAAGTTCATGACATGCGCGTGTTCATTTGACTACCATATCACACACGTGCAATTGTATGAGAAACTCTATTGATTTATACGATGCATGTGCTTGAGATGGTTTTTCATGATGTAGGTAGACGTTTGATTCTGTTTCTTTTTGTTCGTTATTCTATTTCAAATCTTTGTTGTATAATAAGGAGTATTGAATAGTATGTTTTTCGTTTTTAATAAAACTTTTTAAATTAATAAGTTAATAAAGATGGTTGTGGGTAACTTGTTGATGAGAACCCTCACGAGACTTCACTCGTCCGACTAGGGACACCTAGGGGTTTAAAAGGCTTGTTGCATATGCTAAATGCAATCGTGATCCATACGAAAATGGAATAGATTTTTATTAGTAGTTTTTATTTTAGTTTTGCTCGAGGACTAGCAAAATGTAGGTTTGGGGGTGTGATCGGGAGAGAACAAATCCTATTTATACGCCTTAACGAGCATTTGTTAGTACCTTTTTATCCTGTTTTTGTATATTTTTACTTCGTTTTCTAGTTTCTGACAGGTTTTGGAAGAAATCAACTAAACCAGGCTAAACAGGGTGAAAAAGCATAAGAAAAGAAGCTGAAAAAACCAAGTCGCGCGCGCGGTCCGCGGGCGCGAAAACCAGGATATCGCTCGCGCGATCCGCTCGCGCGAGACCCCCAATAACTCGCTCGCGCGACCCGCGCGCGCGAAGGACCAAAAGTCGCGCTCGCGCGACCCGCTCGCGCGATATGCCCAAAAATCAAAGTTGCGTATTTCAGTATACTGAAGACTCCTGTGCAAACGAAACTGCTAAACGACGTTCAGACTGTAAATTACATGCGTTTCAGTCCGTTTCGAGTTGTAAAGGCTTCCAAAACTTGTTGTAAATCTATATATACTCTATTTTACTTCAATTAGAGGGTTGGCAATTATTATACACACATTCTACAACCATACTTCCAGCCATTGAAGGGAGGGAAGCAAGGAGAAGAAGAAGAAGACCAAGGGTTTCCATGGCCTCCTCCATCAACCTCTTGCTATCTACTACTTTCATGGACGGCTAGATCATCGATCTAGAGTTTCAATGAAGCCCTAGATGAGTAATAGGGTTTTATTTATGCTTTTATTTTAGTTTTATTATGTATGGATGACAGTCACATGTTTAGAGGATTTTTATAAATAAATCGTACTTCTAGTGATTAAATCATTACTTTCAGAATTTATTCTTGTCTTAGATCTATTTTGACTGTGATGTGCTCAACGATCTATTCTTGCTGTGCTTGTTTAGATTGTTTACATGTGATGGTGCTCTATTGATTTGTGCTATCAAGTATCCGAATAGTCCATGCCTAGGTTAGACGGATTAGATCACAACCCTAGTTTAGTGTGAGATAATTCGTGCTATCCGCAAATGGATTATGTTGGTGCTTGAACCATGATTATCTTCTTGTCGGAGGAATTGGGCTTGTAGCTACAATTCCCCATATTCATCCAACGTAATAAGCTAAAGTAACTCATAGATATTCCTATTATGAAACTAGTGGTGGATTTGCAATCCTAGGTTCCCTTTACATATTTATTTAAAACACTTTTAATTGCTTTCATAGTTTAGATTTACTTTTATTGTTCTTAGTTTAATTAAATCCAATTCAAATCCGTTTTTCCTAGTTAATTAGACTTAGGTGTTAAAATTAAGAGTTGTAGTAATCAATCTCTGTGGGTTCGACCTTTACTTTCACTACTGCAAATCTATTGAAAAGTAAAGAATACTTTTATATCTTGATATTGACAACATCAATTTGTATTGAACCTAGGATTGCAAATCCACCACTAGCTTCATGATAAGGATATCTATGCATTCAATTAGCTTATTACGTTGGATGATAATGGGGAATCGTAGCTACAAGACCAATTGCTCTGTCAAGAAAATAACTACGATTCAAGCATCAACATTATTCATCTTCGGTTAGCACGAAGTGTCTCACACTATACTAGGGTTGCGGCATACTCCATCTTCCCTAGGCATGAACTATTCGACTACTTGATATCACAATTCAATTATGCACCATTACATGTAAATAATCCATACAAGCACAACAAATATAGATCATTGAGCACATCACATTCAAAATAGATCTAAGACAAGAATAAACTTTGAAAGCAATGATTTAATCAATAGAAGTTCAATTTTATTATAAAAAATCCTCTAAACATGTAATCATCATCCATACATAATAAAACTAATAGAAAAATATAAATAACACCCTATTACTTGGCTAGGGTTCATTGAAACCCTAAATATAGGTCTAGGCGGCCATAGAATTAAAGATTGACAAGTTTTTGATAGAGGAGGCCATGGGAATCCTTAGCCTTCTTCTTCTTCTCCTTGCTTTCCTCTCTTCAATGGCTGAAGTTTTTGTTGTATATGGATGTGTATAATATTTTGACTTAAAAGAGGATATATATATATATATTTGGAGCAAGTTTTGGAAGCTTTCCTAAACCGATTCACACTAAAACTGCTTTATTTACGTTTCTGGACATATTCAAGCAATTTCGTTCACGTAAGGGTCTTTAGCTCATTAAAATACGCAACATTGGATTTTTGTACAGGTCGCACGAGCGGGCCGCGCGAGCGCGATTCTGGAAATTCACGCAAGCGGGTCGCGCGTGCGATGTCCCTTTTTCTGCTTCTTCTGCTCTATTTTCACACCCTCTTTAGCCTGGAACTCTTGCTTTCTTCTAAAACCTAATAGAAAATGAAAAACGAAGTAAAAGTACACAAAAACAGGATAAAAAGTGGAAACAAATGTGAATTAAGGCGTGCAATCAGGACTTGTTCACTCCCGATCACATGACCTGGAGTTAGTTGTGATAGTATTTGCATTAAAGATCTGGAAAAACTACCTATACGGAGAGAAGTTTGATCTGTTCTCAAATCACAAGAGTTTAAGATATCATTTCTCTCAAAAGGAGTTGAACATACGCCAATGAAGATGGATGGAACTACTCAAGGACTATGATTTCTCTTTGCAATACCATCTAGGTGAAGCAAATGTCACAGCCGATGCTTTGAGTCGTCGACCCCATTTGGTAATCACTGTAATACTGATTTGATAATGGCAAGCGTTGGAAGTGTTAACCGAGTTTGACTTTTGGCCAGTGAAGCAATGGGAGGACAACATCTCAAATGTTTGGTTATCCAACCGACTCTAATTAACCGTATCATATAGGCTTAATAGACAATTGAGGATTTCAAGTTGTAGTTCACTAAGATGTCAGTGAAGGAACCAAAAGTCTAGTGTATTGGTACGGACGAAGCCTTAAGATGTAAAAGTAGACTTTGTGTGCCTGATGCAAATAATCTCCGAAAGACATAATGGATGAAGCACACAAAACATGAATGATTGTTCATCCTAAAGGTATGAAGATGCACAAGGACTTGAAGAAAAATTTCTGGTAAAAGGAATGAATAGAGAAATAGTTGAGTATGTATCCCAGTGTCTTACATGCAAACAAGTAAATGCAGAATATCATAAATAACCTGGACTTCTTTAGCTACTACCAATTCCACAATGGAAGTAGGAACATATAATAATGGATTTAGTAGTAGGGTTTCCAAAGTCATGGTAAAACCATGACACTAACTGGGTAATAGTGGATTGACTCACGAAGACAGCACATTTCATCGCCTATAGTATGAAGTACCTAGTGGAACATTTAAGCCAGATGTACATTCAACCAGTCGTGCGCCTACACGGTGTACCTGTCTCAATTATGTCAGATTGAGATTCATGATTCACTACAGAATTCAGGTAGAGTCTTCAAACAGCAATGGGAACTACACTGAACTTGAGTTCAGCATTCCATCTACAAACTGATGGTCAGATTGAGCGAGTTAATCAAGTGATGGAAGATATACTGCGTGCATGCATCATTGATTTTGAAAGCACTTAGGAGATGTACCTACCGTTGATAGAGTTCACCTATAACAATAGCTACCATACGAGCATAGGAATGGCGCCATTTGAAGCTTTGTATGGAAGACCTTGTCGATCGCCACTATATTTGCTGAAGTTGGAGATAATCAAATTCTTGAGCCAGAAATGGTATGAGAAACCAGTAAGAAGAGTCAAGTTGTATGTGATAAGATGATGACAGCTTAGACTCGATACAAGAGTTATGCTAACAAGCAACGCAAAGCCCTGGAGTTTGTAGTAGGAGATCACGTACTACTCAAGGTCTCACCTGTTCGAGGAATCATTTGATTCAGTCAGAAGAGAGGCAAGTTATCACCTCAATTCATTGGATCTTTCGAGATGCTGGAGCACATTGGAATGGTTACCTATCGACTTGCGTTGTCACCAAACATGTCCAGAGAGTATGATGAGGAAATGTGGCCACAATCGAGCGCATGAGGTCAACTTTGAAGACATTGAAGTCAATAATAACATCATGTTCAATGAAGGACCAGTAAGGATCCTCAACCACAAGATCAAGAAGCTAAGGAGAAAAGAGATCCCACTAGTGAAGATCCAGTGGAAGCACCATGACAAAGGCGAAGCTTCGTGGGAACTGGAATCAGAGATGCGAGAGAAGTTTTCATTTTTATTTTACGTCTGCTTACTTTAGATTTTGAGGACAAAATCTTTTAATAAATGGTGGATGATGTAATACCTTATATTTTTAGTATATATGAATGCAATGAGATTTTGTATAACTATCCTTACTATACTTATAATCTTGTTTTCAATCGTTTGAACATCCTCAATAGATTGAAGTTGTGCAGATTTAAGTAATTGAACCTACTTTAATCGATCGAACCCTACTGACATAAATACAATGATTGCATCCCAGTTCAATCGATCGAACCTATGGCAATCGATTAAAAGTGTACCACCTGTCCTCAGTTGATCGAATTCATTCCAATCAATCAAACTTATCTACAAATCTTATCTTCAGTTCACATAGGGCTACCACCTTGCACTCACCTTTTCCAATATATACATGATTTTCGTGTATGTGTGGGTGTTTGAAAAACCAGAGAGTTTAGAGGGAGAGAGATACACCCACACTCTTATATATATATATATATATCTACATACGAAGGAGAAAGAAGAATAAGATGAGGCAGACAGAGATAGAGAGACATAGATAGATAGAGAAGGAAGGAGGGGAGAATGGAGACTATTGAAGCTTGAAGCTCGAAGCTCTAAAGCTTTTCCAAACGCGCCCTTACCACTTGCGTGAGTTCTAAACTCACTCAGTAGCTTAGAAGTACTGTTTTACAAGTTTTGGACATAAAGGAATGGACCCAAAAATTACCCCAGCCATTCTGGGTGTCACTGCCCAGTTTCTGGGGAAGAAGACTTTCAAGCGATTGAACTTGATTCAATCGATTGAAAATGCATGATTTCAATAGATTAAAAATGCTTCAATCGATCGAAACCCCTACATCTCAATCGATTAAAATGGTTTTAACCGATCAAAAACACTTACATCTCAATCGATTGAGAATGACTTCAAGCAATTGAAAACCATAGAACATGGTTAGTTTTTTTATGTTTATAATACATACTGCTTAGCTGGTTAAATGATCATTTCATGCATCCTATATGCAATGTTGTTGAATTAAGAGACAATGGGACACAATAACGAGATAATGTGGTGAGCAACGTATTCAGGTTTAGGATAGTAATTAAAGGTTGATCCTAATCGAGTTTGATAATACGTTCATTTTAATTAGAGTAGTCAGGCCACAATGGGGAGTCATGTATCCATGTTAGTACAGAACATAGATAGGTTTGATAAGTTCTGAGAATTGGTATAAGGGTGGAATCTTGGTCATGATATATCCTTAACAGCAATGGATGGTTAAAGTCCTTAATAGTAGTGGGCGAGACCAAGTAGTTCTAAGATAGCCAGGTGATACATGATATGTCCTTAACAGTAATGGGCAGTTAAAGTCCTTAACAACAGTGGTCAAGGATCACTGGTAGATGTTGCTAAGTCATGGTAATAGATTGATATGCTTTTGTTCAAGCGTTATATCCCTGACAAGCAGTGGGCGGTGATGCCCTTAACGATGGGGGATGGATTGATATGGTGTCCATGACAAGTAGTGGACGGCTAAGTCCTTAACAGTGGTGGACAAAATAATGGTATATCTATTGAGTTAAGCTATGGAGTCTGTTCGTTAGATCATGAGTGCTTGGTCATTCGATGGGTAACAAGACATGAGTAATCGATTAATGAGTTTGTAATAAAAGAGAAAGATATTATTACTATGGTAGAACTATATTTTAGGTTCTACATAACTGGTATTCAATATACCTATAATACAGTGTTAGTTTCTATTTACTCAGCTTCCAGTAAGCTGACGGCGTTTATGCTTGGACATTCTCCCTCCAGACTACCCTATCCCTAACACTACAAGTAATGAGGCTTATGACAGTGAATACTGCCTAGAGGAAGGATATGCAGAAGGTGGCCCCATTGAAGATGAAGATGCTAGAGGGAACTATTACGCTGACGACTACGTCTATGCGAGCTGAAGATCTGTTTCTATTTCTGTTATAAACCTTCATATTATGTTTTGTAATTGGCCATATGTTGCTCTAATGTTCTAATATTCTCGCTGTTAGAACTCTGATGTAACGATAAGTACATTTGTAATATGCTTAGTTTGCTTATGTTATTGTTCTCTTTACTTACTGTTTGGTTGGACTGTGTGGTGTGGACAATTCAGTGACTTCACCAATCATTCCCTATAGACCCAAAAAAGACATTTTATTTTTCTCTATTTTTTACTATTCCTAGATGTGACATATAGCATGACACTTATAAGAAGAGTTCTTCGTCTTCTTGTTAGCTGAACTACCAGAGAGAGAAATAAGTTCGGTGAGTTTTGCCAAGGTTTTGACATCGATTGATGCGCCATTTAGCGTTCAATTTTAGTTCTGATTACATATTCAGACTCGTGGAGGTGAGACCAACACGTTGGTACCAATTTTGTAACTTTTGGAGACAGTTTCATGTGACCCGTTTTGGGGTTCTAGCTTATAATTCGTAATTTATGTTTGGAAATTTTACACAAAGTATAAAGGAGAAATAATCTCAAGTGTAGGAACGATTTCCAAGATGTGAGTGATATTAATTATGAATTTTGGATGAAATATTATTTGAGTTCATTTGTGATGAATTAGCATGATTACTTAGCTTAATTATCATGTTTAACTTAATTAGTGAACTCATGGTGTAGAACTATGCCGAATCAGTTTGTAAGGCGTAGTTGTATGCTTATTTGTTGTGATAATTATGTGAGCATGCTGAGTTATCTAATTGAGTCAAAGGGGATACTTGTACTTATAACTATGTGTTGGAAAATGAGCTGCCAGAGGCTTTTGGGTATTGCACGTCTGAAGGAAGAGGTGTGGGTGCCTGCTGATCATGTGGACTTAATGATAGAGTCACGGGCTGGGTTAAGGGTGAATTCACCTGTTATTCTCGGCGACTATAATATTGTGTATTGTGATGGAATTGAGCTTGTTATTTTCCATGTGCTTAATTGATGTTGTTCACTAAGAATATAGCTTATATATTATAGTGGTTATTGTATAATCATTACAGGTGATCATAGTGAGACTCCGGGGAAGTAAAATGCGGTATTGGCACAGCGGCGATGGTTGGACGTGGTTGAAGCTTTTGTTTATAGTTTCATGTCTCTAGTTTCTTTGTATTAAGCTTAGAACTTGTATCATGTTTGTAGCCGGTTTCAATTCCAAGATGTTAGTATGTTGTAATTTCTAGTTCAAGAATAATGTTGTAGTAAGCTTTGATGTATAATACAAAAGTGTTGTAACTCCTTTAAATTGGGTATAAAATGTTTGGGGAGCATGTTTGAGGTTTTTGGATATGTATTAAATGAGTTTTTCAAAGGTTTTGGCAAGTGTTTTTGTGATCCAAGCATGAGTTTGTGTAATTAAGGTTAGGATTGCTACAGAATCCTCTGTAAATAGAAATAGTCGACTGAACACGAGGTCCTATTGATCAGATTCACTAGAAAAATCAAGTCAGGTTTTTCGTTTTAAAAAGCAGTTAATTGGATTTGCGATAGTAGTCGACTGGATTGTAACTTCTCATTCTTTGCTCTCTAGAACATGAAAAGTAGTTATCCAGATGGGTATTAGTCGACTGAACTTATTACCCACATTTGCGGAAGTAGTCGACTGGGTTTTCTATCAGTCGACTAGATTGTGTCTTTTCTAACTATCCTCTCTGGAACTAGAAAATAGTCGACTAGATATGGCATTAGTCGACTGGATCTTTGTTTTTCCAAAAAGTAATGTTTTTTCCATGGATTAAAAAGGGAATTTCTTTTTAGCCAACTCACTTAATGTCGTACCCCAACCACACAAATTAGGACACGTAACAATGATGATTAAAGTTTCAAAAACAACATTCCGAAAACATTTTCTAAGTCAAAACCACAAAAAAGAGTCATTTGGAAAAATACACCAGGCCAGTCAGTCGGACAGCGCCCTTAAGAATATCTGGCTGATGGGACAACACACTTAAAGATATCTGGTCAACCGGACAGCACACATAAAAATATCTAGTCAACTAGATAGCCCTGCTACAAAATTATTCTGTAGTAACCAGTTTTAACACGTTTTGCACAACTTTAAAACATACCCAAGTTGCAAGTGTAGCCAAACTCCAGCCAAACAACACGAGAGTTTCTAAAATCATTTCTAACCATTTGAGTAGCTATTTGGTCACTAAAAACATACAAATTTCCGATAAGGAGCATAACTTGCATTAGATTCCATATACCAACTCATTATATGCATAACACTCGACTAAGAGGAACCAAGTTAGAATCTACATCAATAGTTACTCAATCCTCCAAGTCTCTTCCAAACATAACTTGGGGTGTGCAAGTGCAACCTTCATCACAAGACATATAACCAACATCGATCCAACATGACATATTATAAGCCTTCCCAAAACATAAGTTGTTTATACATTTCCAAAACAAAAGTTACATTAGGACACTAAAACATCTATGCTTATGGACATATCAACATATCCACATATCCGATGCCCAACCCGTTAAGCAGATCATTTCCTCTCCTCTTCCCATTCCGTGCCTGCTGTGGTTATTCAATAACCACACAAAAACATATATTCGTTTAAGCTTTCACTTTGTGAGATAACTAATCATGCTATTGGAATGCTTAACATGTAAATGCAACAATTATCATAAAGAACTACCAAATGATCCCTGGAAAGTCAAGTAACTCCAACCACCACCCTCGGGTCCTTCTCACCCAGGATCTTTCTCGCTCTTGTGTTGCATATAGCATCTCTTTCACATTTCTGACCCCGAAGGCTTTATCGTCATTTCATTATGTTCATCACCACGCCCCACTCTTGAGGGCTCTCTATCCCTTACTTATGGGACCTATAAATGGTGGTCACTACTTGTCTTCCCTTTGATCCATACAAGCAACAAAGCAACTAGGCATATAACATGACAATTTACACATAATTTACATGCTTACTCCAAATTCATCATCATATAACAAAATAAGCACGGGTTAAGCAATCTTTGATAACAATTATTACATTAACATATCTAAACACCCAGTTTTGGTATTAGAACACTCACCTCCTCGGATTATTAGCAAGTTAAGCCTAGAATATCCAAACCTCTTGCAAAATTCACCTCAAATTCTAGCCGGAGATAATCCTACATAGTTTTGATACACCGAAAGTTAACAACCAAGAACGGTCGCTAGAAAACATTGCTAAAAATAAAAACAAAAGATATGCATATGATCCTATTACCTCCATGAGTCCAATGGTGGTCTTGGTTTGCATAATGGAAGTCAGACGGCAAAGATACGACGTCAAGCGTTAGGCGAAATCCCCCGTCGTCTTCGTTCTTTCTTCTTCATCTGTCTACATGTCTCCCCCTCTATTCCTGCTATTATGTGACTAAAGAAATGACTAATGAGTCATCTAAATCATTGTAGAGATATGCATCAAACTTTTGCTTTCTTTTCATTTACACCCCTAGCAATTTCTAAATGTTCATTATGAAACCCCACAAACATTTATATTAACTATCCAATATTTTTAAATGGGTTTAATCTGTGTCTTGTATGGGTCCCACACGTGGTCTCACATATAATATAAGATTGCTATTAAACCTACCAATTATGAACCGTATTCATAAACGTCCTCACATGGGTGGGTATCCAAACTGGTCCCCATTACCTGTCATATAACATTATAATATCTTTAAGCATTTAAAAAAAGTAGTCATTTAAATATATAATGGCATCTATATGCAAATTATATTGACTAGACCCTCATTTGGCCCCACTTTTATACCAGTCCCATCTGTCATAAGACTTTCATCGGTGTTCGCATTTGAACATCTTTTCACCTGTGGGTTTATAACTCCACCTTAAACCATCTTATGCATTAATTGTCATTAATTAACATATATTAACACAGCATTAACCTTCTTTTCTGGGTACGGGTGTTACACTTAATGATCAAGGATGAGCATTATGAGTTAAGTACGACCCTTAATGGCATGCCACGTGTCCTAGATTTGTACATGTGGATCTGGGGCGTGACAGAAACACACCCCTAGTTGTATTCAATATTTACTCCATAAAGGCGCACCCATGTGAGCAAGTCCATACTAATCATGTATGAATATATGCATAAGAAGTTAAATAAAGATTTATTATAATGCCTTCATGGAGATCATGCCTCCCAGCTAAAAACTGGTTTGAGTTTTGGTGAATGCTACCATACAACCAAGTGGTTTGGTTGTATGGTACAACCAAACTGCTTAACATATAATGGTACGAAATGCTTGTACCACGGGTACAAAGGTTCCTTACCATAGGTACAAGGATTTCATAGATACTAAGGTTCCTTATAATAGGTACAAAGCTTCCTTACCACAGGTACAAAAGGTCACGGGTACAAAGTTTCCTTATCATGCATACAAAGTTCCCATACCATCAGTACAAAGATTTCTTACCACGGGTAAAACCACAAGTGATTTTGATTTGGTATAAAATTTCTTATAAGAGTGCAATGTTTTCTTACCAAGGGTACAACATTTCTTACATTGGTACAAACATTTTCTCTAAATGTACAAACATTTCTTAAAATGGTAAAATATTTCTTACATTTGTACAAATATTTGTTATAAATGTACAAATATTTCTTACATTAGTACAAACATTTCTTACCGATGTATGTCAAGTGGTTTGGTTGTATGATAGAACCAAACCACTCGATTGTAAGGAAGTTTTCTCCTTGAATTTTTACTAATAGGAAGAAACAAGAAATGCATGTTTGCATTTTACTACTTATTAATTTTTCATCTAAAACTCCTGACAATATTGAGAACTATGCTATAGTTTTCAAATATGTATTCAGATGTACAATACCAATATAGTCACTTAGAATATATATATATTCAAATGAAATTCGGATAGTCCTACCAAAAATTTTGGCATAATCCTTCTACTCTTCAATTTCAAATTAGATTATTCCAACACATATCTAACTAGGAGTGTATACGAGTCAAGCATCTCAACAAGTCCTCATTAGCTAATTGTTAAGGGCTTGTATACTAGCTTATCTTCGTAAATGAGTTCGTGAAAAACCTACTAAAAAGACTTGTTAAGGACTTATACAATATATATATATATATAACACACCACATAGTTCTATTAGATGATACATGAGCTCGGCATAGCTCGGCAGTACGTGTCACGCCCCGGAACAACAAAAATAGAGAAAAATAAATTTCCTTTTTGGGTCCATAGGGAATGACTGATGAAGTCACTGAATTGTCCACACCATGCAGTATTAAATAGTAAAAGCTATAGATAACAAACTGAATCTTATATGTACATAATAAGGAGTTCTATAACTATTACTTCAGAGTCTAAAACATAATATATAAAAAGTCTAAAGGCAACATGTGCCCTATTACAAACATGGCAGTAAGTCGGTAATCGACTAGGAACTAATGTCTATTCTAATCTTCAACTGGCGTATACATAGTCGTCAGCGTAATAGTCCTGCCCAGCATCTCCAGCCTCAGCAGGTCCATCCCCAGCATAGTCTTCCTCCGGGTAATAGCCGTCCTTATAGTTAGGTCCATCCCCTATAGTGTAAGTAAAAGGATAGTTTGGATGGGGAATGTCCAGGCATAAAATGCCATCAGCTTGTTTAAAGCTGAGTGAGTAGAAACTAAAACAGTATCATAAGCATAATGTAGTTACCAGTTATGAAAGATAAGTATAGTTTTACTAGTAATATCTTTCTCTTTATTCCAACCCATTAGTCGGCTACTCACGTCTTGTTATACGAAGATCGACAACAGTACTCTTGATCAAAGAACAGACTCGATAGTTCAACATTATCTATATACCATTATTTCGTTCACCGCTTTTAAGGACCTTAATCACCCGTCGCATATCAAGGACACCACGTCAGTCCATCCCCCACTTTTAAGGACTTAAACCGCCCACCGCATGTCAGGGATACAACGTTTCGAATAATAGCATTTCATCTTATTGCCACGACTTAGCGACGTCTACTAGTGATCCCCGTGAACCGCTTTTAAGGACCTAAACCGCCTACCGCTTTTAAGGACTTCATGGATCATCTGGCTATCTTAAGACTACTTGGTCTCGACCATCGATTTTAAGGACATGACCGCTCTCCGCTTTTAAGGACATAACTGCCTACTGATTTTAAGGACCTATGACCAAGTGTCCACCCACATATAATTTCCAAAACTTATCAAACCTACCTAAGTTCCGAACTAATATTGACACATGACCATTCCCATTATGGCCTGACTATTCTGATTGAAATGAACCAGATATCAAATTGAGTCCCAACTACCATATCACATCGTATTACGGACGTTCTCACCTTACTCTTAACCATGTCTCATTATCGCATCTTTATATTCTTTATTCAACCAATATCGCATAATGGAAGTATTAAAACAGTACTTAAAACAACTAAGCATTTGACAATATATATATATAAACAAAATATCCCAAATCTATAAGTACCATTCGATTGAAGTTATTTTTAATCGATTGGGAAAAGTTTGGGTTCAATCGATTGAAGCATGTTCGATCGATTGAAGAAACAGACAGTTTAATCGATTAAAGAATCTTCGATCGATCGATAAGAATTAAGTTCAAGATATTGAAACAAGTTTAATTGATCAAAAGTTGTCTTCTCCAGATACTGGGCAGTGAATGCCCAAAATTTTTGGGGTGTGATTGGGTCCACTTCTTCATGTTCAAAACTTGTAAAAACATACACCTAAGCTACTAAGTGAGTTTAGAACTCACTAAAGTGAACAAGGGTGTGTTTGGTTTGAGTTCTTGGACCTTAAGTTTCAATGGAGCTTCCTTCTCTCTCTTTCTCCTTCCTTCTCTGTCCTCTTCTCTTCTTTCAATCTCTTTTCTTTTCTATTATTCTTCTCTCTTCTTTCTGCTCTCTCTCTCTCTCTCTCTCTCTCTCTCTCTCTCTCTCTCTCTCTCTCTCTCTCTCAGATTGTATATGTAGTGTATAGGTGTGTATAAATATATGGGATAGTATATGAGTGTGTAATTATATCTCTCTCTAAACCCTTTAATGTTCAGCAAACAACACACACATATACACCCATATATATAGGAAAAGGTGGGTGCAAGGTGGCAGCTTTGCATGAACTGAGGATAAGATTTCCAGACACATTCGATCGATCGATTGAGAACAGGTCAGTCAATTTTAAGCGATTGAAACAAGTTTAATCGATTGGGAAAGGGGGACCAAGTCATAAATTATGTCAGCAGGGTTTCAATCGATCGAACAAGCAATCGAAAAGGGTTCGATTGATTGAAACTTCATAACTTCAATTAATTAAAAATAGTTCGATTGATCGAAAGCTAAATTACAGGTACATCAAAGGTATTCATATAGAATCTCCTTCATTATATACACATACCAAAAATACAGAGTATTACATCATCCACCACTTATTAAAAGATTTCATCCTCAAAATCTAAAGTAGTAGGGTTAAATAAATATTTAAAACATCTCGCGTATCTCTGACTCTATTTCCCACGAAGCTTTTCCTTCATCATGTTGCTTCCACTAAACCTTTACCAACAGCATCTCTTTGTTTTTGAGTTTCTTGATTCCGTGATCCAAGATTCTCACTGGTCATTCATTGAATGTGATGATGTCATTAACTTCTATGTCCTTGAAGTTAATCTCGTGTGCAGGGTTATGGGCACACTTCCGCAATATACTGATATGGAAAACGTTGTGCACACTCGACATCTTAGGCAGTAATGCCAATCTATAGGCAACTTTCCAACACATATCAGGATCTCAAATGGTTCTATAAATCGAGGCAATACCTTGCCTCTCTTCTGTCCAAATCTAACTACTCCTTGAACAGGTGAAACCTTGAACAGTACATAATCTCCAAGTGCAAATTCTAAATCCTTATGGCATTGGTCAGCATAATTCTTATGTATGGTTTGCGCCGTTTTCATGTTTTTCACGTACCACTGATTTCTTGTACCATCTCTGGCCCAAAAAGTTGAGTATCTCTAACTTTGGCCCAACATAACGGTGATCGACAAAGTCTTCTATACAGAGCTTCAAATGGTGCCATCCTTATGCTTATATAATAGCTTTTATTATAGGCAAAATCTATCAATGGCAGGTGCGTCTCCTAAGAACTTTCAAAATCTATGACACATGCTCGTAACATGTCCTCCATCACTTGATTCACTCGTTCAGTCTGTCCATCGGTCTGTGGATGAAACGCTGAACTCAAGTTTAGTGTCATTCCCACAGTGGCCTAGAGACTCTTATAAAATTCTACAGTGAACCGTGTATCTTAATCTGACACGATCAAAATAGGTACGCTGTGTAGTCGTATAACCTTGCTAAA
The DNA here is from genome assembly GCA_033977485.1 of Hydrangea macrophylla. Lineage (NCBI taxonomy): Eukaryota > Viridiplantae > Streptophyta > Magnoliopsida > Cornales > Hydrangeaceae > Hydrangea > Hydrangea macrophylla. The sequence continues at coordinate 55,302,216 of CM066982.1, forward strand.
TGAACATCTGACTCAACCGTTCTACCGGGTATATCATGCTATAAGCGATAAAATGCACTGTCTTCATTAGTCAATCCACTATTACCCAAATAGCGTCGTGGTTTTACTGAGACCTCGGTAATCCCACCATGAAATCTATAGTGATGTGTTCCCATTTCCATTGGGGAATCGATAACGGTTATAAAAGTCCAGGTATTTTCTGTTGTTCTGCCTTTACTTGCTTATATGTAAGACACTGAGATACATATTCAGCTATTCTCTCTTCATTCCTTTCTACCATAATTTTTTCTTTAAATCCCTATGCATCTTCATACCTCCAGGATGAATAGTCATTCGTGACTTGTGTGCTTTGTCCAATATATGTCTTTCCGGAGATTATCTTTTTTAGGCACATAGAGTCTACCTTTGCATCTTTGGGCTCCGTCTGCACTTATACTCCATAGCTCTGGTTCCTTGGCTGACATCTTAGTGAACCATAGTCTCAAATCCTCAGTGGTTTTGTTGAGATTCTATGATACGGCTAATTAGAGTTGGTTGTATGATAAAACATCCAAGATGTGGTCCTTCTCCGAATTCCGCGTGTCGAAGGTCAAACTCAGCTAAAATCTTTAATGCTTGCCATTCACGAACCAACATAGCAGCGATTACTAGTCGAGGTCGGTGACTCAAAGCGTCTGCCATAATATTTGCTTTTCCCGGATGGTATTTTAATGAAAAGTCATAGTCCTTGAGTAATTCCATCCATCTCCTTTGTCGCATGTTCAACTCCTTTACAGATACCTCAAACTCTTATGATCTGAGAATAGATCAAACTTGTCACCATATAAATAGTATCTCCATATCTTTAATGCAAACACTACTGCAACTAATTCCAAGTCATGCGTAGGATAATTCTTTTCATGCGGTTTCAGTTGTCTTGATCTATACGCAATGACATTCCCATCTTGCATAAGACACATCCAAGTCCGTGGTGCAATGCATCACTATAGATTATAAATCTCTATTCGCTCTTGGGTATTGCTAATACCAGTGCAGAGGTCAATCTTTCTTTTAATTCTTGGAATACACCCTCGTGCTTATCTGTCCATTTGTACTTCATCTTCTTTCTTGTCAAATTACTCAACGGTCCTGCAATCTTGAAGAATCCATCCATGAATCTCCGATAATATCCTGCTAGACCAAGAAAACTTCTAACTTCAGTTGCGTTGGTCGGTCTATTCCAACTCAAGACTGCATCAATCTTAGATGATTCCACCAAGATACCTTCCTGTGATGTCACATGTCCCAGAAACTTGACTTCCTATAGTCAAAATTCACATTTGCTGAACTTTGCATATAACTTATTGTCTCTTAGTGTCTGTAGAGCAATCTGTAGATGTCTCTTATGCTCTTCCTCTGTCTTTGAGTAAATCAGGATATCGTCAATGAATACTATAATGAATTGATCCAGATAAGGTATGAATACTCCATTCACTAAGTCAATGAATACTGCTAGGGCATTAGTCAATCTGAAGATATGACTAGAAACTCATAATGCTCATATCTTGTCCTGAAAGCAGTTTTTGACACATCCTCTGGTCAAACCAACAACTGGTGATATCCTGACCATATATCGATCTTTGAGAAGATCCTAGATCCTTGAAATTGGTCGAATAGGTCGCCTATTCGAGGAAGTGGATATCTATTCTTAATTGTGACTTTGTTTAACTCTCGGTAGTCGATACAGAGTTGAAGTGTTCTTTCTTTACAAATAATATAGGTGCTCACCAAGGTGACGTACTTGGGCGAACAAATCCTAAATCCTTAAGTTCTTGGACTTGCTTCTTTAATTCTAACATCTCAGTTAGCGCCATCCGATATAGCAATTCACTAAATAATTCAACTATATAATTATTTTCTTAATACACTTGAGTTAATTGGAAATTTTGTAAACATTTTGTGAAACATTATAATGTAGGAAATGGTGTTAACAAAGGAATAGTGTTAAGAAACTATACTGACACCAACCAGATAAATCTATTGATTTGTTGAGTTCTTTGCATTTTAATGATAATAATTTGTTATACTGATCTGCCAAATGTATTCTAAATAGGCGATACTATATATTACTGTACTGGATAAGGCTCGAAAATTCAATCAAAGCAACATAAGAGATTTGCAAGCTACTTGCAACAAAGAAAGAGAATATTGACGTAACACCAAAAGAAGTGGGTACAAACTACAAACAATGGATCAAGAAGAATCAAAAGGCCAAAGAACAAAAAATCAATGGATCAAATAGCAACACAATAGCTTTTTAAGCGTAGGCACAAACAATTACTAAATACAAATTCCAGAAACTATTTATATGTGCTTCATTTATTTTACCTTTGCTTAAATACATTTTTATGTCATGTTCTAACAAATTTATACAATTATAACCACTCGTACATGCACTATAATAGAGCATAGTTGTTAAGTTAAATAGTGTTATACAATTTTGCAATGCTGTCAAGTATTGTACACTCGTACGTAGCACGGATTGTCGACTAATTTAATAAACAAACCGAAGGTAAAATATATGTGAAGTCGACTCGACTTGATTCCACTCGCATGCTCCTCATGTTTCCAAGTTAACAAAAAAGTTATTATCATTGGGGCAAGTCTATAATGAGTAGATTCTCATATGACAAGGCGGGTTTTAACCGTTGGATGAGAATCTAGTAATAAATGCATCTCCAGATTCTTGAGAATCTTATGACTAGATTATTATCCAACGGTTAAAACCTGACTTCTCATATAAGAAACTTCTTACAATAGACTTACCCTTACCATTTTAACATGTCAGGCCCATTTGGTTTGTGGCTACTCCCCATGTTTCCAAACTGACAAAAATGTTATTACTTATTAGTAGTTATTACCATTTTAACATCACATCACAGGCCACAAAAGCCGACAAAAATGTTATTACTTATTAGTAGTTATTACCATTTTAACATCACATCACAGGCCACAAAAGCTGACAAAAATGTTACTCCCTCTGTCCCATAATAAGTGTCTACTTTTATTTTGCACATTGTTTAAGAAAGTTGTATTATACTCCCTCCGTCCCATTTTATGTGTCCATCTTTCCTTTTTGGGATGTCCCAAAATTGTTGTCCACTTTCCTAAATTAGTATGCAAAATTTGCTTAGTTCCCCAAACTACCCTTCCTTACAATCAACACCAAAACAAAACAAAACAAAAAAAAGAAGTGCAATGATTATGGGCAATTGTGGAAAGTAGGTGTAGATTCTTTTTGTCCCCTTAAATAGTTGGATTCCCCAAGATGGACACATAAAATGGGATGGATGGAGTATTAGTTTTTTTGGTTCATTAAATGGTATCTTTCCAATTTTACCCTTAGATGTGATGGGTGTTTGACTTTTTGCTTGTTTTGAGACCACAAGTAAATGCTACTTTGTCTTTATTATAAGGGTAAGTTTGGAAAGTAAGTAAAGGCTATATGCCAATTTAGGAAAGTGGACACTTATTGTGGGACATCCAAAAAAGGAAAGATGGACACTTATTATGGGACGGAGGGAGTATTACTTATTGGGATAATTAAAATTCAGTCTACTTTATGTAGAGTATTTAAAAGTCAGTCAAGTGCTTTATTGAAAATAAAAGTAAGTCTACATAAAGTCACTAAATTAAATATGCATCAACTTTTTATCTAAAATGCCTAAAATACCCCTCTCTCTTTGGTCTCTTCTCTCTCTCCTCACATGGCCACCACCACCACCACCGGCAGCAACCTCCACCAGCCGCCACCGGCACCACCACTGGCCACCATCGGCCGCTGCCACCACCACCTCTCTGTTTTTTTTTCCTCTCTCTCTCTCTATATATATATATACATGAGTATATATATATCTAATGTATGGCCACCACCACCCCTACTTCTCTCTATCTCTTATCTCTCTTCTCACCACCACACCACCATGAGCCACCTCCCTCATCCACCATCGCCACTACAGGAAAAAAAAGAGTTAAAGTTTATGGAGAAAATGTCCAAACCGAAGGAGCAACTCACCAAACGTAAGGAGCAACTCACCAAACATATCGGGAGCAACTGACCAAATGTAAGGAGCAACTCACCAAACATGTTGCTCCTTACTACCACTGATCGCCGCCGCCACCACCACCACCACCCCAACTTCTTTATCTCTTCTCTATCTTTGATCTCATCTCTCTCTTCTCACAACCACCTCCACCACCAACACCACCGCCACCACCACGGACCATCTTCCTCATCTACCACCGTCACTGCAGAAAAGGAAAAAAAAAGTTACAGGTTTTTGGAGCAACTGTCCAAACAAAAGGAGTAACCCACCAAACGTATCGGGAGCAACTTACCAAACGTAAGGGGCAACATGTTTGGTGATTTGCTCCTTTGGTTTGGTGAGTTTCTCCCGATACGTTTGGTGAGTTGCTCCTTTCGTTTGGACAGTTGTTCCAAAAACTTGCAGCTCTTTTTTTTTTTTATAGTGGCCGTGGTGGATGAGGGAGGTGGCTCGTGATGGTGGTGGTTGTGAGAAGAGAGATAAGAGATACAAAGAGCTTAGAGTGGTGGTGGTCATATATTAGATATGTATATATACTCATGTGTGTATATATATATATATATATAGAGAGAGAGAGAGAGAGAGATAGGGGGGTTGGAGTTTGAGTTTGGGTTTGGGTTTGGGTTTGGGTTGGTGTTGGTGGTGGTGGCGGCTGTGAGAAGAGAGAGAGATAGAAGAGATAAAGAGGTTGGGGTAGGGTGGTGGTGGTGGTGGTGGCCCTTTGGTGGCTACAGTGGCCGGTGGTGGTGGCAGCGGCCGCCGATGGTGGTGGTGGTGGTGGCCATGTGAGGAGAGAGAGAAGAGACCAAAGAGGGATATTTTAGATATTTTACACTAAAGTTGATGTATTTATAATTTACAAAAAGTAATAGACTGACTTTTAAATACTCCACATAAAGTAGGCTGAATTTTAATCATCCCTTACTTATTAGTAGTTAGGGATGATTAAAATTCAGTCTATTTTATGTAGAGTATTTAAAAGTTAGTCTACTACTTTATGTAAATTAGAAATACATCAACTTTGATGTAAAATATCTAAAATACCCCTCCTTGTCTCTTTTCTTTCTCCTCACATGGCCACCACCACCACCGGCAGCCGCCACCACCACCACCAGCCACCGCCGCCACCACCACTGGCCACCGCCGCCGTCGCCACCACCACTGACCACCGCTGCCAGCAAAGGGCTACCGCCGCCGCCAAAGGGCCACCGCCGCCACCCCCACCCCAACCTCTCTATCTCTTCTCTCTCTCTCTCTCTCTCTCTCTCTCTCTCTCTCTCTCTCTCTCTTCTCACAGCCACAACCACCACCACCACCAATCCAAACCCAAACTCAAACCCCAACCCCTCTCTCTATATATATATACATGAGTATATATACATATCTAACATATGACCACCACCACCCCAAGCTCTCTGTATCTCTTATCTCTCTTCTCACCACCACCACCACCATCACGGGTCACTCCTTCATCCACCACCACCACTGCAGCAAAAAAAAAAAGAGTTGCAGGTTTTTGGAGCAACTGTCCAAACGGAAAGAACAACTCACCAAATGGAATGAGCAAATCACCAAACGTGTTGCTCCTTACGTTTAGTGAGTTGCTCCCGATACGTTTGGTGGGTTGCTCCTTCTGTTTGGACAGTTGCTCCAACCTGCAACTTTTTTATTTTTTTTCCTTTTCTGCAATGGCGATGGTGGATGAGGAAGATGATCCGTGGTGGTGGTGGTGGTGGTGGTGAGAAAAGAGATGAGAGATACAGAGAGGTTTGGGTTTGGTGTTGGTGGTGGTGGTGTTGGTGGTGGAGGTGGTTGTGAGAAGAGAGAGATGAAATCAAAGATAGAGAAGAGATAAAGAAGTTGGGGGGGTGGTGGTGGTATTGGTGGTGGCCTGGCGGTGATGGCGGATGCCGGTGGTAGTGGTGGAGGGGATCATGGTGGTAAGGAGCAACACGTTTAGTGAGTTGCTCCCGATACGTTTGGTGAGTTGCTCCTGATATATTTGGTGAGTTGCTCCTTACGTTTGGTAGGTTGCTCTCAATACGTTTGGTGAGTTGCTGCTGATACGTTTGGTGAGTTACTCCTTACGTTTGGTGAGTTGCTCCTTCAGTTTGGACAGTTGCTCAAAAAACTTTAACTGTTTTTCTTCTTTTTTTTCCTGCAATGGCGGTGGTGGATGAGGGAGGTGGCTTGTGGTGGTGGTGGTAAGAAGAGAGATAAGAAATAGAGAGAGTTCGGGGTGGTGGTGGCCATATATTACATATATATACTCATATATATATATATAGAGAGAGAGAGAAAAAAAAAATAGAGAGGTGGTGGTGTTGGTGGTGGTGGCGGCGGCAGCGGTCGGTGGTGGCGGCGGTGGTGGCCAGTGGTGGAGGTGGCTGTCGGTGGTGGTGGCTGCCGGTGGTGGTGGTGGCCATGTGAGGAGAGAGAAAAAGACCAAAGAGAGAGGGGTATTTTAGGCATTATAGACAAATTTGATGCATTTCTAATTTAGTTTCTTTTTATAGACTTCCTTTTATTTTCAATAAAATACTTGACTGACTTTTAAATACTCTATATAAAATAGACTGAATTTTAATTATCCCTAGTAGTTATTACCATTTTAACATCACATCACAAACCACTTGGTTTGCGGCTGCTGATATTCAATTTATTATATAGGATAAATAGCAGTGACCTCTGATATATGTCGTAATTACACAAATATCTTTTAAAGTTTTAACAATTACAATAATCTTCTCTAAAGTTTGTTGTTATATAATACTCACCTCCTTATCATTAGTCAGCGATCAATTGATCACTAATTTTATGATTAAATTTTTTTTAAATTATTGATGTGCTTTTACTAGAGTCAAAAAGGTACAAAATATTTTTTTAAATTTTTTCCTCCTCTTTGTTATTTGGGCATATGAGCATATCTTTCAGACATTTACCATTTCATAATTTGTTGACTTTTATTTCTAAACATTTTTTTTTCAAAGATAGATTATTCCTTTTGCATAAAATTTTAACAGGATTTTTGACAGTGGAAGTCAGTATAAAATTTTAAAATAGAGGAAAAATCAACATAATTATGACATATTCTAGTGGAGTTCAGTTTAATTTACCCTTTCAAAAATGGACTGAGTTAAGTGAATTTCAGTTATGAACTTATTGACACGTCCTTATTTCCTTGTCACTGACGAGGCTGACGCGGACATTAAATAGCAGTGGACCCTACCAGACACCACGACAAAGGCTGCCTACACATAGTAATATAAAGTTATAAACCAACCGCCTTTCATGATGTTACAGAGAGAGAGAGAGAGAGTGTTCCAGCTACATTCACCTGTAAATAGCCGGAAAATCGTACCCTCCGGCAACACTGTTTTTGACTCTGAAATACATATTATATATATATATATAGAGAGAGAGAGAGAGACGTGGGTTTCTATTTTTGAATCTGTAAGATGGGCATTCGATGGGACGACGGCGTTTTGATACAGAAAGGTAAGAATCCCGGCGAGCCAACCGTCGTCTCGGTGAACTGCCCCGACAAGGCCGGGCTCGGTTGCGATCTGTGTCGCGTAGTACTCGAATTCGGACTATGCGTTGTTCGAGGAGGTCAGGACTCAAAACAATTCTAATGTGAAAATTTTAATTTCTTTCTCAATTTTGTTCAATTATAGAAATTTGTTTTAGTTTCCATTTTATTGTTAATTGATTTCAAGATATTTAATTTCCTTTCATATCCATTTACTGCGTGTTTGTTTTGAACATTTACCATTATTGATGTGAAAATAAGAATTGAGAGTCTTTAGATTTTATTTATGCATTGTTGATGTTGAACAATTTACCAGTAATTTTAGCATTGAATACTTGGAGATATTACCACTTTGAAAGATTTCTTATACTATTGGTGAGGTTTTAGAGTTACGCACTTTGAATTTTTTTTTTTTTTTTTTTTTTTTTTTTTGGGGGGTGTGGAGGTTGTTTTCTAAATCCTCCACTTTATCTTTTTCCTCGTTCATTTGCCCAGAACTTATTTGTTTTCTTACTAAGGTGCTTTCCATGTAGCTTTTGGCCAATCTCTAATTTCTGCGATTGACTCTTTAATTAACACACAATATGGTTTGCCGTTTACCCAACAGTTTATTTTAGCATTTGGAGTTTCATAATCACTTTTGAGTTACAAAGTTGTTGCCAAAATGGGGCCTTAAGGTATTGCTTGGGTAGAATCCTTCAGTTTCTTCTCCTACTATGACGTTTGTTCTCATTTCATGTCTATACTATAAAGTGGATGAGGAGGGGAGAGAGGAAAAATGGTTGTGTTTGTGTGTGTGCGTGAGAGAGTGGTTGTGTCTATTATGAACACGGACTCTTCGAAAAGGCCGCCGCACCTGCACTTAGTGCATACCCGTACTGGGTGCGCCGTGGATTCTTTGAATTCTTTTGGAGTGTGGCTAGGGCTTTTTTGTAGCATTCTTTTGAAATAAATCACAAGTTCTTCATACAATTTTGAAAACTTGGGGGGTTTAAAAGAGAAATAATAGAAAATAGTATTAGCAATTATCCAGGTATACACTAATGCACTAATAGTTATAAAATACTAATTTGTATATACTATTATATAAAAATATATGTTTAATATTTTATCCAAGTACTCCCGCCACACCCGCACCTTTACTTTTTGGAAAATTGGCGAATCCCTCGCACCCGCATCCCCGTACCCGAATCCCCGCACCTGCACCGGTGCTATCTAGGTTGTGTGTTTGTGTGTGTGTGCGCGCGAGAGAGAGAGAGAGAGAGAGAGAGAGAGAGAGAGGATATCAATTAAGGAAGTTAATGAGGATGGAGGCCCTCAATACCTCTCCCTTTATCTCTGGGTAGAATGCAGATGCATGTGGAACTTCCTTTTGGAAAAAAGTAAAAATTTGCTAAATTTGGATCCAAGAAAAATAAATATGGTGATTTGTATCAATTGTCAATAATCCAGTTTGGAAATACCATGCAGAACAGTCCCTCACTTACCAAACCCGAACCTCAAAAAAGAATCTATTTAGCTAAATCAATAAAAGGGTAACCAATTTGCAACAAATTATCACATTGCAGCACTGTGATCTATGTCAGTACATCTTTCGCCGTAAATGATACTTGTAAACCATAGGCGCCCCCAGCGCCACTTCTCCTATCACCATTACTCTATTGCTAGCTAATAAATAACCAAACCAAACCAAGCCTTGTGTCCCAATCAATTGGGGTCGGCTAATAAATAATCTTATATAATAATTTGTCCACATAAGCTTTTCTTTCACAAGTTAATATTCATTCTCTCTCTGTTGTGTAGGTAGTATTTCTCTCTTCCAGGATACTGCTCCTAAGTTTATTTTCTTGCTTCATTGAACTACCAACAAAGTGAATGAACAAACATAACCTACCCTGATCCTGAAGTAAACAAAATTTTTTGTTTGCACTCTCTTTGAGTTTCTATATACATATATATGTGTGTGTGTGTGTGTAAATTTTGTTCTTAGAACTAGCACTCACTTTACTTTCATATCCTCTTCATTTGCCTTTTTTTTTTTTTTTGGAGAATGACAATTTTAGTTATTATTTATTTATGTTAATTGCAGATTTTTCTACTGATGGGAAATGGTGTTACATCGTATTGTGGGTTGTTTCACATCCTAGCTCACTGAGAGTTGATTGGGAAAGCTTGAAAAACCGGCTTCTGTCTGTGTGCCCTTCATGTTTGGTTTCATTTTACTTTAATCAGCAGTCTAGTGGCTCCCTGCCTCCTCCAGTGTACCTGTTAAAGGTTTTTTGCCTTGACCGGAAAGGATTATTACATGGTGATTATAAACATCATGACTTCTCGTTCTATGTATTAGTATTTTCTCGCAATTTTGCTGATATGTCTGTGAAATTCTGCAGATGTTACTAAGCTGCTCTGTGAGCTTGAGCTTGCAATTCAGAGAGTAAAAGTGACAACAACACCAGATGATAGAGTGCTGGACCTTTTCTTCATTACGGATGGCATGTGAGTGTCTCCACTACAGTCTTTGAATATTTTACATGTATGACCATGTGGCATCTCTTGGCCTTATATAATGGCTTGAACTATAAAGTATTATGAGTATGATCTGGCTCCTTTCTATGTCTACAATCAACATGGATGACCACTCTTTAATGTCTGTAATAGCTCGTAGAACATGGGTTGCCCTTTTCTATGTCATGTTGCTATTATCTTTTTATTTGGTTTTTATTGAATTTCAACCAAGTTCCTTAGTATTTTGACCTAAATATTTGTTTTCAGTGTGTTTCCGATTTTCCATTTGGCTGTATCGGAAAAAAATTACATGCAATATGTTTCTGATATTACATTTGGCTGTATCGGGAAAAATTACATGTCAACATGTTTATAAAATAAATTTGGCGATCCCAACATTTCCTTGTTATGCTCAATAGTTCTGTGGTCCTCATGGACTGATTCATGGGAATTACCCCAAAAGCTTAATCCGTTAAATAATGGGCCGACAATGTATTACATAGCACTCTCACATCATTCCCCCACGAGCGACTCTGTCTTGCACACAAAGAGATAAACGAATGAAAATAACTATACAAAAATTAAAGGAGAGAGTGCAAACATGCACATTATAAAGGGGGACAGAGACTTGAACTCAAAACCTCTCTAAACCAAACCTCTAATACAATGTTGGATCTCAGATTGCTCCAAAAACCTTTATTTAGTACAATGACAGAGTAACCCGAACATATATTTTAAGCGCTCTCACTCTGACTTATCAGATTTCTAGTTTTGGAAATGATTGCGTTATGGAACCTAGGAGTAGTAGGCTAACGGTCAGAAGAGTTTGCTAACTTTTGTCTAGAGGAGGCAGAATATATCATGGTGATGTGTGAAAGTTGGAATAGTGTTCCCCAAGGACTGGCATGTGGATTAATAGTGAAAACATTGTTGGAGGCCTAATGAGCTGGTAGCAGTTATTACTATAATTTCTGGGATACGAGCTAATGACACTTTGATCCGTTAGGACATTGCTTTCTATTACGAATATCTAAACAGGTGAAGAATTGAGTTTTAACTATGGTTAAAGCCAGGTGTTATGTCTCCTCATAATCCTTAAACAATGAGTGGTATTGGCGTATAAACTTCGGATGGGGAATAATTAGATTTCTAGCCAATTCCTGGCATTGAAAACTTATAGTACCTTCACCGACAGTCTGTATTCTTTTTCAGTCTTACTCATAATGAAATTAATGTTTGATTGTTCAATTGGCAGGCTTATACTCTTTTATATGGCAGTTTATTCATCTTTGCTCATTTAACAGCTTTTTACTTCTTTTCTTAACCCCAACATGCATTTTACTTGATGGGCAGACAGCGTATTTTCAGAATGACAATTTCAGGGAGAGAGGCTTACAGTAACATATAATTTTGTTTACAGCCGTTGGATCCAATTTTCAGTCGGTGAAATTACTTCAGTACCCTTAATAAAAACTGGATCCAATGACTGTAAACATGAGTCCTCATTTAAGGACTCCCTCATGAGAAGGGTTCCATATATATATATATATATATTAATTAGTATTATTTGGTTTGCTCTCTCAGGGATCTGTTACACACAAAAGAGAGGCGAGAAAAGACGTGTGAACATCTAAGTGTCATTTTGGGTGAGCATTGTATCAGCTGCGAACTTCAGTTGGCGGGGCCAGAATATGAAGGTCAGCAGGGGTTCTCGTCCCTCTCACCAGCAGTTGCTGAAGAATTATTCGGTTGTGACAAAGATAGAGTCAATAAGGCTACAATTACAGTAGATAATTTTTTGAGCCCAGCTCACACATTGCTTCAAATACAGTGTGCTGATCATAAGGGCATCTTCTATGACATCATGCGGACTTCAAAGGACTGCAATATTCAGGTATCTCATAATGTGTTTTTTTTTTTTTTTTTTTTTTGAGTAGACAAGAAATGGGTGCTGGAACTACCTTATTTCTTAAAGCTGAAACCATGTACAAATTGTCTCTATTTCTAATGGTAATTTTTATGGGCCCTGTATAGTGAGCGCCTTTGCAGTTATAAAATGAAAAGGAAAACAAGCAGGAAAACTATTTCACTAGCGTTTAACCTATTGAGTTCCATATATACAAATTTTAAAAATACAATAGGAACTCGAGAAAAAGAAATGGAAGTGACTCACAATATGAGAAAGTTCTCGTCTGTAGTTCATCATTTTTTTTCCTTCGTATTTTCTTCACTGTTTCCTTATTAATATTTAAACAAACAAATTTTAACATAAAATACCAAGGAAAACACTTTTCTTTGTTTGATTAATATGGAAAACAAGAATGAAAAGAAAATATTAAGCCTCTTTTCTTGAGTTCCTATTCTATTTCAAAGAAGCTTAATTTCTTATTTTATTTAAGTATGAATGAAAACACTAAGGCAACAGTTTTCTTTCTCGATTTCTTTCTCTAAATCCACAAACCAAACAAAGCCTTAGGAATTCTTGTTGGAGGGAACAATTGCTTGTGTGTCCTTCCACAAACTGCATTTCTTGTCAGTAGCATATTTGGTAGGGCATGTCAAACTATGCTTGCACCTGTAAATATGCCAATGCATGGTCCGACTTTTGGTTCTTAGATTGCTCATGGAAGATTCTCTGCAAGTGTGAAAGGTTGGAGGAACCTCGATCTATTCATTCAGAAAACGGATGGGAAAAAGATTGTAGATCCCGAGAATGAGAGAGCTCTTTGTACTCGTCTGAAAGAGGAGATGGATCACCCGGTGCGAGTTACCATTACCAACCGTGGACCAGATACCGAGCTCTTGGTTGCTAATCCAGTTGAGTTGTCTGGAAAGGGAAGGCCCCGTGTTTTTTATGATGTTACACTCGCTTTAAAGATGCTCGGGATATGCATCTTCTCGGTAAGAAATTATCCACAAACAGATATATATGGCAAATATGCTCAAGCTTGTGTGGGTGTGGATGTGAGGGCCCTGTTGTCTTAATTTTGAGGACACCCTAGTTTGGAATGTGATATTCAAAATTCAGTATCAGTAGTTCTTGCAAGCTAATCTGGATTGTCTTGCGTTTTTTTTTTTTTTTCATCTAGGCATAACCAAAAAGAGCACTGCGGGAATTAAGAAATTTTTTCAACTAAACCAACTTATTGTGTCTTCCTGCATCACATTTGGCTGAAGTAGAGGTGCTTCCCATAATCAAACCAAACAGGCTAATATATGTGTTTTTGAGTCTCAGGAGCACGTTTGGGTCAAACCTTCTTTAGAAGGTGATTACAATTAGGACCTACATAAAATTTTAATCTCTTTTATAGTAATCTCATCTTTGTTGGTATATAGGCTGAAATTGGAAGGCATTCAACGTCAGATCGGCAATGGGAAGTGTATAGATTTCTTTTGGATGAGAGCAGAGGATTTCCATTGTCAAGCATTCAAGCTAGAAATGAGATTGTGGACAGAGTAAGAAGAACTCTTATGGGTTGGTAAGACGATCCATTCCTAACGTTCGGCAATGTCTCAGAAGACTCTCTCTCTCTCTCTCTCTCTCTCTCTCTCTCTCTCTCTCTGTGATATTTTGACAATCTTAATAGTATTAGAAACTGCTGGTGAGAATTTGAGCAAAGCAAGTCCTGAATAAGTTGGCAGGCTCTGCAATGGAAACTTATCTTTCCGTTCCAAGCTTTCTATAATCTTTATCCCATGTATTTCCCCCCTACTCTGCATAGTAATCGCCCCGAGGATCACTTTTTCCCGAGTTTCTAGATTTCTTTTAGAATTATTTGAGCAAGGAAGAAAATACAAGAGAAAGTTGGGAAAAATAATACTTGAGAATGTTGCGTGGGAAAATCCTGAGGTCGAGATTCGTGCCTCTCTCACCCCCACCACGACTTGTTGGGAAAAAATACCTTTCTCACACAACGGGAGTTTGAACACAGCGGAAACATCTGAAGCCCAAGTTTGGAAATAAACTTCAAACACACATTCATAAGACACATTATTTAGCAGGCACACACGAAAGAATAATACACAGATTTATACGTGGTTCGGTCAAATATTGCCTATGTCCACATTTGAGAGATATATTGTTCTTCACTATAAGAAAAATAACTGGTACAAGATACAATTGAGTTCAATCACATAACCCCCCCCCCCCCCCCCCCCCCCCCTTATATATAAAAAGAACCTCACATAAACAGTGTCTACAACGAAAAATCACAAAGATAAAGAAATAATCCTCTCTACCTCGCATCTCTATTATTGTGAACAATCCTCACCAAAAAAACTCCAGTGATTATTATCCCCTCTTTCGGTACTCTCTCACTTTACGCAAGAGTCACACTCTACATGTGTATATCATGCACATATATACACACATACACGGCCTGCATCTATGGCAAAGAATTTGATGTCAACACACTACATGTATGCATATCTAATAGGATAACATCCAACACTATTGATATAGCAATCTTGCAGCTTGTAACTTATCACAAGAAGACTCCCAAGCAAGTTGGTTTCCCAGGTTGATAACAATGGGATGGACCCCACAAACATGTGGTTGATACTCAACACAGAAGAGTAAAGAAATAGTTTTCTTTCTCGGTTTATTTTTTTTATTTTTTTTTTCTCCTTATTTAAATTCGCAAATCGAACGGAGTTGTAACAGAGCAAAACATAATTTCAATTTCCTTTTGTCTCGAATTAAGGGACTCATTTGAGAATTCGACCTATTTAAGAAAACTGTTTTAGGGAGCTACTATTATTACACTCACCTGGACAATTAGTAATGTTTGTATTTACATCTTCACTGCATTCTGGTCAGTGAACACTACTAAAAGGGACCACTTCAACACCTATTAATCAAATTTGAGAAGTAGAACATTAGAGGGAAAAAGACATAGGCAATCTTAGCGTGCTAAAAGTGGGACTACTGTAATATTTTCTAATAAATTATGAGTAGTAAAACATTGAAGGAAAATACAATAACCACAAGAAGTCGACAACTATGAAGTTGATTAGGGTAAAAATACAATAACTACAATAGCTAGCTAGAGCTCAATAAAAGGGAAAGACTTTACAGAAATAATTACAAAAAAGTCAATAATATTTACAAAATTTCTGAGAAGGACAAAACTTATATGAAAAAGAAAATTTACATGTCAACTAATTGGTTTTATACTTAAGTATGCTAATATTCAAATAATGCAGAGACTACTATTAAAAAATTCAAATTTGAGAAGTAGAACATTAGACGAAAAAAAAATATCGATTATCTTTTAGTATGCTAAAACTGGGACCACTTTGATATCACTATTAAAAGTGGGATTACTTCAACATCTTCCAATAAAATTTAAGAAGTAGACATTAGAGGAAAATACAATAATCACAAGAATATCATACACATGTGCCTTGAACGTGGGCTTGCCTAGTATATATGTATCTATAACCTATCTATCTATAATCTATATCTATCAGTCAGGCTCTAAGGAGGGCGCCCTCTTTTTAATAAAGAGAGGGCTTATGTTTTAACCGTCCGATCGTATTTAAAAACTGTGAAATGACAGTACTGCCCTTAATGAAAACACGATCTGACGGCTAAAACAGAAGTCCTCTCTTTAATAAAGAGAGGGAGCCCTCTTTAGAGAATCTTTTCTATATCTATATCTATAATATATATATATATATATATATATAGGGTAATACTTGGGGCACAATCTTCATACAACTTTCTTACAACCTCCCCAAAAGATGTGTCTATCTCTTTCCTGTGTCAATGTGGGGTCCAGTGACATCACAGGAGAGAGATAGACACATCTTTTGGGAAGGTTGTATGAAAGTTGTATGAAGGTTGTGTCCCAAATATTACTCATATATATATATATATAAATGTACCAATGTCCTTAAGTGTTTTATACTTTTATCAGTCGGTGCACTTTTACTTATTTGGTTTTCTTAGAGTTTTAATAAGTTTGGTATGTCACTTTTTTTTTTATCCGTCCATTAGAGTCCTAATTTTATTTATTTTTTAATATCATGTTTACGCTTACATAAGGTCACGATTCCTATTGAGATTTAGTGTATATATATATATATCGAAAATTCTCTAGAGAGGGCGCCCTCTCTTTATTAAAGAGAGGGCCTTTGTTTTGGCCGTCGGATCGTGTTTTCATTAAGGGCAGTGTTGTCATTTTACAGTTTTTAAAGACGATCCAATGGTCAAAACAAAAGCCCTCTTTTTAATAAAGAGAGGGCGCCCTCTTAAGAGCCTGACTGTATATATATATATTCCTATTGAGATTTCTTTTGGTGAACTTTATCAAAAGGAGCGATTCCTATTGATATTTCTTTTGGTGGATCAACTTGGATGCTTTGGCATCCACTGAAATCTAATCCCAACATCTTTTCGATCAAAATAATAATAATAATAAGCCATCCATTGCTATTATGACTCAATTATAAGTCGTATTGGCACCGTAAATTATGTTTTTTTTTTTAGTAGCACTAGAATTCCTATTGGTATGTAATTAAATATCAATAAATAAATAAATAAATAACAAGCACATGGCATAACTTACATGTTTTATACTTTTTAACACCTTCAGTCCATTCCACTTACGCTTAACGACTACACGATTATTATTATTATTATTATTATTATTATTATTATTATTATTATTATTATTATTATTATTATTATTATTATTACTACTTTTTAATGTTGATTCGTTTCATCTGTTAATTATATTATTGGCAGATCTCAATATAATCATATTACTCTTAATAATACTATGGTTCATATTGGTGTTTGCACTTAAAAAATACACTTTTTAAGTCAAAGTTTGATAAGGCCGATTGAAGTATTTTAATTGGACTATAAGACCGATTGCAAAATTAGGAGCCAAGTGATTAGTTCAAAGGTGATAGGGCCAAATGTGTTTTGAATCAGACTGACTGGCACTTGTTCGGACTGCATACATATCTCAATCGGGCTGATTGGGCAGGTACAAAGCCAGCTTGTTTGGCACACATTATTTTGGTCTTTGGAAAGTATAGTGAGTCACCCCTACTCTAACTTAGCTTTCTATCAGGCTGGTGCACATCGGGCTGACGCAGATTCAGTGTAAAACGCTGTTGTTAATTTGGTCCACGCCTCATTGTGCCACGTGGGTGGAGCTATTGGTCACCTCATTAAATCATCTTTAATTATTTGATTATCTTGGGAGAGTAATGGATGGACCCACCAATGCCTTCAATGACAAGAAGTCTTTAGCCTTCAATGACTTCACCAACGTGGCATTCAAGATCATTAGTTGTCTAACATATTAATACTGGTCACTTTAGTTCTACATGGCCACGATAAGTTTAGCTGGCAGTGTAGTGATTCAGCTCGATGAGGAGATGTGTGATACAAATTTGATCACTTTGGGAAGTATATCATTTACCTATCAACTCTAAGTGATATATAGAATATTTTGAGATATGGAAACCTTATCAGAATATACAAAGATAATATTTTTATATTATCTTTTATATGGAAATATTATCAAGATTTGGGAAGATAATATTATTAATATTATCTAGTGAGAAAGGTATATATCTTTACTTGGAGGGGAAGTCAGCCGCACCAAGACTAAATATGGACCACGTTCAAGCTGTAAATATACACTTGTATATATATTATTCAAGATATGGCAACTATTAGCAGTTTATGGAAACAAACTGGTATTTTTTACCAGATAATTATTCATCAGTTATTTTCTAACTTATCTAGAAGACATCCATGGCCGCTACAAATACAACAGGATGACCGAGCTGCAAAGGCACCCCGCGTTACTTCGACAAAAGCATCCCAATGCATTCTAAATAGCACTCCTAACATTCTTTTTATTTTCTTAAGCTCTTTTAGCTTTCAATTACATCCTTGTAATTTCTCTTTTTTATTAATTAAATAAAATCCACTTTTATTTAATTTCTTTTGTGTCTTTTCATCACTTGTATGGCTTGTGCACTTCAGTACTGCCATAGGACTTTTGGTGAGGGTACTTTCCTACTCACCTCACACAATTGTTTTGTTAGAAGTCAGATTCATTAAGCCTTGTATATCACTCACACAAGCACTTAGGAAATTAGTTTGCACTAGCGAACCATTATTGGTTTTGGCACGCCCGCGCAAATTATAAGCAAACATTTTGGCACGCCCGGTTGGACAGCCAAGTGATGAGTCATGCACACACCGAAGCATGGCTATACTTTTACAACAACCAGATTGGTTGGCGGAATGAGTCAACACGCCAACTTCACGAAGAAATCTATCGTCTCTACAATGATGGATATTGGAATGAAATTGGTCATCTTTATAATGAGATAGACCGTTTTAAGGCCGACATGTGATTTTTTAATCAAGAAATCGGCCTCCTCAAAACTTCGAGTGGAGCTGATGAACCGCCGCCCGTGGGAAATTCATTCATGTGTCTAGACGAATTTCTATACGGTGACTGGCGAAAGAAGCTCTCTGTGACAACATTTATCGTGCTCTTGAAGATATGAAAGCGTTCTCGAGAGAACAGCAGACAAAGCTTAGCCGATTTGAAGAAGGCACGAAAGCAAGCCTGGCAATACTAGAAGCTCAAGAGCAAAAGATCAAACAATTTTTAAAGTCACAACAACGACCCGAGAAGGCCGATGTTACCACTCTAAATCAAGAGACCGATGTCTCTGGTCATCTTGATTCCACGCTGTCCAAGGCGCTCGGGGGGGCATGACGGCAAAAAAATAAATAAAGAGTCGAGTAATCTTATTTCGGCCATAGAGCTCCTCACCGGCATTCAAGAAGACGATGAAGCACCCGGGGGGCAAATTCAAGACTAGCCTCACAATTCCGTTGAGGCTGAAAAGGATGAGTGTAGCAGGTTGAACGATGCTGTATCGGCCATAGACCCTCCGGTTGATGAGGAGGACGATGATGAAGACCCCCTTGATGGTGAAGAAGACGGCAATTTGGCGCTTGGGGGGCAAGTTTCAGCAAGACCGATTAAAATTAAATCAGTCCATAAAGTTTTTGAACATGTTCCTTTGAGGAAACTCAGCCTTGAAGAGTTGTTCAAATTTTTCGGTCTCCTTATAGTGACCGATTTTATTCTTCATTCTAAGCCAATCAATAATTTGGCTACTGTTAATTTACATCCACGGTGGCTGTGTGGATGCCACCAAAAATTGATTATTATTTGGTGGTTGTTTTTGCAACAATGGTACTATCAAAAGACTGAAAAGGTACTACAGACCGAACTGAATTAATTCGGTCTAACACATACTATTCGGACACTATAATAAGCCGATGGAAACTGGAATGTTCTTAATTAGTGTTGCGTGGGATGCTGCGATAAAGAGGATGAAGTCAATAGCCTCATCCATGATTGAATGGGATGAGGTACCTGTGAAATAGGGTCCCAATTTATTTGTCTTTGCCCAGGCCAACTAATAAGCCTTGAAGGTATTTGGCTTTGGGAGTAATTAACTTGGTCTAAATGATCAGACCCACCAAGTTTTTGATTTTGGTACATTCTGGCAATGACTCAAGTCAGTTTGACGTCATCAGTCAAATGGTGGGCCGAGAATCAAATACAATGGTCTTGGCTTGTTCACGTGCACAAATGATAGAATGTGATTCACTCAATAATTTCATGATGATTCATCGGGCCAAGCATTTAGGCCGATGTGATTGGTGATGGTGTCCGATCATCGGTTAGAAAAATATGGGTATTCAAAATTCAAGTTTTTTCATTTTAAACAGCTAGGGGAGCAATTGTTTGCACCTAAAAAATACACTTTTTAAGTCAAAGTTTGATAAGGCCTATTGAAGTATTTTAATCGGACTATAAGACTGATTGCAAAATTAGGGGCCAAGTGATTAGTTCAAAGGTGATAGGGCCAAATGTGTTTTGAATCGGACTGACTGGCACTTGTTCGGACTGCATACATATCTCAATCGAGCTGATTGGGCAGGTACAAAGCCATCTTGGTTGGCACACATTATTTTGGTCTTTGAAAAGTATAGCGAGTCACCCCTACTCTAACTTAGCTTTCTATCGGGCTGGTGCACATCGGGATGACGCAGATTCAGTGTAAAAAGCCATTGTTAATTTGGTCCACGCCTCATTGTGCCACGTGGGTGGAGCCATTGGTCACCTCATTAGATCATCTTTAATTATTTGATTATCTTGGGAGAGTAATGGATGGGCCCACCAATGCCTTCAATGACAAGAAGTTTTTAGCCTTCAATGACTTCACCAACGTGGCATTCAAGATCATTAGTTGTCGAACATATTAATTCTGGTCACTATAGTTCTACATGGCCACGATAAGTTTAACTGGCAGTGTAGTGATTCAACCCGATGAGGAGATGTGTGATACAAATTTGGTCACTTTGGGAAGTATATCATTACCTATCAACTCTAAGTGATATATAAAATATTTTGAGATATTGAAACCTTATCAGAATATACAAGGATAATATTTTTATATTATCTTTTATATGGAAATATTATCAAGATTTTGGAAGATAATATTGTTGATATTATCTAGTGAGGAAGGTATATATCTTTACTTGGAGGGGAAGTCAGCCGCACCAAGGCTAAATATGGACCACGTTCAAGCTGCAGATATATACTTGTATATATATTATTCAAGATATGGTAACTATTAGCAGTTTATGGAAATAAACTGGTATTTTTTACCAGATAATTATTCATCAGTTATTTCCTAACTTATCTAGAAGACATCCATGGCCGCTACAAATACAATAGGCTGGCCAAGTTGCAAAGCCACCCCGCGTCACTTCGACAAAAGCATCCCAATGCATTCTAAATAGCACTCCTAGCATTCTTTTTTATTTTCTTAAGCTCTTTTAGCTTTCAATTACATTCTTGTAATTTTTCTTTTTCATTAATTAAATAAAATCTGCTTTTATTGAATTTCTTTTGTGTCTTTTCATCACTTGTATGGCTTGTGCGCTTCAGTACTACCATAGGACTTTTGGTGAGGGTACTATCCTACTCACCTCACACAGTCGTTTTGTTAGAAGTCAGATTCATTAATCCTTGTGTATCACTCACACAAACACTTAGGAAATTAGTTTGCACTAGCGAACCATTATTGGTTCTGCCACACCCGCGCAAATTACAAGCAAACAATTGGTTATCTCATTACGTTGAGAGATATGATAGTGTGTAGTGAGTCCGTCCAACTTAGATAATAATTCTAAATAATTGAGCAAAAACGAGTCCCTATACAGTGAGCTACCTATCTATAATGGGACTTGAATGATTTCTAGGAGTTAATCTTTATTACTCTTGTTTATCCTATGGATCTAATAATCAATTTTGTCTAAGAAAAATAAAATTGGCCTAAAATAGAGAATTCATAATTTTAAGTGGAGAAGTTATTACTTTAGTAGCAATATGCAAAGGAGAAAAAATTGGACTTTTGATGTAACCATAATTTTTTGCTATATTTTGAGTAAATAAGCAATCGATTTTTATTCAATGCAAATTAAAGGTGGATACATGTTGGGTTAATTATATGGACCTCCCCTAAGGTTTGTTGAAATTACACAAACCTCCCCTCTATATTGTAAAATTACACAGATCTCCCTTCTAGCATGAATTTACTATTTTATCCTTAATTTGTTTATCATTTTACTAAATTACACACACTCTCTCTCCCTCTCC
This sequence comes from Hydrangea macrophylla, assembly GCA_033977485.1. NCBI lineage: Eukaryota > Viridiplantae > Streptophyta > Magnoliopsida > Cornales > Hydrangeaceae > Hydrangea > Hydrangea macrophylla. The sequence continues at coordinate 55,324,061 of CM066982.1, forward strand.
CTCTCTCTCTCTGCTATGTGTATATAGATATAGATATAGACATAGATATACAAGTACATACATAATATATGGACATACACACACATATATATATACATATATATATATATATGTGAATATGAATTTGTTCAAAAAATCAAAATTTTAAACCCAAAATCAATTTGTTCCTAAGATTTAAACTGAAAATCTATTTATTGCAAAAACTAATTTGTTCCTATGATTTAAACTTAAAATTAATTTGTTCCAAAAACCTAAGATCCAAACCTAAAATACCAAATCTAATTCAAATATGTATACAAGTATATATATATATATGTATTCAATGGCTATATGTATACAAATATGTATGTATATATGATGTGTATGTATGCATGTATGCATGGTCTGTATATATGGTGTGTATGTATGTATGCATGTATATATGTATATACGATAGAGAGAGGAGAGGAGAGGTGGTTTTTTTATTTTTTATTTTTATAACTAGGGGTAATTTCGGTATTAGCATATTAAGAAGGGAGGCCTCTGTAAATTTTGCAATCTAGATGGGAGGTGTGTAATGCAAATCCAAATCTCAAGGGAGGTGTGTGTAATTTTACAGTATAGAGGGGAGGTTCGTGTAATTTTGGCAAACCTCAGGGGAGGTCCGAGTAATTAACCCATACATGTTTTAGGTTTTGGAAGGTAATTAAGTTTGTTGTGATTCAAAAATATTTATATGCATATAAATTATTGACTCAAGTTTATGTCTTTCTTGTTATTTTTATTTTTTTTTTCCCTGATATTGTCTAACAACCTTTAGACTTAAGCCATTTTTTTTTATTAAATCATCATCCAACCATACACTTTACAGGGTTTCAAATTATTGGTAAAGTAATTATTGGTATAATGATTCTTTGTACTCCACCTAAAATAATCCGTAAACCAAACAGGTCGCAATGAATATGTAATTTGTATTGTTTTACAATGTTTCTATTGGTTTTTTTTTCGGTCGGTTAGTACTAATGGGTTCTAATAAAACAAATGATCCATTGTTTTATTCTTTTCTCTTCTTTGTTTAATTCGGGACTGTCAGTTCCAATCAATCCTAATAAAACGTGGCCTCTTGTTTTATTTGTGTCTTTTTTTTTTTCTTCTTTTTTTCTTTAGGGTCTACTACTTTCTAATCAATGAGTACTAATAAAATGTTAGTCCTGTTGTCGCTATTTGTGTCTTTTATGATTATAGGACTCTAAATAAACTAACAATCATTTAATTTGATTAATGTTACGAATATTCTCAAATTTGAATCCCAGAATTTGTTTTCAAATGCTTAATTTGTTAGTTGTACAACATGCAATGATATATGGTATCACCGATCACTGTCACATCATGTGATACATTTGTTCGGCCATTTGAGATCCAAATTTAGGATTCAAATTTGAGAATCATAACATTATTGGGTATCTTTTTATTATTATTATTTATATATATATATATATATATATATGGATGTGGATTTACTTTACTTCTTATAAATATGGGACTCTAAAATATGCTCATACTAATGTTTCTATTGGCTTGATCTACTAAATCTAACGTTCTTTTGGTATTTAATTTTTATTTCAAGTTTGCCAGGTTCATGTTTCCAATTCTTTTTGGATTAGAAGACTAATGATATAAAACTATTTATAAAAATCATTCAAGTTCTATCCAAACAAAGGGAGATGTAGATGTTTGCACTTTCCATTTTCTTACTATTTTAGAGGCTCTCTTTAATTTAATAATCACGAATCAGATGCTCTTCCAATATTGTGCGCCGATCAAACTACACTTGATTGATCATTGCATAGATATAAACATTCAAGCTATCTATTCGAGGGAATCAGCATTACTACTAACTTTTTTTTTTTGTTCATCCGAACTACTTGTAAAGTTTATTTGCATTACCAATTTCTATAACTTTATGTCATTGCATATCTTGAAAATTTTAGGACATGGTTTTTGTAACAATATAGTTGTTATTTTCCGAAAAAAAAAAAAAACAATATAGTTGTTAGAGTATTTGATTGAAGACTTATTTTAGAGCTATAAATTTTTGTTTATTACAAAATCCACTACAACTTTGATTTGATTATCTTCTATGACAAAATATAGTCAACAATGATTTTGATTAGAGGACATACTATTATTTGGACATCTATTACATATTTTTGGTTCAATGAATGAATGATTAATACTTATTTGATCAAAAAACTATTTATTTATATAAAGAATCAACATGACACTCATTTGTGTTATAAATTCAATATACTTATGTAACTTTGCATTCGCACAATGAAAGAAAACAAGGTCAAACAATTTCTTAAGTATATTATTGCACACCACAATCAAAGGCTACTCTAACATGTGTTAATTGTAAAGAAACATATATTTCATCCGTCAAAGTCCTTTTCAATAATGGCATTTCCCAATTCAATAGTGTTATTCAAAACATTAACCTAACCAATACATGTCAACTGCTCTATAAACAACATCCCGAGCACCATGAATGCAAAAACCAAGTAAGTATTACATTAGTTGATTGCTGAGCAAAATAAGATGTATTACTTTATCATGTTGTAATGAATTACAAAGATAATATGTTAACTTTAGTTTTAAATATTTACAAACTACATGTGTAGGTCAATTTAGTTGACAACAATAAATTCTCTCTTTTTTTTATCATAAAAGTTTGTTTTTATATATTTATTAATTAGAAAATATATCTATTACTATATAATAAGAACTCAGCCTTCAATTAAGCAAGCATGTCAAAACTTATGAACCTCCTATTTTGCCCTCCATTTGCACAGTGAGCTTCCCATATTACCCCTGTTCGCTGGTTTTTTTACACTGCTAAGCTGTTCTCCAACTAATGAATTGTTGGGCAAAAGTCCACGTATGGACTGTATCTTCTATACATGTCATTCATGTGCACATCAACGTAATTCATTTTTTTGCAGACTGTCTCTGCTTGATCTCGTCTTCCCTTTTGCTGCCTTCACCTCGGTGTTTAAGATTGTGACGGACCTCCTCACTTGAAACCATCCTCCCAATTTCCCCAATCCTCTTTCTCTCTGTCAAACCCTAAAGCAGCATAAAATTCAATTCCAACTTCCAACCCGAGATTCGATTTCCAAGCCCTAACTCTAACAAACCATCACTCCCCCTCTGCGAATCGAAACTGATCTAACCTAAATGATCTTTTTCCCCGGGAATCACTACAACCTATGATCTTCATCTTCATCCATATGGTCTTCAACTTCAGGCTGTAGTTCCGTCATGGATTGGCCAAGGTTCTTTTGCCTTTAAATCTGACTCTGAGGAGACTGAGTTTGAATCCCAAGACAGAGAAACTGACTTCGTTTCATTTATTAAAAAAAACCCTTGTATTGTGCTCTCCAAATCCTGTCTTCCGGTTGCCCTATAGCGGACTTTTTCCATGCCGGCAGAGTCGCCACAAGAAAAAGGGTTGTCTTTCTTAATTCGATATCAGCTGTAAATATGTATATATATATATAAAAATAAATTGGTGTATCTGTGTTGATTATCCACTGTAGGCTCGACGCTATGTTAATTTTAATTTTTTTTACGAAGCTTACGAAGGTTGGTGAAGAGAAAAAATGAAGCCTTGACCCTGATTTCAAAGAGGGAGGTCAGCGCAATTGGAATGCTCTCTCTCTCTCTCTATATATATATATATATATATATAATTCGCTGTCTATGAATTTGGTGGATTGTCGAATTGTCCTATTTTTTGGTGTGATTTACGGCTTAAAGCTTCATTTCATCACATAACACACACACACACACACAAAAGAGATAACATGTATATCTAATTTGTATTTTGTGTGCCATTTTAAGTGGAAAAGAGTTGAATCTTGTACTAACTTTAATGTTATTTAAAATTTACCCCAACAATTTTTTTAAAAAAAATAGAAAATAATTACATGTATCAAGACCCGAACCTTGTAAAGAGTTTTGCTATATGAGATGATTAATCTATTAGCTTTCCAGACCTTCACTAATAGTATAGTCAAGATGGTTCTGCAGGAATTGCATGCCCACATTAATAGCCAATGACCCACAAACATGACTACAATGTGTGGAGCTTGTGGCAAACTTCTTTTAATTGCAATTGTGCATCATTGATTGGTTGTTCACTATTTCTTCTTTCTAGGATACAAGGTCTATCGAACAGCCGAATTGCTACTCTTCTCATTTTGAATTTTTGGAAGTTCGGATTTCCCGAAAATTCCCAAAACACTAGGTTCTCCCAGAAACTCCATCCAAATTTTCCAGATTTCCCAATTACACCAGTTTTTCCCAGAAACTGTCCAAATTTTCTAGAAATCCCAGTTTCTCATAGAAACTCTACTCAGATTTCCCAGAAATTTCCAAAATACCAGTTTCTCCCAGAAACTCCATCCGAATTTCCCAGATTTCCCAAATACACCAGTTTCTCCCAGAAACTCGGTCCAAATTTCCTAAAAATCCCTATTTCTCCCAAAAATTCTACCCGAATTTCCTAGAAATTCCCAAAATACCAGTTTCTCCCAGAAACTCCATCCAAATTTCCCAGATTTCCTAAATACATCAGTTTCTCCCAGATACTCTGTCCAACTTTCCCAGAAATGCCCAGATATACCTGTTTCTCCCAGAAACTCTCATAACTTCTGGAAAATACCTTTGAATCTTCCAAATCCCCGTTTCTCCAAGAAACTCTATCCAAACTTCCCAAAATATCCTGAAAATCCATGATCATACTAGAAAGTAAAGTTAGCACACTTTATATGGCTAGGAACTTACTTGCTTAACTGCTATTTGTTAGGAGTAAGAGCATCATATAGATTAGGGCTTACATCTGCATGCTTGTCTCATATGCATGCACCTTTCCTACCAGTCTATGCGCACTATCTCAGTTAGTCTATACACAAGTCAGTCCACATTTGTTAACATCACTGTCGTTGTCTGTCTAAGTCGCCACTATCAAAATTTGATATACTCATCTCGAATCTGTAGGTCAGTATAGATTCCCAAAGTTAGTTGCTCGGATCCCCGTCTTGGCTCAGAAGTTCAAACAATCGTTTGGTCAGAATTAGCTCGCCAAGTTATTTCAGCACGAATCAGGAAGAGTTGGAAAACAAGGTCACTGAGTTAGGAGCAACTATAAGCCAGTAATTTGACCGTGTGGCCCAAGTTTTGAGTTTCATGGAAGAACTGAAGCAACAACAGCCACAGTACCCACTTGGGTTCCCACCACCAGTACCAGGGTTCGTTCTACCACCACCGCCAGGGCTTGTACCACCGCCTGCCACTGCACCAGAAAATATAGATGATGACTAGTTTAATGGGGCCCCACCGCCTGCACTTAACAAGAAAATTCAAGAAAAATTGGATAAGGTCGACAAGCTTGAGAACATACTGAGAAAGAGCAAGGGGGTTGATGATTACATGTTAGAACTGGAAGGATTGTTCGAGTCCAACAAGGTAAAGCTACCTGAGAACTTCAAGATGCCTGAAATTGACCATTTTGATGGAACTGGGAATCCGAAGAGTCACGTCAAGTTGTGCATGAACATCTTCCAATCTATGGGATGCACTTATGAGCTCATAGTTATGTTGTTCCCTCAAACCCTCAAGAATGCCACACTATCCTGGTTCTTAACTCTTGAAGCCTCCAAGACCCGAGTCTGGGAAGATGTTGCTAGAACTTTTATTGATTACTACTCTTACAACCAAGAGTTTGATGTCACCATCCGAGACCTAGTGACGACCAGGTAGAACATTAATGAGTCCTTCGTTACGTTCTTGAGTAGATGGAGGAATAAAGTGGCCCAAATGATCCACAGACCTGTTGAGAAAGAGCAAGTACGTATACTTGTCAAGAACATGCAACCAGTGTACCACGACAAGCTATTCTACCAGTCGATCTCAACATTTGAAGAACTATTTGAAATAGGCACCAGAATAGAGGAAGCCATCAGAGAAGGAAAGTTCAAGAATGATGAACCCCATCACCAGTCTAAGAGACCCAACTATCCCCTGGACTCCTCAAATGTCAATGCGCTTAGTAACCAACCAATGGACTACCCTCTCTGTCCATACTAGTTTATTCTGCCAAATCACCTAAAAGGCCCCCGCGAATTCTCCTAACTTGATGTTCCCCTTTCTACAGCCTTAGAACACCTACTCAAAAAGGGACACCTGCAACTCCTCCCTCACAAGCAGCTACTAGATCCAATACCTTCCCACTACAACATGAGCCTATGATGTGCTTATCACCAAAATCTAGGTCATGCCACCAATCAGTTCATCCGCCTTTACTATAACATTCAGAACCTCATAGAGGATGTACCCCATCCTAATCCCATCCACTATCTTGGCTTGGATCAACCGCTCGAGTGATCCACTTTACTAATGCCAATGTATGTTGAAGCTACGCAGTAAAGTGATGGTGTCTAGAATTTCTACTATAAAAAATAAGTGAGTCACTGTGACACTCCATTTGAGACCAAGTCGAGTCTAGTCGAGTCTGTCCTATGTTTTGAATCTATTTCAAGTTCACTTTTGTGGTCGAGTCTGTCTGTCATCAAGTTGTTATGGGTTTGTGTCCAGTAATGTAATCTCTCTCTCTCTCTCTCTCTCTCTCTCTCTCTCTTGCTAATGGAATGAAATCTTATTTTGCCTAATTTGATGTGTCTAGTCATCAATGTATGAATCATCAAACTGAAATGTCACTTTTCAAATTACCATGGATATTACTCTGCTAATAAATTTTTGCATCAAACAAAAAAAAATCTTGAAAAGGTAAAAGTTAATTTCGCACTGATCCCGAAGAAGAGATGAGAATTGAATAGTCTTACTTTAAGAATTTAAAGATGCTCTTGTCTCAATGTTCAAAAAACATAATTGGAGCTGACTTGGTGCTTGCCCAGCACCTTTTTTCACCATTTCAAAGCCTTGAGCCCAATCCAATTGGGAGCCATACAATCTGTCCGTTTGAAAGCAGTACAGACTTAGTCCTTGATGGTAGCCAAACACTTTCAATGAGTTTCTGCTCCCCTTCAAAATAAAAAGAAAAAAAAAGAAGAAAAGAAAAGAAAAAGCTTGCTAGATTGAAAACCCTAAAGGGCACCTAGGCAAAAGTTAAAGCTAAAAAGGTATTGATTTTCAAAATCTGACCTTAGGCAGTCAAAATGATGGAGAAAATGAAAGAAAGAAAATTTTGGTGATACAGAGAATTGAACACTTCAAGGTACATCACGAGAATGTGTCTAGATCATATTTCAAAAAACTCTGAATGACCACAAACAAATTCTGAGAGCTGACATACACATTATGTAATTTTGAGATTGTGATCGAAAGATCTCACATGAATCAACTACATGAAAAGCAAAATTGACTGGCTACGCGAAAGTGAAAAAGACCAATCCTCAAACTAAAAAGAAAAGAAAAGAAAAGAAAAGAAAGGAAAACCGAAACTGAATCTTCTTATTCAAGGCTACCACAAGTGACCTAAGTTTGAACTTCTTTGATGATTGGTTTGAAAAACCCTCAACTAATTTCTTTCAAAGCCTTGCCTTGAACTATGCTCGACCTGATTCCTACTCAGGGATACGTAGGCAATCGCATTAGTTCAGTCGACACCATCATAATCAACTCCTCCTTCTTTTAAAGCCTTGTCCTGAACTACGTTGGACCTGATCCCTGCTCGGGGGTACGTAGGCAGACATTCAAAAGAAAAAAAAGGATGGCTCACAAGGTCAAAAATCTGAAAGGATGCCTAGGAAATAATTAGAGCTAAATCCAGAGTGAGCAATAACAAAAGAGAGAAAATAGCTCGCTAGGTCACTTCACCAGTGCCTAGGTAAAAGTTATGAGTATATGAGAGATTAAAGTCACAGTCCTTGCCTCAAGCTAGAAATCACCTTTCATACTAGGGGCAAACTTTGGCTACCCGCCTCGTTTGCCTAAGTTTTACTATCTACCCTTCATACAAGGGGCAAACTTCGGTCACCTACCTCGTTTGTCCAAAACCTCCAATAAACCATCGTCCAAACTAGGGGCAAACTTTGGTCACCCATCTCGTTTGCCTATGAATTCTACTTCCTACACCTCAAACTAAGGGCAAACTCTGTTTGCCTAACACGATCCTGTAGACACCCCAATTTTGACCAAACGTAAAATCCAGGGATTGGTTGCCTCTAAAAGACTGATGATGACGATGACAGGGGAAATTCGAAGTTTTTTCAAAGAATTCAAATTCTTCAAAGATTCCTTAAATCAAGTTTCAAAAATCAAAAGAGAAATTGGGTGTTCTGGAGAAACCCGAATATTGAAGAACGTATGAGAAAGTCAGTCTGGGAATTTATCCTAAAAAAAAAGGATATGAAAGAAGTTTTTCTTTTGAAAAGAAAAAAGAGAAAATGAAAAGAAGTTTTGAAAAGAAAAGAGAAAAGGATAGAAGAAAAGAAAAGAAGAAAAAAGAAAGAAATAAAATGATATATTAAAGTATATACTATGCATATAGATGTATCCTAATGAAGTACATTACAAATACAAGTACATTAGTATATACTTTGATAATAATTAAGTTTGTGTTAATATATATTTTAAAAATTAAAAAGAAGGCAAGAATTCTGTTAGCTGCGGCACGCGGCGAAGCCGGCGGCACTCACTGAGTGCCGCGTCGGCATTCACTGAAGGCAAGTCGTCGAATGCCATGCGCTGTAGCAGACTGCTTTTCTCACATGTTCTAGAAGAAAACTTTGCACATGGGTTTTCACCCGAATTTACCCATTTAACCTTGAAATGTTGGTCTATATAAATAGATCTTCATCTCCATTTTTGGGACTTTTCACTTAACCTTTGAATCAAATAGAGATACACAAGAGAAATATATAGAATTGAGAGAGAAGAAGAGAGTTTCTTGAAGAATTTGAAGAATAGTTGAAGAATTTGAAGATTTTTGGAAGAACTTCACAAGAGATAGAAGAAATCCTTGAGGTCATAGAGGTAACCTCTCAATCCTTGGTAGAAATTGGTCTAATTCAATCACAAGTTCATAGCTCTAGGACTTTTACACATTTTCAAAACCTCTCTTCCTACCCCATTTCATCATACATCACTTAGAATTTGTGTTTGAATCTTATAGTATTTCATTAATTTGGATCTAATTAATGAACATCAACTTAACAAAGGTGCAGTGAATCCATAAACCAACTATGATCAAAGATTTTTATAAAATCATGGTTCATTGGAAATTGGATGAGACCAATTGGAGGATATTCATAACTCATTTAAGCACCTCTGTGATTTTTGTTTTGATGAAATTCCATGCTTAAGATGGTTTGGTCTTGTGATTTCAAAACAAGCAACTCTCTGTCCAAAATTCTAGAACAGTAAGCCCGTTTTAAAATTAATAAATAGACCTTATTCAAACTTCCTTAGCCTCTAATAATTTTTTATAAGTACTTTAATGTGTTAGGAAGGTACCCTAAAAAGATCTAAGTGTTTCTCATTTGTTTACTATTTTTAGAAAATCGTACAAGATCTCTGGACATAGAGTTATAGATTCCTGAGTGATGTCTAGTTTTTTTTCTTATTCCCAGAGATCTAACCATTCAATCTTCGATTTTCTTCTTGGTTTAAAAACTAGACTCATATAGGCATATCATATCCAAAAAGCATTAAGATCTAACCGATGGAAGTATGGTTTTTCTACCTTTTAAAATCTGGTCTACTCTCTGTAATTTAGGAAAAGCAGTCACTGTTTTTGTCTAGTCTCATTGATTTTAACTTAAATGGTTTTCTAATGTCTTGGGACCCAAGTCATTTTTTGAATAATGATAATTTAACTTAAATCCAGAGGCTAAGTGATCCAAATTAGTGAATAAATTCATATCTCATTCTTGTTCATATTCATTCATTCATTCATGTACATTGATGCTTATGATTAGAACTAGTTATTGGATAAAGTTGGACTTAGTTGAACCTAATTAAACATAATCATGGATTCCTTATGATCATGTCGGGATTATAGCACCCTTATATGGACATTACATTAGCTCTTAGTTGAGACTTGTATATCTATAGAGATGCTATGGCTCTAACTAATCAAAAAGAATTCACAGTTTTATCAATTCTTCTTCTACTTGATAGATCTAAGCTAGAGATTTAGGATTGATTATTTGATGTCATATTATTGTGTGAAGCATGTGGACTAACCCTTGTTTTGTAGTGCTTTGGAGGTATGACTTCTCATCTCATCTCTAGTTTATTTCATTTGTTGATTTTATTGATTTTTGACTCCATGCGCGACACCTTAGCTTAGGTCTTTCCTTATGTGTATATGTGATTAGAGATATTTTTCTAGGATTTCTTTTTTTCTTTTTTTGTGCATTGCACGTTTAAATTCGCAGCTGGATCCCGGGTAAGTTTCCTAGTTCCCTATTTGTACATCATCTTGCTTGCTACTTGAAATACGTGATTTATGAATGATATTTTATCGTTAGCAATCTTACACCCTTTTCAATATGCTTTTGTAATGTATATGTATATATGTATTAATTGAGGGCATGCTTAGATTAATAATTCGATTAAAAAGGATGTTGAGTAGAGGCCTATCATGAGATAGGATGAGAGGGGTTGTTTTAGTCCGCCGGGCTCCTTCCCCTCTCATTCCATAATCCCCGGACCCAAATTATCGTTGGTTTCGCAAAAGATCAGTTTGCTTTCAAAATGGTTTTTTAATTTTCCTTTTAAAAATTAAGTGACGACTCGTCTTTGAATTTGAAAAGAAATTGTTTTAAAATTAAAAGTGGGCCCAAATGCCGGTATCCACAAGCTGGCGACCCTGTTGGGGATCGAACCCAGAATCTCTGGTTTCGTAGACCAGAATTTCTGATTTTGGGTTCACTCGAGGATTAGACTTGAAACCATCCTTTTAATCGAATTAATTATTTTTGTGTGTCCGTTGCATTGCACTTGCATGTTTCTCCAGTCGATTGCACGGAACTATGACGTTGGAGGCTCGGGGCAACCCGGTCGGTCAAGCCATCATGGGGCCGTGTGATCACCCTTGATCTCGTACCATGTGTTGGTATATAAAGCATCCTCTCGGGTGTGTGTCAAGGGTCCCTTATTTGACCAAAACCCGGCTTTTGCATAGTAGCTTCCATAGAACCTTTCAAATCTTAGGAAGTCAATTCTTGATTAGGATTTATGTGCTAGGGAGTTTTGTATGCCCGAAAGGGATTATTTGAGATGATGACGATGCTTGCTTGATTTAAGATGTGTAACCCTTTAATCACCTTTTAGCAATTCCTTCTCATGTCCCACGATATTTGGGAATATGCTAAATCTTGATTATAAGATTACATCTCTTACATCTTGTTAGCTAAGCACCATTGACCTTGTATGCATCCGAATCCATGAAAAGTGCGATAATTATACGATCATGTGATCCTCCTATCCAAAGAATCTTAAATCCATCTTTAAAAGCAAACGGCTTTTTCCATCTTTATTCCAAAATATTCAATTGCTCTTTCAAACAAAAAAAAAAACCTTTTTGGAGTTTACTTTTTGAATAGAACTTCAAATCAACCCTTGTTGAGGTATATTTTCACATTCTCATCTTTGAAGGAAGAACCCAAAAATCTTGAGAATAATTTTTATGAGAAATGCTTTTCAAATGGATTTCAAAGCAAAATTTCAACCCAATCACCTTTTGGTTGAGGAATATAATCCAAAATTCTTAAGAATTGTATTTAAGAGATCTCTGCAATTAAAGAAATGCTTTTCAAATAAATTTCAAAGCAAGATCATCTTTTGTTGAGAAATGTTGTTGCCTTCAAAGGAAAGCTTCTTAAGAATTTGAAAGATCCCATCATCTAGGGAAATTTGTCAAATGAATTTCAAAAGTTCTAAAATTTTCAAAACTATAAAGGGGTGAAGAGAATCACAATGAAAGGAGAAATCGGCACACTTGATATGGGTGAGGATTTTATGTGCTTATATGTTTATATGTTAGGATTAGAATTTTCCTTTCTTTTGCATATAGAGTAGGCACACATGCATTTGCATCCGCATGATATATGAGCCATTCATGAAAATTTCTTAAAAAGCATTAGAAAGCAAAAAAAAAAAATTTCTTTGATTTTGAAATTTAAACAATTAAGTAAAAAAAAATAAAATATGTTTGTAGGCAAAAGATAGAATCAGCTACAAACACAGTTTGGTACAGGGACTCCACTGCGAGGTTAGTCAGAAGAGAGATGGCACAAGAAGCAAATGCAAGAGAGATAGTAGAATTGAGGGCCATAGTGGAACAGCAAGCAGGTCAGATGACAAGGATAATGACCATGATAGAAACACTAGCACGATAGCCGCTAGTTGGTGATCCTCCTCCACCTATTAGGGAGGATGATTGGTTCGATGATCCAGAAAGAGCTGAAATGCCGAGGGCAGAAAAGGAAAAGATAGAGAAAAAAAAGGCTGAGAAAGAGAAGCTGATGACCGAGAAAGTAGAGAAACTGGAGAGGGTAGTCCGAAAGGCCCAAGGAGTAGACACCTACTTGCTGGAACTAGAGGGATTATATGAAGGGGTTTTTGAAGTACTACCTAAAGGATTCAAAATGCCTGTGTTTGATAAATTCGATGGGACAGGATACCCCCGTAGCCATATCAGGATGTGTATAGGGGCTTTTCAGCCAAGCAGCTTGAGTACAACTATGATGGCTGTTATGTTTCAACAGACATTAACTGGAGCTGCCTTATCTTGGTACTTTACATTCGAGTCTGGTAAGACCAAAATTTGGGAGGAGGTTATCAAGTCATTCGTAGCCCAGTACGAGTATAATCAGGATTTGGATGTTACCATCAGAGATCTAGAGACCACCCGACAGGGAAATAAGGAATATTTTGCTGAATATCTGAGCCGTTGGAGGGGAAAAGTAGCCAAAATGGTACAGAGGCCAACCGAGAAAGACAAATCTGGATGCTAATGAAAAATCTCCAGCCCGTCTATCAAGAGAAGATGAGGTTTCAATCCATCAACACTTTTGCTGAAGTGTTCGATGTGGGAACTAGGATTGAGGATGCGATACAAGAAGGATTGATCAAGAGAGAAGAACCGGTGAACAGGTATAGGCGTCCAAATTACTGGACAGGAGGAGGGCATTCAGGAAGTCATTCAAGTCCTACAGATGTGAACGCGCTACGTGAACCAGAGAAGAAGTTCGATACGGTCAGGAGTTACCCGAAGAGAGGATGAGATAAGCCTTTGAGGAAGTTCTCAGACTTAGGAGTGTCATTGTCCACCACTCTGCAGGATAGGCTACTAGCAAAGGGGCACCTTCACCTATTGGAGCCTCGACCGAGACCAAATCTACCGCCCCCAAATTTCAAAGCTGATCTATACTGCAAATTCCATCAAGAGTAGGGACACTTAACCGATCGATGCTTAAGGTTGTGACATGAAATCCAGGATCTGATAGATAAGAAGGTAATATCTGAATCACCCACCAACCCGTCGAACATCACCAAGAATCCATTACCAAATCATCATGCGGTACCGCCACCTGGAGTTTACTATTTGGAAATTGAAGGAAGCTCTTTTGACCCATCAACATTGATCACTAAGTTGGGGTGTCCGAAGAAGATTTTCCAGATGCTGGGAGATTTGAACATCTGCACTTTGGATAGATTGGCAGATAGAAACAAGGGAAAAGTGATAGAAAAGGCTCTCACTATGGATTGGTGGGCACCCGAAGATGACAGCTCTATTTGGTATAAAGGGGATGACAGTCAGGACATCAATAAAGTTAAGGAGGATCTTTGGTATGAAAGCGAGAAAGAAGAAGAAAATCCTGAAGTCACTAAAGCACAGGATGATCTTTGGTTTAAAGAAGAGCTTAGTCATTTAACGTGATCAGGAAGGCATTTCAAACCACATGAATTTGAGGAAGACCACTCAGGCTAGGAATTGGATAAGGGGAAAGGGAAACTGAATGAGGAAGAAGAGGAAGATAAGGTCTTGAGATAGATGAAGAAGACACAAGCTAATATCACTATTTGGGGATTATTAATTGCTTCCAAGCATCATAGACAAGCGGTTCTCGATGCTCTTAATCAATCTGATGTCTCCATCAACATCACCCTAGAGGATCTCGTCGGCATAATCAACAAGAACTCGACTCTCGCTATCTCCTTTACTGAAGCTAACTTACCTCCTGGAGGACCTACTCACAATAAGCCGTTACACATTATCGTCGAGTGTCTAGGAAATTCTTTGCCAGCTTGTCTCGTTGACAACGGGTCTGCACTGAATGTATGCCTATTTCGAACAGCCAAAAGGATGGGGCTTGATGAATCTACGTTTATACCATTCGAGAAAAAGGTAAGGGCCTATGACAATACTCAGCGAGCGATTATGGGGATCATTTTTTTGAATCTCTCTATTGGGATCGGGGAAAATGAGGCAGAGTTTCAGATTATCGATATTCCTGAATCTTTCAATCTACTTCTGGGAAGGCCATGGCTGGACATTTTGGGTGCCATCCCGTCAACCATCCATCAGAAAGTCAAGTACATTTGGAAGGGTAAAGTTTGTAATGTTCTAGGGGGTAGTTAGATACATGCGTCTGGAGCTTCATCTAGTGCCCCAGTTTTGGAAGTACAAATGCAAGAGGAAGAGACAAGCTTGAGCGGGTTTGAATTTATTAATGTGATAGAAGACAGCAAGCCAAAAGAGTTTTTACCGCTTTACTTTGATCAGTATGCAAGTCCGTTGGTAGCCAGAATTATGAGAAAAATGGGATTCTTCCCAGGGATGGATCTGGGTAAGATGAAACGTTTTGCGGTATTCGCGATAAAAGCCGATTTGATCGTCTTTTTCACCTTCAGAAATTCATAATAAATTCTTTTAAATCCAGAAATTATGTGCGGTATACCATTGGAAAGCTATTGACCTCTAGTATCTATAAAAAATGTTCAAAAAATGATACGGCACTCCGGTTTCAAAGTCAACTTTTAGGTCAAATCGGTCAAACTTGGGATCTCCAGGAAGTTCTGCGAACCTCTAAGAGCTGACGTTTTTGTCCAATTTTCTTTTAAAACTTGTTTTAGTACTTTTCACTTGATCTAGAATGATCTTGGAACTTTTCTAAAAATTTGGATGATTTCGATCAAACCTTGGTCAAACCTAGGTCAAATCGATCAACAGGGACTTTCCGGGACTTTCGAGGGTCTCTGGGAGCTGACAATGTCTTCTGATTTTGTTTCAAAACTCATTTTATCACTTTTCTTATGATAGCATATTTCCAAAACTTTTGGTCCAAATCTGGGAGTTTTTGGGCTTTTAGGGGGATTTTGGTCATTCTGAGCATTTTGAGAGATAGAACTAACTTCCAAGAGTCTTTTTGAGTCTTTTTCGATCATTGTGAACCACCAAGCTATGGGTCTCCTAAATCTAATAGCTAACAAAATGGGGTGTCTACAGGACCCATAGTCGTTTATTCTGCCAGTCTGCACGCATGTAGTAGAAGTTGTATCTGTCATATCCCTTGGAGGATATGAACCCGTTGGTGGGAAAATCGATGGAGAGTCATGAGAAGTCCCCAACTGCCGCTTCTGTCAATACATCCTTCTTTATGCCCAAGAATTCTAATGTTTTTTCATTTTTGATCTGAAAACTTAGCTGTACGGGGTCCTTAGTGATAACCAGTTTCAATAAATTGATGTACTCTTCAAGAGTCGATGTGAGTTCCTGTTCCCCAAAATGAAAAACCAAGGTCTCTGGATCCCTGAAAGTAACCAGGGTCTTGAACAGATGGCAGTCAATCTTGACTTTAAGTAGCGAACCCAAGTACCCAAAATAGCCTTCGAATGCTTTTGACTCTTCTACAGAGTGTCATACCAGTGGGTTAACTGAGAGATTGCCTTTGTAATGAAATCTAGCCTTGGAATTTGGTTTGCCATTTTGAAAGTGGGCACTTTGTTCTTTGTTTCGAAATTTTAATGAGCTGAGAAGAGAAAACCACACTTATTTAGTTATAGTCACCATTTTTTGTTTTGTTTTATGAAAAAGGAAAAGAAATAAACAAGCAATTTACAGATGCACGTAAGTAGAATGCGACCGTGTGGGGAGGGTTTACATCTAATGTAATCTTATTTTAGGCCCGGTTCCCGAACCTTCAAACCTCCGGCGCCGTGCCACCTTCTCAGGTTGGTGGTTTTGAGCGGAGGAACTTTCTGTGCTAGTACCGACGGTACTACCTCAACTGTCATGCCACTTACTAATCCTCCTATCTAATCTTAAAGGGTTATTCAAGAACTAGGACATGTCATGCCTGATGCCAGTGTGTAGTGTGTATAACAGTAAAGGATGGCATTAGCCTTGCATTTTTGTTAGCATTGGCCTTGTAATTTTTAGAGTGAGTCGCGAATACCTGTACAAGAAAAAGTAGAGATGTAAAAAAGAGTTATTAGTAAAGAAATGCCCCATTAAATGAAAACCATTAAATTGACGGTCTGAGTCTTCTTAAGTCGTCCCCAACAGAGTCGCCAGCTGTCACGCCCGCCCCAAAATTAGGGGCGGTCCCTTCGAGGATTTCAACCGTTTATGTTGAGAGACGTGTGAAAGGTGTGTGAAAGTATATGAACGTGGGAGTGGGGCTAAGTAAAAGTTCAAAGTTGCCACCCAACATGTTTCGGCAGTTAGGACCCCTACAAAGACAATCGACCCAATCATCTTTGACTTTTGAAAATGTTTTGAAAACGTAAGACCCTTTAAAAGTGTATCTTGAATAGCCATGTGAAAACCAGAGTTATTGAGATGGGTTCGGGGACTCGATTATGTCGAGGGAAGGTATTAGGCACCCTTGAGCATCCGTGACACACGATTGCCAATTTTAGTGGTTTTCATAGTAGTGGGGGCATAAGTAAGAAATAGTAGAATATAGATGCAAGAAATTAAATTCGAGCATCCGTATTCCGTGACACGCGGTTAGCGATATATGTATCTCAACTCGAGATAAGTAAAAGATATTTAGAATGTGAGAAAGTATGAGTAATGGATGGTTATGACCGCAACCTAGTAAGGGTTCCATACATATCTTGACTCGAGAATTAGGTCGTACGTAGTTCTTGCTGTGTATGTGTCTAAGTGTTTGGTCGATCTAGACCGTGAGTATATAAAATAATGTTTTGAGTAAAGTCGGTGTAGCTAGGAACTTTAACATATACTATGTAGTCCTAGACTTTAACCTTGAGAAAGTAGTGAGTTATGAGAAAGTGTTTTGAGTAAAGTCAAAGTAGATAGATCGTGCAATGAGTTTTTTGTATTTTTGTTTTTATTATTTTTTTTTGTCTTTTTGTTTTATGTGTCATAACTAAGGGTCGGTGCTCAGTGATTTTGGAGAGAAGTATCAATTTTTTGTATTTCCTGATTTTATCAACGAATATCTATAACATGAGATAAAATGCAGCCGGGTGGGTCATTAGATCTCCTTCCAACTAATACAGGATATAAAGTCCAATCGGGTGGAGTTCGAGGGTCTCCTTCCGACTGGTGCAGGATATAGCTGATGCAAACCTCAATAACTCACTTTGAGACCCAACAACAATATTGGAAAATAACTTCCGTCCGATGCGAACCTCAATAGACTTGCTTTGAGACCCAACACCAATATTGGAATTTACTTTCGGCTGTTGCAAACCTCATCGACTTGTATTGAGACCCAATAGCAAAAGTGACATGTTTTACCCAAAAAAGCTAAAACCATATCGTAGTTGATAGTGAACCTGTGACCCAATATTTATAAAGAAATGCAAACCATAGTTATTCCAATAATTAGTGAACTTGTGACCCAATGCCTATAAGAAGACGCAAACCACAGGTATTCATGTTTGAGAACGCCACAAGGAAGACCTTTATAAGTTCATGGTGTTCTGTGAAGAACAAGGGGGAGGAGCAAAGCTCAACTTTTGAATTTGATCAATACATTAGTTATCTTTTTTATTACATACAAAAGGATATATATATAGGATTAGAACAACCCTCCAACCATAGGAATAAATGCAAGTTGTTGGAACAACTCTCCAACCATAGAAAATAAATGCAAATTTTCATATTTTTTTTGTAAAGCCTTACATATATTAAAATAAAAAAAACAAAAAAAAACGTGTTTGACTCATTAAATGCACTTAGAAATATGAATAAACTCCTAACTACCATCTATAAAACATAAATAGTCATATCTTGGAAGTTAAATTCGGCCCATAATTCTTCCACATGCATAGATATAATTAAGAAATATAATCAGCCCTATCTTCTTCAAATTTATGCCCAATTAATAAGATCATCCCAAAAATGCCTCCTTGATCTTCTTGGATTATCCAGTTTAATAAAGTTCAGCCAGGTGGGTCATTAGATCTCCTTTCGGCTGACGCAGGATATAAAGTCCAATCGGGTGGAGTTCGAGGGTCTCCTTCTGACTGGCGCAGGATATAGCAGTTTGATAAAGTGCAGCCGGGTGGATCATTAGATCTCCTTCTGGTTGACACGGGATATAAAGTCCAAGGGTGGAGTTCGAGTGTCTCCTTCCGACTGGAAAAAAAAGTTTAAATTAAATATGAACCCACTAGTGTATTTGGAACGGCCAAATTAGCAAGGAAACAAGTGTCCGTCATAAAAAAATCAGACCTAAAAAAGGATAAAAACTGGCAAAAAAATGAAATAGGGCTACTTAGGCTTTGAAACTGGTATTTTCTGGGTTTGTTTGAAGTTGTGGTTGAGCTGGGTTAATGGATTTTTGATTTACAAAGATGAAGGTGGTCTTAGTTTAGTGTTTGAGGAAAAAACAAAGGGGGTTTTTTTTTTTTGGAGTTCTAGAGATTTTCCAAACAAAGCCTTAGGAAGAGAGTGAATTAGCAATTTTTTTTGGAAGGGAGGACCTTCTATTTATAGGGAAAATTTGATTTTGAAAAAATTAATTAAATAAAAAAATTATGATAATCAATTAATAAAATATCTAGATATTGTGTGTGTGCGTTGCGTTCTTTGGGATTTTTTTGGAAAGCTGCATGGTTGAAAACTGGACCGCTGGATTCTCGCGACTAACGCAGAATTTCGAAGTCAGAATTGAATTTTTAAAACGTTGTTTTGCCCACATTCGGCACTAGTTATGGCAGAAAACACCAATCGAGGTGCCCTTTTCCAAAATTCGGTGTCAGAATGAAACGAAATTATATGGATCCCTTTATTTCAATGTGAAGAGTATTTTCCTCAAATCAGAAAGTGACTTCTATAGCGCGATTGGCCCAAATCTGGATTACTTAGTCGTTAAACAAAGAAAATATCTAGATATCTGTATACGCGTTGCACTTCTGAATTCTCTGGAAGGTAGTGCGACGAAAACTTGGACCTCCATAGTCTTCTTGACAAACGCAGAATTTTAGAGCAAAAATGGAATTCTTGAAATGCTATCTGACTCGTATTAAGCACATGTCTTGACAAACTCGTTAATTAAAATGTACTTTTTTCAGAATATGGTATCGAATTGAGATGAAGTTTATAGGGATTTTTCCTTCTCGATGTAAAAGGTGTTTTAATCCAGATCAAAAATACCACAGTCGATTTGATCTCGAAGACCAGGACTTACTGATGATTTATCAGTATAAATTGTGAGCGATCTTAATCGCAGTTTTGCAACTTTCTTCGTTTGATGGCAACAAAATTTCTGAATGCTCTTTATCGTGATAAATGTGGATTTTTGGCATCAATTTTAAACATTCTGAAGTTTTCTGGCGATGAAATGGAATTTTTCCATTTGATTTCCATGCTTGATAAAGTACATTTTTTCAGATCCGGTGTTCGATTGAGATGAAATTTTAGGGAGTCCTCAGTAATGCACTTCTATTCTGTCATGAAAAATGCTTGTTCCGACACCTGAAAAGCTAAAAAAGTAATCACAATCCCTCTCTGACCAAAATAGAAGATTCGTCCAAACTTTAAAGAATGATCATTTATTCGCCCGTGGTTCAATTTAGTTGATTCGAAATCTAGGGACCTTGTATTTATGAGCTCTTAACACCCGTCAGACTTGATGTATATTATCTGTCCACCTCTTTGTAGGTGGGCAAAAAGTGAGTGTCTACAGCTGATTCGACATGCTTTTGAAAACCATGCTTGTGGGTATTCAAATTGACGACAACTTGATTTAACATTTGATTTGACCTCCGGATATTTTGACTAGGACTCAAACTCTTTCTTCCTCAATTCGCGTGCCCGGTGGACTCCCCTGCAACAACTGTTTCTTTTTCTTTTTTCTATTTTGTGATGCAAAATGGGGTGTCTACAATACCCATGAATTATTTAAATATTACGTTAGATAATATATGAGAAACAAGAGTAAATATGTGAGACACTTGCTTGACAAGTCATTAGATCACATTAAAAGAACACTTTCTTTTAATCAACAATTTTAGTACCAAAATCAAAAGAACAATTATTTTCATTAATTCAAAACTGAAATTCATCGAATAACTCCATAAGTTTATTACAATATAAACTACTAATCTAATAGCAACTCTTGCATCAGATCCCAAAAGCAATCAAGATCTTCAAATCACTGCACATTCTTATTTTTCCAATCTCCTATAACTATTACAGATATAATCAAAAAAAATTAAAATCAGTGCCCCAAGTGGTTGAAGTATCAGTTTTTCAACTTACTTCAAAAACTAGTGATTGGATCATACCTTGCCTTTTGGCAGTCAAGTATTCCACACAGTTCCTTTTCCAATGCCATTTCATGCTACAATGGAAACACTTTTCTTTTGGCACAACACCAGCCTTTCCCTTTCCAAGTTTGGCGTTCTTCCCAATAGTTGGGTTAGACTCACCTATCCTTGAGCCTTGCTTCTTCTTCTCTAAACTTGTGCCCTTAGGCTTAGTTCCAGAAGATGAAGCCATTCCAATGTTCTGAACATTTGACCCCTCATTGACTACATCCTTTGTTGCCTCAAGAGAGCTCATCAATTCACTTGTTGAAAAAACTGTTTTACTTATTTTAAAAACCCTTTTAAATTGAGTGAATGTTGAAGGCAACGAATGTAAGATTATGTCAACTTGAGTCTTACCATCAATGTCGGAACCCAGAACTTCTAGTACTTTAAAATAAGTAATCATTTTAAAAACATGATCTCTTATTGAAGTTCTTTCCAACATTCTGGTGTCCATGACTAACTCCAAGGCTCTAAGCCTTACAGTTTGGCTCAGTTCCCCAAACATTTCCTCAAGGTTCAATATTATAGCACGGGCAGTGAGAAAAGGTTGATGTTACTACTTCAACACATCAGACAAAGAGTCTAAGATGCTAGAGCGAGCCATACCATCAACTTTTATCCACTGCCAATATTGATCTCCAAGATCTGCTGGTGTAGACACCCTATTTTGTCGGCTAATAGATTTAGGAGGCCACAAGCATGCCAAACCTTGATGATTAGAAAGATCAGATTTTCAGAGATTGCCTCTAACAAGAAATCAAATAAATGACCAAAATGTCACTAAAAGCTCAAAACTCTCCAGATCGGCCCAGAATCTCAGAAATCATTCGATGTTGAACCAAACAAAAAAAAGTATTTTAAAAGATAAATATTTGAAATCCTAAGCTCCCGGAGACCCCCGGAAGTCCCGAAAGTTCCCGAAAAGTCTCCGTTGACCGATTTGACCAAGGTTTGACCAAGTTTGACCATGGTTTGTACAAAATCATCTGAATTTGCCCAAAAATTCCAAGATCATCCTAGAACATGTGAAAAGTCTTAAAATATGTTTTAAAAGAAAATCAAACGGAAACGTTAGTCTTTGGCGGCTCCCAGAACTTCTCGGAATTTCCTGGAAGTGCACTGCTTGACTGATTTGACTGTAAGTTTAACCAAAAGTCAAAGTCTCTTTTTCGACGTTGAAATATTTTTATCAAATACTAGAGGTCAATAGCTTTCCAATGGTATATCGCACATAATTTTTGGATCTAAAACGAATTTGCTATAAACAAAACGACATAGTTTTGAAATTTTGAAGATTTTGGACCAATTAGAGACTTTTTAAAACCCAAAATACCTCCCCAAGTTGGCCTATAAAGGAGACCCATTTGCTTCCATTTGGGGAAGAAGTTGGAAGCCATTAGGGAGAGATATAGAGAGTTAGGGAGAAATAGAGAGAGGAATAGAGATTTTCTTCTTCAAAATCCAATCCAAATGTGAGTTTCAATTAGTTTCTCAAAACTAAACTTGTGTTCACAAGATTTCAATTCATTTTCTTCATCTTCTTTGAGTTTTAGAGAGCAATCTACACCCACATACACACATATATGAGAGGTTGAATGCATGTGGTTCCACCATTGAATATCATCTATTCATTTGCTTGCTTATATACAATGTTCATCTCTTCTTACCTCATTTCTTTTTTATTTTCTTTATTTATTTACTAGTCTATCATCATCAAGATGATGACATGAAGTTTGAGGTGAGTGAATACTTATGGATAGTAGCTCTTGACCTCAAAAACATGTTTGATAGATGATGATTTCAACTTCAATACATTCCTATGTATTCTTGAAGTTGTCTTCAAAAATAAAAACAATGTCTCCAACAATCTTGGAGTTTCTTGATATGGGTTTAAATGTCGATATTTCAAGTGGTCATAATCTCCATTTAAGTGCTGAAAATATACTTTTAAAACATCTATTTCAAAACCCCTTTTAAACCCCTCATTTTGATTTCAAAGAATAAAACCCTAGTTCTTCCCAAAATCTTCAAAACAGTGAACAATCTGAGTTCAAAGATTTTTCTAGGATTCAATACTCAAAGTATTAATATGAGACCACTTGTAAAGTCTTCTTAACTTATTAGAGAACACCCATGATTTTTGGTTTGACTTGAAAATACTTGGAAGTGGTCCATTTGGACCCAAACATTCTCTCTAGATATTCTGTTTTTGCTGTCATAGCAGCTTGGTTGACTTTCAACTTGTTTTATAGAAAACATTTCCAAAAGGAGTGGTCCCAACTCATTTTTCTCTTGAACTTCAGTGTATTAGGAAACATTTTGTATAATATGGGCCTCTAGATATTTTTTTTTTCATTTTCTAAGATTTTTCAGCATTTAAGTTGACAGTACGGACTCTGTTTCTGAATAACCTCAATTTTTTATATGATTTCTCTCAATCTGTAATAGTTATTGAAGATTGGCTTCTTGATTTGTGTTATAGACACACTAAGGATGATCTCCATAAAAAATCATGCATTGAAAATATTTCTAACCCTACTTTCCATTCTCCACAAGATTAAGTCACTATTCTATCCACTATTCACAGCAAGTATACTTTTACTTCCATCCTTTGATTTGATGCTTACATGCACTCAAAATTTGTTCGTATCTTAGAAAGTAGTCCATACTACATTTGTATATATCCCATGATAATTTCCTTCATGCATTCATTCATATTGTAGATTTACAAGTCACTTTAGAAAGTCCATGTACACAAACACACTACAACCTTTGCACATTTTAGGATCATACATTGCATCCATGCAAGATTTGGGGTTTTTGTGACTCCCAATCTAAGAAGATTATAAAGATTGAACTTGATCACATGTCCATGCTTCCCATCGATCTAATCATCCTTTCTCATCCGTCCTGCAGATTGAGAGGTCTTCTTTTCTCAAAGATTAACATGCATCATTCTATCTTGCTAAGCATATTTCGATTCCTTTGATTATTTGTTTCAAGAACAATTCACGTCCCCTCCTAGATTAGGAAAACTTGATTACTTGATATATGATTAGACGATTTTTTCTAGGTTTATTTGTGTGATCTTTCACTTTACATTGTATGATATTTGGCTTAGATCTTATGAATAATATCTTATCTTTTGATCTTCTATTTCAAAATTCTGATGAGATGCAATATACTATCATAGTATTAATTTTCGAACCAAACATAGTATAAGATGATTATTTGGATGCTAATTGAGGCCCGTCGAAAGACGGGGCGAGTAGAGGGTGTTTTAGTCATGATAAAGGCTCCTTCATCTCTCGTACCAAAACCCCGAGCCAAGTTCTTTGGTTATGAAAGGCCGGTGCCCTTATCCGTTTGGGTGAGTCAAATTAGGTTTCTTGGTTCCTTAAAGACCAAGTGGCGACTATGTATTTATTTTCAACAGACCTTCATTCTTTCCTTTCAACCAGTTTCAAAACACACGGAAAGCGGAATTCCGCGTGTCCGCAATCTGGCGACTCTGCTGGGGACTTTTATTTTCGAAACAAAATAATACAGAGGTTTGACTCATAAGAAGCATCCTTAAAATCATCTTTTTACTGTGTCTAGTTCACCGCACTGCACTCCTGCAATCCCTCCCCCCCCCCCCCCCGACTGTGTCTGAAACGCGGCGCTGACATTGTTCATGTCTTGCTGTGCCAAGGCACAAGTCACCGTTGATACTGTACCTTCCAAGGTATATCAATAAGAGTAAAAACCTCCGTACTGTCTCTTTAACGGTATATTGGAACTCTCGTCAACGGACCCTCTTTGACTAAACCCAGCCTTCGCATATAGATTCCTGTAGAACCTTTCATAGGACTGTTTATTTATCTTTTCAGATAGGACAATGTGATATAACTGTTGTATGCCCTGACGGGATTACCTATGCGGTGTAGACACTTATGTGGTATAAGGCAGAACCTCTTTCTTATGATTCTCAAGGCAATCACTCACATGTGATTACATTGAGTTGACCTACCTAGGCACCATGATAAGGATGTCTGCTCCACGTTCACAACGATATACACCGCAGACCTTGTTTGTTGGTCCTAAGACATAGGACTATGAAAACTTGCTAGACAGTATGATCACCATCATCACATGCTCCCGTCATATATCCTTATTTCTTCCAGAAACTCTGCCCAACTCATCAGAATATCCCTGTTTCTCTTAGAAACTCTGTCCGAATCACCCGGATATTTTCATTTCTCCTAGAAATCCTATTCGAACTCCCCAAAATCTTTGTTTCACCTAAAATTCTAGAAAATCCATGTTTTTCCTAAACCTCTACCTAAGCTTCCCAGAAACCCCTGTTTCACCCAGAAACTCTAAAATCTCTGTTTCTCCCAGAAACTCTCATAATACCTGTTTCTCCCAAAAACTCTGTCTAAATCTCCCAAATTTTCCAAAAACTCCAACGACTCCATCCAACCTACCCAAAAATACCTGTCTCTCCTAAAAACTATGTCCAAAGTTCCCAGAAATGCCTGGACATGCCTGTTTCTCGTAGAAACTCTTTCCAAATCTCTCGAATAACCCAGAAATTCCATATTTCTTCTAAAAAACTCCAATTCTCTCCTACTAGTGATCATACTAGAAAGAAAAGTTAGCACACTCTGTATGACTAGGACCTTACTTGCTTAGCTGTTATCTATTAAAAGTAGGGACATCATGTAGATTAGGGCTTGCATCCACATGCTTGATTCATCATTCTGCATACACTGTGATGGTCGATCTGTACACAAGTTAGTCCTCACTTGCCAAAGTCTAACACATAGTCCTTTTACATCTATATGTCAGTATAAGTTCTGAGCACCAGGATCTGAGTTGTGGGTCAGAATATCAGGGAGCCGCCTTATCCAAATCACTTCGTCAAAAGTTAGCTTCATGGATCCGGAAGGTTTGGAAGCAAGAATAACTGAAATGATTAACCAACAGTCTGACCAGTTGGCCCAAGTTTTAGCCTTCATGGAAGAATTGAAACAGCAGCAGCCACAGTATCCACCTGCACCACCATCGGGATTCATGCCGCCATCACCACCGGGGTTTGTACCACCTCCCATCGGTATACATGAGAATAATGTAGATGATGATTGGTTCAATGGGGCCCCACCGCTTGCACTTAACAAAAAAGTTCAAGAAAAACTGGATAAGGTCGACAAGCTTGAGAACATACTGAGAAAGAGCAAAGGGGTCGACAATTACATGTTAGATCTAGAAGGATTCTTTGAGCCCAACAAATTAAAGCTACCTGAGAACTTTAAGATGCTTGAAATTGATCGTTTTGATGGGACTAGGAATCTGAAGAGTCACGTAAAGTTCTACATGAGTGTTTTCCAATCAACGGGTTGCACCCATGAGCACAACGCAATGTTGTTCCCTCAAACCTTATCCTGGTTTCTGACCTTAGAGGTTTCTAAGACGCGGACTTGGGAAGATATAGTCCAGGTCTTCGTTGATCATTACTCCTACAACCAAGAGCTCGATGTCACCATCCGGGATCTGGAGACTACCCGAACAGAACTTCAATGAGTCATTCGCTGCGTTCTTGAGCAGATGCAGGAACAAAGTGGCCCAAATGACCCACTGACCAGTCGAAAGGAACAAGTTCAGATGTTGATCAAGAATCTACAGTCGTTGTACCATGAGAAACTATTCTACCAGTCCATCTCAACATTTGAAGAACTGTTTGAGATTGGGACTAGAATTGAGGATGCAATCAGGGAAGCGAAAATCAAGAATGAAGAATCACAAAGCCAGTCCAAGAGGCCCGATTACTCCTGAAACCCTTCGGATGTCAACGCCCTTAGTAACCAACCCATGGCCTATTCTCCCAACCATACCAGCTCACAAACCAAACCAGCTTGCCTAGCCGCCCTTACCAAAATAGGGTACTCCGTGAATTTTCCTAGCTAGATATCTCCCCCTCCGTAGCCTTAGGCCGCCTGCTAAAAAAGGGACACCTCTAATTCCTTCAGCCTCGTGCCGATCCTCCACCACCTAACTGTGACCTGTCCAAACGATGTGCCTACCACCAAGGCCCAGGCCATGACACCGACCAGTGCATACGTCTCCGCCATGATATTTAAGACCTCATTGACCAAAGAATCATTGAGCCACCACCCATTCAACCCCATGTCACCTAAGCCCCTAGCCAGTCCTTTCAAATGATCCCCTTCGTTGAGGCCAATGATTGTTGAAACTACACGGTGAGTTGATAGTGTTAGGAACTTCAGCTAAAAAAATAATGATAAGAATAAGCGAGTCACTATGACACTCCATTTGAGACCAGGTTGAGTCAAGTTGAGTCTGTCCCATGTTTTGAATCTATTTCAAGTTTAGTCTTGTGGTCAAATCTGTCTGTCATCAAGTTGTTGTGAGTCTGTATCAAGTAATGTAATCCTTCTCTTCTGATGGAATGAAATCTCATTTTGCCTAATCTGATGTGTCTAGCCATAAATGCATAAATCATTGAACTGAAATGTCACTTTTCAAATTACCATGGATATTACTCTACTAATAAATTTTTGCATCAAACAAAAAAATGAATCCTGAAAAGGTCAAAGTTAATTTAGCGTTGACCCTGAAGAAGAGCCGAGAATTGAATAGTTTTACTTTAAGAATTTAAAGGTGATTTTGCTCAAATCTCGAAAAGACATACTTGAGACTGATTTGGGGCTTGCCCAACACCCTTTTTCACCATTTCAAAGCCTTAGGCCCAACCCAATTGATAGCCATGCGAATCTGTTAGGACTTGGTCCTTGATGGTAGGCAAGCATTTCAGTGAGTTTCATCTCCACTTTCAAAAAAAAAAGAGGAAAAAGAGAAATGCTTGCTAGGTTGAAAACCCGAAATGGCACCTAGGCAAAAGTTAGAGCTAAAAGGTATTGATTTCCGAAATTTGACCCTAGACAGTAAAAATGATGGAAAAAATGAAAGAAATAAAATTTTGGGGATACAGAAAATTGTACACTTCAAGGTACATCATGAAAACATGCTTAGATTATATTTCAAAAGGCTCATAATGATCATAAACAAATTCTGAGAGCTGACATGCACACTATGTAATTTCGAGATTGCGATCGAAAGATCTCACATGATTAACTACATAAAAAGCAAAATTGACTGGCTAGACGAAATTGAAAAGGATCAATCCTCAAAATAAAAAGAAAAGAAAAGAAAAAGAAAGGGAGATCGAAACTGAATCTTCTTATTCAAGGCTACCACAAGTGACCCAAGTTTGAACTTCTTTTATAATTGGTTTAGAAAACCCTCATACCTCAACCTTTCCATGAACCTTGCCTTGAACTACGCTCGACCTGATTCCCACTTGGGGATACGTAGGCAACCACATTGGTTTGGTCTCTCCACCCACAAAAATAGCCCGACACCATCATAATCAACCCCTCTTCTTTTAAGTTCCTGGCCCAAACTACGTTGGACCTGATCTCTTCTCGGGGGTACGTAGGCAAACTTTCAAAAAGAAAAGAAGGATGGCTCGCTAGGTCAAAAATTTGAAAGGAAGTCTAGGCAAAAATTAGAGCTAAATCCAGAGTGAGCAATAATAATAGAGAAAAAAAAGCTCGCTAGGTCACTTCACCAGTGCCTAGGCAAAAGTTATGAGCATATGAGAGATTAAAATCACGGTCCTTGCCTCAAGCCAGAAATCACCTTCCACACTAGGGGCAAACTTCGGCTACCCGCCTCGTTTGCCTGAATTTTACTATCTACCCTTCATACAAGGGGTAAACTCCGGTCACCTGCCTCGTTTGCCCAGAACCTCCAATAAACCATCATCCAAACTAGGGGCAAACTTCGGACACCCACCTCGTTTGCCTATGAATTCTACTTCTTACACCTCAAACTAGGGGCAAACTCCATTTGCCTAACACGATCCCTTCATACCAAGGGTGAGTTTTCAAGTCACCAAGTTATTTTAAAAATTTTGAAATAGAGCATCTTTTATTCTAAAAGTTAAGGCACTAATTCAAAGCACTTCCTAGGAGAAGTAGAGAATTGATTAGATCAATAGGGAGGAATTTTCAAAAACCAGATTTATCAGCAAAGTGCTGTCATATTAAGATAAGGAGTGAACATAAAGATGAGTGATACATCATTCATGATGAAGGTACAATTTGAGAATTTCATGTCCAGGTCAATCCTTCTTTGTTTGAGTCAATAGTAATTTGATCAAAAGTGTGTCAGAGATTGAGGTTTCATACAAACTAACCCAACTTTCCTTGTCGTTCCTGTTAAGTCCATTTGTCCCGATGGCCTCAAATGTATGGGTTAAAGGTGATTCCCAATTATAATTTTTTTTTGGATATAAGTAAAAGTACCAAACATTATTACTACACCAGTCAAGGTAGCAACATAAGAAGTGTCCCAAGTACGAGTGGCATAAACTCGTAAGTGGTTACAAACTACAAACCGATAGTTATTTCTCAAGGCAGCTGATCGGAGGAAATATCGCCAACACCAAGAAACTATTACTGATGTATTGATGAGGTGTGTCGATGAGATGTGTTGTTGAGGTATTTTATGGCCCAGAGTCTAGATGTGTTGATAAGATGTGTTGTTGAGGTGTTTTATGGCCCAGAGTCTAGATGTGTTGATAAGATGTATTTTTGAGGTGTTTTAGGGCTCAGAGTCCAGGTTTGCTGATGAGATGTTTTTGTGAGGATGTTTTAGAATCCAGAGATTAGAGGATCATTGAGGAACATCAAGAGAGTTGATAAGCATTGTTGGAGCATCGAGGAACATCAGAAGAGTTGAGAAGCATTGTTGGAGCATCGAGGAACATCAGAATAGTTGAGAAGTATCGTTGAAGAGTTGAGGAACATCAAATGTGTTGAGGAGCATCATATTTGTTGAGGAGCATCGTTGAAGAGTTAAGGAACATCAGATGTGTTGAGGAGCATCAGATTTGTTGAAAAGTCAAGGAGCATCGTTGATGATTTGAGGAGCGTCGTTAAGATTTGAAGAACACCGTTGAGAATTGAGGATCATCATTGAAATTTGAGAAGCACTGTTGAGAATCTGAGAGTCACCGAGTCCATAGCATCATGATTAAGGGGAGCACGAGTCAAGTCTAGAGGGTCACTTCACCCAACACAACAAATTGGGCATAACATGACACATAGCCCATCGGTCACGGCACACATAAATCACAAAGCCCACTAGGAGTGGCAAACACACCATAAGCATTCTTTTGAGCACCGTAGTGTCACTTTGAGCACCAATGCTCTTCCATGGGTAAGACCCCCGGGTCGAGATCCTTCACAAGTCTATTAGTCGTAGCGAAGCATAGATCACCAAGCCCACTGTGAGTGGAGAATACACAGAACACATGTACTAGGACCACAAGCACTTTAGAACATAACACAGGCACGACACAAGTCCACTTAGAGTGGTACACCCCACAGCACCAGCTCATACTAGGATCAGAACACTAGACATGATAGGACTCAGGACACAATTCATATCACATCCATGCATTGCATATCATCCTCATAACATGGCATCCGCCTATCTTGTTTTGCATGTGTTTGTTTCTTTGTGTCCCGAACTACGTCCTGGTCTGATTCCCCTTGGGATACGTAGTCAGCTCACGCAAAGCACGACCACTCCTAGCCCTAACATCATATTTCTATCATTGCATCTTTTGCAATGCTTTTTTATCTAAAATCTATAGCCTCCAAAAGACCTGTCTCTTCAAAGTTTTGGCACTCGCTTGCGACACGTGTTGCCTCGCTAGTTCATGCCAAAGAGGGGCAAACTATAGACACCCCATTTTATCGGCTAACAGATTTAGGAGGCCACAAGCATGTCAAACCTCGATAATTATAAAGATCAAATTTTCAGAGATTGCCTCTAACAAGAAATCAAAAAAATGACCAAAATGCCTCTAAAAGCTCAAAACTCTTCGGATTGACCCAGAATCCCAGAAATCATTCGATGTTGTTCCAAACAAAAAAAAGTGTATTTTAAAAGAAAATATTTGAAATCTTAAGCTCCCGGAGACCCCCGGAAGTCCCAGAAGTTCCCTGAAAGTCTTCGTTGACTGATTTGACAATGGTTTGACCAAGTTTGACCAGGGTTTGACCAAAATCATCCAAATTCGCCCAAAAATTCTCAGATCATCCTAGATCATGTGAAAATTCTTAAAATATGTTTTAAAAGAAAATCTGACGGAAACGTCAGTCTTTGGCGGCTCCCAGAACTTCCCGGAATTTCCTGGAAGTGCACTGCTTGACTGATTTGACTGTAAGTTTGATCAAAAGTCAAAGTCTCCTTTTTTATGTTGAAATATTTTTATCAAATACTAGAGGTCAATAACTTTCCAACGGTATATCGCACATAATTTCTGGATCTAAAACGAATTTGTTATGAATTTCTGAAGGTGAAAAATGCGATCAGTTCGACTTTTATCGTGAATATCGCAAAACTTTCCAAAGTGACCCAACTCCAAACTATTTTTATGGAAATTAGACCTCAATACCTTTTCAACTGTATATCACAATCTCAATTTGGATTTCGTATAATTTTTTTGTGAATTTCGGACGAAATAGGGCCATTTCGCGAATTCCAGAAGTTCCGAGGGCCAAAATGCATGTTCTGGTTAACGAGGGGGTTGACTGCCATGGCGGCACTGGCCCACTACCACAGCAGCAGTGGCCGAGTGCTGCGGCAGCACATTGAGTGATTTTTCATTTTTTTTTTTTGTAATTTTTGGGTTTTAATTCAAATTTTCAATAAACAAAACGACATAGTTTTGAAATTCTGAAGATTTTGGACAATTAGAGACTTTTTAAAACCCAAAATACCTCCCCAAGTTGGCCTATAAAGGAGACCCATTTGCTTCCATTTGGGGAAGATGTTGGAAGCCATTAGAGAGAGATATAGAGAGTTAGGGAGAAATAGAGAGAGGAATAGAGATTTTTGTCTTTAAAATCCAATCCAAATGTGAGTTTCAATTAGTTTCTCAAAACTAAACTTGTGTTCATAAGATTTCAATTCATTTTTTTCATCTTCTTTGAGTTTTAGAGAGCAATCTACACCCACATACACACATATATGAGAGGTTGAACGCTTGTGGTTCCACCATTGAATATCATCTATTGATTTGTTCATTTGCTTGCTTATATACAATGTTCATCTCTTACCTCATTTCTTTTTTATTTTCTTTATTTACTTACTAGTCTATCATCATCTAGATGATGACATGAAGTTTAAGGTGAGTGAATCCTTATGGATAGTAGCTCTTGACCTCAAAAACATGTTTGATAGATGATGATTTCAACTTCAATACATTCCTATGTATTCTTGAAGTTGTCTTCAAAAATGAAAACAATGTCTCCAACAATCTTGGAGTTTCTTGATATGGGTTTAAATGTTGATATTTCAAGTGATCATAATCTCCATTTAAGTGCTGAAAATATACTTTTAAAACCTCTATTTCAAAACCCCTCTTAAACCCCTCATTTTGATTTCAAAGAATAAAACCCTAGTTCTTCCCAAAATCTTCAAAACAGTGAACAATCTGAGTTCAAAGATTTCTCTAGGACTCAATACTCAAAGTATTGACATGAGACCACTTGAAAAGTCTTCTTAACTCATTAGAGAACACCCATGATTTTTGGTTTGACTTGGAAATACTTGAAAGTGGTCCATTTGGACCCAAACATTCTCTCCAGATATTTTGTTCTTGCTGTCACAGCAGCTTGGTTGACTTTCAACTTGTTTTATAGAAAACTTTTCTAAAAGGAGTGGTCCCAACTCATTTTTTCCTTGAACTTTAGTGTCTTATAAAACGTTTTGTATAATATGGGCCTCTAGATATTTTGTTTCATTTTCTAAGATTTTTCAATATTTCAGTCGACAGTACGGACTCTGTTTCTGAATAACCTCTATTGTTTATATGATTTCTCTCAATCTGTAATAGTTATTGAGGATTGGCTTCTTGATTTGTGTTCTAGACACACTAAGGATGATCTCCATAAAAAAATCATGCATTGAAAATATCCGTAACCCTACTTTCCATTTTCCATAAGATCAAGTTACTGTTCTATCCACTATTCAATACAAGTATACTTTTACTTCCATCCTTTGATTTGATGCTTACATGCACTCCAAATTTGTTCATATCTTAGAAAGTAGTCCATACTACATTTGTACATATCCCATGATGATTCCCTTCATGCATTCATTCATATTGTAGATTTTTAAGTCACTTTAAAAAGTCCATGTACACAAACACACTACAACCTTTGCACATTTTAGGATCATACATTGCATCCATGCAAGATTTGGGGTTTTTGTGACTCCCAATCTAAGAAGATTATAAGGATTGAACTTGATCACACGTCCATGCTTACCATCGATCTAATCATCCTTTCTCATCTGTCTCGGGGATTGAGAGGTCTTCTTTTCTCAAAGATTAACATGCATCATTCTAGCTTGCTAAGCATATTTCGATTCCTTTGATTATTTGTTTCAAGAACAATTCACGTCCTCTCCTAGATTAGGAAAACTTGATTACTTGATATATGATTAGACGATTTTCCTAGGTTTATTTGTGTGATCTTTCACTTTACATTGTATGATATTTGGCTTAGATCTTATGAATGATATCTTATCTTTTGATTTTCCATTTCAAAATTCTTATGAGATGTAATATACTATCATAGTATTAATTGTCAAACCAAACATAGTATAAGATGATTATTTGGATGCTAATTGAGGCCCGTCGAAAGACGGGGCGAGTTGAGAGTGTTTTAGTCGTGACAAAGGCTCCTTCCTCTCTCGTACCAAAACCCCGAGCCAAGTTCTTTGGTTATGAAAGGCCGGTGCCCTTTATCCGTTTGGGTGAGTCAAATTAGGTTTCTTGGTTCCTTAAAGACCAAGTGGCGACTCTGTATCTGTTTCCAACAGACCTTCATTCTTTCCTTTCAAACCAGTTTCAAAACAAAAGGAAAGTGAAATTCCGCGTGTCCACAGTTGGGGTGTCACAACTTGGAATAGGTGGACAGGGAATGGTAAGAACCTATTTACATCCATTAGCAGTTAATAATTCATCCAGTTCCAGTTCCAGTTTCCATTCAACGTAGTTATTTCCAATTAGCATGTTTTAGATCATGGATATAGCAAGTGGGCTAGACATAATGAATCTAAAATACAAATAATATAATAGAATTTTACTATGGAAATCATAAATACGACAATTTATATGATACATTGGAATTCCCTTAACCAACTCATTAGTTGTCTTCAGGATGTCAACCCTATGAAATTAAGTCTCTGTGTAGCGATCATAACCTCATAGCCTGATTAGGAAACCCATCATGAATGTCGTGCAACTCTTACAAACAATTCATGACTCCTGAACTTTTAGTCTCTAAGTTTTTGGATAATGCTCCGAGTGAAGTTCCTTACCCATAGCTTAGCTAGTGTTCACAATTAACTAGAATCCAATGACAACTGCCTCAAGTAGTGCCTCAGTGTAGTGGTCCCCCTCTAACACGTCTCATTAATTATATCCAAAGTAAGTTCATATCTAGTAACCAATGAATAGTCTATCCTCCGTATGGAATGATCACCCATGACTGGGTGACACAGAATATTCTATTCACCTTACAATGAACAGTTTATAGAAGACCGTGGGAGTTATAAATATAAGTCCCTTTCCCACTAGATTTTTATAAGTAGTTCATAACTAGTAATCAATAAGAAATACCCTCCGTATGGAATGATCACCCATGGCTGGGTGACACAGAGTATATCTCATATTTACGGTGAACTAATAGGAATTTTTATTCTTATATATTAAAACCATTGTTTATTCATTACCCATAAATATTTAATATTTATTAATATGTCAAAATTATTTTTCTTTAGCCATGATAAATTTTGAAAATCCAATAATCCACTTATCAATTAAAGAAAACTAATTTTGACTAAACTAATGATTTTTGCCCATGCATTCACAAACAATATATATCGATATACACACAAACATGCACAAGCAATCATTCAACACAAAATTAAATAAATCATCATGCATGAATAAAACAAGTCTATCTCTCTCATGGCACTATCTCCATAGTCCATCCTTAGACTTCAAGCTTTAAGGCTCCATCTTCATAGTTCTAAGCTTCATGGCTCCATCTTGTGACTCCTCCATCTCTCTCATGGCACTATCTCCATAGTACATCCTTAGACTTCAAGTTTTAAGGCTCCATCTTCATAGTTCCAAGCTTCATGGCTCCATCTTGTGGCTCCTCCAATTAATCTAATTTACAATAATCATATACCTCTGAAGATGTTTACAAAAAGGATCTAGGAAAAGTAAATTACATAAATGGCTATTGAAACAATTACAGTTCTCCTTTGCATAGGAATGAAACTATAATGCCCTTTACAATGCTACAAATCAAATTAAATGAATTTAAACTATTTTAAATTAATACCTAATTTTGCCATAAGAGAGTAGGCTACCTGCTTAAGAAGTTAGTTGACATACATTCACAACATATATGCCTATACATCCACGCATAAAATAAATTCTAAAATAAAACATACATCAATCACAAATATGTATATTTTAGAATTATAAAGTTTCAAGCATACACAAATTAAATTTATGTGTTGCTTTCCATAACGAAACAAAACATATTATCCAACAGTATCTAGGATTTCTTAGAAAACTCCATTGGTGCACAAGATTAGGTTTTCTAAAACCTAAACATCAAAAAATATTTAAAATAAAATATTTCAAAACAAAATTTTCAAAATAATTTTATTTTTAAATATTCCAGAATAGTTAATACACTAATATTAAATTTAAAATAATTTTAAAACTAAAATGCACATTCTGCCCAAAGGCAATCGATTGCTGGTAAAGCCAATCGATTACTGATTAAAGCCAATCGATTGCCACATTCCAGTATGTGACAATCAATTGCCAAAAGAGACAATCGATTGGTCTGCCAAACGATTGGCACTAAAGCAATCGATTGCCCATCCAATCAATTGGAAACAGAACCAATCGATTGGACTATACCAGAGAGTCAATTTTCCATATCAGATCGTGAAAAATACTAGATTGTGTATTTTAAATACACCAAGGTGTTTCAAATTTATCTAATTAGTTCTAAACTAATCGGATTGAAACAAGATAAAAACTAGATGATCTTAACAATCAAAGAATCATGTTCTAAAAATGACTTAACTTTGATTATCCTAGTTCATCATACTTCATAATACGATTGCAAGTTGTATAAACGAGATGGCTTAGGTACCAATTGAAGAGAAAATTGGATCTCAGTGCGTAGCAAAGTATGGGTATAGATTAAAATTTAATCTAACAAAACTATATCTACTTCTTGTTTGTATTACTTGCAATCAATATGTATACAAAGACATAGATATAGATATACGTTTGCGATTTATGGAATCGTTTCGAGAAATCTCCAATGATTGTTGTGACGATTCAATCCCGATCACTTTGTTCCGACAAAGATGCGATCAGCAAAGAGACTAAACGATCTCTGGTTGACCTCAAATTTTGACAGCAGCTGCATCTTGACGTCTGCTTCTTCGTGTCCAAAATTCATCAGGTTACGATAAGTATTGTGCAGTCCGATCTACTTCATGTGAGCGTTGCCTGGCACTAACAATCTTTGCTCCCAATGTGCTCTTGATCTTTCAGTGCTTAAGATCTTCACTTCTATGTCTCTTGGATGTACTTGGAGGCTAAGGTTTGGTGGAAACCCCTCTAGAACAAACTTGGGAAGTTTAGGAAGGGTTTGTAAAGTCTACAACCAGTACTGAAACTTCTGGGAGAATAAAAGACGAGTGTATTATGTTCTGCCCGCAGTTTATGTATTTATAAACTTTTGAACCGACCTAAGTGGCAATCGATTGCCAAAAGTGGCAATCGATTGCTGCACCAATCGATTGGATCTGAACACCAATGGATTGGTTCCAACTTTATCCCAAATCTCCCATTGCGTTGTTCCTTCACATCCAAACACCCTTATGAGCTAAGTGTGGGACCCCTAGGTTCTTAATTACTGGCTCCGATTAATTGTTATTTCATCTAGTCAATACTCTTTAACTAAGGAATCAATAGTTAATCAATTACCATTTTATACCACTATTAAATGATAATTGCACTCTAGTACATAAGAACAAAATCACACATACATAAGCGATTACTAGACTTGTATAATATGATACCGATGTCCCTCTACTAGACAGTATTTGTATTAATCATTGGGATGTATGTTTTAAGATACTGTTGACCCAATAGATAGATGCATCTTATATTTTTCGAATATCATTCACTACGCTTGGACTACCAAACATGTCAACAAACACTTTGTTGACAAGGCTGGCCAGCTCTCGGTAATCACTCCTAGTAACATTCTCGAGGGAATACTTACTCTTCTTTTTATAGAAGATGGAAGAATTCTGTCTTGACAATATATGTTCCTAACACTTTAAACCTGATTACCCAAGATACCCAGGAGTTGATCGTGCAAGACGTCACTGATTGGTAAGTTAAAGCAACCAAAGCATACAACTTACGTCTATAATTGTCTCAGGATTAAGGATATGTATCCCTATACAAGTTTAAGTTTCTATCGACGGTGACATCATTTAGGTGTCAATAGGTTTAACTCAAGTCCATCAATGCACCACGTGCACTAGTATATTAACCAAGAGTCAAAGACTCTTATGAATGAGATTCATCATTCTACCCCATAGTCGTTAATCATACTACAGTGTACACCTGATAAGTTATCTAGACTTATCATCCATTATGACTTATTTATAACAACAAGGATTTGTGATTCATATCTCACATGTGTAATCACATACACAAATGAATCACATGCAATGATGTTTAAGGATTTCAATCTAATATTTATCTCACGAACTAACATACATAAATGCATTATGATATTCCATTATCCAACTAACTGGTTTGAGGGTATATTCCCAACAGCCATTACACCGTGCAATTTTCACAAGTTATACATGAGCTATAACAATTACTGTATACATGTGAATTTAAGCCAAATAGACATGGTTAATATTACAAAGATCATCTCAACACATCTGATTATTTGCATTTCATAATCATTGTCTCTCGCCTCTTGGGTTTAGCACTCTTATTCGCAGATTTAAGACCCTAGTAGTGCCCAAGTATAAATCCTATATAACATATACAAGTTATGAGCTAAGCCCCCGAATTGAGTTATGGAAAAACTGTCACGCCCCGGAACCACCCAGATGATCCTAGGACACGTGACACGCCACCAAG
This sequence comes from Hydrangea macrophylla, assembly GCA_033977485.1. Taxonomy (NCBI): domain Eukaryota; kingdom Viridiplantae; phylum Streptophyta; class Magnoliopsida; order Cornales; family Hydrangeaceae; genus Hydrangea; species Hydrangea macrophylla. The sequence goes on from CM066982.1 coordinate 55,362,231, forward strand.
GCCTTACACCAGTGATTAAAGTTCTAAAATAAATTTAAAATAAACTTAAACCAAAGAAACTCAAACAATAATAAAAAAAACAAAAACCCCGTCTTTGAAATTAGCCAAAAACCCCTATTTTAACGATTAGTAAATTCTCATATAATATTACCAAATCACAAGTTGAAATCAACACTAATGCTTTAAACCATTTAAAGTCAACCAAAGTCACAAACATGAGCTTCCAAGTACAAGCAAGAGTTTTTAAATACTTTAGAAAAAGTACTAAATATAACCATTTACATCCAACCCAATAAATAAATGTCCAAGTTCAAATGTCCCAATCTAATAACATTAGTTATAGTAACACTATAATCAAACAATCCCAACTAACACAGTCCAACCTTATATTACAGGAGTTAAGGTACAATCCAACTAAAGTATAAAATTTAACCAGAAATATTACATAAGCTTAAACCAACCAAAGTATGACTCGTACAATCCAGATTAAAACTAATTACAACTATATTGCAAGTTTTAAGCTAATAGCAAGTATAATTATAAACAACGCCACACTGCAACTCCCAAAAACCCACGAACTAGCCAAGCCACTTTCCAGCTCACTTCCCCGATTCCTCGCCGCGATCACCTACGATGGTTATTCAATAACCACTACAATATATAATCTATATGCTTAGTGAGTAATGCTAATCATGATTATGGATAATTGACATATGCTCAATTCAACATATTACACAAAACTATAGTCTCTGGCAATTACTAGTTCACTCCCACCACTATCGGCTAGCCTGCAGCTCCACTCCCCAAGCCCACGTGACTAGTCATGACCCACGCCCTCACACGTGCGGTCCCATAGGCCTCTGGCGGCCGTGGTCGTCACCACAAAGATTACCTCATGGTGATATAGAACTAGCAATTTCCATTGACCCAAATAGGCAACTCAACATGCTCATTTAACCATTGCACCGTGCTTTCACAAATAAAATGGGCCTAATTTAGCCACATGAATTTTGCCCAATTATAATCTAAATAAATTAAATTAAACAAATTAGGCATGCTTTGACATCACAATTGAACTCAATATGAAAATCATCCAAATATCAAAATTAACATCACTCACCTCTTGTGTTTCGTTCCTAATTGTGAAATTATAGCCCTACTATGAACCAGGTACAAATCCTATACATAAATTACAAGTTATGAGCTTAAACCCCAAAAAGGGTCGCGGAAAAACTGCCACAGAGCTCAATAAAATAGTACCAATAGATTAGACTCACCCCCAGGAGTCCGAATATGTGATCAGAATTAAAAACCAACGTCGTTCGGCTCGTCAACCGTCGTCGAAAAGTCACCGTCAAAATTTCCGTCACGTTCGTGTCTCTGTAAACCTATATCTAAATGAAGATGATGAGTTCTACTCATCATGTATGTGGCTTGTTATATGAGTTTTTTCATTTTATTATAACACCCCCACTAGTTTACTAGTTTTGCACTTACGCCCTTACTAATTTTGGAACTGTATTAAAACTATCCCAAATCTAAATGGGTGTTTGTCTATGTCTCGCATGGGTCCCATAAGTGGTCCCATATAATTAGCTGAAGTTGCTAATTAGCCTACTAATTAGGTAACGTGTTCAATTCGTGCTCACAAAGGTACCCCTAATTGACCTCAAAAGTGATCAATACCTAATAACATGATATTATCAATAATAAAATAATAAATTATTTAAGCATTAATAAACATTTAGGCACATAGAGTATTCCACATACTGTTATCCCATCTCAACTGGGACCCATCAACACATATCCCACTTGGGATTGCCATACTGGCCATAACTGGGTTCCCAACTGGACACCCATAATCAACTTAGTGGGTCAATCCCACCTCCAATAAGTGTCACATAACACATTAATTAATATTAACTTATGATTATGCATGCTAAAGCAATATTAAATATAAACTGCGGGAGCGGGTGTCACAAAAACTATCTCAAAAGTCGATAAGATTGGTACTAACACGTTAGACTCACCTCCAGGAGTCCAAATATGTAGCCTGTTTTAAAATTGAACGCCGTTAAGCTCGTCAATCGGCATCGTGAACGTCGGCGTAACTTTCAGTCGTAACCTTCTCGTTTTCTTTTCTCTGTAAATTGTTTTTCTAAGCTTAAGGATGAAAAACCAAGGTGGTGAGTCATGAGACACTTGTATTATAACATGCAAGTTACTTGTTTTAGTTTCCATACTTGCCTCCCCACAGTTTCATAAGTTTTGCGTTTATACCCCTTATAGTTATGAAACTTATTAAAACTATCCCAAATTTAAATGGGTGTTTGTCTATGACTCGTATGGATTCCATAAGTGGTTCCATATAATATTGTGAAGTTGTTAATTAACCTACTAATTATGCAACGTGTCTAATTCGTTCTCTCAAAGGTACCCCTAGTTGACCACAGAAGTGATCTCTACCAATTAACATGTTATTTAAGCAAAATAATATAATAATCACATAAGCCTCAATAAACATTTAAGCATGTAAGCATTATAACTTTCCATCTCTGTCCCATCACACGGGGACGTCCCATAACTGTCCCAAACTGGGACTGCCACATGGCCTACCCTAACTGGACACCCCTAATCAACTTAGTGAGTTAATACCCACTTAACACATATAATAACATTATTATAATGTTAATGATGTATGCTATTAGCAATTAAATACAGCCCGCAGGAGCAGGTGTTACATCTTGTAAGAGAGGTTTAACATTTACCCAAAGAACATTGTTTAGTGGAATCCTCAAGAGGTGTTTTTGAGGGGTAGACGTAAGCTGCAGATTGCTGATTTATGAACCACTCGAAAATTTGGTTTGCAAATGTCTCCTTCTCTCTCTCTTTACTCATTGCCCCCCCCCCCCCTCCTCAAGGATTAATTTTGGGCCAACACTCATCTTCTTTGAAAACATTAGCATGGTATTAGAACCTTGTTTAGAGATGTTTTTATTGGTATTGACCCTAGTTTGGATGCTCTTTTGGAGTGCCTACAAACATGGACAAGGGACCTTTTATGATATAGTAATGGTGGTGTTGACTGATCATACAAACCATTTTTTTTTTTGCCAAAAAGTTGTATCTTTGTCTCAATATAGTGTAACTTGGTCCCAACAAGTTGTAACTTTGATTATAAAAGTAAAGTTTTTCAAAGTCATAACATTTTTGGACATGGACAACATTTTGAGAACCAAAAACCATGTGGCTATATGTGTTCACTCTAAAATGTGGTACATGGGCGTGCCAGAGTCTTGAGACTTTGTGATTAGGATGAACAGATCCCTAAAGGTTGTTATTATGTTTAGTCTGACTTCTATAAACCAACAATTGACGAGATATAGGGCTGAAACCTCTTAATTGGATTCCTATCCTACTCTGATGCAAGCAAGTAAGTTCATTGATTTCATAAATTTGGACATACAACTGTTGAAACAACTAAATCAAAACTTAGAAGTTACTATAAAGGGGAAATGAAAACTGACAAACAATCAAAAGCATGCGAGAATGTTAGAACAAAATTCAAATCCTTCTTCGGGCAGACGTGGCGTGTTGTTATCAAAATCTATAGTTCTCCCCGATTTATTTATTATAGAAAGAGGAGACTGCTTTGCTAACCGCTTATTGTAGTTGCCATGTGACTCCTGATTTTTAGGCATGTCTAGTAACTACCTATCCATCATGCACGTCCTGCCTGGTCTTGTTTAGTAGGCTGTCCATGAACTGCTAGTAGTTGCATTGCGTGATCTCCGTCTTTAATGGCCTTACTTCAACCGACCCGTGTTTCGATCTTATGGCCAAATCCTCCGCATTCAGATCTTTCATGACCTCTTCGCCCGTCACATATTGGTTCATCATAGAGGCTGATCATCAAGTCTAATGAACAATGCATTCCTTGTGCCATCCAAGACTGTCTTGTTCTTGTGGTTGGTTGGAGTATAGGAGATATGACTAGCCTTATTTATGGCCTTAAAGGTCGTTGTTCCTACTTTTATTGTTGGCTCACCTTCATCAGTCTAATTGCCTTCGATGCCAGCTCTGAGTCATGGTATTTTTTACCTGTTCAAGACTCTATTATCGGCCTATTCGTGCAAAGCCCTCGTGTTACAACCACCATTGATTCTTAGAGATGCTTGTTCGACCCTTATCTTTCATTTGAATTACGTGCAAATCTCGTGAGCAACCCCAGGGCCCTAGTATATAACCATCAACAATGCTAGGGGCACAAACAAATCTCACAAACACTTACACCCATAGTCTATCTCTCTCCTGGGTGGCACTGTGAGGTTCACTGAAATTATCCAGATCCTACAGTGCCACCCAGGAGAGAGATAGACTGTGGGTGTAAGTGTTTGTGAGATTTGTTTGTGCCCCAAATATTACCTATATAACCAAACCACTATGACTGTACCGTAACACTAAATCAACTTTTAACACTCTTGTTTTATTTTTTTTTATCATCACAATTAACACTTTTGATTGTTATAAAAGCAGGCCAATCGCCAACCTATTACTATTTTGAGTAATGATTAGGTCACTAACAACGTTCATAAACAAAATACACTAGCGGCCCGTTTGGTTTATGGATTCTTAGGGTGGATTTTGATTCCACCCTAAGATTATTAGTAATCTTAAAATTTATTCTTGTTTGGTTCATGGATTATTTATTGAATTGAGGGTCCCATTGGATTTAGAATCCACACAAAGGTGGAAAATAGGGTGGATTCTAAATTCTAGCTTGGAGGTGGTATTCTCAAACATTACTGGGGTTTTGGTTTTTTAATTTCGTACTACCTAAATTAGCCCTTATATTTGTGGAAGGTATAAGTTAATGTCATTCATATTATGGATAGCCTTCAAGGGTAGTTTATGTATTTAACATCATTCCTATTTTATTTTTCTTAACCAAACCAAACACTTGATTCTAAATCCACCTAGAATTTCGCTCGTGAACAAACACTTTTCAAGGATTCAGATTCCTAGTAAATTGATTATTAGTATTATGATTCCTGGTAATTAGAATCCACCCAAAATAATCTATGAACCAAACGGGCCGTAATAGTTTATCTCTCTTAGGTGGCACTGTAGGGTCCAGTTAATCTTATTATATTATTATAATATGGAATACTCAAAATGCCACATGTCAAACTAATGGGCAATGACAAGTGGGGGTATTTGTAAAATACAACCGCGCTAAAAGAAGAAAATACACTAGAAAAGTCTACAATTCCCCTGTTTATCTGCAGTTTGAATTACAATACCAGTTTTTGCACAAATTGATTAAACTATGATACGTGGTATTGTTTTAGTAATTATTTGTGCAGATTACTGCTGCTGTATGTAAGATTGAAGAATGTTGATAAAAGGAAGTGCTTGAACCTGATGAAGACAACTCAAAGCTGAAATACAGGGTTCGAGCGATCGAGAAGGTTTCGAGCGATCGACGTTTCGATCGATCGAGTGTAGTTCAAGCGATCGAAGTGTCTGAAAGTTCAATCGATCGAGAGTTGTTCGATCGATCGAAAATGCTTTTTATCAGATTATACGCGCATGCAACAGAAACGGGTTTTGAACCCTAGCATTAGGTTTAGGCTATATATATTTGTTTTGTTTACGTCCAGAGGGGCGCCCAACTTTAGTTCATCAGTTTTCAAGAGGATAGAGAGTGTTCCTTGTGTTTGTTTTGTAGGTTTTATCAAGATTCACCATTGTTAGCTTGGATTGTTTGATAGTAATACAAGTTTCTTCGTTCCAGGTTACTTATTATTGTTTCGTTTATATTCTGCATCTAGTTAATCGCAGTTTATCTTTCAATCTCGTAGTATTGTTGCTAGATAAGTCAAAACCATTAGTTTTCATAGTTTCAATGAAAATCTTGCAAACAAACATGTCTCTAAAGAATTTTTACGTTAAAAATAAATCTGAGACTTCCCAGATCATGTCTGAGTAGTCCGGGGTTGGAAAATCGCGATGAAACCGTGATTTCAGACCTCTGCCATGCACTATTTTTATTCCTGTGTTCGATCGATCGAACGTAGTTCGATCGATCGGACCAGAGACATATTCGAGCGATCGAAGTTAGTTCGATCGATCGAGAGATGAAGAAGTTCGATCGATCGAACGAACGCGCGTCGATCGATCGAGGTTTCAGATTCTTGAGGACATCTAATACAGTATTCCAAGACTTTCTGCTTTACTGATTCGTTATCAAACTGTCCCAAAATGCTCAGTTTGTCAAAATAGTCTTTAAACGTTAAGCCTTAAGGCATTTTCTTTCAATACATTTTGCAAACCACCCTCAATGCTAATACCATTGGAGGTGAGAGTCTTAACTATTGAATTAAACCACCTTTGTGTATTTCAAACTTAATTGTGATGATATTGTCCCGGTCATGAAAGGACTATTGATTCTATATCCTTAGAGAAGTACGGGATACTGTAGAGGTTGCCCTCCGTTGAGCTTAATTGCATTTGCATGGTAGATGGTTGAGTCATGGTGGATTCGCGTGATCCCAACACTTTCTTTTATTAAGAAAAACCATTTTCAAATCTTGCTTTAGATAAATAGTTTATCATTAGTTTAGTTAATTTAGTTTAGTAGTTGTTAATTGTAGAACTTAGTGTTCTACGCTTCTCTCAAACTATTGAATTTTCATTTCTTTTAGAGTCTAATCTAAGTAATTAACTTCTCATCCTTCCCTGTGGGATCGACCTGGTCTTACCAGTTACTACTTGCACGTCCACCTACACTTGGGTGTTGCACAAGAGTGCACAAGATTTTTCTTGTGTCAAGTTTTTGGCGCCGTTGCCGGGGAAGGCGACGATCAATTCCTTAGATTACCTTAGTCTCTCTTCATCTCTTTCTGTTTTTATTTTCTCTTCTTTTCAGTTCTTTTGGTAAACACTCACCTTGGGGACTCTCCTAGTTCATGTCTAATAATTCTATTGAAGGAATTTTTGGAAATCCTTTCTACCGTTCTGACTCTGATAGTTCCATTAACCCGATAGCCACTCCAACTGAATCAATGGGTGATAATCAGAGTGAAAATGGTGACAATGTTGTGGTACCAATTGATGAGGCACTACGTCCTCTTTGCGATCTTATGCAACCAGAACACGCACCTACGCCTTCTTGCATTCAAATCCCACCGCATAATGGCGAATTTCAGTTTCGCAATGGGATGATCCAACTGCTTCCCACCTTTCACGGGATGGAAAGTGAGAAGGCGTACTTACATGTCACTGATTTCGAGGATGTTTGCAAAACATTCTCGCAAAATTGTCCTAGGGAGGTGACGCATCTAATGTTATTCCCCTTCACTTTGAAAGATAAAGCGAAGACGTGGCTCCACTCCCTCAAACCTAATTCAATTTTCACCTGGCATGCGATGAGCACCGCGTTTCTAAAGAAATTCTATCCTACTCGCATGACCATAGATCTTCAACGTCAAATCAATTCCTATAAACAAAAGAGCAATGAAACCTTCACACAAGCGTGGGAGCGTTTCAAAGATTTGCTTCTCTCGTGCCCACACCATGGGTTTGAGAAATGGCAAACTATCAGCTTCTTTTATCAAGGATTGAATGGTGAAATGAAGAAGTTGGTAGAAACTATGAGTTCCGGACCATTCCTGCGTAAAAACATCGAAGAGGCTGAAGCCTATTTTGAATGGTTAGCCGAATACGCCCATGAATGGTCAAATTCTGACAATGTCTCACGCTCACAGATATCCTGTGTAGAAGAGAAAAGCCTCTACCAACTAACCAGTGAAGATCACCTCATGACTAAATATGCAGAACTGGCAAAGAAGGTAGAGGAGTTAATCATGAAAGGAGAGAGCTCTAGGCAAGTTATGCCTGAGGAACCATGCGGCACATGCAACATGTTGGGACATACAACTCAATATTGTCCCAATGTGCCGTATTTTCAAGAGCAGGCCCCTATGGAGATGAATGCCATGCAAGGTTTTCGAGGGGCGGGGAATTCCAACAATAACTTTCAAAGTAACAATAGATGGAATCACCCCGGTTTTGATTGGAGAAATAATGCTGGGACCCAAAATCAATATCAACAGCAGCCCTACAACAACAATCAATATCAAGGGCAAAACAATAGGCCGTCCCATCAATACAATCAAAACAGAACCAATAATTACAACCAAGCTCAACCCTCCAATGCACCACCGACCAATGCCTATGTGCCTCCGCACAAGAAGGTACAAGAAGAAGAGCCACTTGCTAATGCCAATCTAACGCAGCAACTCATACAGATGATGAGTAGAATGTCTGCCACGTTAGAAAGGATAGATGCACGGCAAGAGGGTTCAGGTGGAACATTCCCTGCCCAACCACTTCCGAACCCCAAGGGACATCACAATGGTCCTAACAATCAAGAACATGCTAAAGCCATGACTACATTGAGAAGTGGAAAAATCATTGAGAAAAGCATGCCTCTGTCTACACCCGAAGTGTATAAAGAGGAGGAAATGGTGGATAATGAGCTTGAGCAACCATCTACTCAAAAGGAGGAGCCGTCTACTAATGACGGGGCAATAGAGGCAAACATTGAAGCTCCAAGAGTAGAGGAAGAAGTTGAGCGAAGGCCTGGAAAGGAGTCTGTGAAGGATGAACCACCAAAATGCCCTTTTCCTGCACCTTATCCTCAACGATTGAAGAAACCCAAGAATGAGACAAAGAATCAGGAGTTTCTGGAATTGTTTAAACAAGTCAAAATTAACCTTCCACTCCTTGATGCCATCAAGCAAGTGCCGACCTATGCGAAGTATCTCAAAGATCTATGCACGGTCAAGAGGAGGCAAAGCGTGAAGAAACATGCTTATGTCGCGTGCCAAGCAAGTGCGATCATTCAAAATGAGTTGCCTCCAAAACTCAAAGACCCCGGTACACCTACTGTCTCTTGTAGAATTGGGAATTAAAGGATAGATAACGCACTCCTCGATCTAGGAGCAAGCGTGAACCTACTGCCATATTCAGTTTATAAACAGCTAGGGTTGGGTGAACTCAAACCCACCCGAGTCGCTTTGCAATTGGCAGACAGATCTGTGAAGTACCCTAGAGGGGTGTCAGAGGACGTCCTAGTCCAAATAGACTCTTTTGTCTTTCCGGTTGATTTTGTGATATTGGACACAGAACCTGTGTCAAATCCTGGTGCACATATCCCGGTTATCTTTGGACGTCCATTCCTCAACACTATTGATGCCACAATCAAGATTAGAAGTGGTATCATGACTATCGTATTCGGGAACATGACATTGAATGTCAAAATCTTTTCTAATCCCCGACCTGAAGAATACGATGATGGGGAAGAAATCCATTATATAGACACGGTCATTGAAGATGAAGTTGACTTGGTCGACTACAAAGATCCTTTGGAAGTTGTGATGACTCAATTTGGCGATATCTATCAGCCTGCAGAGTCAACTCCATTGGATGCTGACCTGAACCAGACGTGTCTTATGATGGATACGATAGAGGAGGATAGAGCAGAATGCATGTGGGTAATGCCATATGAACAATTGCCTCCTAAAACTAAGTTGGCAATGCCTTCTAGTTTTCAGTTTTTGGAGTTAGAGTTAAAGGAGCTACCCAAAGAGCTAAAATACGCATTCCTAGGGACTGGAAAAACTTATCCTGTGATTATTTCATCTGCTTTAACTAATGCACAGGAAGGTAAGCTAGTGCAAATGCTAACCAAGCATAAGGATGCAATGGGATGGACGATTGCTGATCTCAAAGGCATAAGCCCATCCATATGCACGCATAAGATATATCTGGAGGAAGACGCTAGACCTTCAAGGCAAATGCAAAGGCGTCTGAATCCCAACATGCAAGAAGTAGTTAAGAGGAAGTGCTTAAACTACTTGATGTTGGGATGATTTATCCGATATCTGATAGTCCTTGGGTCAGTCCAACCCAAGTGGTTCCAAAGAAAGCAGGCATAACGGTCATCCCAAATAAAGATGGTGAATTGGTACCAACACGTGTTCCCACTGGATGGAGGATGTGTATTGACTACAGAAAGTTGAATACTGTGACCCGAAAGGACCATTTTCCTTTGCCATTCATGGATCAAATGCTAGAACGTGTGGCAGGTCACAAGTATTACTGCTTTTTGGATGGATATAGTGGATACAACCAAATTGAAATTGCTCTTGAAGATCAGGAGAAAACCACATTCACTTGTCCATTTGGTACATTCGCCTACCGTCGAATGTCGTTTGGCTTATGTAATGCACCGGCTACCTTTCAGCGGTGCATGCTAAGCATATTCGGTGACATGGTCGAAAACATCCTTGAAGTCTTCATGGATGATTTTTCAGTGTTTGGCCATAGCTTTGAAGATTGCCTTAGCAATCTCGAGCAGGTATTAATGCGATGTGAGGACAAACACCTAGTTTTGAATTGGGAAAAGTGTCACTTTATGGTGACCAAGGGAATAGTCCTCGGCCATATAATCTCCGATGAAGGAATCCAAGTGGATAAGGCAAAAATCGACATAATCTCAAATCTACCTGTCCCCCGTACAGTGAGAGACATCCGTTCATTTTTGGGACATGCGGGATTTTATCGTCGGTTTATCCAGAACTTCAGTGCAATCTCTCGACCTCTTTGTCAACTTCTTGTCAAAGAGGCACCATTCGAGTGGTCAGAGAATTGCCAAAAGTCCTTCGAGGATCTAAAAGAGCTTCTAACCTCCGCACCTATAATACAGGCACCCGACTAGAGTTTGCCTTTTGAATTAATGTACGACGCTAGTGATTACGCCATTGGCGCGGTCCTAGGCCAGAGAAAGGACAAGAAGCCATATGTGATATACTATGCCAGCCGGACTTTAAATGAAGCTCAAATGAATTATACAACTACTGAAAAGGAGCTGCTGGCTGTAGTATTCGCCTTGGATAAGTTTAGGTCTTATCTGATAGGGTCACCAATCGTCTGTTTTACAGATCATTCGGCCCTCAAGTATCTGTTGTCCAAGAAAGATGCTAAACAACGGCTCATTCGCTGGATACTCTTACTCCAAGAGTTTGATCTAACAATCAAAGACAAGAAAGGAGTAGAGAATGTGGTTGCGGACCATTTGTCACGGTTGACTTTTGTCGACAATACTGAATCCCAATCCATTAAGGATGAGTTTCCGGACGAACAGCTACTGGCAGTAAGTAGTCTGCCTTGGTATGCTGATATTGTAAACTACCTTGTCACGGGAGAAACACCGAATCATTGGTCAAACCAAGACAGAAAACGGTTCCTCTCGTTTGCGCGCCATTTCTTCTTTGATGACCCATATCTTTTCAAATATTGTGCTGATCAGGTTATCAGGCGCTGCGTTCCCAATGAGGATATAACCGTAATTTTAGCATCATGCCATTCTGAGGCATGCGGTGGCCACTTCGCGACATAGAAGACCGCACAAAAAGTTCTACAAAGCGGTTTTTACTGGCCCACAATTTTCAAAGATGCATATTCCTTTTGCAAGACATGCCAACGCTGTCAAAAGCTTGGAACTATTTCTAAAAGGAATTCTATGCCTTTAACCCCTATTATCACAATTGAGATATTTGATTGTTGGGGCATAGATTTTATGGGCCCATTTCCCAAGTCTAATAACTGTGAATACATACTCCTTGCTGTAGAATATGTGTCAAAATGGGTTGAAGCGATACCAACGAGACGCAATGACCACAGAACGGTCTTGTCCTTTCTAAGAGAGCGTATCTTGTCTCATTTTGGGACTCCAAAAGCTTTACTAAGTGACCAAGGCAAGCATTTCTGCAATAGGCCTTTGGAGTCACTCCTCAAGAAAAATGGAGTCCACCATAAAATCGCTCTTGCCTATTATCCACAGTCGAACGGGCAAGCAGAATTGGCTAACCGAGAAATCAAACATATTCTCAAAAAGATGGTTAGCTCCAACCGAAAAGACTGGGCATACAAGCTGACCGACGCTTTATGGGCATACCGTACTGCTTACAAGACGAACCTAGGTATGTCCCCGTATAGATTGGTTTACGGGAAAGCTTGCCACCTCCCTGTTGAAATTGAACATAAAGCTTACTGGGCGACACGCTCATTGAACTTTGATATCAAAGAGGGAGGTCAGTTACGCAAGCTCCAACTTGCAGAACTAGAGGAGATATGACGAGATGCGTATGACTCTGCAAGGTTGCATAAGGAAAGGTTGAAGGCTCGCCACGATCGTACGATTTTTTGTAAATCATTTGAGCCGGGGCAGAAAGTTTTGCTGTATGACTCTCGCCTCCATCTTTTCCCAGGAAAGCTCCATTCCCGATGGACAGGGCCGTTCATTGTAAAAACTGTTTTTCCACACGGGGCGGTTGAGCTCGTCAATCCAAAGAATGATGATTATTTCAAGGTCAATGGCCAAAGATTGAAACCGTTCTTGGAGAACTTCCAAACTGAAGTTGAGCACATCCAGCTGGATGAGCCCAACTATTCTCCTACTTAAATTCCAAAGTGGAGTTCCATATTGTTGTTGTATTCCTTATCTTTCCCTGCATTTTAGTTTTTCTCTTTTGTTTTTAAGTCTTTGTTCGTTCTTTTGTGTTTGTGATCTAGTTCTAATCCGTTATACCTTAAACCACTCTGTTGCAGGTGCATAGATGCGAGGTGATGATGTTCATTCTATCGGTTCATGGGCTGATTCAGAATGTCGCTGTGGCACCTGGACTGAGGGTGAACTCACACCCTGCCCCTTGCTTCATCAAGATCCTGAAGCTCACGCTCTCATTGATGCTGCTCAAGGGTACATTCCTTACCCACCGGCCCTCCTTGACATCAATTCATATGGAAATATGGGATTTCAGGATGACGATCATGTGGAAGAGGAAGAAGACCTGTACATGGGAAGAATGGTGGATGATGCACTCATGGCCCAATGGAAAAATGATGATATGTGGGAGCCATGGGAAGATCATGACCTCCAGGATGTTGTCCCAGAACGCCATAATGCCGTTTTTGTTTTTGTCGATGACTTCCTTGTTCCCGAGTTGGTCCCATACCACTATGTGCACCTGAGTTTTCTGCTATTCAGGCTCCAATGCCCTTTACCAGCTAGTGCATTTTGGGAATCTATGCCAATAGTGAGGTTGGAACATAGTCACATTTCTTTGTATTTTGTTTCTGTTCCTTGTTTTCTATTTGTGTTTAATCAGTGTTTCCTGCGTTCCGTTATCATAATATCAGTTTGATTGTTTTTTGTTGTCCAGGATTGTCACTATGTTTTTCAATGGTATTCCGGTATTCCTTCCACATCAACTGGTTCATGGTTTTGGGCCCTACATCAGGCCCCCACAAACTCCGCAGCAAGAGGACAGTCCGTTGCACAACTACACTCCCTTATCCGTATCTCCATCCGGATCACCTCTTGCATGGGCTTTCAATTCTTTAGAGACGCCAGACTTGCTCGATGATATCCTTGCTGCTTTTCGATTGTTCTGGGAAAGGGAATCATCCTGTTTGGACTCCACATACGAAGATTTAGCGGGGAATGAAGCAATGGTGGAAGAAGGAATCTTTTTGTTAGATGATTAGTGTCCCACTTCAATTGTGCTTTGCCTTTTCATTAGTATTTTAGCAATTGAAGTGTAATCCTAGACAACAATATTTTCAGTTCTAGTTTTATTTTCGTTTTCTTTAGTGAAATAAGGTCTTAAACACCATTGGGGGTAATAATTGTGCAATATGGATGCTATTATAAAGTTTTATTTAAATAAAAAAAATTGCACTTATCTATTATGAGGCGGCGTTTTTGGCTTACATGTCCTGTACTGCACTGTTTTATCACTTTTACTGTATGTCCAGAATAATGTTGGCTAGTTGGGGGTGCATAGTTTTATTCATTCTGTGATAGCTTTTTAATTTTTGGTTTCGATCGATCGACCTTTCCTCGATCGATCGACGATGTCATATCATCGAGCGCTTGAAAGGTTCTCATTCGATCTAACATTCGATCGATCGAACTACGTCGATCGATCGAGAATTGTATTTAAATGAGGCGTCCAGCGTACACTTCATCAGTTCTCTTCATCTCCCTCTCTCTCTCGAGCGATCGGCGATAGCGGGTTTGGGGCGATTCTCATCAACCCCCTCCTATCCAACCCATTTTTGAAGGCTTCGGATCCCACCTTCCCCCCCCCCTGCATCATCCTCGTCATCACCCTCACCCCCTCTGCACACATCTTCCGAGGTAAGGCCGCGAGCTCCCCCTTTTTCCATTTTCGTTCGAATCTTAAGGGAGATGCCCCCCATTGATCGTTTGACCATTCTCTTGTTAGTTTTGATCTTGTTTATGTGTTTTGTTTTATTGTCCGTTCGTGTTTCTCATTGCTGCTCATCTCTGTGCTCGATCGATCAAGAATCTTCGAGCGATCGATAATTCTTGTGTTTTGCGATCGATCGAGAATCTTCGAGCGATCGACGTCTTGCATTATTCGATCGATCGATAAAAGTTCGATCGCTCGAACTAGAGCAGTGGCAGTTTTATCTTTTCTTTATAGTTTTCTATTTTCATTTATCGTTTCTTTTCTTTTTCCATTTCAGGATCTTTGCAATGAACTCTGTTACAGGGTATCACAGGGAGAAACCTTTCGACCTAGCCATTCCTGACCCGGTCCCACACCATGGCTTCCGGAATACTCCCGACCGTCAGTGGTTCACACGCTACTTCCAGTCCAGGAAGGTCATGATAGAGCGACCACTTGAGACGGCATGGCTCGCTACTCCCTGGTATCTCGCCCGCCTCTGAGCCATGCCACACTGGTACGATTTGCTCTATCAGGCAAAGAGAGTGAATCTCTCGTGGATACGCGCAGCTTGCGCGACGATGATTCGAGATCCCGATGCCGCATTCACACTGCGATCATTCTTCCGCGGCCTGGAGATTGTGTTCAGTCCAGCTACCGTCTCAGCTGCTTTAGGAGTCCCGGAGATGCCCGATTGTGTATGCCCGCACTGTGCTGGCACGCCAGTGCTCTCATCCACTGCTGTTATCCGAGAGCTTACCGGGGGTGCATTACCGAGCTGGGATGGTACGACCCTTATTGCTGACGTTTATTTGACTGATAATTATCATATGTTCCACCTTGCTTTGAGCAACTGCCTGTTGGTGACCTCCTACCGGGAGAAGATTGCTGCTTGGTATACTCATGTTTTATATGCCATCGGGACGGGGTTACCAGTCTGTTTGCCTCGCCTATATATTGACTTCATGAGGCATCCCACTCGCTACATTGCTGCCAAGAAGCACCTGAAAGGTGCTTGGGCCATTCACAGGGTGATCGAGCAGGCTGGCCTACTTCCCTTACCTGATGATGCGACTTCTCAGGCTCGTAGTCGCTTTGGCGAGACAGCTTCTCGCCGTTCAGATGCTCAGAAGAGGAAAAGGAAGGGTAAGGGGAAAGCGAAAGTTGGAGAGAAAAGGAGGAGAGCTGATGGCACCGATACTGAGGGTGCAGCTTCAGGGACGCCGATAGAGGCTGAGGAGCTTGATTCTGACGATGAGGTTGATCCTCTGGTGGAGGTTGCACAGTTTGAGCTGAGACATCGATCTCAGGCTCAAACTCATGCCCAGGGAGAGTCTTCGTCATCCGTGCCTCTCCCGACGGTTCATGAGCTATTATTGGAGGAGAGGGAGGCTCGGATCAGACTCGAGGGCCAGGTGGCTCACATGACGACATTACTTGAGGCTATCTTGATTCAGCTGGGGGTTGATCAGTCCTTACATACACCTCCACCTCACGCCACTCCTGCTACCGCACCGGTTACCACTGACCCACCTACCACTATTCCCCCTACTGCACATCCTACGGCTGATCCATCCACTTCTGAGACCCTACCACCACATACTGATCCTGTTCCACCATCGTCCTGGCGGCACCACCTTCTGCGAAGCCCCCACTTCCACCACCTCCAGTCATCACTGAGAGTGACCCGGCGACGGCTAGTACTGTTGCTGAGGGTGGAGTTGCGGATGCCTCCGATGCGCTGATCGAGATATTATCAGATGTTGCGGAGGATGTGTAGGTCGTGACTGTGTGAGTGTTTGGAGAGTTTTGATGTTTTCTTTTTCTATCTTTTTTTCGATCTCTCTGCTCTCATTATATAGATGTTGGTTTTGGATTATGTGGGACTGTCGGTGGTTATGTTTCGACTGTTGGATATTTTTGAAGATTGTACGACCTTTATTATCACTGCTATGTCATTTCCATTACTTTACTTTTACAGTGATTGTTTTTGTTTTCATTTATAGATCATACGCTTATTGTACCTTTGTATATCTTTCGTTTGATCTTGGTTGCTTGGAGATTGTATATGTCTTTACAGATTGTTACGCTTTGCAGTCATTGCGTTGCTCTAGCAGGTGATATCTTTTTATTTATTGTTGAAAATCCACTTCTGAGGTCATCGCGATTTTCAGTTGGGGGTGGGATGTAAATAGATTATCACCTGAGCATGTTTACGTTATCAGCAATCTGATTTATTTCATTGTACATTTTGTTATTATGAGCTTTATCAGTGGAATACTTTTAAATATTCTCTCTTACTTAACCGCTATCAAGCGATGATACACTCATGTTAATCTCATCCTTTTATGAATTACATTCACGCGTTTTTCTAGTGTCACTAAGAGGAATGCATGTGTTAACCATTCTAGTATCCAAATCATTTGCACATGTTAAGAGTTATGCAGAAAACTGAAATAAGAGTTAATATGACTTTTATGCTTCAAGGAATAACTAGTGGAAACTAACAACCCTTAGTGAGCTTTTGAACCTAATCTTCAATTTTGAGGGAATTGTCACAATTAATTCGAATTATTTTTTCTTGAATATACTTTAAATTTGTTGGATAGTCTCAAAAATTCTTCATTTAGGCTGCTTATTAGAGGAGAACGTTCAGGATTTACCAATTAAAACTCAATGAACACTGAAGTGCTAAAACTAAGAAGTTAAGAAAATGATTTAAGCCATCGTTGTTCATTTTGTTTATACCTATATCAACATCCAAGAACCTTCTAACCCCACACTGATTGAATATTGCCAATATGAGAGCCTAAAACCCCTCATCTTATACTTTAACCGTTATAAACCTGATTGCACATCTAATGTGACTAAAAAATGTTGAGGTATGTGACGATAAGGGAACAGTTGTAGAAGTGGTTGTATAAAAAGAAAATATGCAAGGAGATGTTGTATATATAAAAAAAAAAAAAAATAAGAGAGAAATAAATAGAGGATGGTGGGAATGAAGAAGAAATCAACTCGTCTTCATTAAATGCCAAGGATGTGTAATTTCTTACCCCTCTTATCCTTATCTCATTGAATAAAAGCTGAATTGTCTAAACCTTAATGATTCTTGACGATGTAGTTTGAATATGAAAGTGTAAGTTGAGTTATCCACGGTATTTCGCTCCTCTAGTAAGTAGTATTCTTTTCATGAGACTATATCACTCTAAATGTTCGTCCTTTATCGAGTTCGGTGTGAAACACTAGTAGCTAGAACATCACTCTTGTTAAAGTTTTCACACCATGAGCGATCATTTCTAAACAAGTTTCTGTGAGCGGTTCATTTTTGAGTGCAAACCTATGTGAGAATTGAGTTGAAACTACGAGTTCCAAGAGTATGATAGTCTAAACAATTCTTAATAAAGTTGGTTGCATAACTGTTGACCTCACACACACACGGATACATGAATGTAATGCATATGTATATTTATCTTGGTGACATGAGGAACATGTGGATTTCTTCATGGTTTGTATGAGGTTGATATGTTATGTGGAGCTAAATTGATAGTCGAATGGGAAGGGATGTTTATAAGTTTTTCTATATCTTTTTGAGCTTAAAATTTAGAATTTTGTGGGTAGATTCTCTGCAAACCCTCACGAGACAACACTCGTCCACTAGGGAAACCTAGGGGTTTAACGGCTTGTTGCATTTGCTAAATGCAACCGCGATCCTGCGATAGTGAGTTAGGAAGTTTCTTTCATTTTACTAGATTAGTTGCTTTAGTCTTATTTTTTGTTACTTTAGTCGTTGTAGTTTTAGTAAGCTTGTTTTATTTTCGCTTTATTGCTAGGGACTAGCAAATCGCTAGTTGGGGGTTGTGACAAGTGGGGGTATTTGTAAAATACAACCGCGCTAAAAGAAGAAAATACACTAGAAAAGTCTACAATTCCCCTGTTTATCTGCAGTTTGAATTACAATACCAGTTTTTGCACAAATTGATTAAACTATGATAAGTGGTATTGTTTTAGTAATTATTTGTGCAGATTACTGCTGTTGTATGTAAGATTGAAGAATGTTGATAAAAGGAAGTGCTTGAACCTGATGAAGACAACTCAAAGCTGAAATACAGGGTTCGAGCGATCGAGAAGGTTTCGAGCGATCGACGTTTCGATCGATCGAGTGTAGTTCAAGTGATCGAAGTGTCTGAAAGTTCAATCGATCGAGAGTTGTTCGATCGATCGAAAATGCTTTTTATCAGATTATACGCGCATGCAACAGAAACGGGTTTTGAACCCTAGCATTAGGTTTAGGCTATATATATTTGTTTTGTTTACGTCCAGAGGGGCGCCCAACTTTAGTTCATCAGTTTTCAAGAGGATAGAGAGTGTTCCTTGTGTTTGTTTTGTAGGTTTTATCAAGATTCACCATTGTTAGCTTGGATTGTTTGATAGTAATACAAGTTTCTTCGTTCCAGGTTACTTATTATTGTTTCGTTTATATTCTGCATCTAGTTAATCACAGTTTATCTTTCAATCTCGTAGTATTGTTGCTAGATAAGTCAAAACCATTAGTTTTCATAGTTTCAATGAAAATCTTGCAAACAAACATGTCTCTAAAGAATTTTTACGTTAGAAATAAATCTGAGACTTCCCAGATCATGTCTGAGTAGTCCGGGGTTGGGAAATCGCGATGAAACCGTGATTTCAGACCTCTGCCATGCACTATTTTTTATTCCTGTGTTCGATCGATCGAACGTAGTTCGATCGATCGGACCAGAGACATATTCGAGTGATAGAAGTTAGTTCGATCGATCGAGAGATGAAGAAGTTCGATCGATCGAACGCGCGTCGATCGATCGAGGTTTCAGATTCTTGAGGACATCTAATACAGTATTCCAAGACTTTCTGCTTTACTGATTCGTTATCAAACTGTCCCAAAATGCTCAGTTTGTCAAAATAGTCTTTAAACGTTAAGCCTTAAGGCATTTTCTTTCAATACATTTTGCAAACCACCCTCAATGCTAATACCATTGGAGGTGAGAGTCTTAACTATTGAATTAAACCACCTTTGTGTTTTTCAAACTTAATTGTGATGATATAGTCCCGGTCATGAAAGGACTATTGATTCTATATCCTTAGAGAAGTACGGGATACTGTAGAGGTTGCCCTCCGTTGAGCTTAATTGCATTTGCATGGTAGATGGTTGAGTCATGGTGGATTCGCGTGATCCCAACACTTTCTTTTATTAAGAAAAACCATTTTCAAATCTTGCTTTAGATAAATAGTTTATCATTAGTTTAGTTAATTTAGTTTAGTAGTTGTTAATTGTAGAACTTAGTGTTCTACGCTTCTCTCAAACTATTGAATTTTCTTTTCTTTTAGAGTCTAATCTAAGTAATTAACTTCTCATCCTTCCCTGTGGGATCGACCTGGTCTTACCAGTTACTACTTGCACGTCCACCTACACTTGGGTGTTGCACAAGAGCGCACAAGATTTTTCTCGTGTCAGGCAACCAAGACAAATATATATTGAGGCTTTCTAAATTTATTCTATACATTTTATTTATTATTAATTTCACCGTCAATTAGGCCCGTTATATAATTTCTCTACTTATCAATTATAATAACACTCAATTCAATTTTTCAATTCATCCTTAAAAATTTCTCTTATGCATTCCACGGGTTGAAAAACTAGTTTCAATAAATTCCGCGATACTACCCATGAGAGAGATTAACTCCAAATAAATTTTATTTACACTTTGTTTGGATTGAGAGAAGTGGAGAGAAGAGAAAAGAAACTTATCAAGAGAATAGAAGAGAAGAGAAGGTGATCTAGTCAGAATCAAGATATAAAAGTATGCTTATTTATGCTTTACTTTCAAAAGATTTGTAGTGTGGAAAGTAAAGGTCGAACCCACAGAGATTGTTAACTTTTAATCCTATAATTATTAGAATCTAATCTATCTAGTTATAAGAAGATCGGAAGTTGAATTGATTTAGGTTTTGATTATCACTACTAATTTAAACTATGCATTAAACTATGAAATTGTAGAAATAAGATCTAGAATTAAATCTAAGTAAACTTATATGCGAAATTGGAAATTGGTTTAAATATATGGAGATGGGATCTAGGATTACAAATCCACCAATAACTATGCATTGAGGGTCTATACTTCTTATTCTAAGTTCTATGTTTGGATAGTTATGATCTATTGTAGCTACAAGCCCAATAGTATCGTCGAGAAGATATCGTTAGTTTAATCTAAACATAATCCATCTACGGTTCACATGAATTATCTACCTATGACTAGGGTGTAGCATAACTCATCTTTCCTAAGCATGGATTATAAAAGATGTAAACATCACAATCAAATAAGCACCATTGTATGTAAATACTCCTATCAATCACAGAAATCAAGGACTATTGAGTTCAATAAGCATAAGGAAAAATCTAAGACAAGAATAGATCCAAAATACTCTTGATTATTAACATTAAAAACTGATTATATAAAATCCACCAACATACAATCCCTATCCCAAAACATTAAATCTTAAAATAGAAAAGCATAGAATCCCCCTTTACATAACTAGGGTTTCATTGAAACCCTAGATTAGGAGTTTAGTGGCTCATGATGGGTGAAAGCATGAAGATAGAGTTGATGTAAGCCATTAGAAACCTTCAAGCTTGCTCTTCCCTTTCCTCTTGCCTTCAATGAATGTATGTGAATGGATCTCTAGGTGTGTAACCCCTAAAAATCATAAAAACTAGATATATATAGAGTTTACAAGAGATTATCCAAGCTTTTCTCTCCCGAAACGGATTAAAACAAGTGTTATTTTCAATCTGGACGTCTTCAAGCAGTTTCGTCTTCACAGGGCTCTTCAGAATAGTGAAATACGTAAGTTTGCTTTTTGTACGGATCGCGCGAGCGGGCCGCGCGAGCGCGTAAATGGGAGGGTCGCGCGCGCGGATCGCTCGCGCGATTTCTGGGTTTTCGCGCCCGCAGACCGCGCGCGATGTGTCTTTTTTTGCTTCTTTCTTCCTGCTTTTTCACCTATTTTAACTTGATCTCCTTGTTTCCGTCTAAAACCTGATAGAAAATAGAAAATAAAGTAAAACTACACAGAAACAGGATAAAAATGACTAACAAATGTGAGTTAAGACGTATAATTAGGATTTGTTCTCTCCCGATCAGAAGGGAAAGTTGAGTTTTCTCCATCATGTTTGGATAGACAATAGAGAAGAGAAGAGAAAAGAAAAGAAACCTAACTTTTTCTCGTTTGGATAACTTTCATAAGAGAAAAGAAAAGAAAGTACTTATAACTAATTTAATTTTTTGTCCTCTATTAGGGATATATGTTAGATGGAATAATAATATATTGTGGCGTATTTGTCTTTTACACGTTATTTAATAAAGTTTCTCTTCTTTTCTTTCCGGAATCTCTACGATTTGGAGAGAAACAAAATTGGGTTTTTTTCTCTCCACTTTCTCTCCATTTTTCTTCTCTTCTCTCCCCACTTAAATTACCAAACGAGATAACTGGAGAGAAACTGGTACTCTTTTTCTTCTCTTCTCTCCATTTCTCTCGATCCAAACGAAGTGTTATAAAAATTGTTAGTGTCCATAGCAATACCGTAATATCTATTTTTGCGTAACCAACAACTAGGCACACACATTTATGAATGATGAATTGGGGCTGGTCTTTAAATAGTAACCTTACATTTCTAGTCATTCTGTGTGAACATTCCACAAACACTGACGATAGGGTAAAGGGCAGTCCCCGTGATTTGGTGATGAAACAGAGGACATTTTCGTATTTCCACTTCAGCAATACGGACCTCGCTTCCCTCTTTTGGTTTTGTTTTCCGATTCCCTCGCTCCGCATATTCTCCTCTGCAATTCGTCAGGGGGCCCTTTAACTGTCAGTTTAGCGAGAGAACGCAGAGGAGAGAGAAAAAATGGAGGAGAGCAAGGAAGCTACAGCGTCTGCGTCGACCTCTGCAGCTGCAAAACCTAATTCGGAAGTTACGAACAATTCCTCGAGAAGCAGAGAAGAAGGCGAGCTCTCTTCGTCCGACGACGATGTAATTATCTCATCCCAAAACCCTAAATCATTAACCATATGAGATTGAATTATATACAAACATGTTTATGTATCTCTATATGTTCTTTATTCTCCATCTGGTTGAATTGGTTTTTCTAATAAAGACCCTTTTCCAGTTCAATTTAGATCTATTTTTGTGCCCCCCTTTTTTTTTTGTCGTTGTCAATGAACTTGAATCCATTTCAGTGTATAAAGTAGTAGTTAATAACATAATTTCACAGCTGTCTGAACTTTGAATTTTAGTCTACGGAATAGTAGTTAACCATTGTTATTCAGTGATGTAATTCCATTTCCATTCCTGTACTGTCTGGATTGTTTGATGCTTTATTTCAGTTCATGTTATCATGTGATGAGATTGATCATATACAAGCATGTTTATGTTTCTCTATATGTTTCTGTTGTTGTTTCTTTATTTTTGTGTTGTGTACGTGATTTGCTTCCTTTTGTTTTCATGTTAGAGGGTTTTTCACCTGACGATAATTTTCCGTGTTTATTCTCCTTCTGGTTGAATTGGTTTTGTAATAAAAAACCCTTTTCCAGTTCAATTGTAACTAGATTTGTATCCCGTGCGATGCACAAGAGAGTTGCTACAATTCAAATATTTGATAGATACAACTCAACAAAATCAATGAAATCTAAGGGCCTGTTTGATAAAACTGATAATTAATTATTGTAGACTAAGGGTGTGTTTGATAACCCAATTAAGTGGTGGAAATGAAAATTTTTGGCACTTTTTTTTTTCCCAGAGTGTTTGATAATGTATCACTTAAATTAAAAAAGCAGCCAAAAACCCAATGAAAACTTTAAGTGAAAAAATTCTTCGAAAATAACCACTGTATGCAGTCTATTTCAATACTGAAAACTCTATTTTCAGTATTGCAAATTCATTCGATTAAAATTTTCAGTGCCTAAAATTCAGCACTTAATTTTCAGTTTTATCAAATAGACCCTTAGTGTTGAATTTTAAGTAATGAAAATTTAAGAATTAAAATATGGTTAAAGTAAAATATGGATAACTTCTTCTTTGGTTAGAACCCCTGCCCTTGTAAAAGATATAGATTAGATTAGATGTGATTTAAAAAGTAGTAAATGATGAACTTGGATTTAATGGTATATATATGTATGTATAAAAAAAATGTGAATTTTATGTAGCATTTTTTCGCTGAGCAAATTTTATGTACGTAAATTTGTTAGTGATATTGTTATTTTATGTAATATGTAGTTATATTATTTTAATTAATTAGTTTAGTTTGTATCATATAAGTGTGTATATTTGGAGATATGTATATTATATATATAGCTTAGATATTGATGAGATTTGATAAACAAAAAAAAGGACAGCCCAGTGCACGAGGCTCCCGCCATTGCGGGGTCTTGGGAGGGTGAGATGTACGCTGCCTTACCCCTGCGATCAGATAGGTTGTTTCCAGATTGATGAGATTTGATATGGTTTAAAAAGAGATAAGGAAAGAAGAGAAAAAAAGGAAGGAGAGAGAGAGAGAGAGAGAGAGAGAGAGAGAGAGAGAGAGAGATTATGCATGTATATCTTATTAATTCTAGAGATATGGAAAATAGGGAAAAAGAAGAATAATATTAAAAAGTAGAAAAAATCACAGAGCCGCCACGTGGCAGGCGTCTGATTCCACTTTATAATATATAGTAGATTTGTTTTTCGATTTTTGCCATTCTCAATGAATTTAATGCCATTTCAGTGTATCGAATTGTAGTTGTAGCATAAATTTCACAGCTGTTGGATTTTAGTTTCATTTGTTAATGGACTGGTTATAGTTGTTCTTAGTTCTTACATGATTAGAATTTCCCTTTTTAGTCATCAAATTGGTGTTGTTTTTCCATTTCTCATCATATTAGCTTCTATGGATCTGAAAGCACTAATAGTCCACTCACTAAATTACTGTTCTCAAATTTATTTCTATATGTGTACCTTTTAACTGATGCTGAGGATGATATGCAATCATAAATGTGTGAATTCTATTCTACAGGAACTTCCTGCTGCTTCTGAGTCTCAGATCACCAGTCGCACTGCTACTCATGCAAAGTCCATTCCAGTTCCTCCAGCAAACAAAGACATCCAAAGTGTCAAGGCGGGTAGGTGATATTAAACAGTTCACTCGAACACTGCATGTGTTAATATGTTTTCTGCCCTTCTGATCCTGGTTTGCTCTAAACCATGCCCGGACAATTTTTTTTTGTTGATTTTGTCTCAACATTGTTTTAATTGAGTCTGAAGTATAACATAATGCATAAATGTTGTTGATACATGCATTTGTAGATACTAAGCTTGTCTAACTGAAGGCAACCTCATATTTGTTGGTGTTGCTATATTTAGTATGCTCTTGTATTTCTTTCATACAAACCCACATTGATTCACTTTCAAGGACAGTCCTTGTGTTAAATTTGTAACTGCAATCCCCTTCAGATGTGCGCTTTCAAGACCTGGTTGTTTGAGTTACTGGCAGATAAACGATGGACATGGTTAAATTTGAGGCCAAAATAGAGCAAAGTTTCCTTCATCGCAAATCTTTTCTGTTGCTTTCATATAGCTAGTTTCTTATTGTTACACTGGTTGATTCTTAATTGTTATTACTGTTTCCAAGGTTTGTATGTTGGATTCTACTGTGATTTATATGTTACCAAACATTTCTTTGCTCTTACAAACCTATCTAACAGGGAAGTCTATTTCTACCAATACTCCTGCAAATTCTGCTGATGTACCTATAAGAACTTCTGTAAAGCCAAACTCACATAAGAGCTTTGAGAAGAGTCGTGGGCAATTTGTGCCATTTTTGATAAGTTTCTCAGACGATGAGAGTGGCAGTGAGTCTGAAGAGAGTAGACAAGGAAAAAGCTCAGAAACCAGAGGCAACTCACTTGGAGGGAATCGAGATAGAAGACCGCTTGCTTCATCGCTCGATAAATCTCAAATTTTTCGACCGACTATAAGAAATGAAACCAAGGTGATACCCAGAAAAGTATCGTTGGGTCGCACATGTGTATCATCCATGACTAATATCAATGCAGGGCCCTTGTTACCCGGAAAAAGATACCAGGTTAGAAATTTTAAGACCATAAACAAAAATTTTACTGGAAGAGAACATGGAGGTAACCAAAATGTGCAAGTAAGTACTAGTAAACTACAAGACTTACGTCAGCAGATTGCAATTCGGGAAACTGAATTGAAGCTAAAGTCTGCTCAACAAAGTAAGGAAACAGTTTTTGGTTCATGTAGCGATCAAAACCTTATGAACTTAAACAATGTCACAGCTAGGAAACACAGAGGAACTTCTACTGACTTTGTGCAGTCTAACCCAAAAGATCCAGACAAGAAGCGTCTAAAAGTCAGTGGACCTCATTCAAGTGAGCAAATTTCTGGTGTCCGACAAGAAATGCCTGTTGTAAAAGCGGCGTTGGCATCTGAAAAGACTGTTTTGGAGCACTCTGTTCAGCGGATTACAAATGATCATAGCTGCCATGACATAGAAATGCACTCAAACATTGCTCAATGGCAAAATCAACATGATCGGGACCCTGTTTCATCGGGAAATGTTTTTAGTGGAGTGAAAAATGGTGAATGTTTTTATTGCTTTCAGCTAGCTTTATCTCATATTCGAGCTACACTAGGGTGTCTAATAAGAAAGTGCTTACTGCTGTGCAGGTACTGACATCAATACTGGCAGTCAATCTGAGAGGAATACTAAGCTGGCAGATCCTTTAGTCTTAACTGAACAAACTAAACGAGGAGCAAATAGGAATGTCAAAAATATTCCAAATAAATCAGTAAGTTGAAAAAAGTCTATATCTAGAAATGCATTATGTGACGGGATGTTATTACGGTCTATCGTGCAAAATTTACCAAGAAAGTTTGTTACAGGTCTAATATGTTTACCTAAGAAGCTTGGACTCTTAAACATATGCATCTGCACATACGTCTGCAAACATGAATGTAAATCTGTGTTGTGTGCTTGTGAGCTTGCAAACATGAATGCAAATGTGTGTTGTGTGCTTATTGTGTCTTTGCCCATGTGACATGGGTAATTTTCTTACTATCAGATTTATTTTACTTAAAGTCAAGTCTGTGGTGCATAATATATCTTAGATAGGATTATAACCTTTGTTTCCACGTAAATGCCATGTAGGGTTCTACTTGTTCTTACAATTTCTACGCGGATGTGTCTGTATCATCTCATGTTTGTTCCCGACTCCATGTGCATATTTAGATATTCATTCTTATCTTTCTATCTTGGTTCTTTTCAATGCAAAGAGGCTGCTAAGTATTGATATACATGTGTGTATGTATATATATATATATATTTGGAATCTCCTTTGTTTAGATATATACGGTTACAAAGCACTGATTAGCCAAAAATTTTAGCTCAATATTAAAATTTGTACTTGATTGTTAATTTTTTTTGGGCTCTCCTGATTTGTTGAACGGCTGTGTGGTTGCATGCAAATTCATGGTCTCTTTTTGAAACGAGTGAACTGTTCTGACTGTTTGAAAGAAAACATATTTCTATATTGTGTTAACCTTTTTCTTTTTGGTATTTATTAAGCCAGCTACCATTAATATAATTTATTGGGAGCTTTATTTCCTAGTGCATTTCTTTTTTGGTAAACCAGAAACAATCAAAAACATGTTTTAATGCTGTACTTGAAGCGGACTAACAGCCTACATCAGGCTCAAATTAAAGATAACCCTTTTAAGTCAATATTCATTTTCACACTTCAAATAGAAGAGGCCAATCAACGTTGATGTGATAACTTTTTCCTTGGCCTTATTTAGTTTTGAAACAGCCCCGTCCCTGTAAGTGATCTGCTGGCTGAACTGATAATCAACAGGAATCCTCTTTTATTGTGAATTTGTGAACAATCGTGTTGTTCTTCTTGAGATATTGCTTCATCCACAGGTTTACTAGGTTAGTATCGTTTGATCTTAAAGTCATGTCCATCATGGTAAGAGTTTGAACCAAGTGTAGATCTAGGTTTTGTTTTATTTTCATGTAAGGCAAGCTTTAAGGTTAATCTGATTTTGCTTATCTATTTCCTGCTTGTCTTTTCACTCTTTTCAAGTGATGCTTTTGACATGTTAATGTTCAAATCGATTTTGGACCTGCAATGATTCTTGGATTTATTGCTGTGAGTAATACAGATCGAATCTTTGTTGTCAGTTTCCATGAGGTCTTGAGGTATAGTTGTCTTGTTTTTGCCCCTTGATCTAGTTATCCTAGGATCATCATTGCATGAGCATTGAGTTGTTAGGTTTTAGGTCAATGCGTATGCGAATTTTTTTAGAAAATAACTACAGATGTACGTGTTTCTGAGATAGGGTTTTGAAATATTACTGTTATGTTAATGGGGAAACGACTACGAATCCTGTTTTCAAGTCCTTGAAATAAAAAAAATTGGCTGGTCCATTTCCCATTATGGTTTAGTTTAAGGTCTTTATGTAGTTCAACCAATGTGTATACGAATTGTCTTTTTTAGAAAAAAAAAAAACTACAGATGCACTTGTTTCTTAGATAGGGTTACGAAATATGTACATTTTCATTGTTATGTTAATGGAGAAACGACTTGTAATCGTGTTTTCAAGTCCATGAAATAAAAAATCGGCCGGTTCATTTTCCCATCTTGTCGTAAGCAAGATCAACATGCAACCAAATTTGACCAATCTTTTTGGTACTGTTTTGGTGCAAATTTGGTAGTGGTGATGATAGCCTGGGTATAATCATATGATTATTTGCTTGCAGAAAATTTCTTGGCTTTGAAATTCCTCATATTTGGTAAGTTACGTTTGGGGAGATGCTCTCCTACTATATGTAACGTTCCCCTCCTTCAATGCAATGAGAACCATGTAGTTCAGTACTAGCTTAAAGATCTTTTGAATCTATTTATTTAAATTTACTAGCTTCTGGGTTCTTATGACATTCTACAATTGTTGTGCTAAGATGGTAGTGCGAGCTCTTTATACTTGTATAGAAGCTTACAAGAAAAGTTAAATTTAGGTTTATCTCCAGTCGACACATATAACACCGTGCATAAACAGGGTAGTGGCCTTTTTTAGGATTAATTCTTACCAAGGATAAAGTATGAAAATTGAAATGCTTTTGGTTTTAAAAAATGTGGTACTTCGTGTGATCATGTTTGTGTTTCTTACTTTACAGAGCATGAAGGAGTTTAAGCACAGTCAGAGTAATGGTCATCATGTACCAAGTCCCGTCATAAACAAAGCAACATGTGGACATAATTTAACGAAAAGCAAGGAATTTCATGAATTCGGATCTGGTGGAAAGACACTTAAGTCCGCATCAGATAATAGACACAAGGGATGCTCTCTCCATGTTCTAGATAGCAACTTTGAGAGATCTGATGTATGTTCCACGGTGTCTTTAATTGTTGTAGTTCGTTTGCTTTACGGTGCGTGTGGAATTACACCTTCAAAATGCATTTGAACCAATTTTTAATACAAAAATCTTACATCTTTAGAGAAGAAAGTCTTACTTGCTTCCACTTGTAAGTTGGAGATGGTGTTTTGCATACAAAGACGGTTAGTGGTTGACCAAGTCCCGTGCCCCTCCACTTCTATAGCAAATAATTGTCCCTCTATCATGTTTTTATCTTCATATGTAGCGCCCCCCCCCCTCTCTCTCTCTGTCTCTCTCTCTCTCTCTCTCTCTCTCATACTATAGTATGTCAATCTTGATAGTTATACGTCGAATCAAAATTGACTTCCCTTCCAAACGCCTCGTTAGTTCTGATTATGATTTCTTGCTTTCTTTCTAGGCACCTCTGAACGACGGAAGCCTTTGGAATTTTGGTAATGCAAACATCTTAGGGGATAGCAACATGGATATGGAGTCAGTACTTGACATTGAAGAATTGCAAGACAATGAGCTGGAGGAAGCACAAGAACACCGGCGTAAATGTGAAGTTGAAGAAAGAAATGCTCTTAAAGCTTATCGTAAGGCCCAAAGAGCATTGATCGAGGCTAATGCTAGATGCTCTCACCTTTACCAAAAAAGGGAACTATGTTCAGCTCACTTTCGATCTCTTATTGTGGAGGGTTCGGGTTTGTTCGGAACCTCGAGGTTGCATAGTCATAATGTGTCTGACCATAATGTGCATCTAATACCAACATCAAGCAATCAAATGGGGTTTGAATTTGATGGTTATAATCATCGGTATGGCTCCAATCTCCAATCTGATGGTCGTGCTCTTCAAAATGGGTCTGATGAGCATGTGAATGAACAAAATTTGGTTTCTGATCCTTGCAGTCCTTACGCTAGCACATCAGAGCCTCATAAGGACAAAGGTGAGAGAAATGGAGTCCACTCTCCATCTAGTGATTTAGATACATCCGCAGATGAAGCTGAAGAGACATTTCCATCCGATTATAATAGATCTGTTCAATCAAATCTAGATCGACAGAGAGAGGAGGAAATTCATGAAGAAAATAATGACCCAAAAATTAAATTTCCTTTTGATGGCTCTCAGGATTCTTTGCTTCTTGAAGCATCCTTAAGGTCTCAACTGTTTGCAAGGCTAGGAATGAGAACTATGTCAAAGGAGAGAGGCCCAAGTCATAGCAGGGAATCTGCAATTGAACCAGGGAACAAGAATGATGATGGTGGGGAAAAAATGGACATGAGTTCGGTTAATTTCCCCTATTCCAAGGACGAGAAAGGATTACATTCTGAGCTTGGAGGTAACTTCCTTTTAAATAACTTCCGGTTTAGCCATTCTTTTGCTATATGCCTATGGAGATTATTCAATTGTAAAGTAAAACTCATTCAGCCATATGGTACGTTATTTTTCAGTCTTCATCAACTTTTTGAAATCATTTTTGCGAAATTGCAAATTTTTTATTGCTTTATATATACTGGATTTCCATTTGGTTTGCTAACATTCACTTCCATTATGACGTGATCTTTTTAACAATGTTTTCTAACTTTTCTGTGAGAGAGTTGAGAAATAGAAACAATTTTTATTCAAGGGAATGATGAATCTAATTTTGTTCGTATCAGCTCATTTTTTGGGGAGCTAGTTATAATGTTTTTACTTCAGTTGCTTTTTTTTATTTATTTTATTTTGTGTTTTTGTTTTTGGGGTGGGGGGGGTGGGAGTGGGGAGGGGGTTGTTTTCGAGCATGGTTTGAGAACTTCCACTTGGTAGTGCTTTCAATAGTTAACTGTATCTTTATCTCCTCGGATTACTTGAAAGAGATTTTGTAAAAGGTACGTGATTATATCATTTTTCCCACACTAAGACACTGCTGGTGTAGTCTGAGCTGTGTTACTGGCCAATAGTATAACGCATCCTAATATGTTTTTCGTCGGTGTGTTTGCTCTGGAATCACAAACTGTAACTGTACCCATTGGGCTATAAAGTCTTTTCTTATAACAAATTATAACAGCTCTTTACTCTTTTTTTTTTCCCCTGCTTCTATTTGTTAATATTTAAAAAAAAAAAAAAAATGTTTTAGGTACTGATATAGTAGAAAGGAGTATTTCTGAGCTTCCTATCCAAATCCACAACTCCAGCCATGTTGAGAAGTCTTCTTCTAGTTATCCATCTCTTTCTGCTGCCGATGCTCTCCACAGCTGTTTCTCTGTAGAGCATTTCCAATCAACAAAATCCTCTACCTTCTCAGGTCCCATTCTGAGGAGTGCAGTTGGTCACATTAAGGTTGCAGGCCCAATAACAGTAGATGGAATCCAGGCTAGAAATCGGGAGATTCATGCTTACGATATATACAACAAAAAGAGAATTGGTGTCAGCCCTGATGAAATCCAGCCAAGCATATTGAGTTCTGAATCAAAGGTAGAGATTGGCCCTTACGCTTGCAACCTTCCAATTGACCCCGTTTGGCCACTATGCATGTATGAACTCCGAGGGAAATGCAACAATGACGAGTGTTCTTGGCAACATGTTAGAGATTATTCTGGCAAAAATATGAATCAAGATGGTTCTGATAGTACGGGTATGAACGCCTTTGTATAAGGTTAGGAAACTTTTGCTTCAAGAGTTTAAATTAACTTTGGATTAATTTTCTCCTGCAGATACTCAGGTTGTATCGCCATCAAATGGAGGGAACCATGGTGCTGCAATCAGTTCCAAGTGTCTCAATACTGTTTTGGCTCCACCAACTTATCTGGTTTCCTTGGACATTCTGAAAGCTGATTCACATGCATATGAATCTGTTCCAGCTATTAGTATTAAGCAATGTTGGAGAAAGTGTTTTTCTGCTTACTTGGTTCTTTCGAGTT
The DNA here is from genome assembly GCA_033977485.1 of Hydrangea macrophylla. Taxonomy (NCBI): domain Eukaryota; kingdom Viridiplantae; phylum Streptophyta; class Magnoliopsida; order Cornales; family Hydrangeaceae; genus Hydrangea; species Hydrangea macrophylla. The sequence goes on from CM066982.1 coordinate 55,393,927, forward strand.
TGGTACCTACGTATTTTCCTTCAGATGAGCCATTCTTGCATGGTAGTGAAGCTCGTATGGAGGTCCAAGGAAGTTGGAATAGGCAATCATTGTATTTTCACAGTAGAAATGGTAAAATGGTATGTCAAATGTGTTAACTCTCCTGATGTACAAGTATAATGTTCCAATTTCTTTCATTTGTTTTCTCTCTTTTTCTTGTCTTTTCCCTTCTTCTATTTTGCTGTTTATTTTCATTTGTCCATTGCAACTTTCTACATCCAGCTTGCAAAAAATTACTTGATATGCCTTGCACCTTGAAGCTAATCTCTTGTTCTTTTTATTTAAATTTATTTGAGTGAACTTGAACATGGATTATTCAAAATATGTGCATGTGTGTATGTGTGTGAACTATAAGTGATGTGAAGGTTGGGTATGCTTCAATCTGAATTCTTGTGTGTTTCACATTTTCACTCTCTTCTTTCGATTATTTATGTCCGGGATATTGTGCAAGTACAGTAAAAAAAATGCCTGAATTTGAACCAGTTGGTGCTGGTAATACTTCTCTCTCTAGTCAACTCCATACAGAGTTGTCTCACACCCATGATCATGTCCTCCACCATGTGCTTTCTTTCTTTTATTTTTTTTCACGATTGCTGCAATAATTTATTTTGTAGCTCTAAAATTTTGAGCAATTAGTTATGCTAGGGCTTCAATTTTCTTATAGCTTTTCTGTATATTCGTGCCACTAGGCGGGGGCTAATTCGCGCACAAGGCTTGCAAATACAGTTTATAGAGTCCTCTGCCACTGAATTGTCTGATGCTTACCCTAAATATTTGTAAAGAGACCTCTTGAAAAGTTGTAAGATGGAGTGTTAGGGATTTGAATCCATTGAATCCATCTCCAAAGATGTTGTGCTTTTTCACCAATGTTATTGCTTTGACCTCCTCCTCTTTAGAATTTTTTGTTCTTCCAATTATGCTTGTCGAGTCACCATTTACACCCAAAGCGTAAGGTGTTAGAGAATGGGCCTGTATATCAAACTTCAACACCCTCCCTCACGTGCGACCCCTACTTGCACGTGGGGAGAACAAATTAAACAAAAAAAACTCCATAATAGGGACAAATAGCTGAGTACAAATATGCAAACTAGAAGGGGGCAGAGATTTGAACCCAAGACCTGCCACAAACATGTCTTCGATACCATGTTGAGTCACCAGGTGTTCCAAAAGCTTAAAGCTTAAGCTGCTAGAGAATGGGCCCAACAATGAAAATCAAGATTCAACAATACTCCTTTTAATATATTATAGGCATAAATCTTTTAGTCCTATAAGTTCCATGTTCCCTAGTATTGCCAAATAATTGTTTTGTTGTCCACTGTGCTGCATTCTCATTTTGTTCTTTTCTACTTGAATGGTGGTTACTTAGAGTCAACTGGGTCAATGCAAGGCTGATACTGACAAATCCCTAGAAATGGCTCTTCTAAATCTCAGTCAAGACGTCAATAAGCACAGAGGTAGAATAGAGGTAATTGTGTTACAGCGCTACTGGTACTCTGAAATCTGTAGCATTATAATCTGTTCCAAAATCTCTTCTTATGCCACATTTCCATATTTCTGAAACATGCAGGCTCTTAAAGTGCTTGCTCGAGCTCTTGAAGGTGATCCGACATCTGTAGTTTTGTGGATTGTCTATATGCATGTTTACTATAGCAGTGAGAAATCAATTGGGAAGGATGATATGTTCTCTTGTGCGGTATGTTGCTCTGTCTTGCTCTTAAAAAAACACTGGGAAGTTGGTGTCTAACTGCAGTCCTGAGACCCATGATTGGTGTTCATTTCATGATTTTTGGGCTCTAACATGATTATTGGAGATGTAGACATGGTTGTTAGAATCAGTAAATTCACAATTTAATTTGTGCGAGTCGATTCGAGTTTTTCACTCAAGCATGTTCGATTCAATACAATTGATAGATGCATTACGGTTTTTGTAGTTGGTCCTTGTGTTAAAACCTGTTAATGATTGGCGTGGTCCTTTCACCCATTGAAACTTCCTATTTTCCATGTCCCTATTTTACTTGAGATTAACGTGCTTGATATACTTCCCTCCATTGGCTTCCGGAATCTAAACTCTTTTCTGGATCAATGGCCTTGATGCTATTGTTTTTCAGCTTGACACTGAAGGCATGAGGCAAAAAATGTTTCATTAGTCTATGATTTCCCTCCACTTGATGATTGGCAAGCTTCCTTACCAGTGTTCTCATGGAGCTAGGCATGAAATTACCTATGGCTCCCATGGTGTTAACTTACCAGTTGTGACGTTGAATTTGGGGAATAGGTCTAGAAAGTTCTAAACAGCCTCTCTAGATGTCAATAGTTGGGAACTGCTTACTTGGGTGTTTGATTATAGGGGATACTAACAATGCCCTTTTTGTTGCTTTTGAATATTCGCGGCAATTCTTCCAGTCTTCGTAGAGCTAGGATCGCAGTAGACACGACAAGAAAAATCTAGAATTCCATTTTGCTAGACTTCTAGTAATAGGAAATTTCAGCGGGAAGGATTAAGCGTGAGGGATTGACATATAGCAAACGGCGTCTGTAGACGAGATGTTGCACTTGTGATGAGTTCAAACTGAGTCTAACAATGAAAGACAACACAAGTCAACTGAGCTTGAGCACTCAAAATCGGATCAAGTTGGTTCTTATCTTACATGCCAGGATACGACACTGGTCTAGTATTCATGAAATTTTGAAAAACAAAGTAGAAGTTGAAAGTGTTTAGGAGTTAGGACCTCGTAATGATGAGGATAATTTGGATTCTTTGAATTTATTATTTAGGTATTTGGAAAAACCGAACAAGTAATACATCGGGTTTGCTCACTTAGGATTTGCTAGTCATTATTCTGACAATTCCAATGGATGGTTCTATCCTAAATCAGTCATGGGCAATTCCCGAGATTTTTATGAGAACATCTTGATTGAATTAGGGTCCATCAATGTTGATCACTCGTTTACTAGATCTAATCAATTTGCCTACTCCAAGATGGAAATTCTTAAGGTACTATCATCGTTTGAATGGGGAATTGATCCATCCATAGAAAGAATATTGTATCATGCTCTGTCTTACGAATGTAAGTCCTATAATCTACGACAATCAGAAGGCTTGGGAAAAAGTGTTTTTAATTCAAAACACTAACTTCAAACATATGTGGTTTATTCAGTTTAATAAAAATTGCAATTTTGATATCCCTCTTTGGTTTCTTATATATGGGCTGTTAAACTGGGTCCAATGGAAGAAATTCTTCCCAATCAAGTTTATGAAAGTTTTTGTCTTTATAAAGCAAGAAACTTCCTGGTCAAAGTGATAATCCACTGCTTTATTTCTTTATGGAATTTCCATTCCATGGATTCGTAAATGGGTTTTTTGTTTTATAAAATTCCCCTGAACCAGTCTGGTCCTTATGCCGAAAGTTCTATGTTCCATGGTGGCCAAACTACTCTAATCCTTCTTTAGAACCATCTAGAATAGAAAGGATTGTAGATGTTGATCTTCCCTCTTCCTCACAACCATCATCCACTTCCCTTGATATATCCCAACTTAAAGCACAAATCCAATCAGATCTAAAAACCCGTTTTCCTAACCTACCTAGAGATGAGTTTAAAACTCTGGTTAAAAAAGAATTGTGTAAAAAGTTAAACTTTGATTCTGACAGTTATGATGATACAATCCCTATTTCGGAATCATCTATGGGTAATCCAGAAGATTTGGATCCTCCTAGAGCTGATAATCTTAACGAAGATGACTGTTATGGTTTTGAAACACAGTTCAATAATTGAGTCTTAGTCAAATAATACTTTTCTAAAAAGTATGGGAATCTGTAGTTTTTATAAAAAGCTAAAAGGCAAGCTTTTAGAAAAGTTGTCTCCTGTTAGTCAGCTTTTAGAAAAGTTGTCCCCTTCTTTTATTTTCTACCACACAGGTGTATGATCCTGATGGATCCTTATCCTCGTCGAATCCAACCACGTACCTCTTGATGATAAGATTGAATTTTCCAGCTGGGCTTGTCGGATCTTCCACATGAGTCTATAAAAGAAGACAGAGTCCTTAGCTTTAGGCATCCGATAATAATATTGTATTTTTCCTTTTCTTTGTGAGCTTTTGAGTGCTTCTGTAATATCTCTCTAGTGTGCGGTACTGCTGTAAAAACAACTTTGGAGTGTGCTTAGCTTCCGGTATTTTCAAGAGTGCTTCTATTTTGTAAGTTATTTTGGGTGCAAGGAATACATGAAGTGTTGTTTCTTGGTTTGGATAATATCTTGGGGTTTTGAATACTCAACCTTAGGTTGTGGGGCTTGGTTTTCTAAAACCCATTGTTCTGGAGGAGTGGTTTCCGACCATTTTATCATCCTAGGTACTGAGACTGAAGATTTATCCTATGTAGCACGGGTGCGGACACGGGGCACGGGTACGACACGATACGGGTACGGGTTACGATGAATCCTAAAAATGTTGGGTACGGGTATGGGTAGGGTACGACGAATAATATATCAATTTTTTAATTAATAATAAATTCTAATAAAAAAACAAGTCCAAATAGTCACATAACAAGAACTATTAAGTATTATAACAAGATTGTTTTATCATTAAAGATCAGCATTATAGCAAAATTGTTTCACTATAATCAAATCATTCACAAGGACCATAAGCATAACAAGATTGTTATAATTAAACATCATTAGATCATCCATATCACTGCCAAATCATAAAAACCACAAGTTCAAAACAAAAACAAGAAAAGAAAAGATTCATCCTAAAAAAGGGAAAAAATTCACAATCGTAAGAATAAGGCAACAATCATTTACAAAAAAAGTTGAATTAAATAAGTGGACACGGTTTTTGGAGTGTCGGGTAAATATCCTAAGATGTCCATCGAGTGTCAGTGTCCAGTAAGTACCCGGTGCGGGTACGGGGGTCTAAATGAAGTACCCATGCTACATAGGATTTATCTAAATTGGCTTGAATCAAAGTAGTGGTTTGGCTTGATCCGGTGCTAGACTGTATATGATCTAAGGTTTTAAACTCAGGACAATTAGTCGTCATGCATGGTTCGAAGTATCGACCGATACCGAGTCGTATCGGCTGAGTTGACTCGGTATCACGAGGGTTCGTTACGAGATATTAGCTGATTCAAATTGAGTTAAAATATTTTTTTTTGACTCGTGATGCATATCGGCCAAAACGATCGAGTTTCGTACATCTCGGCAACTGTTTCGCGAGATGTGTAGCGATACACCCGATACTTGAGATGACAAAAGGTGAGAAAAATTGAAAAAGTTGCTCGAAAAGTACTAGATCTCACATGCATCTATCAGATTGGATCTCTCTCTTGAACCTCTTTTCTCAGATCTACTCAAAGTCTCTCAGATCTCTCCCTTGAAGCCTAGATCTTCTCTGGAAGCTTCATCTTCGATCTCTGTTGAAGTTGCGTCTTCGATCTTCGTCTTTGAAAAGCTATGTCTTCTCTCTCCCTCCAAGCTGCGTCTTCCCTCGCCTTTCATCGCAGTCGCCTCTCCATCGGAGTCGCAGGTAACGAGTGTTTTTTTTTTGGGTTGTTACCTTGACTGTCGAGAAGGTGGTTTTGTGTGTGTTTGGGATTTTATTGTGTGTAACTTGTGTTTGTGTGTTGTGGTGTGCAATTTTTTAGTATTTCATTAATTACATGGTTAGGATTAACATTTAGATTGGTGGGCATGGGGTGGGTTATTTGTTTATTTATTAAAAAAATGTTTATTTAATTGTTCAAAATGTGTGTAAAAAAATGTTTGTTTATATAATAATATTTAGTTATATTTAATTTAAAAAAAGTTAATTTATAAAATAAAAAAAAAAATCAGCGGATTTTTCTGTTGTATTTTTATTATCCTGTATTGTAATGTATGTAATATTCAGTACTATTGAACAATTTCTATCCAATTAAGTGTGTAGAAGTATCAAACAGTAGATCGGCAGCATGTGAATTGAATAATTTGTGATTTTATAATTGGTACATTGGGTATTGTGACAATCTATTATGCCAATTTTGCTATTCTTTTTATTTTAGAATTTATGATTTTAGAATTTTTGGTTATTTTTTCATATATTTTGAGCCATGTCGTCATGGCTTTATAATATATTCTGTATCCAATTTGGATATTTTCACTACCTTCTTTCATCTGATATCATTGAGTTTGAATATTCGGAGTAAGAACATCTAAAATATTCTTATCAGTTAGACTAATAGGTAAATTAGGATAGCAGTTAAAATAAACTGGACCATGACAAAGACTAGATTCAACCATTCCTAATAAGGAATCTAAGAACTGAAAGGTGTCTAGCATCACGTAAACAAACTAGAAGTGAAGTATCAAGTCCTGCAGTTGTCATAGGTTTGATATAAACCTGGACAAGTCCTAAATGAAGATATTTAAATCCTTTCAAAAGATACTTAGAGATTGCGTCAGGAGTTAAAACATTTTAAAACTCTGGTTAGCATTAGTAACCATGTGAGTAGACTCAACTGTTTTATCTCATAAGATTTGATCAAATTAAAGCTTTAACATGATAAAGTTCGTTAATAGAAACAGTGGGCATAGACCAGTTTTGTAAAAACTTTTCAAGATTTCCAATAGAAGTTTCATCCATATTCTTAATATTGCTAATATCAATATTTTCAGGAGGTAAATCTGAATCTATCATGGTACTATTTCCAAAGCATTTGGCTAATGCTTTCATCATTATTACAGTTGCAATGAGAACTTACCTTACTGTCAACAAACCCTAAACAAGTCCTAACACCTGATCACGACAAAGCGGACACTAGGGACTAATGCGAATTGACTGTAAGTGTAAGTGTAAGTGAGCAAAGTAACAGTAATAACAATAATCACAGGAGACAACACTTATGGCTCTGATACCAATTTTCAACAAGCCAAAATTTGCAATTGATTTCGAATAGATTTCTCTCTTCTTTAATATGAACAACCATTAATCTCATAGAAATATTTATTTGTGGAGATGGAGTAGTCAAAGCATGAAAATCAGAAAGTGCATTAAGATATAGATTTTTTAATTTAACAAGGTATGCAATAAGTGAAGGAATACACATCTATTAAACATACATAAACAGAATACTAGTTATAAACAACTTACAAAATAGAAGCACTCTTGAAAATACTGAAAGGTAAGCACACTCGAGAGTTGTTTTACAGCAGTACAACACACCTGAGAGATATTACAGAAGCACTCAAAAGCTCACAAAAACACTCAAAGAAAAGGAAAATATAATATTATTATCGGATGCGTGAAGCTAAGGATTGTCTTCTTTTATGGACTCATGTGGAAGATCCGAGAAGGCCAGCTGGAAAATTCGATCATATCATCAAGAGGTACGTGACTGGATTCGAAGAGGATATGGATCTGACAGGATCATACACCTGTGCAGTAGAAAATAAAAGAGGGGGACAACTTTTCTAAAAGCTGACTGACAGGAGACAGCTTTTCTAAAAACTTGTCTTTTAGCTTTTTATAAAAGCTGTAGATTCCCATACTTTGTAGAAAAGTATTATTTGACTAAGACTCAATTATTGAACTGTGTTTCAAAACAATGACATTCATCTTGATTAAGATTATCAGTTCTAGGAGGATCCAAATCTTCTGGATTACCCATATAGATGATTCTGAAATAGGGATTGTATCCTCATCACTATTAGAATCAAAGTTTAACTTTTTACACAATTCTTTTTTAACCAGAGTTTTAAACTCATCTCTAGGTAGGTTAGGAAAACGGATTTTTAGACCTGATTGGAACTGTGCTTTAAGTTGGGTGCAAGTGTAATTGAGCAACTCTCGAGTGTACTGAAATTTATTTTGAAGAAGACCCTAATGAATCGATTACGGTTTGAGGCAACCCCAAAATCAATTCAACAACCTGAAAAATAATCAGATTAATCAAAAAATAAAATCAAATAGGAGAAGCCATCAGAGCAGATATTAAACCAAATGTGGAGATTAATCAAAATCCATGGAGTGGAGCAAATTTATCTAAACTGTAATCAAAATCGCATGATTCGAATAATACCGGGAGATGGAGAGGATCAAAGAAGAACAGAGCAATAGATCAAACAGTTTTGACGAACATGTGACTAATCATGTTCGTCAAAACTGTTTGATGTGACTAATCATGTTGAGCATCAAAGATCGGAAATCAGATTAGACTTGATGGGGGGGCTGGGAAGGCTTTTGCCACGTTGGTTTCTAATTGAAGAGGAGGTGGCCACGTAGGATCCCGCATGACAGGCCGTGGGAAGAGATTTAGTCTTGAGTTATATATATATATATATATATAATAGATTAGGAGGTTGTGAAATTAAGGATAATTAGAACTTAGAGTCTTAGTTCTCTTATAAATCATAGGACTTTCTTGTTACAGACTCACATGTGATCAGAAATATTTAACTTATGGTTTATTTGTTTGCCTTGTCCTCTCCGTGGCAGTGTCCTAATTTTGTAGAAGATGCGGCATCACCATATCATGTCCATGTCCCCGTATCTGTATCCATGCTTCTTAGGTTGTCATTTTCTGTTTAATGCTGCTTCTTCTTCTTCTTCTTTTTTTTTTTTTTTTCTTTTTTCCGGGAAAATCTATTTAATGCTTCAGTGTGTGTTCTTAAATGTTTTAGAAGTATGTTACTTTTTTGTCACATTTTTGTTTTACAACTGAAATGGAAGGTTGTCTGTGAACATCTTTTACCCAGATTGAACAGAATGGAGGATCTTATGAGCTCTGGCTTATGTACATCAACAGTCGGTTAGAACTGAATGATCGGTTGGTTGCTTATGATACTGCACTATCAATGCTTTGCCGCCACACAGCTTCTTCAGACCGTGACACAGTGCATGATAGTTCATGCATCTTAGACCTTTTTTTGCAGATGATGAATTGTTTGTGCATTTCTGGGAATTACAGTAATGCCATTGAGAAAACCAACGGACTCTTTGCGACTACAAAGAGTTCTGATAATCACACTCTTCTTTTGCTCTCTGATATCCTTCCATGCTTGACCATAAGTGACAAATGTATATTTTGGATCTGTTGTGTGTATTTGGTAGTATATAGGAAACTCCCCGACGCAGTAGTGCAGCGATTCGAGTGCAAGAAGGAACTCCCTTGTATCGAGTGGCCTTCTGTTCATTTAACAGTTGATGACAAGCAGCAGGCAGTAAAATTGATGGAATTGGCTGTAGATTCTCTAGCATTGCACATAGATAGTGAATCACTTGAAATTGAAAATACTCTTAAAGGGGCCCACCTTTTTGCCCTCAACCACGTTAGGTGCATATCTGTGCTTGAAGGCCCTGAATGTAGTATGAATTTGTTGGACAAATACACCAAGCTATACCCATCTTCCTTAGAACTTGTCCTGATGTCGGCTCGGGCACAGGCTCAGGCACATGATTGTGAAAACACGGGTTTTTTAGGGTTTGAGGAGGCCCTTAGTAACTGGCCTGAAGAAGTCCCCGGAGCTCACTGTATCTGGAACCAGTATGCCGAATGTGCCCTTCAGAGTGGCAGATTTGATTTCGCAAAGGAACTCATGGACCGATGGTTTGACTCTGTGTGGAGATCTCGATATTCGGAAAATGTTGTAGTCGATGACATGGATTGTGAGAACTCTTTTTCAACATTGGATCTTGATCATTGGATTTCTAATTCTACCCAGATAGATGTAATGTTTGGTCTACTTAATTTCTCTCTCCGTAAGTTATTACAGAATGATCGCATTGAAGGTCGCTTGGCAATTGACAAGGCCTTGAAGGTTGCTGTTGCAGAAGACTATAAGCATTGCATGAGAGAACACGCAATGCTTTTACTCACCAATGGTTCACAATCTAAGGCGGCTCCAATAATAGTGAACATCTTGAAAGGCTATCTAGTTGATCCCCGGTCTTTTGCTGCCTCTGAACCATTGTCTAGATCATTCATTCACAGCATCAAGAAGCCAAGGGTACGGCAGCTAGTTGGCAACTTGTGGGGTCCACTTTCGTCCAATTTTTCTCTGGTGAACTTGGTTCTTGAAGTATGGTACGGCCAATCACTATTGCCTAAAAAAATTTCCAGGTTAAAGGATCTGGTGGATTTGGTCGAGGCGCTCTTGGAGATCATGCCGGCTAATTACAAGCTAGCTATTTCTGTGTGCCAACTATTAAGCAGAGGCTCTGAATATGCAGAATTGACATCTCCAAGTGTTTCTTTCTGGGCAAGTTCGCTATTGGTTAATACACTGTTTCAGGCCGTTCCAGTAGCACCGGAATATGTTTGGGTCGAAGCAGCTTCTGTTGTACTTGATCTTACGGATTTCAAGTCGATCTCGGAGAGTTTTCATAAGAGAGCTTTATCAGTATATCCATTTTCTTTAAAGCTTTGGGAGTCCTATCTCAAGTTATCAATAACAACTGGAAATGAGGATGGTGTTATAGAAGCGGCTAAAGAAAGGGGAATTAAGATTTGATTGACATTTCAAGTATACGAGAATATATATCAGTTGGTTACATATGCATCAGCTGAAGCAAATTTTGGGGTCAATTTTCGATTGTTGTTGTTGTTTAGTGCAGAAAAGTTCAATTGTAGGTGTTTCAAGATTGAGTTGTAAATGCTTCGCAAAGTTAATTTTTGGGTTGATAGGAATAGGATCATCCAATATTGATAGAGAAGAAGAAGAAAATCGAAGGTATACAGGACATAGGACAATTAAGTGATATGGACCATACGGTTTTAGGGTTTTAGGTTCGCCAGTTTTGTAATTTTGGGAGAGCTAGTTTTTGGAAATGTAGGTTTTCTTTTCATGAGATTTTTTGTTACTGATGAGTTTAATGATACACTTTTAACATATTGTGAGGTCTAGCTGCTAGCCTGCTAAAAACACATTCACACGCACTGTGCATGCATATGTATATGTCTTGATCACCTGATTAAGGACTTTCTGATTTCAAGTTTATGAACACATGCGTGCGCGAACACCCAGAGCTAATGTACCGGGTCCAGGCTCAGTTGGAACTTTCATGAAGGTAAGATCTGATCTTAGGTTCATGGTAGGCCCCGTAGACGGATTGGATTTATAATATATATATATATATATATATATATACGAAAATTGTCCAGAGAGGCGCCCTCTCTTTAATAAAGTGAGGGTCTCTATTTTGACCGACGGATCGTATTTAAAAACTGGATCTAATGGCCAAAACAAAGACCCTCTCTTTAATAAAGAGAGGGAGTCCTCTTTAGAGCCTGACTGAACATATATATATATATATATATATATAAGTAATGATATATACATAACACGATTTAGACTTCCTAATGATATATGTGTAATGAATTTTTTTTCCACCTACATTTTTGGTCAAAAAGTTTTTTTTTTATTTATTCTTTGCTGAAACAAGTTTTATTTTTATTGGTTATTAGCAATCATCACAAGAAAGTAAGAATCAGCCTAAAGGTTTTTTTTTTTTTGTTGTAAGTCACCATTAAGGCAGTTGATTTCCAGACTCTTATTCCATAACTGCATTCTTTGAGGACACAACTTCAGTACAATTAGCTCAGTGTGGTTGGTGTTATTCCCCTCACATGAATAGTAAAAATAATATAAAATTACAGTTTTGTCGAAATTGTTTTTGTTCATGTGAGGGGAATAACACTAACCACTCTGAGGCAACTGAATTTTTTTCCATTCTTTGACAACTTTTTAACATGTTAGGGGAAGATTAGAAACACCATTTTTTAGCTCCTAGAGAACAATTTCTTTGTTTTCTTGGCATGTCCTAGCAATGAATCAAAGCTTTAAAAGCTGATGCATGACATGAAGTTTCACCTCAACAAACCTCAGTTAGATTAAAAAAAAAAAAAAAAAACTGATATCCTCAATAGGTTCCCAAAAAAAAAAAAAACTTGATATCCTTAATAGGGGATCATTTTTGTGCTTAATTGATATTTGAATCCTAATAAATTCAGCAACAATGCTAGGGGCACTAATAAATTTTACTAACACTTACACTCACACTATATCTCTCTTCTCTCTTCTAAGAGAGATAGAGTGTGGGTGTGAGTGAAGAGAGATAGAGTGTGGGTGTGAGTGTTAGTGAAATTTGTTATTGTTCCAAATATTACTCTAGATTCAAATGCAGATTTTACACAAGTAAATGCCGGATTCACGAACGGATTTAGATGATAGATTTCTTATCGGATTCGGATGTGGCAAATTCCGTCCGAAACCAATCTGTTTACAGAACTAGTTCATGATATGGTTGTCTAGCCAAAGACATTTTGGCCTACTGAATGCTTCCTCTTTCACCACAAGTCTACGAAGGGGGAAAAAAAAAAAGAAAAAAAAGAGTATTTTGTTCTATGTGAAATTTCCGGATTATATTTTTGTTTTAAAAGATAAATATTTATTGTCCTGACATATCATAAGAAAATTCAATAGGTAAAATTGCATGTCACTCGACTTTTTGTGTAAAATTTATAAGTCAATCTGCTACTTTTTCAAAATTTAAAAAATATAAGCTTTTTGTTTAAAGTTAAAAATCATTAAGTTTTACACAACGTTAGGTAGCAACTCCTTTAAACATTGGGAGCAACTCTTCACAACAATGAGAGCAACTCTTAATAACGTTGGAAGCAACTGCACAAAATTGGGAGCAATTAATTTTAACGTTGGGAGCAAATCACAATCTTAGGAGCACCCATCATAACGTTTTGGTGCAAATTTAAAATGTGCAAGCATAAAGTAGACTGAAACATAAATTAATTTTCAAAAGTTGATGTTTTTTAATTTTTTTTTATTTATTCTCGATATTCTTTTCAATTTTGAAAAAAATGGTAGACTTGACTTTTAAATTTGTCATATAAAGTTGTTTCAAACTTAATTTTCCCTTCTAGGCTATGTATGCAAGGTTCACAAGAGCAGAACTTAGTGAATGCAAGAGCTGAAGGGAGGTTGTGGCTTTTCAAATGTGGATGATATGATGTTCTTGTTGGCACACTGGAGGGGAGGGCACTGTTTGCTTGTAATTTGCGCGGGCATGCCAGAACCAATCGGTGGTTCGGTGTATGTGTAATCGTGCAAACTAATTTCCTATATCGCTTGAGTGAGTGATACTCAAGGCTTGGTGAATCTAACTTCTAAACAGGGTGATTGTGTATAGTGAGTAGGAAAGTACCCTCACTGAAAGTCCTTTAGCAGTACTGAAGCGCACAAGCTAAAAAGTATCAAAGTTTAACAGGTAAACAAAATCACAAACGGTTCAATAAAACAGATTTTTATTATATGTTTGGAAAGACTAAACAGATCTTAGAAACACCAGAAAAAGCTGAATATTCAAAAGAACAAAAAGAGAAATAACAAAAGGACAGACCTAATTGCTATTAAAGATTGAAGAACAAAGACTTAAGAACGCTTTGAATGTTTCGAATATGCTGAATTTTCTGAATGCTGTGTATGCTGTTTCGAGAGAGACGCGGAGTCCTTTGCTTGGATGGCCTGCCTCTTATTTATAGCGGCCTTATACATCTTCTACTTGGACAGTGATTCCTTATCTTGCGCCCCACGCTGCTTAATTGATTGGCTGATGGAAGTCCTTCCTTATCTATGACTCTACTGAATCAATCCCTTCAATTTAGGGATCAGACGCATCAATCCAGCTGGCAACGAACAGATCCTTTCCTAAACGGACTCTTGTTTCCAAAACTCCCCAAAGATGACATCCTGCCAGCTGTAGACAATACCGCCTTCACCTCAGCCAATCGGCCTCATTACTTATTCTCCTAGATGAATCGGGCTCTATTGGTTTCCATGCCCGATTATCTTTCTTTAACCGCCAATAGCCAATCGGACTATTACTCCTCTATCATTGCGTGGTGTCCGATTGGGCTTCCTGTTGCTCTACTCCACCATCGGGCTTACCTCTTGATTGTTATGTTTTCCCAGAGCCCGATGATCCTTACCTCTAACCAATGTTCCCATCTCTGCTTCTTATACCCACCGGCCTTAATCCTATCATTGGTCTTACATCTGTACTTGAATCCGATGAGTCATTCACTCCTTAGCCTGGCCTCTCCTCTAACGCGAATCGGACTCAAAACCCATTGACAGTTTTTGGGTGCAAACAATTGCCCCCCAAAAGGTCATTTCAAACGTCCCTCCTTGATTGATGTGACGTTTTGAATTTTAAACTGGCCACGCGTCAAGCATGCAGCAACTGTCAGATTATGGAGAATCCCACCAGTCACTCTCCATTTAATGCGTCATGATTACAGCCTTGTGGTTTTTAAATAGCCCTTCTCTCAAGACCCTTCACGCATTTGCATTCTCACGCTCTCTCTACCGTTCCAACAAAACAGTACTTCTCTCTAGACCTCCATTCTTTCCGGCGACTCTTCTGTGCAGACATGGCTCCTAAAACTGCTCCGACCACCACCAAAGGCAAGAAAACCTTCATTGATGCTCCTCCACCACAAAACCGATGCAGGGAGGTTAGGGCTTTGGCCAAAGCTCACGCCGCTGACATCTCCACAGAGTACCTTACCCCCTACAGCTCCTCCGATGGCTCTCCTGTTGCACCAGGCTTGGGAGCGGCGTTTCTTGGCCACCCTCCGACGGATTTTCTTCCATTTTTCCCCCCGGTTGAGAATGAAGCATTCCTTCAAGTCCCTGCACACTGGTGTAGACACCCCAATTTTGACCGGCCGTCGAATTTAGGAGAGCGTCACCTCCACGTCCAATGATGACAATGACCGAGAAATTCGAAGTATTCCAAGCTTTTCAGAAAATTCTCCAAAAAACGCGATAGAATTTCACAGAAAGAGGGAAATACCAGGTATTTAGGAGAATTCAGATATAAAACACAACTTTTGGAAAAGATATTCAAAAATAATTTGTTTCAAAAAGAGAAAAGACCTAAAAGGGGAATTTTAGTCAAAACCGGCACACGGCGGGCTTCCGCGGCATTCGGTGACTGCCGCACGGCAGTCACAGAGTGTCGTGCCGGCACTCATCAAGTGCCGCCACAGGTTTCTGACTGCCGTTCGTTTTTAAAGTCTGTATTTTGCAGAGCAATACGTATGCGCATGCGAATAAGAACAAAAAACTGATAAAATAAGACTGACAAAATTGCGGCAATCCATTAATTGCCGCGGCATTTGGTGAATGCCGCGCGGCAGTCATGAAGTGCCGCAACGGCATTTGATGAATGCCGCAGCGGCAGTCACGGACTGCCGCGTCAGTATCTGGACTGCCGCGCTGGACAGCAGTCTGCATAATTTCAGAAAGTACACATTGTACCAACTAATGAGGGAATTACACCTGTTTTTTGCTCCGAAATTCACCAAAAATACCTGGTAATTTTGCTTATAAAAGAGAAGGGATCTTCCTAAAAGAGGAGAGACCAAGAAGAACACCAAGAGACATATTGGGAGAGAGAGCATATACTTCCATTTCACCAACATTCTTTTAGAGAGAAAAAGAGAGTGTTTAGAGAATTAGAGAGAAGAGCTTGGAAGATCTTCAAAGAAAAGAAAACTTTGAGGATAATTTGGAGGTGATCCTCTAACCATAGATTATTAGCTTATCCTTTCTTCTCATCTCTAGTCCTAAAATCTTTCATTATTTTCTTTCTTTATCAAGTAAACTTAGGAGTTTCTTTTGTTTCCATGTTACTTTCTTCCTTTCTCTTGTTTATTTTCTTCTCTTGAAGATCTTGGAGATCTTCAATATCTCTTTTGACCTCTAGAGCATGATCTTTTGAATCCTATGTAGGCTTGTGCTTCACATAGGAGTCAAAGTTTAATCAACACTTCATAAGAGGATCCAAGTCCACACCCATGATTTGGATCTTCTAAACTTGATGTCTTGAGGAATCCCTTCAATATTCCTTTAGGACTCATGAGTCATAGTCATGTCTCCCTCTCCAATGACCATCAAATGGTAGGAGAATGTAGTTTTGAGTCTAAACCCATCTCCATGGTCTAGACTCCTTGTCTTATAGATTTCATGAAGTCTATCCATATTTCACTTGAAATCTATGAAGAGTAAAGGTTTATAGTCTCTAATGGTCATCAAATGGTAAGAGAAGTGGTTTGGTTCAACTCAACTTCATGGTATAATAGTTGGAGTTACCAAATAAAATTGAACTAGCAAAGTAAAAACAGTGAATCCACAAACTGTTTTTGATCAAAGATTTTTAGTTCGAAATCTAACCGTTGAAATCAAATGAAACCAACGGGAAAGTGTCAATAACACAATATTCTACCGCTGTAATTTTTGTTTTAAGGTGGTTTCACGTTTAGCATGGTTTGATCATGAGTTTTGTGACACAAATACAATCTGTCCAGAATTTCAGAATAGTTTCAGAATAGTGACACTCTTTTGAAACAATTAAATCAGAGTTCTAATAAAGTGTTTGTGGCTCCAAATAATTTTTTATATGAAGATTAATGTGTTAGGAAGTCACCCTAAAAAGAACAAAGCAATTCGGATTTTTTTGCTATTTTTAATAAATCGTGCAAGAGTTCTGGACAGAAGGTTGTAAAGTGCTGAGTGACGTCTAGTATTTTGCATATTCCCGGAGATCCGACCGTTGGAATTTTGATTTTCTTTTTGATTTGAAAACTAGACTTACAGAGGCATATTGAGTCCAAAAATCATCAAGATCAAACCATGAGAGATATGCTTTTTATTTCTTTTAAGTTCTGGTCTGCTCTCTGCAATTTTCAGAGTTTTATGACGCATTTGACTTACTTTGTAAATAAGGGTCTAAATGACTTTTCTATGATCTAAGGTTTAAACCATACTTTAATAATGATTAGTTGAGCTTGAATTCAAGGTTTAAGAGTATTTCATAGTTTATCCTTGTCCATGTACATATTCAATCATATGGTTTGGCACTTGTAATTAGGATTTATTTGCTTTGGATTTAATTACATTAGATAGATTTAAGCTAGAAATTTAGGATTGTTATTTCTAACATCATATTTTACATATCATATGAACTAACCCTTTGTTTTGTAGCGCTATTAAGGTACGATTTCTCAATCCCTCTTTAGTTTATTAAATTCCTTGATTTTTTTATTTGATTTTTCGACTTAATGCGCGACACCTTAGAATTAGGTTTTGCCTTATGTGTATATATGATTAGAGACTCTTTTTTAGGATTTTCTTTTATTCGCATGCATTGCACGTTTACTATCGCTTCTGGATCCCGGGTAAGTTCACTTGTTCCCTATTGCATATCATATCGCTTGCTACCTGAATTATGTGGCTTTTGAATGGTATTTTTTGTCAATTGCAATTTTACACCCTTTGGACATGCTTTTGTGATGTATATGTATATATGTATTAGTTGAGGGCATGCTTAGATTAATAAATTTGATTAAACGGATGTTGAGTAGAGGCCTATCGCAAGATAGGATGAGAGAGGGTGTTTTAGTCCGACGGGCTCCTTCCTCTCTCATTCCATAATCCCCGGACCTAGTTAATCTTTGGTTTCGCAAAAGATCAGTTTGCTTTTAAAATGGTTTCTTAATTTTTCCTTTTAAAAATTAAGTGGAGACTCATTTGTTTTAGAAATCGATTTTGAAAAGCTGTGGGTAAACCAACCTGCGATATCCACAATCTGGCGACTCCACTGGGGATCGAACCCAGAATCTCTGGTTTCGCAGACCAGAATTCTGATTTTGGGTTCACTTGAGGATTAGACTTGAAAAACATCCTTTTAATCGAATTTAATCAATCTTTGTGTGCCTGCTGCATTTCACTTGCATGTCCAGCCAGTCGATTGCACGGAACTATGACCTTGGAGGCTCGGGGCAACCCGGTCGGTCAAGTCATCATGGGACTGTGTGATCACCCTTGATCTCGTACCATGATTTGGTATATGAAGCATCCTATCGGGTGTGTGTCAAGGGTCCCTTATTTGACCAAAACCCGGCCTTTGCATAATAGTTTCCATAGAACCTTTCAAAATTAGGAATTCAATTCTTGATTAGGTTTATGTGCTAGGAAGTTTTTGTATGCCCGGAAGGGATTATTTGAGATGATGACGATACTTGCTTAATAAAAGATATATAATCTTGTAATCACCTTTTAGCAATTTCTCCTCATGTTCCACGACATTTGGAGAACATGCCGAACCTTGATTATAAGATTATACTTCTTATATCATGTCTAGCTAAGCATCATTGACCTTGTATGTATCCAAATTCATGAAAAGTACGGTGATAATCCAATCATGTGATCCTTCTGCCCAAAGAATTTTAAATCCATCTTTGAAAGCAAACAGATTTTGCCGTCTTTATTCCAAAGTTTTTAATCACTTTTCCAAGAAATTTTGGCAGTTCATTTTTGATTAAAACTTCAGAGCCAAACCAAGGTTATTCATCCGTTAAGACACTTTTCAAAACAAGAGTTTTAACCCAATCACTTTTTGAAAAGCGCGATCCAAAATTCTTGAAAATTGTTTTCTAAAGATTTCATCAGGAATGCTTTTCAAATAAATTTCGAAAACCCTAAAATTTCCAGACATCGAAGGGTAAAGAGGGTCACAATGAATGGAGAAATCATCGTACTTGACATGGGTAAGGGTTTTATGTGCTTATGTGCTCATGTGTTAGGACTAGGATTTTCTTTTTTCTTTGGCATATAGAGTAGGCACACACACACACATGCATTGCATCCGCATGACATACAAAATAAAAGTTTTGCTAAAATAAAGGTAAAAAGGTATTCTAAAAATAAAGCTTAAAATCTGTTGTAGGAGCAAAAATAGCCAATCAAGCGTGGTTCAGGGATCCTACGGCAAGGTTAGTAAGAAGAGGATACACTGACATGGCCGAAGAGAGAAATAACGAAGAGATGACCGGGTTAAGAGTACTAGTCGAACAGCAATCGGAACAAATGAGGAGACAGGCCGAGAACATGAACCGCATGATGGGAATGATAGAGGAGCTGAATCGCCGGCCGCCGCCGCATGTAATTCCACCCATTATAGACCCACCTTTGGGAGGAGGAGACGGAGATTGGTTCAACGATCAAGAGGCACATTGGAATGATGCACTGAGAGCCAACAGGGACAGAGAGAAAGATGAGAAAGAGAAGCTGCTGACCGAGAAGATAGAAAAGTTGGAGAGGGTAATGCGCAAAGCTCAAGGGGTGGATACTTATCTGATGGAACTGGAAGGGTTGTACGACGGAGTCCATGAGACGCTGCCGGCCGGTTTTAAAATGCCCGTCTTTGATAAATTTGATGGCACAGGCAACCCCCGCAGTCATGTCCGAATGTGCATAGGAGCTTTTCAGCCTAGTGGGCTGAGCACTACCATGATGGCTGTCCTTTTTCAACAAACCTTAACAGGAGCCGCTTTATCGTGGTATCTTACACTTGAGCCAAGCAAAACCAGAGTATGGGAAGAAGTGATTAAGGCATTTGTGGCACAGTACGAATACAATCAGGACTTGGATGTTACTGTCCGAGATTTGGAAACAACCAGGCAGGGGAACAAAGAATCATTTGCCGAGTATTTAAGCCGATGGAGAGGGAAAGCTGCGAAAATGGTACAAAGGCCGTCCGAGAAGGACCAGATCCGAATGTTGATGAAAAATCTACAGCCAGTTTATCAGGAGAAGATGAGATTTCAGTCAATCCATACTTTTGCTGAGGTGTTCGATGTGGGGACAAGAATCGAAGACGCAATTCAAGAAGGTACAATCAAGAAGGAAGAACCGCAGAACCGATATCGGAGGCCCAGTTATGGATCAAATGGAGGGCACTCGGGGGGTCACTCTGGCCCCACCGATGTCAATGCACTTAGCGAGCCGGAGAAGAAATTCGATATCACCAGAAGTCATCCAAGGGGAGGGGAGGATAAGCCAATGAGGAAGTTTTCAGATTTGGGAGTATCATTATCAACCGCCCTCGATAGGCTGTTAACAAAAGGGCATCTCCGTCAGCTAGAACCTCGACCCCCGCCGAGTCCACTCCCGCCATACTTCAAAGGAGACCTCTATTGCAAATATCATCAAAAAAAGGGTCACTCGACCGATCGGTGCATGAGGTTAAGGCATGACATACAAGACCTCATTGACAACAAAGTGATATCCGAGCCACCTGTCAAGGCTCCCAATGTCACCAAGAATCCATTGCCAAACCATCGTGCCATACCGCCGCCGCGGGGTCTTTACTTCTTAGGAGTAGAAGAAGTGACATTCGATCCATCCAAGCTAATCACAAAAGTTGAGGAACCAAGGAATTTTATCAATCACCGGAAAATCTGGGGATCTGTATGATGGGAAGCCAGCCAGGGATATGGGAAAACGAAATGACGAGGCAGTCAGATTGGTGGGTCCAAGAAAGCAATGATCGGAACATAGGCCGGGTAGGGGAGGATGATCTATGGTACCAAAGCGACGAAGAGGCAAAAGAGGGCTCAAAGACCGTTTCAGAAGTCGACTACATTTGGGCAAAAGAGGAGATAGATCATTTGACCCGATCTGGTAGGCACTTCAAGCCGCATGAGCTAGAGGAAGATCACCCGGGGAGGGAATTGGAGAAAGGGAAAGGAAAAATGAATGAGGAAGAAGAAGAGGATCGGGTCCTAAAGCAAATGAAGAAGACTCAGGCTAACATCACTGTCTGGGGGTTACTAATTGCCTCCAAACGCTATAGGCAGGCGGTCCTAGACGCTCTGAATCAAGCTGACGTGTCTATCGACACCACCCCGGAAGACCTCATAGGATTGATCGGCAAAATCCCGACTTCGGCTATCACCTTTTCATCGAATGACTTACCTCCGGGAGGACCCACGCTCAACAAGCCACTATATATCACCGTTGAATGTTTGGGGAACACCGTACCCGCTTGTCTCGTTGACAACGGGTCTGCTCTTAATGTATGTCCTTTCCGCACAGCCAAGCGAATGAGCCTAGATGAATCTTCCTTTGTGCCGTCTCAACAGAAAGTCCGGGCATATGACAACACCCAAAGAGCAGTCATGGGCATTATCTTTCTTAATCTCGCTATCGGGCCGATGGACAAAGAAGCTGAGTTCCAAATCATCGATATCCCCGCTTCTTTCAATCTGCTGCTGGGAAGACCTTGGTTGGACAGTTTGGGCGCTATACCATCGACAATTCATCAAAAAGTTAAGTATGTCTGGGAAAACAAAGTCTGTGATATCCTCGGAGACAGTTGGGTTCGATCATCTGAAGCGTCGTCAAGTGCACCGGTCCTAGAGTTACAGCTGCAAGAAGAAGAAGCGAAAATGGGAGGATTGGAGTTCATCAGCGTGATAGAAGAAGGAAAGTCGGGAGAGTCCCTACCATCCCGCTTTGATCAATATGCTAGTCCAGTCGTCGCCGGAATCATGAAGAAAATGGGTTTCTTTCCAGGATTGGGGTTGGGGAAGAATCTTCAGGGCCTGCCAGAGGCCCCAAGAATCCCTACTCAGACTCACACTCACGGTCTTGGGTATCAGCCAACGAAGAAGGAGCTGAGGGCAAAGAAGAAGGCTTTCGATGCGCCACTAGACCCTTACTTAAAGACTCTCAATGGATACTTCGTGAAGGAAGGAGAGGATTTCCCATTCTGTGGTTTCCCAGAACCATGGATGGACCAAAAAGACAAATGCATGAAGCCGGGGTTCGAGATCTTCTTCTCCCATGAATTTTCTGGGTACAAAGACCCATTTTTGCAAATGCCTGAAAAATCTGTTGCTGCCAAGGACTGGGTTGGTACGCTGGACGGTTCTGCCATGAAAGATCTGTTAGGCGAAGGGAACGCAGAGGTCATGAAGGAGGATCCCGGAAAGACCAAAGGTGAATACGTCGAGGGCATAGTGGAGGAAGCCGCCGAAAGTGAAGAAGGTGAGGAAGGGAAGGCTGAGGAAGAAGAGATGGAGAAAATCACCAAGACAGGAGGTCCGGAAGAATACTTTATTACTGGCCTGGGAGGAGAGCACAAGAAGGAGTGGGTTTTTGAGTCTAGTGATAGGTTCCCCCCACACCCAGAGTCTGTAATGGCCCAAATGAGGCGTCTTTCAATTTCTATGTCTGTTGTAATCACTCCAAAGAAAATCAATGAAAGTATGACTGATTCTGCCTACTCGAACGCGCTTAATGAATGTGATGAATGTGATGATCATGAAATACCTATTGAACTGCAAAAACTAATTGAAAAAGAAAAAGAATCTGCATGTAAAATCATTGAGGACACCCTAACAATTAATCTTGGAAATGAGAACAATCCTCAAAATGTCTTCATCGGCTCTACACTTAGCAATAAAGAAAGTACAGAACTAATCAGTCTATTAAATGAATTCAAAGATGTTTTTGCATGGTCTTACAATGATATGCCAGGTATCGATCCAAAAATAGTCCAACACCACATCCCCCTCTTTCCTAATTCCAAACCCGTAAAACAAAAATTGAGGCGAATGAGGCCAGAATGGGCACTCAAAGTAAAAGAGGAAGTTGAAAAGCAATTAAGAGCTGGATTCTTGATGGTCACCGAGTATCCCGAGTGGATTGCCAACATTGTGCCTGTCCCAAAGAAGGATGGTCGTGTTAGGGTTTGCGTCGATTTTCGAGATCTAAACAAAGCAAGACCTAAGGACGATTTCCCATTACCCCACATTGACGTGTTGGTTGATAACACTGCAGGACATGAGCTTCTATCTTTCATGGATGGATTCTCCGGGTATAATCAAATCCTCATGGCTCCCGAGGATAGGGAGAAAACCACGTTTATCACTCCATGGGGGACGTATTGTTATAGGGTCATGCCATTCGGACTCAAGAATGCAGGCGCAACCTATCAAAGGGCCGCCACCACTTTACTGCACGACATGATCCACAGAGAGGTAGAGGTGTATGTGGACGATATGATTGTGAAGTCCAAGGAGAGGGGAGGGCACCTAGAGGCTTTGAGAAAGTTCTTTGGGAGATTGAGGGAGTTCAAGATGAGGCTGAACCCACAGAAATGCACGTTCGGAGTCACTACTGGCAAGCTGTTAGGATTTCTCATTACCCAAAGGGGAATAGAAGTGGACCCTACCAAAATAAAGGCCTTAACCGAGATGAACCCACCGAAAAATGAGAAAGAACTGAGAGGGTTCCTGGGTAGAATACAATTTATAAGTCGTTTCATTTCAAAGCTCACCATGACCTGCGACCCGCTGTTCAAGCTACTCAGAAAGGGAGAGAGATTCAATTGGGACACCCCGTGTCAACAAGCCTTCGACAAAATCAAAACCTATCTCCAGAATCCACCTGTCTTGTCACCACCTTCGCCCGGGAGACCTTTGTTACTTTATCTCTCTGTATCCGAAGATTCGATGGGATGTATGCTGGCCCAAGAAGGAGAAGAGGGGCGCGTGGAGAAGGCCATTTACTACTTAAGCAAGAGAATGGTAGGATATGAGTTAAAGTATTCGCCCTTGGAGAAGGCCTGTTGGGCCTTGGTTTGGTGTACCCGTCGCCTCAGCCACTATATGCTAGCCTTCCCTGTAATCCTGATATCCCGAATGGACCCATTAAAATACCTGTTCGAAAAACCCGTCTTGACCAGTAGGATTTCCCGTTGGACCATGATGCTAGCTGAGTTCGACATCAGATATGTTACCGCCAAGTCCGTAAAAGGAAGGGTTGTCGCCGAGTTTTTAGCTGACCTCGCTGTAGAATCTGAGGACAAGGGAGACTTCAAGTTCCCAGATGAGGTAATAATGGAAGTCAAGGAGGAGTTGTGGAGAATGTACTTTGATGGAGCAGCCAATCAGTTAGGTTACGGGGTCGGAATCATTCTCGTAGCACCAGACGGAGTCCCTACCCCATTAGCTGTCAAACTCAAATACGACTCAACCAACAATACTGCGGAGTACGAAGCCTGCATAATTGGGATGGAAGCGGCCTTGGCTTTGAAAGTCGGACGGATTGATGTCTTCGGAGATTCCAACTTGATCATATCCCAGGTCCGAGGAGATTGGAGGGTAAAGCATGAGAAATTGAGACCTTACCATGACTATCTAGAAAGCCTGAAAGCGCAATTCCGAAAGATTTCCTTTTACTATCTCCCTCGTGA
Organism: Hydrangea macrophylla; assembly: GCA_033977485.1. NCBI lineage: Eukaryota > Viridiplantae > Streptophyta > Magnoliopsida > Cornales > Hydrangeaceae > Hydrangea > Hydrangea macrophylla. The sequence goes on from CM066982.1 coordinate 55,418,063, forward strand.
AGAAAACCAACTAGCCGACTCTTTGGCTACCTTAGCCTCGATGATCCAAATCCCTTCCAAGATTGCCATGATTCCGCTGTCCATAGAAGTAAGGAATCAACCGTCATTCGAAATGATCGCAGCCATAGAGAGAGAAGATGAAGTGCCTTGGTATGTGGACGTGTGGAAGTTCATTAAAGAAGGAGAATACCCCGAAGGAGCCTCAGAAAAGGACAAGAAGGCGATACGACGATTTGCTGCTCAATTCTTGATCTACGCAGATAAACTATGAAAGAAGTCCTACACCGGGTATAATTTGGAGTGTTTATATGGGAGGGAAGCTAAGAGAATGATGGAGGAAATACATGAGGGAGTGTGCGGGCCCCACATGAACGGGCACATGCTGGCGAAGAAGATCATCCGACAAGGGTACTATTGGACGACCTTGGACAAAGACTGTTGTGAATATGTTAGAAGGTGTCACAAGTGTCAGATTCATGCAAATTTGATGCACACCCCACCGTCGCAGCTCTATAGCATGACCACCCCTTGGCCATTTTCCGTATGGGGGATTGATATCATCGGTGAGATAGTTCCAAAGGCTTCCAATGGGCACCGGTATATAATCGTGGCGATCGATTATTTTACAAAATGGGTAGAAGCAGCCTCGTATGCGACCTTGAAAGCCGAAGATGTGGTGAGTTTCATTGAGAAGAACATAATCTGCAGATACGGAGTCCCGAACGAGTTTATCTCCGATCATGGCAGTCATTTTCAGGGGGAAGTTATCCCGCTCTTAGAAAAGTATAAGATCACTCGCCATCAGTCATCCCCGTATAGGCCCCAGACGAATGGAGCAGTAGAGGCAGCGAATAAGAATGTTAAAGCAATCTTGGGGAAGACGACAGATACGTATAAAGATTGGCATGAGAAGCTGCCATTTGCTTTATGGGGGTATCGGACGTCAGTAAGGACTTCAGCGGGTGCTACGCCATACTCGTTGGTCTACAGAATGGAAGCAGTCCTTCCAGTCGAGGTGGAAATACCCTCTCTCAGAGTCTTAGCAGAATGTGAAGTGACAGAATCAGAATGGATACAGGGAAGATATGAGGAATTGATACTGCTCGATGAAAAGAGGCTGACCGCAATAAACCATACTCGGGGGTACCAAAAGAGAATAGCTCGTGCTTTCAACAAAAAGGTCCGCCCAAGGAAGCTTACTGAGGGTGACCTGGTCCTCAAAGAACTAAAGGTGCCTGTTTATGACCCCAGAGGAAAATTCAAACCCAACTGGGTCGGGCTGTACATCATTAAGACCATCCTTTCCGGAGGGGCGGCCTATCTCATGGACCTGGACGGGGTTGAATTTAAACAGCCGATTAACCTCGATCGCCTCAAGAAATACTTTGCTTGAAACCATTTCTTTCGAAGCCTCCTACCTTGATGAACTACGCTTGACCTGATTCCCGCTAGGGGATACGTAGGCAACCAACTTGGTTCGGTCACTTCAAAAAAAAAAAAAAAAAAAAAACGGTGCTAAACTAGGGGCAAACTAGCGTTTGCCCAGAGCCGCTTCAAAGCCATAAACCAGGGGCAAACTTCGTTTGCTAAGCCGAAGAACCCAGATACAAAACCCTTCCTTGGACCGTCTGGCTGTCAAGATAAGTACTATAAAAAAAAAACAAAAAAGAAAGCAAATAAGAATTCATAGAAGGATTAAAATTTAAAGCAAAGAAGCAAAGTAAAGAGCCAAGTTAAGACATCAAAAGGATAATTCTTCATAAAAGATTAATCGAAAGGGTGGACACTTTAGATTTAGCATGATAACACTTCTTGAAAAGGAAAAATAAGAAAATCACATTCAAAAGCGCAAACAGAGGGTAGGCAGGGTCTGTCAGAAGAGTTTTGTAAAATGTCAGGCATTTCCCCTGTTTTCGTCTACTTTATTATGCACGTGTCTATCAAGCTCGCCTCGCAGCCAAGGTTTGGATCTCTAGACGATACTCAGCAGTCGGCATAGTCGGAGCAGGAATCCTCGGGAACGGAGCAGCCATTCTATTGGGCCAAGCCTCCATGAAAGCCTTCACGATAGAAGGACGCAAAGGGAATCCCCTGGTGAAATCAGCGGTCACAGATTCAGTGGTATCTTGCAAAAGTCCGAACTGACGGACAACTCGGTCAGGAATGTAGAAAGTCGTAGCATTTAAACCCGGCAACCAGATGCCAGGACGCCCAGGGAGGCGTACAGCAACAGAACGATGAGTCCACTGAGGGCAGATCCAGCAAATGTCACCAGAAGAGAGGCTGATGTTGTCAGAATCAAGATATAAAAGTATTCTTTACTTTTCAAAGGATTTGCAGTGTGGAAGTAAAGGTCGAACCCACAGAGATTGATTACTACAGCAACTTAATTTTAAAACCTAAGTCTAATTAATTAAGAAAAACGGATTTTGATTTGGATTTAATTAAACTAATAACAATAAAATAAATCTAAACTATGAAAGCAATTAAAAGTTGTTTAAAATGAATGTTTAAGGGAACCTAGGATTACAAATCCACCACTAGCTTCATAATAGGCATATTTATGAATTACTTTAGCTTATTACGTTGGATGAATATGGGGAATTGTAGCTACAAGCCCAATTCCTCCAACAAGAAGATAATCATGGTTCAAGCACCAACATAATCCATCTGCGGATAGCACGAATTATCTCACACTAAACTAGGGTTGTGATCTAATCCGTCTAACCTAGGCATGGACTATTCGGATACTTGATAGCACGAATCAATAAAGCACCATCACATGTAAACAATCTAAACAAGCACAGCAAGAATAGATCGTTGAGCACATCACAGTCAAAATAGATCTAAGACAAGAATAAATTCTGAAAGCAATGATTTAATCAATGTAAGTACGATTTATTTATAAAATCCTCTAAACATGTGACTGTCATCCATACACAATAAAACTAAAATAAAAGCATAAATAAAACCCTATTACTCATCTAGGGCTTCATTGAAACCCTAGATCGATGATCTAAGCTGCCATAGGAGTAGAGATCGACAAGTAGTTGATGGAGGAGGCCATGGAAACCCTTGGTCTTCTTCTTCTTCTCCTTGCTTCTCCCTCTTCAAGGGCTGGAAGTATGGTTGTAGAATGTGTGTATAATGGTTGCCAACCCCCTAATTGAAGTAAATTTGGAGTTTAAATAGAGTTTGTACAAGCTTTGGAAGGCTTCCCAACCCGAAACGAACTGAAACGCATGTAATTTACAGTCTGGACGTCGTTTAGCAGTTTCGTTTGCACAGGAGTCTTCAGTACACTGAAATACGCAACATTGGTTTTTGGGCATATCGCGCGAGCGGGTCGCGCGAGCGCGACTTTTGGTCCTTCGCGCGCGCGGATCGCGCGAGCGAGTTATTGGGGGTCTTGCGCGAGCGGATCGCGCGAGCGATTCTCTGATTCTCGCGGGCGCGGGTCGCGCGCGCGACTTGCCTTTTTCAGCTTCTTTCTTGATGCTTTTTCACCCTGTTTAGCCTGGTTTAGCTGATTTCTTCCAAAACCTGTCAGAAACTAGAAAACGAAGTAAAAAAATACAAAAACAGGATAAAAAGGTACTAACAAATGCACATTAAGGCGTATAAATAGGATTAGTTCTCTCCCGATCACACCCCCAAACCTACATTTTGCTAGTCCTCGAGCAAAACTAAAATAAAAACTACTAATAAAAATCTATTCCATTTTCGTATGGATCACGATTGCATTTAGCGTATGCAACAAGCCTTTTAAACCCCTAGGTGTCCCTAGTCGGACGAGTGAAGTCTCGTGAGGGTTCTCGTCAACAAGTTACCCACAACCATCTTTATTAACTTAAAATTTTAAAAACTTTTATTCAAACAAAGAACATAATATTCAATACTCCTTATTATACAACAAAGATTTGAAATAGGACAACGAACATAAAGCAACAGAATCAAACGTCTACATACATCATGAAAAACAATCTCAAGCACATGCATCGTATAAATCAATAGAGTTTCTCATAAAATCGCACGTGTGTGATATGGTAGTCAAATGAACACGCGCTTGACATGAACTTGGAATAAAACCCGGATAACCGTCTAACTATGTCTCGACTACGAATCTCACAATGTCAATTACACTCTAAAATGAAACACTCAGAAACATGTGTAATTTCTCTAGTATATGCGAGCTAACGGAAATATATTTTCAAGACGAGAATACTCACATATGACTCGAAAAGGACGCATGACACGAAAGAACAATAGTCTCATGGATAAGATGCCAATAATCAAGAGAACTTAATCATTACCATGTTTTAATCCCCTCCCATCATTTACATATCAAAACCATGTTCTTCTAGGATCAAATAGGACTTTTTCACAGGTTGTAATGTGGCTCAGGTAATGAAAAAGTATAGGACAGATATATCAGGTAGTTTCAGAATGGCATTGTAAAGCATGTTCGATTTTCTTTCATTCTTCTTCTACAAACTTTCATCTTTTCTTTCTCTTCATTCCTTTTCATTTTTTTTTCTTCTTTTCTTTCATCATTTTTTTTTTCAACCATCCTCTTCTTTATTTTTTTCTTTTCCTTTTTCTTTTCTTGCTTTCCTTCTTGTTCCTTTTGATGAATATTCAATAATTAACAAGGCAACCACCCCAAACAGCATCTTATTTTCTTCTTCTTCTCAATCACACATCGCCTTAACACCACTAAAAGGTGATCAATCTTTCAGAGGTGAACTCCAAGTTGGCCAAATTGGAGCAAAAACAAGGATAATGGTCATTTAAGAAAGAAATGGCATTTTAATGGCTCAAAGGGCGAACTAAGGAAATTTTCATCTTTTATCAGTCGGCATTAAACAAAGAAAGCCTAAAATCATGTCCTATGGTTATCTGGTTCTTCAATGTTTACGACGGAAGATTATTTAGCATGGTAACAAATATTTTAACTTGACTATTAACCAAAACAAGAATAATGAGACTAAACAACAAGTAGATGCGCTATTTCAATGAAATTCGACAAACACAATGTATTTATAACCCTCAAAACAGAAAAGATAGGCTCAAAAGCTCACCGGGTTTAGTCTCCACCTTGTGTTATCTAGAAATCCGAATCATATTATAGTTCACAACCAACATGTATTCAAACGACTACGTGCAGTGCATAAGTTTATGTGCAAATCTATGATATAAAACTACGATTCAAACAATACATAACTTAAAATATTTCAACATGACTTTAGCAAATATTTAATCACATATTTCCTTGTTTATCATTCTATAACAAATCACATTACATACTAAGAAGTATCGGATTAAAATTGCAAAAACGTCAGTAATATCGTTTATTTAAACACACTTATTGAAAATTTTTTAAAGTTTTGCATAAAATAATGTGCATGTGTGTGCATACCCCCAAACCTAAACCTTTCATTGTCCCTAATGAAACAATAAATCGAAAGAAAGGAGAGTACATAAGGAAGGAACGATAGTACCTCGATCTTGACAAGCATAGAACAGGTGAACACACAGGAATATGGCTATAAAGTTCAATGTTACCTGTTACGTCTTAATAAAAGAAAACAAACTAACAAAAGAATATTAAAAGTAAAAGAAACAGAAATATAACATAGAAATTGAAAAACTAATCTAAACTAAACTACACTATCAAATGAAAAAGAAATAAAACGAAAAAGTACAAATGTAACAAGGAAAACAACAACGAACTCGATCAAAACTGACGTAATAAACAAAAACAGAAACGTAAAACCTAGTAGAACCAGTGTGGGGGAAGGATACAAAAAACAAAGGAAAATATGCAGAAATGGGGGAATCGCGCGCGCGAATCCTGGAAATTTTTTTTTTTTTTTTTTTTTTTTTTTTTTTTTTTTTTTTTTTTTAAAATTTTTCGCGCCAGCGAGGTACCTCGCGCCCGCGAGATCAGGCGCGAGTAACTACTGAGGGCTCAAAATAAAGAAAACAAGGAAAAACCACTAAGGGGCCATCTCGCGCCAGCGGGCCGCGTGAGCGACGTCTCGCGCGAGCGGGCCGCGCGCGCGAGTTTGGTGTTTTCCATTTTGTAACTAAAATTATGTGTATATTATTAAAATACATTAATTCTAACCCCCAAACCTATCCAGAATGTCCAAAACAGACACAAACAGACCCAAAAACAACCAAAAATAAGAAAAACGAATGAAATAAAGCTTGGGTTGCCTCCCAAGAAGCGCTAACTTTTACGTCTTTAGCTAGACCTTTCTAGCATAAGACTCATGGAGGTTGAAAATCAGACTGTGTACCCCTAAGGATGTCAGGCAGAGCTCGATGGTAAGCAGAAATAACATCGCTTTGAATTAATTCAATTGACGGTTTGTCAGTATGTTCGAATCGATTTCTTACCCTCCGAGTAGATTCCGCATTAGGGTCCACGGGATTAGGATTCATCCACTCATCATCATCCGCTATATTGTTTTCCCCACTCACATTTATTTCTTTAGTAGGCTCGATATTCCGTGTTACCTCACCTTCCACCTCACTTAGGGAATCGTCATTTTTAAGAGGTTGATCCATAGCGTTAAAAACGTTCAATTTTAAATTCATGCTCCCAAATGACACTTTCATTACCCCCGTCCGACAGTTAACGAGTGCGTTAGCGGTTGCTAAGAATGGACGACCTAAGATGACAGGAGTATGTTTCCTAGCATCTAACACGGGTTCAGTGTCAAGGACCATGAAGTCGACAGGATAATAGCATTTATCAACTTTAACCAAGACGTCCTCGACGATTCCTCTAGGAATTTTAATAGAACGATCCGCTAATTGTATAGTAGCGGCCGTAGGTTTCAGTTCACCTAGTCCTAATTGTTGATAGACGTGATAAGGTATGAGATTAACACTAGCTCCTAAGTCAAGGAGAGCCCTATGAATGATAGTGTCACCTATGACACATGAAATTGTAGGCGTACCTGGATCTTTATATTTTGGAGGAGCGTGTTGAAATATAGAGCTTACTTTTTCCGTGAGAAAGACCTTTTTAGGAGTATGACTCCGTATTTTGCATTTTTGAGTACAAAGGTCTTTTAAACATTTAGCATAAGCGGAAATCTGTTTAATAGCATCGAGGAAAGGAATATTTATTTTAACTTGTTTAAACACCTCGAGTATATCCTCAACCTTAGACCCTTTCTTAGGCGAATGTGACGGTCCCTCAACGTTTGGTGGATATGGCATTCTTGGAATATAGTTTGTTGGGGCCGGTCCTTTATCTTTTTGAATTCTACTCGTTCCCTCACCTTTTTCTTTATTTAAATTTAAATTTTTATCTTTCCCACCCCCATCCGGAATTACAACAACTTCCTCATCTCGAGTAGTCGTCCTAGTCGAAACAGCGTTCACGCTCTCACTCGTACTACCCACTGCGTATTGCCCCTTAGGTTGCTGAGTAGGTTGACTGGGCAACTTACTCTCAGTTAAACGGTTTAATGTATTAACAATTTGCCCTACTTGGGACTCCAGTTTTGCGATGGATTGTGTGTGAGAGTGTACTAACTGAACCACCGAACCAAAGTTTTCAAGTGAGGCCAACACCTTCTCCTCAAATGCATTATTGCGTGGAGGTGGAGGAGGTGGTTGGTATTGACCTTGTTGGTATTGGGGTCGGTACGTATTTGGAAAATTAGTCGACCTAGGATTATAATTATTTTGTGGGAATTGTTGCATAGAATTAACGTGTTGTTCAACAAATTCCGGATATTGAGATGCAGAAGGACATGCAAAGATATTATGGGACGGTTCAGAACATAATGCACATACTTCTAAAGAGGATGGATTAGACGGTTTGTTCATTTGTATAAGTCGGTCAAGTTTTCTATTTAATTCTTGTATTTGAATTGATTGATTTGACTCACCTGTCACCTCTCGCTTAGGTTGAAGGTACCCCTCAGAACGTACCGCCACAGCCTGATGCATCGAATTCTCGCTTAACGTTTCAAATATTTTCCAGGCCTCGTCGGCGCTTTTGTGTAGGAAAGTTCCCGCACAAACGGCATCGACGGTATTCCTAACAGAGGGAATAAGCCCCTCGTAGAAGACTTGAACCAATTGCCACTTGGGAACCTGATGATGTGGACACGAACGTAATAATTCTTTAAATTTCTCCCACGTGTCGTAAAGTGATTCCCCATCTTGCATTACAAAGTTTGTTATGGATTTCCTTATCTGATTTGTACGCATAATAGGGAAAAACTTTTGTAAAAATGCGGTGTGTAAGGCTTCCCATGTTTTAATTGTGTTTGACTCAAGTGATTGAAGCCAATACTTAGCTTTATCTTTTAAAGAGAATGGAAAGAGCCGCAACTTTAATTCATCATCAGTTAAGTTTTGGATTTTCAAAGTAGAACATATATCTTGAAAATCTCCTAAGTGTTTATATGGATCTTCATTTAAACGGCCATGGAAAGATGGTAGTAGCGAGATCGTAGACGACTTTATCTCAAAGTGAGATGCTGTCGCCTCAGGTAATTCGATACCGGCTTGTGGCGTGTAAGTAGTAGGAATAAAATAATTTATAAGTGGAGGTGGTGGCGGTATATTAAGATTGTTCATATTAGCTCCGTTGTTATTTTGGTTGTTATCGTTATTTCCACCGTCAGCCATTTTAATCGGTTCAATTTGAAAAGTTCGAGTTTTCCTTATCCGTTCACGGGTACTCTGAATTTCGGCCTCAAACAACGACGACGGAATCGGAGTTGATTCGTCGTCTTGCAACCTAGCTCTAGAAGCTTGGGTTGTGGACTTACTAGTTCTTAAGGTACGTTCAAGTTCAAGATCGAAAGATTTTAAACCTGGTTTATTTGAACGTGTACCCAACATAAACTAAAACAAAAGAAACGAAACTAAAAACAAAGACTGACTCAAATAAAAAAAAACAAATAGCAAGCAATCACGCAACTAAGATAACAAGCACTCAACTACTATGATGCATGAATATTATCCTGTAATGCAATGACCGCGTCGAGCCCAGCGCCCCGGGTTTCCTAGCTAATGCAGTGCAATTAACCTTAAACTAATGCAAATAGTGCGTCACAGCGCCCTGACTTACAGCGGTTTAAAGCGAATTCCAAAGGAAGCAATTTATGTAATTTTATTTATATTTTATTTGCGTAAGCTCCTTTGATGTAATTAGCTACTCCACTCGGAAACGTTGACTACAAAATAAAAAAAAAACAAGTTAGTAACTAAAAACAAAAACAGAAAATAAGAAAAATAAAAACTAATCTAATATTTACGAATTAACTAAACTACGATTATAAAACTAAGAGTAGTAATACAATCCCCGGCAACGGCGCCAAAAATTGATGTTGTCAGAATCAAGATATAAAAGTATTCTTTACTTTTCAAAGGATTTGCAGTGTGGAAGTAAAGGTCGAACCCACAGAGATTGATTACTACAGCAACTTAATTTTAAAACCTAAGTCTAATTAATTAAGAAAAACGGATTTTGATTTGGATTTAATTAAACTAATAACAATAAAATAAATCTAAACTATGAAAGCAATTAAAAGTTGTTTAAAATGAATGTTTAAGGGAACCTAGGATTACAAATCCACCACTAGCTTCATAATAGGCATATTTATGAATTACTTTAGCTTATTACGTTGGATGAATATGGGGAATTGTAGCTACAAGCCCAATTCCTCCAACAAGAAGATAATCATGGTTCAAGCACCAACATAATCCATCTGCGGATAGCACGAATTATCTCACACTAAACTAGGGTTGTGATCTAATCCGTCTAACCTAGGCATGGACTATTCGGATACTTGATAGCACGAATCAATAAAGCACCATCACATGTAAACAATCTAAACAAGCACAGCAAGAATAGATCGTTGAGCACATCACAGTCAAAATAGATCTAAGACAAGAATAAATTCTGAAAGCAATGATTTAATCAATGTAAGTACGATTTATTTATAAAATCCTCTAAACATGTGACTGTCATCCATACACAATAAAACTAAAATAAAAGCATAAATAAAACCCTATTACTCATCTAGGGCTTCATTGAAACCCTAGATCGATGATCTAAGCTGCCATAGGAGTAGAGATCGACAAGTAGTTGATGGAGGAGGCCATGGAAACCCTTGGTCTTCTTCTTCTTCTCCTTGCTTCTCCCTCTTCAAGGGCTGGAAGTATGGTTGTAGAATGTGTGTATAATGGTTGCCAACCCCCTAATTGAAGTAAATTTGGAGTTTAAATAGAGTTTGTACAAGCTTTGGAAGGCTTCCCAACCCGAAACGAACTGAAACGCATGTAATTTACAGTCTGGACGTCGTTTAGCAGTTTCGTTTGCACAGGAGTCTTCAGTACACTGAAATACGCAACATTGGTTTTTGGGCATATCGCGCGAGCGGGTCGCGCGAGCGCGACTTTTGGTCCTTCGCGCGCGCGGATCGCGCGAGCGAGTTATTGGGGGTCTCGCGCGAGCGGATCGCGCGAGCGATTCTTTGATTCTCGCGGGCGCGGGTCGCGCGCGCGACTTGCCTTTTTCAGCTTCTTTCTTGATGCTTTTTCACCCTGTTTAGCCTGGTTTAGCTGATTTCTTCCAAAACCTGTCAGAAACTAGAAAACGAAGTAAAAAAATACAAAAACAGGATAAAAAGGTACTAACAAATGCACATTAAGGCGTATAAATAGGATTAGTTCTCTCCCGATCAGAGGCCTTGGAGCCAACCGAGCCATGCATCGGCAGATTGGAATAAGCAATGGATTTCCATGCGGTCATAAGAAAATGGCCCACGAAGATGCGAGGGGTGAATGAAGAGATCAAGACGTTCCATGAGCCAAACTTGCAGAACAAAAGGTGCCCCGGCAGATAACATAACCCCAGTAGCATGAGCATGGCCCAGCCCGATCAGAGTTTCACCAAGGACTAGCATAACAGCACTCTTCATCTCCCGCAAACCGCAGGCGATGGGTATGAGAATGTCAGAAGATGACTGGAATAGGAAGTAAGAGAGCATAGCAATCGACAAGGCACTACGTCGAATGATCTGATACTCACCATTGTAAGGGTCCCCTATGGGAGCGTAAACAGAAGAAAGGCGCTCAAAGTCGATTTGCCTGTCATAAACAAAAGAGCCCGCCGCGTTCCGAGACATGTGAAGAAGGTTGGCTAAGTCCCGGACGTACCCGGCCTGAATCTGAGGAACCATCAATACAGCAGAAGAATCAGTATGGAGAATGGCGCTAAACTCCTCAAACAAGGGGCAGATCTCCTGAGAACCAAAGCGGAAGACGTTGAAAGTGGGATCCCAACATTGAATGGCAGCCCGAAGTAGACCCTCATTTAGATCCATTTGTTGGAAAAAGAAGAGATCGTTCAGTCTGAAGCACTCAAAATTGAGCTTATCAATGCCCGAGAGAGTATCCATCCATGGGAAGAGGATTTGAGAACTAATGGGGGCCATTTGAAGGAGAAATGAGATGTGTTTTGCGGAACTTTGAGAATGAAGGGGTATAAATAGAAGAATGAGGCTGTCTACCTACCCGCGGCACTCGATAAAGTGCAGCGGCACTCGATAAAGTGCCGCGCGGCAGTAAGCGAATGCCGTTGCGGCATTTACAGACTGCCGTAGCGGCTCTCACTGAGTGCCGCGGAGGCTTAACCGAGTGCCGTTCTGAGTTTCCCATTGGCCAGGTTTTGTTTGTAACTCGAGTAGCCCACCTGCAAACAGAAAGCTAGATATAAAGGCAATAAAACGTGCGCATCATGCAGCACGTACAAATGCATTCATTCATTCGTTTCATTCATTTTGCACATATCAAATAAACAAAAGAAATAGAAGCATTCAAAGATAAAAATAAGGTCGGGACCAAGCCATGGTCCCACATACGGCAGGAATTGGACCAAGCTATGGTCACACATACGGTGAATAAGCAGAAAGCATAATGAAATGTTTAAAGCATCTATCCTACCAAATAAAAGGAAGCAGCCATCAGAATAAAGCATATGTGTATATATATACAGTCATCCACCCAAATATGTATAATAATAAAAAAAATCCTCTCAAAAGAAAGCAAAAATATAAGCAGGATCAGCTCCGACCCCGACCCCGGCCGCGAGCCTGACGAGTCGTGCGCCTAATAGGCTCCTCCTCTGACTCAGTCCCGCTGCCTCCACCACTCTCTCCACGCCCGCTGCCTCGGCCTCTGCCACCACTAGTGCCCTCGCCAACGCCTTCGCCACGCCCAGCACCGCTACCTCCGGGGGCGTCGCTGAAAGAGATGCCGAACTGCTGAAGCTGATGCTGGAGCTGCCCCACCTGCTGAGATAGGACTCTGTTCTCCTCCATCTGGAAGAGAAGGGATGAGTCCAGAAAATTGTTGAAAAAGGCATTTGGAATGCTAAGAATATGGAAAGGGTAGAAGATCATACCTGGGCCCTCAACTGAACCGCAGCAGTCGCCCGAGCTCCCTCAGCCTGAAAACAAGAGTCAGGAACAAAGATCAGTAAAAAGAGATACAATCCCAGTCAAAAGTAGAAAAGGGGATAAAATTCTTACCATCCACTCCCGCCCGAGAACCCACTGTCGCACGCTGTGGGCATACGCCAGGCCCTCCTCCGCGTAAGCACGCGGGACGACATCATAATGTAAAGGTATGGTGGGAACACCCTGTGAAAGTCGAGGAATCGTCGTCGAGTGGGGCTCTCCGAAAGAGACAGTCGACATAGTCCAGTCCCACTCGGACAAGGCAGGAGCTCGAACCGCGGCAGGAACAGGCTGCAAGCAAAAGAAATGAAGCATGGGTAAAGAATAAAAAAGAAAAATCACAGAAATAATAAAAGAATCGTTTACTCACCCGAATCACTTCCATCAGAGGGAAGTTCGGCATCAGCTTGGCGGCACGGAAAGCCGCATATCCTGACGGGTCGTACAGAAAGCCGTGGATACCGAAGCCGGCTCGAGCAGCCGTGAGATCGTCATCCTGAAGTGTGTCTGTGGCCCTCATAGAGTCAGGAGGAGGGAACGGCACAAAGAACCCGGGGGCCGTTATCGACTGTCGAGTCACTCTCTCTCCCAAGTACCACGCCATTCCCTCTGACCCACCGTCAAGGAGTCGCCTCGTCAGGTCATACCCGGCCGACTCTCGAATCCTCACACTAGCCTCGGGCAACACCCTGAGCCACGGATGCCAATGCACATGCCCCTCCCTCAGGTTCGTCAGGAAGTTCCTGAACAAAACAAAATCATGGGCCCCGGTCTTCCTCCCGACCCTATCCTTCGCCCATTTCAGCCCCTGGGGCATGATAAGGGCGTCGGCGTTGCGTGTCTGAGGAGACATCATGCGAAGATACTCGTGGGACCAAATCTGTGATACAAAGAGAGAAGAAAAAAAAAAGATTAGTCTCATACTTAAAAGAGGAAGAAAGAAAGCAACATGATAATGAGCAATATAGGAAAAATATACCTCCCACGCTCTCCAATACCCGCCGGTAGCAGCCGATTTATCCCGGGAAATGACGCTCATATGCCTATACAGGATGGCCAACCCTGTACCAACCCAGTCATACCTGGCAACCTGGTCCAGGTGCTCCAACGACGCTACCAAAGAAGCGGAAATCCGGTCCCCCTTGGTGCTCAACAAGGAGCACCCCAGCACATACATCAAGAAACCACGGGCCATCTGCTCGTTTGTAAAGCCGGGTTTCCCCCGGAAAGTATCCATGAACCATCGAGCAATGACCAAGGCCTTCTCCGGGACCACCCCTAGCAAGGGCTCCATCCGATCCCACTCCTGGTCCGCAAGGTGCCGCAGGGGCTCTCCTCCGAACGGGATCCCCGTAATCATGCTGAAGTCTAGGGGGGTCATCGTCATCTCCCCAAAATCGAAGTGGAAGGTACTCGTAGTATCCCACCACCGCTCGGCCAGTGCGTGTATCTGCTGAAGGTCATTGGAGCTCTTCGTCAAAAGCTTGACGAAGTCTCCAAACCCTGCGGCATCCACCAAAGCCCTCACAGTCGGGCTCAGCTCTGTATACCACTCGTGGCCGTGGGCGAGGCTGTCGTGCCCCTTCAGCACCTTTGGCTGCAGCTGCAAGGAAAGAATAAACAGTTTGTTATTAGGGGATGGATAAAGAAGAGAGCAACAACAGCGAATAAATAATTAATAAATGGAAAGTCCAGAAGTGTTCATAAAGGATTTCACGTTTGTTTGCAGAAATGTATAAAAGAAAAACATTCAATATTATAGCAAGGTTTCGAAAAGAAAAGGAAAGAGAAAAAGTAGTTTGTCCGCATTTTTGAAATACATGCACATATAAGGTTCTGAATCCAAAGTAAGTACAAGGAAGTACGTGGTCGCAAGCATTCAGGAGTCAATTTCAAATAATAAAAGGGCGCCTGGAACATTCAGAGAAATTCACAAGTGTAATAAGATACGGGAGAAGGTTCAGGATCGTGTATTCATGGACATTGGATGTTTGAAATTTTTTATTTTCAAAACCTTTGATGAAAATTAAAAGTTGAAAGAAATGAAAATAGTAACAAATAAAAGGATGAATGTTCAAAAGAATTCCAATGTAACATCCAGTTTATTTTCGAAATAAAAACTTCTTTGCAAGGGGCATGAAATGGGGCGTTCAAGACACCACGAGCATGTCATTCGAAACAGGGTATCTAAAGTTATAGCAACCCTACGATATATCCACACAGGAAAGGAAATGCGAGAAAGGAATACGAGAAATAAGAGAAGAAGAGTGTTTACCTCGCGCTTGAACGCGCGGGCCGACAGATGCTCGTCAGGATCCCTCAGTAAAAGCGTGGCGTTTGGGTGATGCGTGGCAGTATACCTAGCCCTCTTCTTGCGCCCTGAACCACTCGCCATAATCTGTCAGAGAAAAAGAGAGAATCCACGCGTAGATTAGTAAAAATTTGGAAAAACAGTGAAATAAACAAGTTTAATCAAGCTCTGATCTAGCAAAACTAACCTGTGAATGTCGTGGATCGATATAGAGGCAAAGAAAGAATGAGGGAAAAATTTCTCCAGAGAGATCTCGAGATGAAGAGAATGAGAGAATGAGAGAATGGGAAGAGAACCCCGGCGGTTTAAGCCACTGCTCCTCAAACGCGGCACTCATTTTTCCGTGCGCGGTAGTCAGTCAACTGCCGCGCGGCACTCGCCGAGTGCCGCCACGGCACTCCGTGAGTGCCGCGCGGCAGTCACAGACTGTCGCGAAAAGCCGCGTGTGCCGCGATTAAGGCGGTTCAAAGATATTTACATCCCCCCAAAAATTCGAATCAAGTCCCAAAAATTGAATTTGAGGCCCCAAAATTGCCCTCATTTGCGCTTTTGGCCCTCAGGGTCGTTTCTTAGGTACACTTTGACTACAAATTTTGGAGTTCAAAAATATTCGAGCCCGTGGGCCTCCCATTTTTGAAAATTGGAGATGTTTGAGCTCGTGGGCTCCCAATTTATGAAAATTAAAATATTTGGGCCCGTTGGGTTCCCAATTTTGAAAATCGCAATATTCGAGCCCGCGGGCCCCGACTCTTTAAAATTGAAAATATTTGAGCCTGTGGGCCCAGACTTATATTCCCGGTTTTCGCAACGGACTTGCGTTTAACCCTCGTTTGGAGAATATAACGGATTTATATTCCCGGTTTTCGCAACGGACTTGCGTTTAACCCTCGTTTGGAGAATATAACGGATTTATATTCCCGATTTTCGCAACAGACTTGCGTTTAACCCTCGTTTGGAGAATATAACGGATTTATATTCCCGGTTTTCGCAACAGACTTGCGTCAACCCTCGTTTTTTGAGAATATAACGGATTTATATTCCCGGTTTTCGCAACGGACTTGCGTCAACCCGCGTTTTTGAGAATATAACGGATTTATATTCCCGGTTTTCGCAACGGACTTGCGTCAACCCGCGTTTTTGAGAATATAACGGATTTATATTCCCGGTTTTCGCAACGGACTTGCGTCAACCCGCGTTTTTTTGAGAATATAACGGATTTATATTCCCGATTTTCGCAACGGACTTGCGTCAACCCGCGTTTTTTTTTTTTTTTTTTTTTGAGGATATAACGGATTTATATTCCCGGTTTTCGCAACGGACTTGCGTCAACCTGCGTTTTGTTTTTGAGAATATAACGGATTTATATTCCCGGTTTTCGCAACGGACTTGCGTCAACCCGCGTTTTTTGAGAATATAACGGATTTATATTCCCGGTTTTCGCAACGGACTTGCGTTGACCTTCGTGATCAAATCAAAAGCACTTTCATGACTCCTGTGTCACATTTTTGCATGAAAAATCTTGCCTGACTAACACGCCACGAAATGCGCGTCGTACGTAGGAAAACATGATAAGCATGACATTTACACAATCAGGTCAATTTAGAAAACGCCATTGCATTACACTTGCATCACGACAGGATAGGTGCATCCATCCGTGTGACTACTTGCGTCTGTGAATGGTCAACCCATGCCTGAACTACGCTTTGGTCTGATTCCTGACAGGGATACGTAGGCAGCTCGTCATGGAGCACGACCAATTAGAATTCTGCTGCACGCCCGTTTTTGCAACGCATTTTTGTTTTTGCCTAAATTCGACAGTCAGGTCAAAGGCTTGTCTTCACACAGGCTTTGACATTCACTTATGGGACGCGTTGCTCCACAAGCTCTGTCAAAGAGGGGCAAACTGTAGACACCCCAATTTTGACCGGCCGTCGAATTTAGGAGAGCGTCACCTCCACGTCCAATGATGACAATGACCGAGAAATTCGAAGTATTCCAAGCTTTTCAGAAAATTCTCCAAAAAACGCGATAGAATTTCACAGAAAGAGGAAAATACCAGGTATTTAGGAGAATTCAGATATAAAACACAACTTTTGGAAAAGATATTCAAAAATAATTTATTTCAAAAAGAGAAAAGACCTAAAAGGGGAATTTTAGTCAAAACCGGCACACGGCGGGCTTCCTCGGCACTCGGTGACTGCCGCACGGCAGTCACAGAGTGCCGTGCCGGCACTCATCAAGTGCCGCCACAGGTTTCTGACTGCCGTTCGTTTTTAAAGTCTGTATTTTGCAGAGCAATACGTATGCGCATGCGAATAAGAACAAAAAACTGATAAAATAAGACTGACAAAATTGCGGCAATCCATTAATTGCCGCGGCATTTGGTGAATGCCGCGCGGCAGTCATGAAGTGCCGCAATGGCATTTGATGAATGCCGCAGCGGCAGTCACGGACTGCCGCGTCAGTATCTGGACTGCCGCGCTGGACAGCAGTCTGCATAATTTCAGAAAGTACACATTGTACCAACTAATGAGGGAATTACACCTGTTTTTTGCTCCGAAATTCACCAAAAATACCTGGTAATTTTGCTTATAAAAGAGAAGGGATCTTCCTAAAAGAGGAGAGACCAAGAAGAACACCAAGAGACATATTGGGAGAGAGAGCATATACTTCCATTTCACCAACATTCTTTTAGAGAGAAAAAGAGAGTGTTTAGAGAATTAGAGAGAAGAGCTTGGAAGATCTTCAAAGAAAAGAAAACTTTGAGGATAATTTGGAGGTGATCCTCTAACCATAGATTATTAGCTTATCCTTTCTTCTCATCTCTAGTCCTAAAATCTTTCATTATTTTCTTTCTTTATCAAGTAAACTTAGGAGTTTCTTTTGTTTCCATGTTACTTTCTTCCTTTCTCTTGTTTATTTTCTTCTCTTGAAGATCCCCAAGATCTTCAATATCTCTTTTGACCTCTAGAGCATGATCTTTTGAATCCTATGTAGGCTTGTGCTTCACATAGGAGTCAAAGTTTAATCAACACTTCATAAGAGGATCCAAGTCCACACCCATGATTTGGATCTTCTAAACTTGATGTCTTGAGGAATCCCTTCAATATTCCTTTAGGACTCATGAGTCATAGTCATGTCTCCCTCTCCAATGACCATCAAATGGTAGGAGAATGTAGTTTTGAGTCTAAACCCATCTCCATGGTCTAGACTCCTTGTCTTATAGATTTCATGAAGTCTATCCATATTTCATTTGAAATCTATGAAGAGTAAAGGTTTATAGTCTCTAATGGTCATCAAATGGTAAGAGAAGTGGTTTGGTTCAACTCAACTTCATGGTATAATAGTTGGAGTTACCAAATAAAATTGAACTAGCAAAGTAAAAACAGTGAATCCACAAACTGTTTTTGATCAAAGATTTTTAGTTCGAAATCTAACCGTTGAAATCAAATGAAACCAACGGGAAAGTGTCAATAACACAATATTCTACCGCTGTAATTTTTGTTTTAAGGTGGTTTCACGTTTAGCATGGTTTGATCATGAGTTTTGTGACACAAATACAATCTGTCCAGAATTTCAGAAGAGTTTCAGAATAGTGACACTCTTTTGAAACAATTAAATCAGAGTTCTAATAAAGTGTTTGTGGCTCCAAATAATTTTTTATATGAAGATTAATGTGTTAGGAAGTCACCCTAAAAAGAACAAAGCAATTCGGATTTTTTTGCTATTTTTAATAAATCGTGCAAGAGTTCTGGACAGAAGGTTGTAAAGTGCTGAGTGACGTCTAGTATTTTGCATATTCCCGGAGATCCGACCGTTGGAATTTTGATTTTCTTTTTGATTTGAAAACTAGACTTACAGAGGCATATTGAGTCCAAAAATCATCAAGATCAAACCATGAGAGATATGCTTTTTATTTCTTTTAAGTTCTGGTCTGTTCTCTGCAATTTTCAGAGTTTTATGACGCATTTGACTTACTTTGTAAATAAGGGTCTAAATGACTTTTCTATGATCTAAGGTTTAAACCATGCTTTAATAATGATTAGTTGAGCTTGAATTCAAGGTTTAAGAGTATTTCATAGTTTATCCTTGTCCATGTACATATTCAATCATATGGTTTGGCACTTGTAATTAGGATTTATTTGCTTTGGATTTAATTACATTAGATAGATTTAAGCTAGAAATTTAGGATTGTTATTTCTAACATCATATTTTACATATCATATGAACTAACCCTTTGTTTTGTAGCGCTATTAAG
Organism: Hydrangea macrophylla; assembly: GCA_033977485.1. Taxonomy (NCBI): domain Eukaryota; kingdom Viridiplantae; phylum Streptophyta; class Magnoliopsida; order Cornales; family Hydrangeaceae; genus Hydrangea; species Hydrangea macrophylla. The sequence goes on from CM066982.1 coordinate 55,437,132, forward strand.
GTACGATTTCTCAATCCCTCTTTAGTTTATTAAATTCCTTGATTTTTTTATTTGATTTTTCGACTTAATGCGCGACACCTTAGAATTAGGTTTTGCCTTATGTGTATATATGATTAGAGACTCTTTTTTAGGATTTTCTTTTATTCGCATGCATTGCACGTTTACTATCGCTTCTGGATCCCGGGTAAGTTCACTTGTTCCCTATTGCATATCATATCGCTTGCTACCTGAATTATGTGGCTTTTGAATGGTATTTTTTGTCAATTGCAATTTTACACCCTTTGGACATGCTTTTGTGATGTATATGTATATATGTATTAGTTGAGGGCATGCTTAGATTAATAAATTTGATTAAACGGATGTTGAGTAGAGGCCTATCGCAAGATAGGATGAGAGAGGGTGTTTTAGTCCGACGGGCTCCTTCCTCTCTCATTCCATAATCCCCGGACCTAGTTAATCTTTGGTTTCGCAAAAGATCAGTTTGCTTTTAAAATGGTTTCTTAATTTTTCCTTTTAAAAATTAAGTGGCGACTCATTTGTTTTAGAAATCGATTTTGAAAAGCTGTGGGTAAACCAACCTGCGATATCCACAACTGGGGTAAAGTTCAGACTGCTAATCAGCCTATTCGGGGATGGCCGACCCCTGCCACAGACTGGGACAAATGGGTTACCAGGGTTTCGGCCTCCAAGGCCAGTGTCTGGAAGCAAACGGGCATTTATGATGCCATAATGCTCAGTCGGTCTCGAATAGAGATAGACCGACCTCTTCTTCTTTCTGCTCTACTATTCTGGTCTTCATCTTGTAACGGTTTCTTGTTCCGTTGCGGACCAATGGCTCCCACCATCAAAGACATAAGCTACATGCTCGGTTTTTGCCCCCATGGACAAGAAATCGTTCCCGGGCTCGATGTTGGAATGGCCAGCTTTGCCTACCCCCAACAAGAAATTATCAGGGATGGGGCCGTTTCACATAGGTCGATTACAGCCTTTGGAGGGTTTCTGACTGCCTGCATCGGGGCAGACGATACTGAGGTGTTCGATGCAGAACACACCGCCTTCCTCATCTATTGGCTCAACAAATATCTCTTCTGCTCGGCCAGCCAAGCCATTACTAAAGAGTATACAACCTTGGCCTTGGCTCTTGCATCGGGACAGCCCTTGGCCATGGCTACACTGGTTTGGGCGCACCTTGTCCGATGCATCACAGATTTTGTCCACTCGGGCTTTGGCGCTGGTGGGAGCCCGATGTGGGTGCTTCAGTTGTGGCTGCATTCTTATTTTCCCGAGTTCCAACCCCCTATCCGCCAAGTGGCTGATGTTCCCATCTCTACTGTCCAGTTTATGGACGTAACTCCTTCTTCCCACTCCTTCGAGGAGTGTTTCACTTTCTTTTATCAAGGCTGCACCCCTCGGGATGTGAACCTCTTCACCCCTTTCTTTTCTCTTCAATTTTCTTCTTTTCTTCAACTTTCCAATAATCCTTCCAATTGGGGTTCGGGCACCCAATCCACCTATAATGAAATCTTCTCTAGCTACTTAGTAGCTAGAGACATTACCTTTAGCCCGAGCATTCCGTCGGCTAATAATAAGTGCGGGGCCGAATATTACTTCGCTCCTTTATACGCCCGCCAATTCGGGCTTACACAACTCGTGCCCGTTCCCCCTGGCATTACTGTCAACGTTGACTGGGTGGAACGCGGCCTTATTGTTAACGACGGACAAGTGAAGAAAATAAAAGAAAGGTCGGACCGGCTCAAAGCAGCGTTCAATTTCACACCCTTCTCTGCCCGGCCTACAGTGTCAGAGGAATTCACCCAGTGGTGGGGTGATCGGGCACACACCATATTTTCAAGCACTGCTGCTGAGGCCCTTGTGCCTTTTACTGCGACATCGGCCACTGGGGCCGATGCTCCTGTCCCGACAGCGGCTCCAGCCAAACGCAAGCAAGTAGCCAAGAGACCGGCCAGAAAGCCAGCTCCGGGCAAAGGTCCTTCTCAGAAGAAACAAAAATCAACACCGGCCTTTACCCAGGTTAGACTTTACCATCTTCTAACAGCTACGCCCGATTCTGCCTGTTTGGTTCTAATCCTCTATTTTTCTTTCTTTTTAGCTCGTTGATGAAGACTCAGGAGAGGATCAACTCCCTGCCCTAACTCTGACTCTACCCCCAACTCTTCCTGCATCACCGACGTCTGCAACGGCCTATCTGGAACGAGTGGCCGTGCGTGTGATGCCTCTCCACATCGTGCCTCCTCTAACGCCCTCTAGTGGAGATGAAGACCTTGCACACCTCGGTCAAGCTCCTGAGTAGGTTGTCCTTTCTTCCAGCACTGAAAGCGCGGCCGATGCTGGAACTACCACGGAGGCCACTGGAGATGAGGTAGATCAGGCTATTTCCCCTGAGGTTGGCTCTCTCTCCGGGCAAGGGGAGCCTCCCGCAGCCACCGGATCTCCTGCTCGTACAACAGCAGAACCGGTAGTGGCCGAGGTCAACATTCCTGAAGAGTCTACCACTCCAGCTGGTGTTGATAATCCGGGCGCAGTCCAAGAGGCCAAAGTTTTGCAAGCGACGGCGGCCTCAATAAGTGCAGGGGAAGAGACCGGCCACGTTTCTGCCTCTCTGGTGGCTCAATCTTCTTCTCAACCAACTTCTTCGCAACCCAGTGAGGCCGACGTTCGCGAAGCGATTTCGGCCTCGCTTGGTCCTTACACCCAGGTATTGCAGTGTTACTTATACTCTGATTAGTACAATTTTAAAGACTTAGTCTAACTACATTCTCTTGAACAGGCCGATCCCCCAGGTCCAGAGCCACACATTCCCTTCAGTGACTTCTTCACCGGCCTGGATCTAGCCGCTTTTGACCTTGGCCCTCTTGAGCCCGAAGCTGTCTCACCTTCACGCCTCCAACAGGCTAAGGACCTCCTCTTCGGCCTTGCTGACCAGGAGCTTTCTACCCTTCCTGCTGTTGTTGATGTTGATGCGGCCTTGAACACCCTGATGGCCGATTCCTCACTTTCAGACGGGTAGCGGTCCTTACTCCATGAGATACAAGAAAGACTTCCCAGTGCCCGTCTTGTGGATCGATCAACCTTGAAGATTCAGGCTGATGCAGAGCTTCACTTAGGCTCGCGTCAGAAGGCCTTGAAGTTTCTGGAGGGGGCCAAGGTTAAGTTTGAGGCGGGGAAGGCTTCTCGGGCCCAAATGCTTGCAAGGGACTCTTGGCTGCAGACCCGTATCGCTGCACTAAAAGCTCAGCTCGCCCAATGTGAAGCCGAGGTTGTTACCAACAACACCTCCATTGGGAAAATTGATGAGGCACTATCTTTACTCGGTGGCGACGCCAAAAAGTGCAGTGATCAACTACAAGCCAGTGTTCCGTTATCCCGGGCATGGGCCCAGAAGTTGGAGAAAGCAAAGCGAGATCGGACTGGAGCCATCAAGACCTGGGAGGATCTGGAGGCTAGGCTTAGGAATTTTGGGTCGGCCTAAAGGCCGACTCCTTTTTTGTACTTTGTAAAGAATCTCTTTTTTCACATCATTTTTGTAAGTAAGCTGTGCTCAGCCTATCAATACAAAAACAAATTTTTTTTTATCTAAATCATTCGGGCTCAGGCTCATAATTTATCAACTGATCATATTCCAACCCAGGGTTAGGTTTATAATCCAGATCAATGGTTTCCCATAACGTAGGGTAATAAGACTTTAAATACTGACCATTGATTAATCGGACATGAACAGTTCCATCTAAATCACGAAGCCTGTAAGCACCTCCTCTTTTGACTTAGTGGACGATGAACGGGCCTTCCCAATTGACCGACCATTTACCATAACGATTATCCTTGTCCCCAATTGGTAACACGGCCTTCTATACCAAATCATCAGTGCAAAAAGACTTCTCCTTCACCCTCTTGTTATAAGCTCGGGCTGCCCGTTGCTTCTGCACTTTTAATGAATCCAAAGCCGATAACCTCATTTTATCTAGTCCTTCCAATTCAGCTATCATAGCCTCTGTGTACTCAGCGGGCTCTAGCTGATTCTGTAAAGCTCTTCTGGCCGATCGGACCGTCACCTCCATAGGTAACATAGCATCGTGCCCGTAAGTCAACATGAATGGCGTGACCCCCGTACTTGACCTTTTTGATGTCCGATAGGCCCATAGTGCTTCGGACAAGAGCTTGTCCCATTCTCTAGGATTCTCAACAATCATTTTTTTGATGATCCCCTTGAGGATCTTATTAGTGGATTCGGCCTGACCATTAGCCTGAGCATAATAGGGCGTAGAATTGAGAATTTTGATCCCCCTACTTTCTGCAAAGGCCGATGTTTTCGTCCTAGTAAACACGGATCCTTGGTCGGCCGTGATCGTTTCCGGAAGGCCGAACCTATGGATAATGTGTTCCTCAATGAATTTGATGACGGTGGCTTGTGTCACCGTTCTACAAGGTATGGCCTCGGCCCACTTGGTAAAGTAGTCCGTAGCCACTATAATGAAACAATGCTGGCCCGATGATGGCGGTAGGACTTTGCCAATTAAATCCATCGCCCATCCTCTGAACGGCCATGGTTTGATTACGGGTTGCAACTCTTTGGCCGGCACATGCTGAATCGGACCATGCTTTTGGCAAGCTTGACACCCCTTTGCATAATTGATACAGTCTTTCAACATGTCGGGCCAGTAATAATTGTATCTTCTTAGCAACCATTTCATCATGGTACCGGCCTGGTGTGCCCCACAAATTCCTTCATGTACCTCCGCCATAACCTGCATGGCCTGCTTTTTCCCCAGACACCTCAGGACCACGTCATCGCCGATCGGTTTCTTGAATAATTCCCCATCAAGTATCACGAATCGGACAGCAAACAATCTAACCTTTCGGTCTACCCTCACATTTGGGTGATTCAGGTATTCAATGATGGGGATTCTCCAATCGTCATCCTCCATCAAGACCGAATTGGTAGTAGTGTACCAACCTCTCTTTGCAACTGACGGTAATGATCGGATCTGAACAGTAATGAGTTGGTCTTCCACACTCTTCTTGGATGATGAGGCTGATCCCATTTTTGCCAATTTATCGGCCTCAGTATTTGTTGTTCTTGGGATATAGCTCACGCTAATGTCATCAAATGCCTCCATGAGTTGAGTAGCAACTGCATGGAACGGGCATAGCTCCCAACTCCTTATCTGAAACTCCCCGGCTATCTGTCCGATCACCAACCCTGAGTCTCCTTTTATGTGCACGGACGATGCCCCTATTTCAAGGAGTATCTCAAGTCCGATTATAAGTGCTTCATACTCGGCCTGATTGTTAGTGCATTTGAAATTGAGCCGAAAAGACATTTTTGTCTTCTTGTACTTGGGTGATACAATCACCACCCCTGCCCCAGCACCCTCTGCATTTTTGGAACCGTCAAAGATCAACGTCCATGGGACTAAGGACGTGCTCAGCACTTTGGGTGTTGAAGGCAGTTCCCCCAAATTAGTAGGATCTGGGTGATCAGCCAAGAAATTGGCTATGGCCTGGCCTTTCACCGATTGCTGCGATCGGTATTGGATGGCAAATTCCATTAAGGCCAAGGTCCATTTCCCAATTCGGCTTTGCATAATTGGTCTTGACAACATATATTTTATCACATCAGTTTGACATATTATGTAAGTTGAAACAGGAAGCATATATGTTCTTAACTTTTGTGAAGAAAAATACAATGTCAAGCATAACTTCTCAATCGGCGCATAGCGCTGCTCGATTGGGGTCAAGATTCTACTTAAATAATAAACGGCCTGCTCATTGCCTTGCTCATTATCTTGAGCTAGCATACTTCCTATAGAACAATCAGAGGCCGATATATACAATTTTAGGTACCTACCCTTCTTGGGTGGCATTAATACTGGAGGAGTAGACAAATACTGTTTGATTCCTTCAAAGGCTTGTTGATGGCTATCTTCCCATTTGAAGTCTTCGTCGGTCTTGATCTTCAATAATGGGGTCCATACTTGGGTCTTTCCTGCACAATTTGATATAAATCTTCTCAAGAAATTGATTTGTCCGAGCAATCTCTGTAGCTCTTTCTTATTAGCAGGTGGCTTTGCTGCCTGGATAGCCCGAGCCTTATTCTTATCAATCTCTATTCCCCTTTGATGTACTAAGAAACCTAAGAAGTTCCCTGCTGTAACGCCGAATGCACATTTGAGAGGATTCATCTTTAGTCTGTGAGCCCGCATCCTTTCAAATGCTTTTTCCAGATCCCTTAGATGATCGGCATTATCCCCTGACTTCACCACCACATCATCTATGTAAACTTCCATGAACTGTCCGATCATGTCATGGAAGATTGAATTCATTGCCTGTTGATAAGTGGCTCCAGCGTTCTTCAGCCCGAAAGGCATGACAACCCACTCGAAGGTTCCAATTGCCCCTGGGCACCGAAAAGCAGTCTTCGGGACATCCTCTTCGGCGATGTAGATCTGGTTATATCCCGAATGCCCGTCCATAAATGACAAAATTTTATGTTTCGCGGCCGAATCAATTAGCTAATCGGCCATTGGCATGGGATACTCATCTTTTGGGGTAGCTAAGTTCAAGTTCCTGAAGTCTATGCAGACCCTCAGCTTCCCATTCTTCTTTACCACTGGGACAACATTCGAGACCCATTCAACATATCGGGCTGTCCGAATGAAGCCGGCGTTCAGTAGTCTCTCGATCTCCTCTTTCACCTTCAGCGTTACCTCTGGTGACATGCGCCGAGGTTGCTGTTTGAACGGCCTGAACCCCGATTTAATTGGTAATCGGTGTTCCACCAGTTCTCTAGATAAGCCAGGCATCTCGTCATATTCCCAGGCAAAACAATCTTTGTACTTGTGTAGGAGTGCAATCAACTCGGCCTGTTACTGCGGACCCAACATCTGACTTACATAAGTAGGTTTGTGCTCTCCTTCCTTGCCTAGGTTGACTTCCAAGAGAGGGTCTTGGACATCGGCCTTTAAATCATCAAGTTTTTCCGTGGTCGTTTCCAACTCGTCCATCTGAATCTCTTCTTCTCTCGGCGCTTCCTCTTCGTAAATACAATCAGACAGATTAACCATTCCATCCAATGGGCCGATTTCCAATCTTCTATCGGCCAAGAATGCATACCATCTGGCCATGCTGGCCCTCAAGGCCTGCAGCTTCCGTTCTTCAATTATCGGAGTCCCCATGAACATCTTCTTGTTCAACGATCTCAATCGGCCTTGACTCTTCTGTCCGACTGAGATTATGGAAATATGCTTTAATGTCCGACGAACTTCCTTTAAGGAAGGTCGCTGAATTTGGTCTTCCCATTTTGTTGCACCCCAGCAACTTAACTGACCCGATGTCATCTTCGTACAAGACTGCATCGGCCGTCTGCACCCGGGCTACAAATGGCTTGGTATCTGCCCCAACCACTTCCACCTCATCACCTCTCCAGAAAATCAATAGCTGATGGAGCGTGGATGGAATACAGTAATTTGGGTGTATCCAATCCCGGCCTAGTAAAGCATTATAGGCTGCGGAGGTTTCTACTATGAAAAAAGCAGTCATGACCGTTTTACTACCAACGGTCAGCTCAAGTGGTAGGATACCCTTTGTCCTTGAAGGCACCCCCGTGAAGCTTTGGACATTCATCTCGGTCGGAATTAGCTCCGACTCAGACTTCTGCAGGATCCTCAGCATAATTTGGGGCATGATGTTAATGGTAGACCCCCCATCAACAAGAATCCTATTTATTGGGACGCCTTCGATATGCCCTTTCACATACAAAGGCTTCAGATGTTGGGACATCTGGTGTGTTGGCTTTTCAAACACCACTTTAACTGGTCCAGTCTTCAATCCATCCTCAGTCTGATGCCCTTTCGGCCTCAAGATGGTGATCTTAGGCCGATCGGTCTGATTGTCAGTGGCGTCTACATTTTTACTCGTGGCTTCCACCACTCTAGGCTTAACGGTCTCTCCCCCGTTCCAAAAGATTTCTTCCATCACAGCCGAGTCCTTAGCTATGCCTTCTACTACATCCCCTTCCATGGCCGATGGCTGGTCAGGCTTAGCCATGAAGGACATAGGTAGTGTGAACACCATGTTGGATGACAAGCCTGCTGGGATTGTCCCGAATTGTATTGGCGAAAAACTTGAGTCCGACACATCTCCATCGGACTCGATCATCTTGTCGGAGGTAACTCTACCTTCTTCCTGTGATCTTTCTTGTCGGACTCTTTCCCTTGGGTTCTCAGTGGCAACACGCATCGCTCTCGTGGAAAGTCCTTGGTCATCGGACACTTTGGGCTCTGTGGGCGCAGGAGGGTTTCCAGCCTGATTCTTCAAAAGCTGACGTTCTCGCTCGGCCTGTCTCATTCTCTGATTTCTCCTTTTCTGGGACTTGCTATATTGTGGCCGTGCTGGAAATTTGGAGTGTTCAGCTCTGTGCCACCTTTGATCTTCTACCCGAGGCGGTAGAACCATCCTCGGGCCCCTGCTTGAGGTTGATGCTTGTATCTGAGGCCTTGGGATGGCTTGGGAACTTCTTGCCCCCAGTCGGCCGGATTCGCCTTGGCCGACTCGCTACACCAACTAATGTTTTGCCCACCACTCGGGCTTGGCCTGACCTTGCCATGGTATTGACAATCTCTCATGTACAGACCGTCTCGGGCTTGATTCCCGGTGTTCATAGCTTCTTAGCCTCTTGCTCGGGCTCGAGACTTCTTTCTTGACGTCAGCCTTACACCTCGGGCATAAGCCTTGTTCGATGATTTCCAGCTGTCTCCGTAGATCCGCTATCAAATTGTCCGTACTAGATTTAGCCGTTTCTTCATCGGCCTTTCGGGCTTCTGCCTTGCGTTCTTGATAGCTCTTTTGGAGGTCATGAATTGTCACCTTCGGCCCATCAGTAGCCGAAATAGCAATTTGCTTACCCTCCCTTTGTTTTGGCACCTCTCCGTCAGACAAGTCTATCTTCGGTCTCGGCCTTGAAAGCTTGGTTAAATCGGGCATCACCATGTTAGTGCCCGTAATCTGAGGGAAAGGATTTGAATCGATCCCCATAGCTTTGTCCGAGAATTTTAAGACTCCCTTCTCCACGTTTTCCTGTATAAAATTGCAAAAAACAACACAATTGTTAGTAGAATGCTTCCAAGAATTGTGCCATTTACAGTATTCTTTATTTTTCATGTCATCGGCCTTAGGGATCCGATGACCTTCACTTACCTTGATCACTTTATCGGCCAACAAGGCATCAAATATTTGATCCGCCATAGTTATATCAAAAGTGTAGTTTTTTCCCGCCTCGAACGCCATTTTCTTTGCAGCGGCGTTGTTGTTTACTGGCTTATTCAAGGCGTTACATACGACTGGCCGTTTGCAGATTAACTCGGCCATATCGCTTTCTACTTCAAGGTCACAGTCTGCCAAATGGACCTCGTAATTGGGGTCTTTATAATATGTTCCCTTGGAGGAGTTCTTCTTCTCCTGCTCGTCCAAAAGAATGCGCTCGTAGCGACCGGCCCGTGTGGCAAGCTCGAATAGGTCACGGAAGTCAGTTCCCTCAAACCTCTTGTGAAGTTCGAAAGACATGCCCCCCATGGCCATCTTTGCATACTCTTCCTCAGGTAAGACTGTCTTACACCGATATTTTGCCTTTCGGAAACGGGCTATGTAAGTTTCCACGGTCTCTCCTACTAACTGCATCATCCTGGACAAATTAGCCAGCGATGTTTCGGGCTCAGTTCTATAGAACTAGCCATGAAATAGTTCTTCCATCCCTTGCCAAGTTAACACAGAATTGACTGGGAGGTTAACATACCACAAAAACGCCATGCCCGTGAGCGAGTTTAGGAATAATCTTAGCTTTAATGGGTCACTGTGACCCACATGGCCGCATTGAACAATAAAACGGCCAATGTGCTCAACTGAGGACTATTCACTCTCTCCTGAAAGCAGAGTGAAATTTGGTACTTTGTACCCCTGAGGAAATATGACTTGGTCAATTTCAGGGGGGTACGGCCGTCTGTACGTCGGCCTTTCTAGTCTTCGCATAAACGGGCCATACTCCTCGTGTATGGCCGCTACCAGTTCCTCCCTATTTATGGGTTGGGCTACGGGCTGAACATTCCTTATCGGGGTTACCAACGGTGGCGGTCCGTGCTGTTGGTTGTGGGCCTGATGAGTCCAAAACCCACCGTTGTTCCTTTGCCCCCCATGGTCGTGGCCTAGGGGCTGTGAGTGGCCGACTGAACTGTCAGTGTGGCCTGTAGATTTACCAAAACCCGGAGTCGCCGATCCGTTGGGATCGATAACTGCTGAACCGCTTGCCATACCGGCCTTTGACTCCGACTGCCTGCCTGAGCCATTACCCTCTCTTAGGTTCGAACAGACATACGGCGGGTCTTTCGGCTTATCGGACTCAAGCAAAGTGCCCGAGCCCGATCCGTTGACCTGTTCTTTGTTGCTTCCGGCCTTATAGGCTTCAACCAGCCTTCCGAATGCTTCCGTCAGTCGGTCTAACTTTATATGGGTGGTTCTGGTTTCTAGGACCAATTCAGCCTGACTCTTATGAACATCGGCTGTTTGGTTCATGATCGATTTAAGATTGCCCATAGAGCCTATAAGCGCGTTGTACTCCTGCCACATGGGCTCTACGTTGGCTCTCATGGCTTCTGAAATCGCCTCAAGAGTGACGCTGCCATCTTGGGGAGAATGGCCGGTGCTCTCATCCATTGGTGGATCTATAGGCTGATCATCCTGGCCGTTCTTTATCGTCTTATCTTTCTTCGGTGGCATGATTTGACACTGTTAGTCCCACCGGGCGTGCCAAAATGTTTGCTTGTAATTTGCGCGGGCGTGCCAGAACCAATCGGTGGTTCGGTGTATGTGTAATCGTGTAAACTAATTTCCTATATCGCTTGAGTGAGTGATACTCAAGGCTTGGTGAATCTAACTTCTAAACAGGGTGATTGTGTATAGTGAGTAGGAAAGTACCCTCACTGAAAGTCCTTTAGCAGTACTGAAGCGCACAAGCTAAAAAGTATCAAAGTTTAACAGGTAAACAAAATCACAAACGGTTCAATAAAAACAGATTTTTATTATATGTTTGGAAAGACTAAACAGATCTTAGAAACACCAGAAAAAGCTGAATATTCAAAAGAACAAAAAAAGAAATAACGAAAGGACAGACCTAATTGCTATTAAAGATTGAAGAACAAAGACTTAAGAACGCTTTGAATGCTTCGAATATGCTGAATATTCTGAATGTTGTGTATGCTGTTTCGAGAGAGACGCGGAGTCCTTTGCTTGGATAGCCTGCCTCTTATTTATAGCAGCCTTATACATCTTCTACTTGGACAGTGATTCCTTATCTTGCGCCCCACGCTGCTTAATTGATTGGCTGATGGAAGTCCTTCCTTATCTATAACTCTACTGAATCAATCCCTTCAATTTAGGGATCAGACGCATCAATCCAGCTGGCAACGAAGAGATCCTTTCCTAAACGGACTCTTGTTTCCAAAACTCTCCAAAGATGACATCCTGCCAGCTGTAGACAATACCGCCTTCACCTCAGCCAATCGGCCTCATTACTTATTCTCCTGAATGAATCGGGCTCTATTGGTTTCCATGCCCGATTATCTTTCTTTAACCGCCAATAGCCAATCGGACTATTACTCTTCTCTATCATTGCGTGTACCTCTTGATTGTTATGTTTTCCCAGAGTCCGATGATCCTTACCTCTAACCAATGTTCCCATCTCTGCTTCTTATACCCACCGGCTTTAATCCTATCATTGGTCTTACATCTGTACTTGAATCCGATGAGTCATTCACTCCTTAGCCCGGCCTCTCCTCTAACGCGAATCGGACTCAAAACCCATTGACGGTTTTTGGGTGCAAACAGGCACAAAGAAGAAAAGCAGGTATTCAACTATAGGAATCAATAACCATGTCCAAATTTTTAATCCCAACAGAGACACTTTTTGTTACTCATGGACACTCTGTAGAACCTGTTCAGATAAACAAGTCATATTTAGTTAATGGGTTTAAGCCAATGAACCCATTTACATGACATTTTTAACCTGTTTATCTAAAAACTTATAAACTCTATATGTGCATGATTTAAAAACTAATTTACCAATAATAGCTTAAAAACATGAACAGTTGATTTATTTAACTAATTTGGTATGAAAAATATGCTTTTATCTATGATAAGGGTTGTACACTATTTTAATCTCATCTAGTTTTTTTTGGGACAAAAAAAATCCCATCTTGTGAGTCGTACAAGTTAGCGTTATATAAAATAAATTGGCAAGACTTTAAATAAACGTGTTCAACGAGTTGCCATGTTTATAATCAATTTTTTTAATTAAACCAAACGGGTTAATCCGTTTAATTAAACGACCCTGAATATACTAAACTCAAAACTCGTTAATTGTGTCTATTTTGAGTCTTGTTATCTAGTATCTACAGTGCGTAAAAAGAGTAATACTTGGGACACAACAATGTCAGTGGACCTCACAGTACCCACTAGAACCACTAGGAGAGAGATATACACAAAATAGAGGTTGTGTCCCAAAATTGTGTCTTTTGGTTGTGTCCCAAGTATTAATCGCGTAAAAATCTAACGTTACTACCGTACTAATGAGCAGAAAGACATGTTTAAAAGGATGGATATATCAGGTATCTATCGGGACATTTAGATCTAGCAATGGATTTAAGCTAGTGTCACTTTATCGAACGTGACATTAGCAATTCTAAAACCGTTCGTGTGCTTCTTCATATTATAACAAGTAACAACAATGATAGGAATACACACCAAACGACATACTGTACTTTAAATGTATGTATCCTGTATTGTTTGAATCTTTCACACTTTTCTGTGCATTATTTACATCTCACAAGGTACATGCATTTAAAACTGGTGTGTCGTTTGGTGTGTATCCCTATCATTTTTAATATTTATAAACATATTTTTACTTTTCAATAAAATATAACATGTTGGGGCCCACACACTATGTGAATGGAGAGAGAAAATGGAATAAGATAAGACGGTAAGTTAAGTAGTTTCTTGCCTATAAGGAAGTTAAAAGTAGTCTTTTGGATATCAATATGATAGCTTTGTCCTTATATGTGAGTTTTTTTTTTCTATAAAAGATATCATATTAATATTTTTGTAATTATGTATTTTAGGTAAAATATTTGTGATACTTCTATTTCTTCCTTTATAACAGTATAAATAAATACAATAGCATGTAAAAACCAACAAATACATATATACATTTATATATATTGATGATGCGAAAATCTGGACAAGAGAGATTTAGAGAGAGAGATAAACACCAGATGATTGTATGTGATTCGACCTCGTTAATGAGGTGACCTACGTCCATGCGGTGTGTCGGTGCGCTTTCATTAATAGATCACCGGCGCTTTTGGTGAGCCAACAATGTGGACGACACTACCGGTAACCGGCCGGGTATATGCGTAATAGTGATATATTTTGCAATTCTCTAAATTAAGAATGCGATCCCCCGTTTCGGGGGTGGGTGGCCTCTTTTATAGATGCAAGAGACCACCTGCACAAGGTAACTATCAGATTAGGAAGCCTAATCTAATTACAAACGATGAGCATAAGTCATAGGAAGTTCCCTTAATGATTTAGGAAACTTGTTTACACATTCCATTAGTCCTCTGGCTGAGTTAGGAAGCTGCCTGGAGGCTTGCGGGGCAAGCAATTGTATCTTCCCGAGGCGCGTTCACTGTGGGGCTAATCCGAAACTATTGCCCATTCTCCGGGATATACCGAGCGGTCCCAGCAGAACAGCCAGAGGTGGTTGAGTGGCTAGCCCACATTCGAGATGACTTGGCTTTTCTTCGTTGAGATGACGAGGATTGACTTTGACCTGATATTTTTGCACTTATCATATATATTTATTTATTACCCCCCCACCCCCTATCCGAATTTTCTTTTTTAAAATAGCGGTAAGGAGAACATACAAGAGTAATTACAAAAATGCAAATTTGGTAAATATTTATTCATATTGGATTGTTAAAGTTTAAAAGACAACATATTCTTAATTTTGGTCAAAACTCTCTAGTTGAAGAAATTTATTCAAATCAAATTCATATGCTATAAAATTTTACAATAAAAAAAAAAAGAAACAAGTCGGACGTAAAACAAATAGGGGCAATTAGAAATTAATTCAAATTAAGGAAAATATAGTGGTTTAGGTATAACTAGCAAACATATTTGAGATTAAGTTCACTCTTTGGTATTTTGACAAATCTATCCCTAATATTGGCTTACACCAAGAGTTTCACCCTCTGCACCTTCGGCGACCTCGACTGAGCTCCGGCGACCACCACCATGACCTCGACTGAGCTTGTCTGAGCTCCGGCGAGCACCACCACCACCACACCAGACCCCCTAGCGACCACCACTTGCGCCAGACCTCTGCCATTCACCACCAATGCAACACCAGAACTCTATCAGCCATGCGTGACCTCCAGTGAGCACCATACCACCACATCAACATTAATTGATCATAAAACAAGTTGCACAAAATTAATTCTCATACTACCAAAAACAATTGTGAAATTTAAATTTAAAAAAAACAAAAAAAAGTTATGAAATTTACCAACAAAAAGTTGTGAAAATTTCACAGAGTTTGTGAAATTTCACGAAACCACCACCGACACACCAAATCTCTGCCGATCACCACCACGACCTCAGCTGATCGATCTCTTCACAACCAAACCACAAAATCAACATGAAATTTTCTCATACCAGTACCGAAAAGGTTGTGAAATTTTCAAAAAAAAAAAAAAGTTATAAAATTTCACAAAAAAGAGTGTTTCTAACAAACATTGCAAAAACTTTTTACAAATTTGAGCATTCATATCGATCTGCAACTTTTTTTGTGTGCATAAAATCTATATTTTTACAACCTACTCAACGAGATCTATCAAACAAGTACTATTGTTGATATCAAAATTTGGAAAAAAAAATGTTGAGAAAGTTTATTGATTTTTTTTTTGTTGATAAATTTCACAAAAAAATGTGTTTAAAAAAAAAAAACACCACGTAGGAGTGTACCACCATGGTGGTGGCGTCGTCTTTGTCCACACCGGTGAAGTGGCTGTGAACGTTCAGAGACTGAGTGTGTCCGTACAATAGTGGTTTTGGTTTTAGTTGTGTTTGGAACTAGATCTCGCGATGGCTCGGAGATGGTGGTGCTTGGCTTGCAATGGCTCGGTGATGGTGGTGGTTAGCTCGCGACGGCAGTAGTGTGCGACGACGATGGTGCACTGGTTGTGGTGAGCGATGGCACCGCTGGTGATGAAGACAACATCGCCGTTGATTGGCAATGGAGATGAGACGCGACGTTAGTGGTGGTGGTGACGACGATGGTCCCTGGCGACAACAGTGGTCTCGGTTGGTGGTAATCGATGGTGTTGCTGAGAGAGAGAGAGAGAGAGAGAGAGAGATATGAAGAGAAAGAAATGAAAGTGACAATACAAATAAGGGGTAAATATGTCTCAAAAATACGTAGTCAACTAGTTAAATGACCTATTCCAATTAACTTATTGAATAATGTTCTAATTTCCAAAACAATTTTCTTTGTTTCCTATAACCAAATAATACTCCTAATGTGGGATTTAATACCAAATTTCTAAAACAAATATAGTATATTTTATAGTATACTTTTGATTAAAATTCTTTTAAAAAAAAATTGAGTAAAATATAAAATCGAAAACGAAAAAAACAAAAAGAGAGAAATCATCTAAAAGGCCCAAAAAAAAAAAAAAAGAAAAAGAAAAAAAAGAAAAAGAAAGGATAATTAGCGTTAAGTCCTTGTTTTTGAACTTAAGAGACTAAAAGACCTTAAAAATCTACAGTTTTGTGAAAAGTCCCTGCTTTAATAGTGTTTATATATACTTTTGTGAATTTATGAAATTTCACATAAAGTAGTGAATTTCACAAAATTACTTTTATAAAATTCGTAATTTTGTGAAATTTCAAAATACAAGTGCAGTGTACACTAGGGATGGCAACGGGGCGGGTATGGGACGGAGTCCCCATACCCCGCCCCCGCCCCGCTTGGAGTAAAGCCCACCCCGCCCCCGACCCGCCCCGAGGGGGACCTCCTCCCAGCCCCGACCCCGACTGCTTTTGGGGAACCCGTCCCCGCCCCGTCCCGCCCCGATTAGTCCTATCCTTCGCCCTTGTTTTTAGTTTCTGTGTGGGGCATCCAATCAATTGGAGTAATCAAATACAAAAAGAAGAAGAAAAAAAAATATTTCCAAACCCATCAATTCTATGAACAACCCTCATGTTCTTACATACTTGTCTAAAACAAAATAAAAATTAAAACTCAGTGCTTACTGAAGATCAAAATGTGAATTTCCAGATCTTGATCCGAAGATCAAATTACAGTTATCACTAGAAATTGAAGCAATCATTGCATGTAGACTTAGCTTGTTGGGGCTGACAATGAATTCTTTCTCATGTAACTCTAATCCCCACTTTCTTGCTTTTCAGTCCATCCATTTTCACTGTTACCTTTGTATTCATTGTATCCAATTGTAATTTCAGTCCAACGATGGCTTGTGAGATTGTTGAGAGTTGGGTTTTGATTGTTGCGTTATTTGTAGATCAAATGAGTGAGATGAGAGGATTGAGAGAGATGAGATGCGCTGTTGTTTCAGTGGGGAATCTGATTCTTTGAATCCCTAATTCTATTTAGTTAGTATTTATACTAAGAAGGGTTTTATGTAATAGTTAAAAGTAACAAGGGTATAAGTGTAATTTCTATGTATAATCGGGGCGGGTTCGGGGGATTTGCCCCTTACCCCAACCCCGACCCGACCCCGACCCGGGTTGAAGAAACATCCCCCATACCCGCCCCTAACCCGAATTAGCCACCCCCATACCCTACCTATTAGGGGCGGGGCGGGGCGGGAAACCCGAAAAATTCACCCTATTGCCATCCCTAGTGTACACAGGTGCAAAGGAACTTTTCACATAGAACCTTTCACTAAAATGGTTTTTTTGTTAGACCTATGCCTGTACAAAAAACTATAAAATGTGCTAATCACTCACTAGCCACCCACCCTCCCAACCCAAAAAAAAAAAGAAAAAAAAAGGTTATTGTTATTCTCACTCTAAAATTGAACTAATGCACTTTATGATACTACTGACACACCATACAGTACCATCAGGTAGTGCATTTGAGTGCGAATAGCAATTCTCAAAAAATAAATAAAAATAAAATAAAAAAGTACCTTTGCTCACTCTATGGTACTACTGACACACCATACAGTACCATCAAATAGTGCATTTGAGTGCGAATAGCAATTCCCAAAAAATAAATAAAAAAAAAATAAAAAAAGTAATTTAGCTCACTCCAAAAATGGTTCACCGATACTTACTCAAACATCTCATTGGTCAATGTAATGGGAGCTATAATTAAATTAATGTCCCACTACATTAACTAATGGAATAATTGAGTGAACTTTGATGAATCAAAAAATAAATAGGGCTGAGCAAAAATGATCTCAAAATAAAAATCCATAATTGAAAACCAATTCATTTTCATTTCAGGTCTTTAAACCCATAAAAACCCTGAGGCTAAAAAAAAAAGCTAGTACTAGTAGGGCTCGTCGTCTCGATCTCGATCTCTGTCGAATATGAAGAATCTGAAGCAATCTTGGGAGCTGTCGTCGAAGCTGGAGTTGCAGTCAAAGGACGAGGAGGCCATTCAATTCGCTGCATTCGATATCGAACAAAACCGCTTGTTCTTCGCTTCCTCAGCTAACTTTATATACACCACTCATATTTCTACTTCCACTGTAAAGCTCTTCACTTTCTCTATTACTCTCTCTCTATTTTTTTTTATTCATTTATTTTTCACCTACTATATTTGTTGAATCAAGAAATTTAATTAGACTTAAGGGCCTGTTTCGAATTTTAATTTGTAAAAGGATTGTTTTAACATAGAAAACTCATCATCTAGAATTAGTTCATTCCCTTATTAGGATATGATGAGTTTTAACCACAACTTTTGTAACAAAAGCTACCCATTTTCCCAAATGACTTCATTCAATTCAAGAAGATGAATTTCTATAATACTGAAATACTACTTTCTAAATCATGAATGATTCCATTCAAATTTGTAGACCCACCCACCCTACCTAAATTGTTTAATCAGCCTATATCTGACCTTGAGATCATTTTGTTTGGTATATTATATATATACTAGTAGTCAGTGAAATTGGGAAATAAATTTATTTTTATGGGTCATTTGATTTACTAAACAGTGGCTATGGACGGAATAGAAAATGCAATTTGAGTTCAAACAAGTCTTTTGGCGCTAGGGTTTGTGAAGAGCGAATCCCTGTGGCTTCTATCATCTTAAGTTTAACTTTTTATAAATTTTTCTGTTTCCAAAACTTTGTTGTTTTGGCTAAGTAAATTAAAATGGAGACAGAAGACGTTGAATTGTGCTGTTGCACAGTGGTGTGAGAACTACACGTGACAAAATACAAATGATATGAACCCCGGGTAAAACTTACATGGACCTTGAAATTGGCTTGCTAGAGACGATGCTCAGGAGCTAATATACACATGGCCAAGACCATACTTAGCCGGGGACATTTGGGATCGAAACAATCGGCTTAATATCGTAGCAGACAATCACGCTCTGCAGCTGGCGTCCCGGCGGCTTTACTCTGAGGGAGGGCACTTCTTGGGGCCCTAGACTTCCTTGTAGCTTGTAGCCATCCCCAGGTAGCCCTCTTCGTAACGAGACCATGGAACTGAAGCCCATACTTGGCCAATATGGAACACTTAAAATCGTACCAGACCCTCGTATGCATGGTTTAGGAATGAGCTCATGTGAAAGTGCTCTCGTAGTCTCGGTAGACTCTTTTGTGTATGTGCTAACAAATGGCACATTGTGGCTCCATGTACTAACAGTAGCACCAAATGTAGAATAAAATTTATTCCGAACTCCTTTACTTAATAGTGAATAATTTAAAATTCAGAAATGTATCAATTTGGAGGTTAGTATAGATCAATAACCTTACTGAAGAAATTATACAATGTTTGGTATACGTAGGAGTGTATGGTCACTGTTGGAAAATACAATTATTTCATGCACAATATAACAAGGGTTTTTTTTTTTTGTGACTTAAATTGATGCAAAATCTAGAAGGGAAGAGCATGGGGGAAAACAGGTTTATCTGCTGCAGTTCATCCTGTTGACTTAGAACCTGGAGACTTTATCACTTCTATGGATTATCTCATGGAGAAAGAAGCACTGATACTTGGAACTTCTAATGGACTGCTATTACTCTATATCATTGATGATAATGCAACAGAAATTGTTGGTAGAGTGGAGGGTGGTGTTAAGTGCATCTCGCCTAGTCCCGATGGAGATCTTCTTGGTATAATTACTGGTTTTGGTCAGGTACTAGTGATGACTCATGATTGGGATTTGTTGTATGAGATGGCACTTGAGGAAGTTCCTGAAGATTTTGACGTAAGTAAGGACTTCTTTCCATCAATCTTTACTTTTCATTTTTATTTATTTATTTATTTTTTTAACGCTTTCAATAATGTGCGAGTGAGTGAACTTTGATTTTTGATTTTTTATTTTTCCCCTTCCCCTTGCCAGCCAGTAACAAGGAATAGGAAAGGAGTGCCGAGTCTTAACTGAATCAAACATGCTATGCCTTTCACTATAAGTTGAGAAAGTATTTATAATAGAGTTGGACTTGATATAGTGTACAACTTAGGCTTAGTTTGGCCCCCATGTGGTGCTTCTCCTTTTTCAAAGCCCAATTTCATGTTAATTTATTTGGTAACTTGTTTATGAGCTTTGCAAAATGGAGCTTTTAAAAGCTCAAGATTGCTTTTTGGTTTCATGATGACTTTTTGAAGAGTAGTGTGTCACTTGTATAAAATTATCAAAGAATTTAGTAATAAATTTCATAAGCTCCTTTTAAAAAAGCCACGTGGAGGCCAAACTAAGCCTTAGTCGACAATAGCGAGACAAACAAAGATCTGTTTAGAATAGACCAGTGAATAGCAAAATCTTGAAGAAACTGCTTACAAAGAACAAGACATGGCTGGCTGAAGGCAAGGCTAAATCAAACTACTTAACAAAAAAAAGCTAGTTCAAATGAAGACACATTTTTGTCTATATCATTGTAATGATTAGGAATATTTAATCTTGAAATGAAACGTCACAAACGTAAAGTGCAGATGTTCACGTTTGGGATGTGATTCATGAGAAGTAATGAGGGGACGATGTAAGTCATAGAACATATGAAACTTTGATTCTATGTAGGAAGGTAAACCAGTTGAATCAGATTCACTATGGAATAAGATTGATCAACATAGACTACAATATAAAAGGTACGGATCCTCCGGTCCTGTATCCCTTGGGAGAAACAAGGTACTATATATGTTGAACGTGATTATCTCTAATGAAAAATACTATGGAGGCAAGTGTTTTATAAGAAGATTTGAATACTCTACAACTACTATTAAGCCAATCCCAAAATTTTTAAAAAGTATTACATTTAAGGTATCTTAACCTTTTAAATGGGGAGATCTTATTTGCTCTATATCCTGGTCTATTAATTTTGTTGAATTGGTGGGCTGGTTATAGGTGAATCAACAGCCAGTTATTCCTTTGAGAGTCCTATTTCTTGGCGAGGTGATGGGAAATACTTTGCGACATTAAGTGGAGTGCATACTTCTTCGTCCTTGCAAAAGAAGCTTAAAGTTTGGGAACGAGATTCCGGGGCACTCCATGCTGTTTCAGAATCTAAGGCTTTAATTGGAGCTGTTTTGGAATGGATGCCCAGTGGAGCAAAAATTGCAGCTGCTTATGACCAAAAGGCAGAAAAGAAGTGTCCGTCCGTAGTTTTCTTTGAGAGGAATGGGTTAGAAAGAAGCTCATTTAGTGTCAACGAGGGAATGGAGGCGACCATTGAAATTCTGAAGTGGAACTGTAATTCCGATCTTCTAGCAGCTGCTGTCAGATGTGAAAGATACGACTCCCTCAAAATCTGGTTCCATAGCAACAATCATTGGTACTTAAAGCAAGAAATCAGGTACCCAACAAAGGACAGAGTTAGATTCATGTGGGACCCAACAAAGTCACTGCAGTTGATTTGCTGGACTGTTGGTGGTCGGATCACATTCTACAACTTTATTTGGGTGACAGCTCTCATGGAGAACTCAACTGCACTAGTCATTGATGACTCCAAGATACTAGTAACCCCCCTTTCCTTTTCTTTAATCCCACCTCCTATGTACTTATTCAACCTGAAATTTCCTAGCGCCATTCGAGATATGACTTTCTGTTCCAAGAGTTCTATGAACCAGTTAGCTGCATCTTTGTCAGACGGTTCTTTCTGTGTTGTAGAGCTTCCTCCACTTGATAGTTGGGAAGAGCTAGAAGGCAAAGAGTTCACCGTTGAGGCTTCCTATTTTGAAGGGACATTTGGATTCTTAGTGCATCTTATATGGTTGGATTCACATGTGCTACTTGGCATTTCTCACTATGGTTTCAGTGAGGGTGGTCCTACTGGGTATTACGTGCAAGAAGTTGAGCTTGCATGTTCCGAGGATCACATCCCAGGTCTTGTAACATGTTCTGGTTGGAATGCAAAAGTTTTGAATCGAATCCCTCTCGAAGGGCTTGTAATTGGTACTGTTCCTAACCCTGCTAAGAGATCTTCAGCATTTGTTCAGTTTGATGGTGGGCAGATTTTTGAGTATTCATTGACGTCGGGTCCCCCAAGAGGACCTCTGGTGCCATCTCTTAAAAAACATGATGATATAGGATTTTCATTATCTTGCCCTTGGATGAGTTTGGTTGCTGTTGGAGACCCTGAATCATCAAAGCCTTTACTTTTTGGGCTCGATGAAAACTGTAGGCTACACGTTAATGGTAGGATAATATGCAACAATTGCAGCAGTTTCTCATTTTACTCGAATTCCACAGACCAAGTGATTACGCATTTGATTCTTGGAACCAAACAGGATTTTCTCTTTATTGTTGACATTAGTGATATTTTGCATGGACAACTAGAGGATAAGTATGAGAACTTCACACCTGTTATCAAGAAGAAAAACGAAGAACAAAATGGTAACTATATCAATCTGTGGGAGAGAGGTGCCAAAATTGTTGGCGTCCTTCATGGAGATGAAGCTGCTGTTATACTACAAACAATTCGAGGAAATCTAGAATGCATCTATCCCAGAAAATTGGTCCTAGCCTCGATTATCAATGCTTTGGTCCAAAAGCGTTTCAAAGATGCACTACTCATGGTAAGGCGGCACAGAATTGATTTCAATGTTATTCTTGACCATTGTGGTTGGCAAGCCTTTGTTCAATCAGCTACAGAGTTTGTTAGACAAGTGAACAATTTGAGCTACATTACGGAGTTTGTGTGCTCAATTAAGAATGAAAATATTATGGGCACGCTGTACAAGAACTATATATCTCTACCTTGCCTGAAGGAGGTTAAAGTTGTAGAAGGGGAAGAGTTCAAGGGTTCCGATGTAAATAGCAAGGTCTGTTCTGTCCTGCTGGCAATAAAGAAGGCTCTTGAGGAGCAACTAGTGGAAAGTCCTGCAAGAGAGCTTTGCATTTTGACAACTCTTGCTCGATGTGAACCCCCTGCTCTTGAAGAAGCTCTGGAGAGGATTAAAGTTATTCGAGAAATGGAATTAGTAGGTTCTGACGACCCAAGGAGAACGACCTTTCCTTCTGCCGAGGAAGCTCTGAAGCATCTTTTGTGGTTATCTGATTCCGAGGCTGTCTTTGAAGCTGCTTTAGGTCTCTATGATTTGAATCTTGCAGCTATTGTGGCGTTGAATTCACAGAGGGACCCAAAGGAATTTCTTCCGTTTCTCCAAGAACTGGAACGTATGCCACCTCTCTTAATGCAATATAATATTGACCTTAAACTGCGGAGGTATGAGAATGCCCTCAAACACATTGTTGAGGCCGGAGACAGTTATTATAGTGATTGTATGAACCTCATGAGAAATAATCCGCAACTTTTCGCATTGGGACTTCAAATTATCACTGATCCTACCAAGAGGAGGCAAGTTCTTGAGGCTTGGGGTGATCATCTGACTGATATAAAATGCTTCGACGATGCTGCTACTACTTATTTATGTTGTTCTTGTTTAGAAAAAGCTTTGAAGGCTTATCGTGCATTTGGTAATTGGAGGGGGGTTATGACCGTTGCGGGTCTCATTGGACTGGGAAAAGATGAGATTGTCCAACTGGCACATGAGCTTTGTGAAGAACTCCAAGCCCTTGGTAAACCTGGGGAAGCTGCCAAAATTGCCTTGGAGTACTGTGGAGATTTCAGTAGTGGGGTAAGCTTATTGGTCAGTGCAAGGGATTGGGAGGAGGCTCTGAGGATTGCTTTTATGCACAGAAGAGATGACTTAGTATCTGAAGTGAAGAGTACATCTCTCGAATGTGCCAGCACACTGATCGGTGAATATGAGGAAGGGTTAGAGAAAGTAGGCAAGTACTTGGCCCGCTACTTAGCAGTTCGTCAGCGAAGATTGTTACTTGCTGCAAAGCTCCAGGCAGATGAGCGGTCCGTTAATGAACTTGATTATGACACTGCTTCAGAAGCTAGCAGTAGTTTCAGTGGGATGAGCGCATACACAACTGGGTATGTCTTTCAGATTTTTATTATACACAATTGTTATACAGGTGATTATTCTTCCCAATAGCTAATGGTTTGGACAAATTTTCTGATTTTTTTTGAGTCTTTCAATTGAGTATGGCCATTTTTCTCCCTCTGATAGAGCTATTCATTTGTGGATCATGATACATAAGCTCGGAAATTTTCATGAGCGCATGTGCGCTTATATCGATGCGTTAAAACGTCAAACAATATTTTTAGTTTTAGCTAGGACAATTTACACTTACCTGTTGGCTGATTGCATTGCTGTTTCTGGGACACATTCAATCTCATATTGGGTTCATCCTGATCCCTTATAAAAGGGCCTTGAGTGAGAACGTGCCGTGATATCAACTTTTGAGGTCCATAATCACTAAGATAAAAATGGCATTACTCTCTGCCTTGGGTATATTTTTATATGGCTATAGCGATTGGGGGATCATTATTGAAATTATGTTTAGGCCACCAATGTACTCATACAAAATAATCTGTTATCCTGATCACTTTGATCAAAGAGGGGGATATGGACGTCAATAAGATAGAATGACGGTAAAATGTGTGGGGTTACAGACAATAGTTAAATTCAAGTCTTTGTTCGGTTCAATATATGTACCCCAACCTCTAAAAGGGGCAAGAAAAATTAAAAGGAAAACAGAGAGACTGAGTGAAAGGACAGGCTCCAAACCTGACAGACAGAGAAAAGGGAAGGATATCTTTGGGTTTTTCCCCCCTCCTCTTTGATACTCAATTTTTGTCTCATCTGTTTTACACGAGCATTTCTTATATTATTTTCGATTGCCTTCCTTGATTGGCTAATTTGCCTCAAGTGACCGTCTATTGTGAACAGGACAAGAAAGGGATCCACTGCTTCCATCAGCTCAAGTACTACTAGCAAGGCAAGAGATCTGAAGCGTCAGAGAAATAGAGGGAAAATCCGTGCTGGCAGGTATATATAAATTCAAATCTCCAATATTTTTTTTGTTCTTTCTTTGAATTTCTATTTGTCACATTCTCATGGGTGGTATAATTAAAGAAACTAAAAATTAAACTCCCATGTAGTCCTGGTGAGGAGATTGCCTTGATAGAGCACTTGAAGGGGATGTCTTTGACCGATGGAGCGAAGCGTGAGCTTAGATCTTTGTTGCTTACTCTTGTGACGCTTGGTAAGGAAGATATGGCAAGGAAGTTGCTTCGGATTGCAGAGAACTTTCAACTGTCTCAAATGGCAGCAATAAAACTGGCTGAAGATGCAATGTCCAGTGATATTATAGATGAACACTCACATTCTTTGGAGCGTTACATTCAACAACTCCGAAAAGGGATGCAGCAGTCAGAGGCTTTCTCCTGGCAGTCTAAAGTATTGCTTTCTCCTTAACAGGTAACCTTTTGGCAAATCACATTTCTCACTGCATTTGGTCGTATGGGGTAGTTCTATGTGTGCATGTTATGGATATCAAGTCATCTGTTTTCTCCAATTTACTTGATTGAGACCATATCCAGTTTGCTCCTTGAAAGGGAAGTTATGAATTGAACAAAAATGTGCGAAGGCAAATTGAGTAACCTATTTTTTGGGTGGGGGGTTGTGTTTTTTCTTTTCATTTTTTTTCCGGTTGGGGAGGGGAGAATCAGGGGTGTGCATGTGCATGTGCATGTTCTATTTTATGGAACAGTGCTGCCTGAAAAGCAAGCTTTTTTCTTTTGTTATTTATTTCTAGAACCATGATGCCTCAGATTTTGATGGTTATGCTTAGTGTCTGCGTCCTTAGCAACCAGAAATAAATTGACATATCAAATAAACTATTACTCTCCTTCATGAACCCTGTAAGTGTAACTATTCCCAAAGTTATTTTTTTTTTGGTCCTTAAAATTACCATGTGATGGTCAAGCTACCTCAATGGATTTGCATTTAATAGAATTTGTTGGTTAAAGTCAAAAAAGAAAAAAGAAAAACATAAGTTGAAATAGATTTGTCAAACCTGTACACTTTGGGATTTTCTAAAGATCAGATGAGCTTTATCTCATCTGTAACCACAGCATTTTTTTCCTTTCTTTTTCTTGTTCACCTCGGTTTCTGATTATCTCTTATACAAAGTCCTTGGGTGTGTGTGCGTGAATATTCTTTATCCACCGTTTGCTCAACTTTGGGGCTTCATTGAATGCCAATAGCTCCTGGTGGCTGTAATTCAAGACAGCAAATGGTTTGATTGGCAAATTCAAACAAAAATTTTACACAGAATTCCTATCCATTTAGACCAATATTTAGCATCCAACAGAAACTAAGATTAAGGTGATGGGTGGTGCCCTCTTGCATCCCAAATTTGACGCGAGTTCCTTTGTGTTGATCACCTCTGCCACTGCAAGGGTGCAACTTTTCATCAGGTTTACCCCAATTCCTGAAATCACTTTACTAGTCTCTGTCTCTGTCATTAACTGCCAACGATTGCACGTCTTGGAAATTTCATCGTTCCATCACCTTTTAATTACTCTCTCCGTCCCACTTTACGAGTCCTTTATTCCAATTCGGGAGGTCCCAAATTAAGAGTCGTCTTTGAAAAGTCAACATAATTTAACTGCACACTATTCAAGTTTACCGTTTATTTTATAAAACACTCACTTTACAGTGGATGCAACATTGGAATTTTAGACTTAAAAGAAGGGTGATGATGAAAAGATGCAAATTTTAGACTTTCAGGGTTGCTGCTTTCTGCAGTCTTGTCGTCTTGGTGATGCTGTTAACAGCTCTGGTGATTTGATTTGGTGGAGAGTTGGATTTATAGCTTGAGGCATAGTTGATTCTGATTGCATTTCAGTTGGTCGGTTTTCCTGGTGTTTTTTTTTTTTTCCAGGCTTCTTGTTGCCTCTACCTTTTGTTAAAGCTTGCTGCTATGATTAATGAATCTGAATTTTGCTGAAAAAAAGAAAAGAAAGAGAGTTGGAATTCCAAAAAGGCTGCACGTGCTGGAATCTGTACCTGATCTGCTCAAGTATGAGTTGGGTAAGTCCAACAATCAAAATAAGAAAAAAGGAAAAAGAGTAGAGATTAGAGAGGGCAGGGGCTGAATTCAAAGTTCTATTGGAAATTTCTTGAACGTGCTTTTATCTGGATCCTTAATTTTGTCTGTCATGGATTGTGTGAATTAATTAAATATATTATTATTATTTTTTTCCTTATTTTTGGCCTGGTTTCTATTTTCTGGATTGATACGAGTACAAATTTTCATTTCTCTCATGTGTTTCTATTTAGAGTAATGTTTGGGGGCACAAATGCTTTACACAAATACTTTATCTCTCCTGGGTGGTACTGTAGGATTCAGTAATTTCAGTGGACCCCATGTCACCCAGGAGAGGGATAGAGTGTTTGTGCCCCTAGCATTGTTGTTTTATTTATAGTTCTGAAATTATTGGGAGGGCTTCATCCTTGACCAGAAACTACCAGCTCTTGGTTTCAATTGCTGGTCTAGGCCCGGTTTGGCAACAACTTTTGGAGTCCATAAAAAACTATGAATCTCCAAAAATTAAAATGAACTGTTTTGGCAAACATTGAAGTAGAAGCTGTTGACAAACGGTCTTAAGGGTTTCATTTATTCAAGAAATGTATTTATGCTGGAAAGGGGATCTGGCTGAACTTTTGACTGTCAAAGTGGAGAATTGCTGTTATTTATTTAGTTTTGATGAAGTCCAGCGCCTCATTATATTTTGACAATTTTCAGTATCCGGTAATGCTGGGGTAAATCTTAAGGAAATATTCATCGTAATAGATATTTTGCTGTAGTATCACAATTCAATCAAAATTCTTTATTTATCCATTTGCATCTCTTATTTTCAGGGAAAGTTTCATCCACATGAGCATAAATTCCCAATCTATTAGTACGTTATTTTTTATGACATGATATCTCCGTTAAATTCAATATTACTTGTAAGGGTAAAGTTTGGAACACTCTCATTCACACAACTTTTGGGACACAACTCAAAAGATATCTCTCTCCTGTGATGTCAGTGGAGTTCACAGTGACACATGAGAGCGATAGACACATCTTTTGCATTATCAATTATGTTCCAAAAGTTGTGTGAATGGGTGTGTCCCAAGTATTACTCTACTCGTAAAACTCATTTTTATAACTTATTTACAACTATCTATATCTCTCCTAAGTGACACTCTGGGGTCCGATTAAGTGTCACTTAGGAGAGATATAAATAATTGTAAAAATGAGTTTTACCCCTAACATTACTCTTTATTATCGGAACCAGCCAATAGTGCCTTTGATGCATTAATTTGAGATTGAAAAATAGTGCTTGGTTTTACACACACTCACTCTCTCTCTCTCTCTCTCTCTTTCTCTCTCTCTCTCTCTCTTTGATGCCTTAATTTAAGATTGAAAAATAGTGCTTGGTTTTACGCTCTCTCTCTCTCTCTCTCTCTCTCTCTCTCTCTCTCTCTTTGATGCCTTAATATAAGATTGAAAAATAGTGCTTGGTTTTACGCTCTCTCTCTCTCTCTCTCTCTCTCTCTGATATTTCTAATAAGAAAGATAAGTGATTTAGGAAATGAAAAAAAAAAAATAATAATAATAAATTACTGCAAAACGAAGCTTCATTTGAAACGTTTGGAATAGTTGTAAACTTTCGCATGTAGCTAAGTGTAAAATTTGTAACCTGTGGGAATTTATGATACATATGATACTACTCAATTAGGGGTGTTTGCGATTGATATTTTAGTTGTTTTAAAATTGATATTTTTTTGGTTTTGGTAGGTCAATTTTGATCGATTTAGGCTTGTATATTTCATTAAAAAACTGATCAATTGATGGTAAGTTTTTAGCTTTTCTTGAACACCCCTAACTCAGGTGTGGGGAATCAATTCCTTTGTTTATGACTAAAGCGATTTTTAATTTCTTTTGTTCCTTTTTGGGCAGAACTGTACACACCTCAGACAGTGATGGACTGGGGCTTTATGTATCTATATGTTATTCTCTTACATGAATCATTAGTTTAGTGTCTACATGCAACTACATAACCAAGTGAAGCTACTAGTGATGGTTTGCACTAACTACTATTGAGTGGCAAAATGTGATGATAAAGTACTGTATAAACAAAATTTTTATTTTGAAATCGGGGTTTAAATAAATTTTTTTTTTTAGAATAATCAGGTTTTATGATCAACCAATCACTGTGAACATGTTGGACATCAACCATTTTGAAAAACAAAGGGGCTGTTTGGGAAAGCTTAAAATATCTAAGTCTAATTTTTTATTTGATTCTTGTGAGAACCTAATTTGATGACTTTGTTTCTTAGATAGGAGTCCGTGTTTTGTCTAATAAATTTCTTAAAACATGTTTCTTTGTCAAACCAACCTACACTTAATTTCAGAAGAACCAGGTAAAAAAGTAGACTTGGACTAAACCAGATCCTATTTTGAATATCCCAAATAGGCCCAAAGTAGGTAGCAAACAATTAGAGATGGCAACGGTGCGTGTTTGTACGAAGTAGCCTCTTCCCAACTCCTAGTCCTATTAAAAAGTTATTTACCAAATCCGCCCCAACCCTATTGGTAGCGGAGTCGGATTTGGTCGGTTTTTGTAATACCCGTAAAATTTCTGTATTAATAAACGGATCCCTGTATTTTGTTCGTATTAAATTCCAGTATTTAAGTTCTTAATTCTAGAACCAGATTACGTAAACATATTCACGTATTTAATAACTTAGACTGTAAGTTACAAGCCCGGACTGACTATTGCACGTTTACCCGTACAATCTGTATCAAAATTTGACTGCGTAGCACGTGGATTCTAGCAACGACTAAGCAAAACATATTTAGAAATTGGAATCTTTCCTAAAATGGCCTTGTACTAACCTAACCAACCTTAATCAACTATGTAATCTTCCCTACCCAAACAAACCCACACAAACCGCCGGACAAAACCCACTCCCCAACCGCCGGCTTCATTACCTCCTCCCAAGGATACCATTCCAATCAACCTTTCTAAATGTCTTCTCTATCAACCTCCAACAGATTTCAAAATCTGTCCATGTATGAGGGTGTATGTATACCAACTTGTGTTATATAAGAGTGTATAGAGGGAGAGATGGCCATCGAGAGAGAAATTGAGAACAAATCAAAACACACACCCACCCACTGCTCACTCTCTGCCCCTCACCCTTACACACACACACTCCCCATTCCCTTCTCTCTCTGCCATACACACACACAGAACTGGAAGAAGGAGGAGACTGGGGAAACAAAGGAGACGCAGAGAGAGAAAGAGACCCGAGACTGGTATATACTCTTACACTCCCTCTCATTTTTTTTCTTCAGTATTTTAACATCCCACACACACCTCATACACCTTGCTGAACCCCCATGCACGCCCAAACAGAGCCTAAGCTCTCTGCTGAACCCGAAAACACCATGGAAGCTCCTCACCGGAGCTTGAAAATTTCAAACATCACTATAGCTCCTAAAAATCATACCAAACAGACCCTTAAGGACCCAGATAAACCCCCGTGTAGTAGTTTTTGAAATGGGTAACATTTGAGTACCCATGCAAACCATTATCCTCTTTATAACCCAAAAGAATAATGGGTTCGTGAGAACCCAAAACGAATAAACTAATTAATGGCCTCCTAGTATGTTGTAGAGGACCTCAAACCGAACCATTTGGCGTTGGTTTCATCAATTTCTACGGAGAAACGGCGGAGATATGGCCGTTGCAAGTTTTTCGGCGAAAACGAGGCTCGTCGGCAGCGACTTCCCTCGCCGGAGAAGAAAAGGAAACGGGTTATATCGTTTACCCGTTTCTAGTTAATACGGGTCGGGTTGTGAGTGCGGTTACGGGTTTATTTGTGTGTATAATCGGTATTGGGTTCGGGTTATAATAATTGCTAATAGTAGCGGGTCGAATTTTTTAAGTTGGATCGACCTTAGTGTACATATGGGTAACCCGTGGGTATGGTTCGGGTCAAGTTTGATCCACGAGTCTTTGCCTTTGACTATTATTAGTTATTTTATATTATTAATGAACCTATTAATCTTGATTAAGGTTTTAATAAACTGTTTTAGTAATAATTAGTAGTTAATTATTCTGATAAATAAGCTTAGTGTTTATATATATCACTGAATATTTATTATATATTAATATATAGTAATAAATAGTTATAAATAATTTTAAATAGTTTAAATTATTTTATAAATAGATTTTAAATGCCAAAATTTTATTTTAAAATTGTAAGATAATATTTTAAATAAAACTTATATATTTTGGAAATATATTGTAGGGTATTTTATACTCTAATATTATAAGATATAAATTATGATGTGTTTCAATTATTATTTATTTAAACCTAAATAAATAATAAGAATTAATTTTACATTGGAATAATTAGGTAATAAATACCTAATGACCAATTTTAAATATAGGAAAACTATATCAAGTTTTTCTAAGGCCTAAATACCTTTATATTATAAATTATTAATTATAAAACCCATACTTTAATAATTCTAATAATTATTAATTATTATTAAAAGCCCCGTTTGGTTGTATTTAAATTATTTAAATACCAAACAAGCCCCGAAAATTATGAGAAAAATACTACTAGCCTATTTTAAGACCTAGTATTTAATAAAAATAACTATAAGGGTCAAATGTCTTCCTAAATTATATTTTATAATTATGGGACCCCGTAGTCTATTATTAGACGTTTAGAACTTCAGAAATTCATAATAAATAAACTGTAGCTCAGAAAAATACGCGGCCAGTTCCCAGAGTCTTAGAATAATGTCTAGAACATCCTTTATATGCCTTGTACCCTGTGCTATTTAAATTTCACATTTTTCAATGCACTACTTACACAACACAGGGTACATGCACTTAAAACCTTGTTGTGCTTTGTGTTGTGCAATGTGTTGTGTCTATAACATTACTCTATACACATATAAGTCATGGTATTTTAGCAAATAAAGGGAAAAGTATAAGGGTATATTTCTATATTTAATCGGGGATATTTTTAATTATCACCTCCGCCCCAACTCCTATAGGATTTTTATTTTTAGTTACCAAACCCGCTTCTACTCCTCTGATACCTCCTCCAAATCCATTCCATTAGGGGCGGGATGGTGGAGGTAGAATTCTGGCGAATGGGAGATTTTTGCCATAACAATGCCCTAACCGATCTTAATAACTTGAACCAACATGCTTAAAAAAAACAAAACCCTCTTGTGGCAGCATTGCATGTAAAACTAGGTGGAACACTAATTTCCTCCCCCAACTCCACCCATCTGTATGAACCAATCAACCTCCACTTACTCTGCCATGCAAACGTTAATCCTCTGTTTGGTTCATAGATTTATTGAGAGAACAAAGAAAAACACAAAAAAAATATTTTTCTTTATTTGATTACAAGAAAAATGGTGATAAACTGCCTTCACCTTTACACCTAATGGTATGTAATTCAACAAATGCCATTTATGCCCTCGCAATAGAATTAGAACATAAACATCACAGTTTCCCTGTTATTCTCTTACATAGTCCACTGTGCAGAAAAAAAATTCCCGCCATAGTCATCTTCTCTCCTTCACATATCACTGATATTTTTTCATGATCACCAAAGACGAATCTCAATGAAGAAATTTTTAATTCTCATTTGAATATGGAACTCACTCAAGAAAATTATTCTAGTTGGATGAGGTGATTAATTTAGCGAGCAAAAGTGAAGTGGAGAAAATATTAAGAGTTGTGATGTTTATGTTCTAATTCAATGGCTATGGAGGGCATAAGTGGCATTTGTTGAATTACATACCATTAGTTGTAAATGTGAAGACAATTTTGTAACTTTAAAAGGGAGAAATAAAAGTGGAGTGCAAGAGTTTATGGGTGGATTGGGAATAACAGCACCCAAAAAGAAAAGAAAAGAAAAGGGTAAATTGCCTTTTATCCCATGTGATTTGCCTATGAGATACTTTACTCCCATGTAATTTGGAATGTAACACATAACCCCTAAGTGGTTTACTTTTGTGGCACTTTACCCCCGCTGTAGTCAAAACAAATTGTTTGAATGACCTCTTATTCTTCATCACTCTAATATACATGTTAAACAATGCTAGGGCCACACCCATCCACACCCAAAAAGTATCCACATCTTGAGGTGAATCAATGAAAAGAGACTGACAGTGGACCCCACAGTCTCTATCTCTCTTTCTCATTGGTCCACCTTAAGGTGTGGATACTTTTTGTGTGTGGATGGGTGTGGCCCATGAAAGAAAACCATGTGGAACCCTTTAAGGTTCGCGCAGCGGAAAACAAAAATTTAATGGTTTACGAATCCCATGATCAAGTCTATGATATATACAAAATACATACAACATCCATAGGGGGTTAATCGAATAGTTACCCTTGAAGCGTGCTTTACAAAATATTAATTCCCTTTCGTCCCACGAACAGTTCACCAAATCGTCCAAGCGTCCGATATCTAAAAGTATCCACACGAGCAATGCACACTAGAAGAAAACTTTTCCTTCCTCCAATAAAGTGAAGAAGACAAAAGGTGAATAGATCAAAAACTCTTTTGACCTTACAGATGTAATGGGTTGGGAGTTTTTTAGGAGAAACTTGGGTGTACTAGCATCCCACTTAGTTTCTCATATCTCATATATATAATAATGCTATAAGTCCCTTTCCTAATCTAATTAGGAAACCATATTTGATTGGAAGACTTTCTTAAATCAAATATAAACTAATAGTATTATTATGCTACTTCCATATTAACAACTTAATATCAAGTAGACCCTCACAACTTCTTCTAATTACATATTGCCCTTTTGTGTGTGACCCCTTAGGTTCATACTAATCTGGTAGTAGGTACTAATACTTTAAAGTATTACAATTAGAACCCTTTCTAATTAATTTAAATTAGAACATCTTTTAATTCTCCCTTGTAGAAATAATTAATATTAATATTTATTATTTCTGGGCTTCCACTAGTCATGAGTGACACCTAGCAGTATATCATGACACACCCCAGACAGTCTGAAAAATAGTGAACCTTTCCGTTAACAGTTACCATATAATTCAATCCTTCTATCAAACAATGTCCCAATTAAATCTCTTGGGTAATGGACATATTATCAAACCCATATTTAATTATATGTTCTCG
Source organism: Hydrangea macrophylla (assembly GCA_033977485.1). Taxonomy (NCBI): domain Eukaryota; kingdom Viridiplantae; phylum Streptophyta; class Magnoliopsida; order Cornales; family Hydrangeaceae; genus Hydrangea; species Hydrangea macrophylla. Next base: position 55,470,999 of record CM066982.1, read on the forward strand.
AACTAATTGATATTTCTCTATTTGGTGAAATTAGAAAACTCTTTCTAATTCTCACCCTGCCCTGGCCAGGGAGCTTTACTTGAGATATATCATAGAAGATCACATAGGACATTCACTCCCTCACTTGAGAGTGATAGATTCCTTGTTGTACATTCACATGTCTCCATGTTTGACTTACTATACCCAACAATACATGAATATGCCCTTAATTAAAATATAAACACCGTGCACGTTAAAGCATAATTACTCAAACACAAGACAACAGTAATGTCTCAGGTCTAAGGATTACTTGTACCACTGTAACTAAGAACAATCCATTGATAGATAAGTAAAACTCCATTTGGATTTTCCTAATAGTTGATCACGTTCAGTGAACTTGTTCTATAACAAGCACCCATATGTCTGTTCCAACGTCCCCACACTGATGACTTAAGACTAGCCATATTTTATCAAATAAAATAAACATGACATACATTAGTCTAACCGGATTATTAAATGTCCAATTTAATAATCCTACGACTAAGAGCAATTTTAGAATAAAGCAACTAAGAAGTATATGGTCTTGTTCCTTAACTCTTTAAGTACATACCTTCTTAACTTTAATTCTGTGGACATATCATATAAATGTTAAACAACAATAATGATAAATAATAACTTGCCCTTTATTAATATGAAACTGTTATTACAAGGTAATATTCCTAAAATACTACTCCAATCTAATTGGCTTTTAGGGCATACTACTAACAATCTCCCACTTGCACTAAAGCCAATCAACCATGTATCTCATACCCATCTTCTCAAGATGGCGATCCAATTGCTGCTGGGTTAAGGCCTTAGAGAATGGATCTGCTACATTATCTACTGATGGTATCTTCTGTATCTCCACATCACCTCTACCAATGATTTCTCTAATCATATGGAATCGACGCTGAATGTGTTTGGATTTTTGATGAGACCTTGGTTCCTTGGCTTGAGCTATCGCCCCATTGTTATCACAGTACAAAGGCACATGTGATTCAATGGTTGGAACTACACCTAGTTCACTGATGAACTTTCTTATCCATACACTCTCCTTTGCTGCTTCTGAAGCAGCAATGTATTCTGCTTCGGTCGTGGAATCTGCCGTTGTATCTTGCTTACAACTCTTCCAGCTAACAGTGCCCCCATTAAGGGTAAACACATACCCAGATGTGGATTTTCTATCATCCACATCAGACTGGAAGTCCGAATCCGTGTAACCATCAACTCTTAGTTCTCCTCCTCCATAAATAAGAAACATATCCTTAGTTCTTGTTAAGTACTTAAGGATGTTCTTCACTGCAATCCAGTGATTCATACCTGGATTAGATTGATATCTGCTTGTAACACTTACAGCATGACTGATATCAGGACTGGTACATACAATAGCATACATGAGACTTCCCACTGCTGAAGCATATGGTACTTTGCTCATGCTCTCTCTTTCCTCTGGTGTCTTAGGACTTATGTCCTTCGAGAGATGAATTCCATGTCTGAAGGGCAGCATCCCTCTCTTGGAATCTGCCATGTTGAATCTATTCAACACTTTATCTATGTATAAGGACTGGGATAAACCAAGCAATCTTTTAGATCTATCTCTATAAACCTTTATACCCAGTATATAAGATGCTTCTCCCAAATCCTTCATGGAGAAGTTTTGTGAAAGCCATAGTTTGACTGATGACAACATTCCTACATCATTCCCAATGAGGAGGATGTCATCAACGTACAAAATTAGGAATGTAATCGCTCTCCCACTGAGCTTCTTATACACATATGGTTCATCCATATTTTGATGAAAATCAAATGCTTTAATCGCTTCATCAAAACGGATGTTCCAACTTCGAGATGCTTGCTTGAGTCCATAAATGGATCTCTGTTGCTTACACACTTTGTGGTTTTCACCACGGGATATAAAGCCTTCCGGCTGCTCCATGTAAATCTCTTCCTCAATCTGACCATTGAGAAAAGCGGTCTTTACATCCATCTGCCATATCGCATAGTCATAGTGTGCAGCTATAGCAAGTATAATCCTGATGGATTTTAGCATGGCTACTGGCGAGAAGGTTTCCTCATAGTCAACTCCTTGTCTTTGTTTGTAACCTCTTGCCACCAGCCTAGCTTTGTAGGTCTCTACCTTTCCGTCTGAGCCTATCTTCCTTTTGTAAACCCATTTGTAGCCAATAGATACAATACCTTGAGGCAGGTTTACCAAAGTCCAGACTGGGTTGGAGTACATAGAATCCATTTATGATTTCATGGCAACTTGCCATTTACTCGAATCGATGTCTGACATTGCCTCTTTGTAATTAGTAGGGTCACTCTTGTCGCCATTGTCTCCACAATGAAAGAGTTCCACATTACCTTGATGGAGATCCAAGTATCTCTTATTAGGTATGGTAGTCCTACTAGTCTTACGTGGAGGTTGTGTGATAGAAGGTGCTACTATAATAGGGTTTGAGGACTCTTCCTCATGTTGATCAATGTTGGTTTGTGGTTCAGAGGACATTTCCTCTAATTCTATCACTTTCCCATTGCCTCAATCTTGAATAAACTCTTTTTCAAGAAATACAGCAAACTTGCTAACAAACACCTTTTGTTCGCCTGGGTGATAGAAATAGTATCCCAACGACTCTCTCGGATAGCCCACAAATCTACATTTTACTGACCTAGATTCCAATTTATCCACTTCTAGTTTCTTAACATAGGCTGGACAACCCCAGATCTTAATGTAATTAAGACTAGGCCTCTTCCCATGCCACATCTCATGCGGTGTCTTAGGAATAGATTTGGATGGCACCCTATTCAGTATATGTGCTACTGTTTGAAGTGCATATCCCCAAAATGATATAGGTAAATTTGTGTAGCTCATCATGGATCGTACCATATACAATAAGGTACGATTTCTCCTTTCGGACACACCATTTAATTGTGGTGTTCCAGGTGGAGTCTATTGTGATAAAATACCATTTTACTTGAGATGGTCCAAGAATTCATTGCTTAAGTATTCACCTCCTCGATCTGATCGAAGAACTTTAATACTTTTTCCAGTTTGTTTTTCTACTTCATTTTTGAATTCTTTGAACTTTTCAAAAGATTCAGATTTGTATTTCATTAAATACACATACCCTAACCGTGAGTGATCATCCGTGAAGGTTATGAAGTATGAAAAACCTCCTCTTGTAATTGAATTCATAGGACCACACACATCAGTGTGAATTAATCCAAGTATATCGGCAGCTCTTTCCCCATGTCCCACAAAGGGTGATTTGGTCATTTTGCCCATGAGACAAGATTCACAAGTTGGATAAGCTTCATAAGCTAATGAGCCAAAGTGTCCATCCTTAACCAACTTGTTGATCCTATCATCACTAATATGACCTAATCTAAGATGCCACATATAAGTAGGATTAACTTCATCTCTAGGTCTTTTTGGTGTTTTATCTTTTGCTTGCTCAATATAGTTAATACCATTATCTAAGTTTAAGAAATAAAGACCATTCAAATATATGCCAGAACCAACTAAATCATCATTTAAATAAAATGTGCATTTATTTTTCTCAAAAACAAATTTATAACCATCTCTAGATAAAGCAGAAATAGAAATAATATTCCTTATAATATCTGGCATAAATAAACAATCTTTTAATTCTAAAACTACGCTAGATGGTAATGCTAAATAGTAGCTCCCTACGGCTAATGCAGAAACACTTGCTCCATTTCCCACTCGAAGAGCAACGTGTCCTCTACTCAGCCTTCTGCTTCCCCCTAATCCCTGCAACGAATTGCAAATATGAGAACTAGCTCCGGTATCTAATACCCAAGAAGAAACAGAATTAACCGAAAGGTTAGTTTCTATAAAAAGCAATTTAGACATACCTTAAGAAGGTTTGTCTTTTATGGAAGCAAGGTACTCTCTGCAGTTCCTCTTCCAATGTCCTTCTTTGCCACAGAAGAAACACTTTCCTTTACCCTTATCATTTGTGGGCTTGCCTTTCTTGATCCCGCCCTTTGCCTTCACCTTGGACTTCTGCCCCTTCCATTTTCCTTTACCCTTGGGCTTGGACTTGGAAGTAGAAGCCTCATGAATGACAAGAGCAGATCCCTTTGTCTTTTTGATAGAGCCCTCCGCAGTATTCAACATATTTAGCAACTCATGCAGTGGAACTGTCATCTGCTCATGTTGAAGTTCATATCGAATTGCGAAAATGAATCTGGCAAGGATTGTAATATCAAATCTATTTGCAAATTTGTATCTATGCCTACATCAAGCTTTTCGAGTTGCCCAATGTAACCGATCATCTTAAGCACATGCTCATTTACAGATGACCCCTCTGCCATTTTGGCCTGGAAGAGTTCTTTTGAAACATTAAACCTTGCGGTTCTACTCTGTCCCCCATACAACTCTTGTAGGTGAAGAAGAATAGAGGTTGAGCTTTTATATGAATCATGTTGCTTCTGAAGCTCATTGCTCATGGATGCTAACATGTAGCATCTCACCTTTATTTTATCTTCCTGCCACTTTCTCAAAGTGTCATGCTCTTCCTCAGTGGATCCTTCCGGAAGAGAATCCGGCATTGACCCATCCAAGACATAGGCAATTTTGTCAGAAGTAAGAATGATTTTTAAGTTTCTTAACCAATCATCAAAGTTTGGTTCAGTCAAACAGTTGGTATCCAGAATTTTAGCAAGGGGGTTGAAGTTTGACATTTTTAGCAGTGATCTACAAAAGATAAATAGCAATTTATGAGCATAAAATAAAAATCAATTTTATTATCCATTAGATTTTGGGTCTTTAAATCATAATGGCACCTCCCACTATTCTTTTCAAATTCCTCATCCCTTTAAAGAAATTTGGGAATCTTTATTTGTAAAAATTCCTAGTGGGGATTGGGGTCTCACCAAAACTAGTACAACCTCACATAATAGTTTCTTGGCCATACTAACGTAGATAAGAAGGTAACTTTATACCTATTGCTTCTTAAGCAAGTTCCAATCATCATTTAGCCTCTAAAATTATGAACCTCACATAATAGTTTCTTGATTCATATCTTTTAGTTAAGTTAGACCCACCATTCATACAAGTATGAGCCACTAATGAGACCATCACATAATAGTTTCTTGGATCTCACTAACCCCTCACCTCATAATATCATATATTTAAATAGTATGAGTAGCTTTTCTTAGAATGAGCAGTCCCCACATATCTGTAGCAGACAAACCCAAATAAGAAAATACAGTCACCTATAATGGTGGAAGGCTATGATAAGACATTCATAATGTCTCTTCGCTTACAACTTAATATCATAAACAAGAAGGGAATTTTATGGTCTCATCAATTATACATGCATCAAATACATAAAATAAATATTTCATCAATTTTATTTTAATATGTCCATACAATGCTCCCACTAATTAAATTTAGAAAATAATTTTAAAACTTTAATTTAAAGGAGTATCCTCGTGTCACAACAAATGGATTAAATTTTAAAACAATTTTAAAATATGGACATATAAAATATATGGTAAAACCGCCCAAACAATTATCACATAAAAAATTGGGTCATGGATGATTATGGACTTTTAAGGTGATTCAACTTGAGCCTTTAAGTTGAATCTAGGTCTATGGTGTTGTAATCATTATTAAACATCACATGCTTTCAAGATCTAAGCTTGAAACAATAATAATAAATAGTCTTCATTCTTTTCTTGGACACCTTATCTACTCCAAGTAGGCTCCACCTTATCTTTCTTGTAATCTTCTGATCTTCGTTTCTAATCTAATTTTACATGGCTTTAAAAAGAAAACCCTTGATCCATGATCAAGGGGGAGGTACATAGAAGGGAGATAGAAATTACATCGACAAAGAGGAGGAAGGCATGCAAGCCTCATTTAAAAATTACAAACCCAAAATAATAAACCATTCAATCACATTGAATAATTAATCAATCACATAGCTCAATTATTTTGGTCCAGTCCATAATCATCCTTTTTCATTAACCATTCACATCTCATGCAAATAAAATACTACTAAATTATTATTATAATATTTTATTTTGGGACTAATCCTAATCATATTAGAATTTTAATTTAATTAAAATAAAATAATTTCAAGCAAAGTTCTGATAACAGTGATGCCAGTACGGTGCCAATACAGTGACATGAACACATGCTTTTGATCAAAGTTATCAAACTTGGTCAACACATAGATTTATATTTTACTGAGAATTCTCTGAACTTATGACTGATTGAACAAAGGTTCTTTCACCGGCCGACTGACCGACTGTCCACACACTGTATGGTTTAATCATCACTTTATTATTTTATTATAATAGATTGACTATAATACATATCCTATATATACACACATCCATTAATCAACAAGGAAATTTACTTTTAAGAGCTTTGTATCTAATACAAAACTATAGTCCCAAAATTTTAGATTTATTCAAAATAAATCCATACTATAAAAATAATTAGGTATTTTGTATTAACCATAGACTAAGGCTCTGATACCACTGAAAGAAAACCATGTGGAACCCTTTAAGGTTCGCGCAACGGAAAACAAAAATTTAATGGTTTACGAATCCCATGATCAAGTCTATGATATATACAAAATACATACAACATCCATAGGGGGTTAATCGAATAGTTACCCTTGAAGCGTGCTTTACAAAATATTAATTCCCTTTCATCCACGAACAGTTCACCAAATCGTCCAAGCGTCCGATCTCTAAAAGTATCCACACGAGCAATGCACACTAGAAGAAAACTTTTCCTTCCTCCAACAAAGTGAAGAAGAGAAAAGGTCAATAGATCAAAAACTCTTTTGACCTTACAGATGTAATGGGTTGGGAGTTTTTTAGGAGAAACTTGGGTGTACTAGCATCCCACTTAGTTTCTCATATATCATATATATAATAATGCTATAAGTCCCTTTCCTAATCTAATTAGGAAACTATATTTGATTGGAAGACTTTCTTAAATCAAATATAAACTAATAGTACTATTATGCTACTTCTATATTAACAACTTAATATCAAGTAGACCCTCACAACTTCTTCTAATTACATATTACCCTTTTGTGTGTGACCCCTTAGGTTCATACTAATCTGGTAGTAGGTACTAATACTTTAAAGTATTACAATTAGAACCCTTTCTAATTAATTTAAATTAGAACATCTTCTAATTCTCCCTTGTAGAAATAATTAATATTAATATTTATTATTTCTGGGCTTCCACTAGTCCTGAGTGACACCTAGCAGTATATCATGACACACCTCAGACAGTCTGAAAAATAGTGAACCTTTCCGTTAACAGTTACCATACAATTCAACCCTTCTATCAAACAATGTCCTAATTAAATCTCTTGGGTAATGGACATATTATCAAACCCATATTTAATTATATGTTCTCGAACTAATTGATATTTCTCTATTTGGTAAAATTAGAAAACTCTTTCTAATTCTCACCCTGCCCTGGCCAGGGAGCTTTACTTGAGATATAATATAGAAGATCACATAGGACATTCACTCCCTCACTTGAGAGTGATAGATTCCTTGTTGTACATTCACATGTCTCCATGTATGACTTACTATACCCAACAATACATGAATATGTCCTTAATTAAAACATAAACACCGTGCACGTTAAAGCATAATAACTCAAACACAAGACAACAATAATGTCTCAGGTCTAAGGATTACTTGTACCACTGTAACTAAGAACAATCCATTGATAGATAAGTAAAACTCCATTTGGATTTTCCTAATAGTTGATCATGTTCAGTGAACTTGTTCTATAACAAGCACCCATATGTCTGTTCCAACGTCCCCACACTGATGACTTAAGACTAGCCATATTTTATCAAATAAAATAAACATGACACATATTAGTCTAACCGGATTATTAAATGTCCAATTTAATAATCCTACGACTAAGAACAATTTTAGAATAAAGCAACTAAGAAGTATATGGTCTTGTTCCTTAACTCTTTAAGTACATACCTTCTTAACTTTAATTCTGTGGACATATCATATAAATGTTAAACAACAATAATGATAAATAATAAACTTGCCCTTTATTAATATGAAACTGTTATTACAAGGTAATATTCCTAAAACACTACTCCAATCTAATTGGCTTTTAGGGCATACTACTAACAGCCCAAACATTACTCTATACATGTTATACACATAGATGATTGAAAAATCTAGAGCAGTGAGGTCAATTGAAAAAACAAGAGCAGTGATTGTACTAAAAAATTTAAATTGTTGAATTTGCAGTTATGAAAACAATATTTCAAAGAATACAATGATTTTTCCTTTTTATTTTGAATTTTGAATAGATTTTTGGCTACTTTTCCAATAAAGTAGTACATTATAAATGGGTGGGACTCGCCGAGCGGGCTGTAGCCCAATTGCCATAACATCTCTCTTCCTAGTGGGATGGAGAGGGTTGGGATTCTAGTTGCTTGCCCCCCCACCCAATTATTCTTTAGTCATAATGAGTGACCCTTGTTGGGCTTTGCTGTGGGCCAGTGTGGAGTTTTGGGGTTGGGTTGGGACTGGAGTGTGCGTTTGTGTGTATCCCGACCAAATCACAAGGGGGTTATGTGTTACATTTCAAACTACATGGGCAATGTGCCATAGAGGCAAACCACCGGGGGGGGGGGGGGGGGGGGGGGTTTGGAAATACAGTAATATTTCAAACCATTTAACTTTTATTATCATTTGAGCATGGAGGAAAACACAAAATATTTTATTATTTATTATTTATTTTTTTAATTTATTTTTATTTATTTATTTTTTCTGTTGTCAATGAGCAAGACCGCCACTTCGTTGAATTGAGTGACAATGACATTAAAGTAGGACAAGATATCTCTTTTTGTTTTGAAAGAAAAGGGTAAGTGGTTCACAAAATGATAATAATATGGGTAACCAACATAACTGAGCGTGTTGGATTTGTCTCACCACAACCTGCATTAAGTCTGAACTACTACCCAAAAGTTGAAGCAGCAAAGAACCTCCAAGGTGGGGGGCCACACACTTGTGTATATATATATATTTTCTCAAAGATTAAAATTTCATTAATGAAAAACAAACCATACAAAGAGATCCAAATAAACAACAAAAATAACAAAAAATGACCAAGCAAAAGAAACAACTAAAGGTACGATAGATAAGAAAGCATAAATGACTACAGAAAAATACTCTGTTAGCTGCACGAGGAATCTACTACTGCACCACAAGGACCGCCGCGCAGAGAGATCCGGAATTTTGGGCAATTTCAAACTTATGATAGGAACTATCCAAAGAAAGAAGATGACACAAAGCAAAGCCCAAAAAAGTGAAAAAGCTTCACCAAAAGGGGTAACCGAAGTTGCTTGAAAAGCTTCCATGATAGCAAAAGCTACACCATGAAAAGCTGCACAGCTGACAGTTGTGGAAGAGAGCTCCAAAGCCATCAATCAAAACCCAATGAAGACCAAAAGGCCAATTTAATGTTGCAAGACTGGTCTGGGAAACATCTACCATCTTGAACCCAAGGAGATGCAATGCGAGATAAGGAAAACAACCTTCACAAAGGAAGGGGAAAAGCTTCATAGCGGAAGCGGAGAGGCCAAACATGCCCTTATTTGGACTGGGACAAAACATAGGACCAAGACAACCAAAACAGAGAATGAAAAGGGTGAGCTCTCTCTCTCTCTCTCTCTCTCTCTCTTTCTCACCCTTTCCATTCTCGTCTTTGAAAGACCAAAGATGAAATGACTCTTTCACTCTCACCCTTTTCATTCTCGTCTCTCACCCTTTTCATTCTCGTCCCCTCTCTCTCTGTCTCTCAGGGTAGAGAAAGAAGCTCTTGTTTAGGGTTTCATCTTAGAGAGAGAATAGAGTTTATATATATATATGTATGCATAAAAGATATTCCATTACATTATAATACATCCGTAGCACCAACCAATGGGTGCTTTACAAAACCCAAATTACTTTTTATTTTTAAAATATTAAATAAAAAAGATAATATGATGCCAAGCACGCATTCATCCTTGCCATAACCACCATTGTTAAGACGATTGATATGGGAATATATGGAATTCTAATCAATGAAGAGCACAACAAGGTATTTAATGTTCCCACCCATGGAAATCACTTGTTTTACTATATTCTGGAATTTGCAAGAAGTGAAACATGTTGTTGCACGAACTGTAAAATAGAACAATGTTACCAATAACAATAGCCCTTGACATTTTTCTTGGGATGAGTCGTGGACTTAGTCGCTCTCTTTAAGACACTTCGCAGCTCTGCCAAAGTTGTTCAAGCAGTTCGGATGAAGTCCACGACATCCCCAGGATAAAGCAGCCCAGAAATCGCCTCTGTTTCGAAAATCCTTGCACGGAGGAAGATCGGAAAACCCACACCCTTTCAGAAATTGTTGCTCAGAAACTGTGTATTGAAATATTTCTGTAACTCTTTTTGCTCTCTGTCAATTGTATATTTTTATGAAAGCAGTTTTTTGTATATATAAAATATATTCTGAACGTTGGAAAATATAATGTTGCAGAACGTGGAGAAAAAAACTGGGAACGTTGGAGAAAAAGTCTGGAGTAAAAAACGTGGAGGAGTTTTAGGGGGACTTGGTCTCCAACTAATTTAATCTAAATAAAACTTTTGAGCTTGTAAAATATTTATTTTCCAAATAATTTTTGTATAAAAAGATATATATAGGAGTAGGACCACATCCAAACCCAAGCCCAAGCCCGGCCCAGAACGGAACGGAGCGGGGCTGCGGTGGCGCGTGCGCGTGTGTGTGTTTTGTGGTAAACCCAATTGGGCCTAGGTCCTCCCCCTTCACAAAACTTGGTACCCCCAAGGGGTCCAACCCTTACTCCAACCTCCACTTATATATGTCCTTCCCACTTCCTCTAATTTTCCTATGTGGGGGACAAGTAAAATATCATTTGGGTTAGTTTGTGAATAAGACAAAACTCAAAACCAAATTTCAAAAGTTTTCCCTCAAACTTTCCCTCCAATTTTAAATATACACTTTTTCAACAATCCCCCACTTATATTTTTAAAAATTGATTTAAGATCATCGAGCAACGTATCATAAGACTGTGTATAAGTAAAGGTGTTTTTCAACTTGAACCTTTATGTAGTGATAGTGCTTTCGATTATACTAGAGTAACTGTAGTTTTGAACTTTATCTCAGACAACACCACACACATAGTCCTACTAGGGTGAAGTTCAAAAACCAGCACTTTACGGCCGTGTACTTATATCCCAGTATAGCGAATGATCTAGAGAATTTGCCCAAAATTTCATAGGAAGCGGCCTCACTTCCACATTCGCCTAGGTGAATCCAACAAGGATACTCTTGTAGCTAGGTATCCCACTCCAAATGGAGTTTAGATCTCATTAAGAGTTATAAATAACTAAACCTTCTGTCCTTTAGGATGTCATGCTTCGTAGGGATGGACTTGGAGTATTACCCCCATGTATAGATATTAGCATGATTCCACACATATCACTTCATGACTTGTTATTACCCTTTGAACCTATTTCTTGGGATCTCCAGTCTATAGGTTGGGTTACTATCACAAGTGACTCAACTATCTAAGGGCTTTAGTCCCATCCCTTTTGAGGTTTTACAAACCTTCTCTCGTGCTAGTCCTTTCGTCAAAGGATCAACCAAGTTCTCCTCAGACCGTACATAATCCACTCTTACAGCTCCAGAAGAGAGAAACTCTCTAATAGTGCTGTGCTTGCGATGTATTTGTCGCTTCTTGCCATTATAGTAGCGGTTCTCAACTTTTGCAATAGCCGCGGTACTATCACAGTGGATTAGGACAGCTGGTATCGGTCTCTCCCATAAAGGGGTATCTGATAGCAGATTTCTCAGCTAACCTGCCTCCTCACTAGCTGTAGCTAGTGCTATCATCTTTGACTCCATAGTGGACTGAGCCAAAATAGTCTGTTTCTTAGACTTCCATGAAACTACGCCTCCAGCAATACAAAAAATGTATCCACTAGTGGCCTTGGAGTCATCTGATAGGGCATTCCAATCAGCATCGCTATATCCTTCAAGGACAGCGGGAAACTTCTGATAGTGTAATTTTAGGTTCATCGTCCTTTTTAGGTAACGTATGACCCTTTCAATAGCATGACAATGCTCCATACTAGGTCTACTAGTAAACCTACATAGTACTTCAATAGCATAAGCTATATCTAGCCTAATGCAATCAGTAGCATAACGGAGGCTACCAATGATGCTCGCATACTCAGTTTGTCTAACACTGTCACCAGTGTTCTTGAACAATTTTACACTAGGGTCATATGGAGTACATGCTGGTTTACAGTTAAAGTAATTGTATTTCTTTAGAATCTTCTCAATGTAGTGAGATTGATCTAAATAAAGTCCCTTTTCGGACCTAGTAATATTAATTCCAAGAATTACACTACCTTATCCTAAATCTCTTATATTAAAATTGGCACATAAGAAAGATTTAACTTCATTAATGACATGAATATTTGATCCAAAAATAAGTAAGTCATCCACATATAAACAAATAATAGTGCATGTGTTGTTTCAAATTTGTAATAAATACATTTGTCACTTTCATGTATTTTAAAACCATTTGAGATGACTAAACTATCAAATTTATCAAGCCATTGTTTAGAAGCTTGTTTCAAACCATAAAGAGATTTATCTAATTTGCAAACTTTATTTTCTTGACCAAAAATAATAAAACCTTCAGGTTGGTCCATATAAATCTCTTCTTCTAATTCACCATTTAAAAAGGCTGTTTTAACATCCATTTGGTGTACTACTAAATCATGAATAGCAGCTAAAGCAATTAGTACACGAATAGAAGTAATTCTTGTGACAGGTGAATAAGTATAAAAGAAATCAATATTTTCTCTTTGTCTATAACCCTTAGCTACAAGACGTGCCTTATATTTGTCTATCGTGCCATTGGGTTAATTTCAATTTCTTTTTAAGAATCCATTTGCAACCTGTTGTCTTACAACCAGGTGGAAGATCTACTAAGTGCCAAGTCTTATTTGATTCCAATGATTCCATTTCATCATTTATAGCTTCTTGCCATAAATCAACATCTATAGAAGTCAAGGCTTCTTGTAGGGTGTTAGGATCCTCCTCTAAGTTGTAAGTATAAAAGTCGGTCCCAAAATCTTTCGTGATTCGGGCTCTCTTACTTTTTCTAGGTTCAAGTTCATCTTCATTTGATTCTACTAATCTAAGTATGTTGAACCCCCACTATTTTTAAATTTAAACGGAAATTTATTTTCGAAAAAATCAACATCACTAGATTCAATTACAACATGATTCTTTAAGTCATAAAATCTATAAGCCTTACTATTAATAGCGTAGCCAATAAAAACACATTCATAAGCTCTATTAACTAATTTGGACCTTTTAGGGTCTGGAATTCTAACATATGCCAAACAAACCCATGTTCTAAAATAATCCACATTTGGTTTTCTTCTTTTCCAAATTTCATAAGGGAAAATATTTGTTTTAGAATTAGGAACTCTATTTAATACATGACAAACAGTTAATAATATTTCCCCCCACCAATGAGAAGCTGCCCCTAAATCTAATAAAATAGCAACTACTAATTCAGTAAAAGTCCTATTTTTTCTTTCAGCTTTTCCATTCATTTCAGTGGAATAAGGGGCAGTTTTCTCATGAATGATTCCATGAATTTTATATAAAGCAATAAATTCACCAGAATCATATTCATGACCTCTGTCACTACGAAATCTTTTAATTTTCCTATTAAATTGATTTTCAATCTCATTTAGGAAAATTTTGAACATGTCAATAGCTTCACTTTCATTTTTCATAAGATAAACAAATGAATAATTTGAATTATCATCAATAAAAGTAATAAAATACCTTTTTCCATTTCTAGTTAAAATTCCTTCATATTCACAAATATCTGAATGAATTAATTCAAGAGGTTCAGATTCCCTAGTGACAGATTTATGTGGTGTTTTAGTGATTTTAGCTTGGCTACAAAATTCACATTTGTCAAATTCATTTAAAGACAATTGTGGAATATATCCTAGACTACTCATATTTTTCACAAGCCTTTTATTCACATGACATAATCTAGCATGCCAAACATTAAAAGAAAACAACATGTAAGCAGAAGAAGAAATTTTATTAAAATCAACATTTAACTTAAACATGCCCTCAGTTGCATAACCCTTTCCAACAAACACTCCACTCTTAGTCAAAGTAAAAAGATCAGCCCCAATAGTTTGAGTAAATCCAGCCTTGTTGAGAAGATAGCCTGAAACAAGATTTTTCCTCATTTCTGGAGTGTGCAAGACATCCTTTAAGATGACAGTCTTTCCAGAAGTAAACTTCAATTCAACCTCTCCAATACCAGCAACAGTAGTGGTGTGGGAATCACCCAACAACACTTTCTTGTCCTTAGCTTCAGAATAAGATTTGAGCATGTCACCGTCATAGCAAACATGGCGAGAGGCGCCAATGTCTACCCACCACCCCTCGGATCCACCAACAATATTAACCTCGAAAATCATAGCAATGAGCTGCTCTTCGGCAAGATTTGCTTGGGGAGCAACTTGTCGTGGATTCCTACAGTTTTGAGCCATATAACCTGGCTTACCACAATTGTAGCAAACAAACAGTCCAGCTTCATTTATTCCTGAGGGGGGGTATGTTCCTATTCTGATTTGGCTTCGGATTCTGATTCTTGATGTTGCGGTTCTTGTTCTGATTCCGATTTTGAAACTTCATGGTTTTTGCAGGTGGTTTCAGAACAATAGAGGTTTTGTTTTTAGAAAATTTTTGAGGTTTCTTGTTGTTGGAAACAACAAGAACCTGTTCTTTTAAATCTTGTTTTCTTGCCTCCTCCTCAATACAAAGGCGAGTAATCAAACTTTCTAATGAAAATTCTTTGGTTTTGTGTCTCAAAATAGTTTTGAAATCTTTCCAACTTGGGGGAAGCTTATCAATAATGACAACAACTTGAAACTGATCATTTAATTCCATGCCCTCAGAAATTATCTCATGAGCAATTTGTTGCAACTCATGGGATTGAGCTTCAACAGATTTGTCATCCGTCATTTGACATTTCAAATAATGGCTGACTGCAAATTTCTTTGCTCCAGCTTCTTCAATGTCATATTTTTTCTAAAGGGCATCCTAAACCTTTTTTGCAGAATCACAGTTTGCATAATAATCATAAAGACTATCAGAGAGTCCATTCAAAATATAATTTTTGCAAAGAAAATCATTCTCATTCCAAATGTCAGACTCTCTGATTTGAGCAACAGTGGGATTTTCAGAAACAATGGGTTTTTCAGAAAGACAAAAAGATTGCAATTTTTTCGTAGTTAAGAAAAACATCATTTTCATCCTCCACCGTTTAAAGTGAAGGCCCTCAAATTTGAAGGGTTTGTTGAAGTCAGGGGTAACAGAGAGCATTGAAGATTTCATGGCAGATGATAAACGTCTTAAAATTGTTGTTGCACAAACTGTAAAATAGAACAATGTTGCCAATAACAGTAGCCCTTGACATTTTTCTTGGGATGAGTCGTGGACTTAGTCGCTCTCTTTAAGACACTAAGCGGCTCTGCCCAAGTTGTGCAAACAGTTCGGATGAAGGCCACGACGTCCCCAGGATAAAGCAGCCCAGAAATCGCCTCTGTCTCGAAAATCCTTGCACGGAGGAAGATCGGAAAACCCACACCCTTTCAGAAATTGTTGCTCAGAAACTGTGTATAGAAATATTTCTGTAATTCTTTTTGCTCTCTGTCAATTGTATATTTTTATGAAAGCAATTTTCTGTATATATAAAATATATTCTGAACGTTGGAAAATATAACGTTGCAGAACGTGGAGAGAAAAACTGGGAACGTTGGAGAAAAAGTCTGGAGTAAAAAACGTGGAGGAGTTTTAGGGAGACTTGGTCTCCAACTGATTTAATCTAAATAAAACTTTTCAGCTTATAAAATATTTATTTTTGCGGGCCGGAACGGAAAGGAGCAGAGCGTGGCAGCAGCGGCACGCGCATGTGTGTTTTGTGGTAAACCCAATTGGGCCTAGGTCTTCCCCCTTCACAAAATTTGGTACCCCCAAAGGGCCCAACCCTTACTCCAACCTCCACTTATATATGTCCTTCCCACTTCCTCTAATTTTCCTATGTGGGACAAGTAAAATATCATTTGGGTTATTTGTGAATAAGACAAAACTCAAAATCAAATTTCAAAAGTTTTCCCTCAAACTTTCCCTCCAATTTTAAATATACAATTTTTCAACAAAACACAAACAATGCAATCCACGAAATACAATAATGAGCATTACGAAGCTGATAACTATTTTCCCAAGGCTTTGTTTGGTTTATGGATTTCAGGAGGAAAAAGAGAGGAGAAAAGAAAACAAGATGAAAAACTAGATATTTTTTTTTTACCTTATATTATATAAACACGCTCTAATTTATAATTGCCGCGGAAATCCCTCTTATAAAATTTTTCTCCCAATGAAAAAGAGAGATTATTTTGCTGCAATGCACGTAACGCTAAACTTTTACCAGAAGGTTCCAATCCAAACCCTAGTTTTTTGACCAACCAAAGTCATTTTAGTTATTCCATACGTTGGAACAACCATTGAAATAAGCCTTGAGAGACTTTTCTGGTATTTCT
Organism: Hydrangea macrophylla; assembly: GCA_033977485.1. Lineage (NCBI taxonomy): Eukaryota > Viridiplantae > Streptophyta > Magnoliopsida > Cornales > Hydrangeaceae > Hydrangea > Hydrangea macrophylla. The sequence goes on from CM066982.1 coordinate 55,487,718, forward strand.
CGTCTCTACATTGTTAAAGAGAGACAAAGTTTAAAACACCAATCCCTAATGTAGCCCTTAAATAACCTAAGAACCCCCAATCAATAACAACAATAATTGGGAAATTGAACATTGTTAGATCTGGAACTCTTCCACACCTGCCACACAATTTCCATTGTCAAGTAATTTCTATTCATCACTCACTGAACAAGTCACAAGTGTATTCTCTGTTTTGATAAGTCAACATTAGTGTTCTCTCTGAACATCTCTATCTCAAAAAGGTAGTTTCAGGGAGGTCTAACCCCTGAAGAAGAACAAGAACAAAAATAACCAGGGAAAAAGGTACCACAAAAAAAAACTATAAAGTCTAACAAGTTTCCACAACTCCACATTCTATATTCAATTTATGGTCATTTAAAAAAAAAAAGATGCAACCGGAAACGAAATTCCACCAAATAAAAAAGCTTTTATTCTTCTGCAACCATGTCTTTCATAACACACTCTAGCAACCTTGCTCATTAAGTCCAAAAGATAGGAAAAAAAAAGAAAAAAGAAAAAAGGAAAAAAAATATCCAAGTACAGGAAATGTAAATCCAAAGTCAATTCAAAATTAAACGACAGAACATACCATTTTTCAATTGACACATCATGGCATGAAGACATTCCTCAACTTCGGAATCCTTCATGTATTTGTCGACATAAAATCAAAGCAATATTCAGCTGAAACTCCTAAAGTTGATACCCAACCCAAGAAAGCAATAAATTGAGTCAGATAGCATCAATTCTCCAAATTAGAGTTGAGACAAATTCATTGCATAATGAATTAAGAGACCCCTTCTCTGAAGGATATTCGAAACAAAACCTAAAAATATTTGAAGTGCAAAACAATAACCAAACATGTCATGATGTACTGAATCCTGCTTCAAATGCAAATGAATTCACCAAAAGGCTGCAAACATGGAATCAAGTGCATAATACAATGGATTCAAGGTTAAAAGGAACGCTAGAATCCTGATTCGTAGATCGGTCCAAACACAACAGGTTTGATAAATATCAAAACAATTCAAAAATAAAATGCTTGGGAGGATAAAAACAGGCTGTATCATATCTAAAAAGAAACCAAGAAACCAACCTACCCACAACACCCGAGAGACACAACACATGATGGGGCACACACAAGCAGAGAACGAGCTTTGTTTCAGGGGTGAGTTCAAGGTCAGCACAAAAGGGGGAACAATTTGAAATGAAAATGCTTGGGATAGAAAAACAACGCCTGTATAACATCAACATTGTATAATATCTAGTATAACCAAGCTTTAAGATCTACCAAACAGTTTTAAGATGCTGGACATAAACCAATTTGAAACAAGAGATGTACTGAGACAATGCCTCAACTCAACCGATCTTAAAGCAATTTGTATAAAAAATACACAAAACCTCTTGTGGCAGTATTTGCATGCAAAACTAGGTGGTACAACAATACACTCCTCCCCCAACCTCCAACCCAGCTCCACCCATCTGTACAAACCAATCAATCTCCACGTACTTGCCCATGCAACCTCTACCACTATAAATACCCTCACTGCCACGTACTCGTCCATCCACCCATTTGTCCAAACCAATCGACCTCCACGTACTCGCCCATGCAAACCCCAACACCACTATAAATACCCTCACTGCCACTCCCCATCACACTCATCCGCCACCAATCTCTACCAACAATGGCCAAGTTCTTAAAAACCCTAGCAGCTGTCCTTTTTGTCCTCCTAGCTCTATCCGAGGCCTCCGGCCACCGCACTACCATCACCATCGAGGAAGCTGAGAATAAAGTTCACTCCTCTAGCGTCGTAGCTACAGAGTAGGGGTGACAGTATGAGGTAATAAACACATGATCGTGTGTCTTACTAGTGTGTTGTAATTTGCGGTTTGCAGATAAGGTTTTGTACCTATCTAGTCTAATGAAAATGCAATCTTAACTTATCTAATATATAGAACCAAAAACACACAGATAAACATAAATATGTATGTTTATTATTATATATTGCATCCTCGTAGGTAACACTCCGTGTTGCTTTGTCCCCCGTAGTTTAAAAGTTGAGACATTAGACCTTGGGGCCTAGAGTGATAATTTGAGCCAATTTGCACCTTCCTTCAAAATCTGTTCGAAGTAGGAATTGTGACAAATTTTAATAGATTTTGATGATTTTTGGCAGATTATCTATGGAACTCTGACAAATTTTGACACTAGGTACAAATTCACACAATTAAAACTTAATACTGGTCTAATCTGTCAAATTTTAAACTATTGAGGGGCAAAGTAACTCCGAGTGTAATTTACGAGCAAAGCGTAATTAACCCTATAAATGTGTACCTCTACATATATAGGATAACCAATATTGCTGAAGTAATCATATAGTTCTCTGTCTTTTTTCTTCAAAAAAATAACCATGTCCCATTCTCACTTCACTACAAAAGAGACTTCTATGTCTTTTACCAAGCTACGAAAAATAAAATAAAAGAAACAGGACAGAAATTAAAACTATGTGAACAAGAACCAATGCAAAAATTATCGAGGAAAATGCAGTTTCAATTTACCTATACAGAAACACACTCCGCATTTAAGCTGGTGAACGGTCAAGGGGAAAAAAAATCAACTAATCTAACTACAAAAAGTATGTAATCTAAGAAACCACAAAAAATAACTATGGAGGTGTAAGAAGTTCTCATAACTCTGCAGTTAACACTCAGAAATTTACATCATCCTCAAAAAATTTCACTCAACAATAGCATTTATTCTTCCTAACCATGTCTTCTGACTCTTCATAACACAATTTAGCAAGTTCACTTTTCAAATTGAACAAATTATTCTTCTGCAACCATGTCTTTAATAACAAGCTTCAGTTTACTATGTCAAACTAGATAAGGAGACCCAAGGAGTGACCATGGAGTGGATATTAGGCTAATACATATCACTGAACTAGCAATACATCAATGTCAAAACCAAAGGAAAATAAGAAACAACATGCGTCAACACGCCATAGCAGGTCGATCCAAACTCGTTACATGAGAAGACAGACATCACAGGTCATCCTAAAATATATTTAATAAGAAAGCATTTTTTCTCACCCAGGCCTCCACCGGGTGACATGTGTCCCATTCCATTCCTATTTTGGCCCTGTATTATCAACAAAATTACTAGAATGGGACACATGTCACCCAGTGGAGGCCTGGGTGAGCAAAAATGCTCTCATTTAATAAACACTACATAGAAATAAATAAGAACTTCACCCACCACCCCATTCCCCATCCGTATATAATATTAGGGGAAAAAAATTTAACATCTTGCTTGAGAGGGTGGAGAAAATCTAATTCATAATAATCTATCATGAGTGATTGAAGCAATTTAAAGGTATGACCATTTTGAAATAACCAAGATCTACCATGGTTGTCTCCAAATTTTCTAGTTCCAAAAGCACATCAACTTCATTTCAAGCACCTTGAAAGCACCAAAATAGTGTTAAGAACCACTGCAGAACATATAGAAGTGAGATTGACCAAGATGGCTTAAATTATTCTATCTACCCAACCCCCAACCAAAGAAAAAAAAACATTTTTAACTTGTCACATACAACATGAAAATCCAACTGTAAGCCTACTGTCAACAAATGCATACATTTCCGTCTCCAACAATGTATTAATCAACTTATTTATACGGTAATTTATTGACATTGCCACATAACTAGCAAACTCGGATAAATAAGGAAACATGCAAAAATATTTAACACAGTATAGCTCTGTTACTTTTAAGCGTAACTTCATAAAGGTTAATCATCAAAAAATTGATGGATAAGGTTCATCCACATGCCATCAGTGATTGGCATATGGATGGAACTTTATTAGAATTTGAACACGAAAAACTCATCATATAAAGTCTATCGCTGTTAAAGAACAAGAAAGCAAGAAGATTCTATCAAATAGAACAAAGTAAAGGATAGGGAAAAGAACCTCCATTTAAGATATGCAAACAAACTGGCAAACAATGCCTTCCCTAGCAACTATCACATATTAGTTTGTTAAAGTCACCCAAAACAAAATCCCAATAACCCACAAATAACGACACGCCAGTATACATCAAACTTTTATTTAAGTTCTTGACGAAGGCAAGGCTTATAGGTGGGAGAAACTTGACTTTGAGAAAGAAGTTGAGGAACAGGCCAATATCATATCTAAGCAAGTTCTATGGTCCATACTGTAGACATTTAACATAAGCAAGTAGATTGGATGGGGAACTCTCCATTGCATATATGGATATCCAAATTCAGATAGCTCAGCTTTCAATAACATCAAGGTCCATCTCAGTAGGATCGGTTGCTTGCAACTCTACCTGAATACCATCTAGCTCTCTCTTGAACCTGTCCTTGGAGCTTGCATAAATCATCTTGTTTCTAACTCTTGACGTGTCAGGGGACCTTTTTAATAATTGCATAAAAGTTTTAAAAGGAAGCATACAAGTACCAAAACCAACACAAAAGTAGGATATATCAATAGTATAAACCATGAAGACAAGAGAGACTATTACCATGCAATGAAGAAAATCCTACTCTTTTGACAATTTTCCGCCGTAACAAAATCAAAGTCATACACAGCATATCGACACTCATCAGGACGGAGGCTTGCAGTAAAATCAACATAATTCTCTGTTGGTTTCCCGACCTTTTCCACAATAACCTGCTTTTGCTTCTCTTCAATCTTAAAAACAATGAAGCAATGAGTTCTTTTTGTCTTCAATTCCAGAAACTTTAGCTTGCAGTCATCATGCACAGCCATCCCCGATGCTGCGTTTGCCTATGTAATGTGGGATATATAAAAACAAATATCATCATTATACAACCCATATGAAGATAACGCAAAAAAAAGTAAACAGTGTGCCATAGCATTACCCAAAAACCCAGAGCGTCTCACATGGATATAGAGCTCACATTAAACAAAAAGTCCCATAATTTTACAAAATATTTTGCAGTAATACAACAATGCTTCTCCATATGACTCCTCACTAATAACAGTTATTACTTCCTCGTTCCTTTCCACTCATCTATCATGCATTGGGTATATCATCCTCAAGTTCTATATTCAGTTATCACCTAATCACACCACAATTTAATTAACTAGAGACTTACAAATACTAGACTACAGATCTTCTAAACTAGTGATTAGAAAAGGGACCATGTTTGTAAGCCATAATACTTTTAAGCACAGGGAAGTAAATTGAACATGGACAAAACAAACTAGCAACCAAGTTACAAATAATCCATGAAATTCCTAAAATTTTCAGTTTTATAAGAAAACACAAAAGTGAAATATAGTGGAATTTGAATTGGTCATCCATGCAGTAAATTTTCTAAAAATATTATAGAAATTAAAAAAATCTCCATCATCTTAAATGTATATAGGCATTTGGGTTCTTTGGCAACTGAATTCCAAATCCACAAATTGAAGACCTCCTAATTACAATTTAAGCCTCAATTCTAACACAACCAAAGGAGACCTAAGTTTGGCAGCGGGCTTAGTTAAGAATAATTCTATGCTTCCCAAATTTAGTTCTCAAATGCTTTGCCACTTGTACTGCATGTTGTGGTAGTGGTTGTTGTACAACATACCATATGCATATGGTACAATTGATAAAGTATTTAGGAACAGGGGCGGATCTATGTGTAAGGGAGGGGGGGCTCTCAAGCCCACCCCAGAAGTTTTAAAAATTGTAGAGTTAAACTAAAAAAAATTACAGTTAAGCCCCCCATGACAATTTTAAAAGCCTCCCCTTCTTTTGTAAAATTGTCATACTAAGCCACCCTATAAAAATAAAGTTAGGACTTTTATTTCCGATCCACACTTCTCAAACTCTCAGTCTCCCTCTTATGTTTTAGAACTAATTTTTGTAGCATTAGTTTATATCATCTATACAAAATATACACAAAATCTATATAAATAGACCCAATTTTTTTTTCCGAGGGCACCCCGTAAAGTTCCACCTCTGTCGAGCCCTCCTCCCCTAGTTTGATTTTCTAGATCCGCCCCTGGTTAGTAGTAAATATTGGTTGCAACGGCGACACCACGTCACCGTGCCTATGTGGTGTCACCAACCAATCAGTTTCCTCTAATTTTACAAGTGGCATTGGGAGAAATTATTCAATGTAACCTTCACACCACATTGATAAGTGCAAGACCCAGTTTGGTATAAAGTAGAGAAAAGATGTAAGAGAAAACTAGAGAGAGAAGTGAGACGAAGTGAGAGAGAGAGAGAGTTGTTTATGGGAAAATTCACTGCCTACTACTTTCATTTCCATCTCAACTTATAGAGTTACATTAACTAATCATGCATGCAAAAAGGAAAATGTGACAAGTGGATTTATAAGCAACAGAACATGGATAACATGCAAATGCTTGTGCCTAAAATTATACAACTAACAGATAATGCCTAGATAATGGGCATGCATGGAGAACATGGAGACCAAGTCTTCATAGTAGCACTATCCCACTTCATGTCTCACATACAGTGTAACCTTGAGTGGCCATGCATGCATGTGCTTCACGTATCATTCCTTCCCTCTTGCAACATCCTTGTCCGCAAGGATAAACTCTGTATAAGACTTTAAGAACCTTCGTTCATTTTCCCACGTGGCATCCTCACGGGGCGCGCCCACCCATTTCACCAAAATTTCTATTTTTGGGCGGTAGTGACCCTTGTGGATGACCCTACGTTCGAGAACCGATTCAGGTTGAGGACTAATCTTTGAGTTGTTCGACAATGGAGGCAGGACGGGAGAGACTGTCATGAGTGGACCCAACTTCTGTTTTAGGAGACTAACATGGAAGACATCATGAATTTGAGAACCCTTTGGCAACTCTAATTTGTAAGCAATTGGCCCCACACGAGCCAGTACCTTGTAGGGACCAAAAAAATGAGGAGAGAGTTTCAAGGAACTCCGGAAGGCAACCGTGGTTTGCCGATATGGCTATAATTTGAGGAAAATGCCGATATGGCTGTAATTTGAGGAAAACATAGTCACCCACATTGAAAACAACCTCGCGGAGATGTTGATCTGCCTTAGCCTTCATTCGGTCTTGTGCCACCCCATAAATTCTGATGCAATTCTTTTAGAATAGTCTCACAGTCACGGAGATGTTCATCCACTACTTGGATATTGGTGGTTCCTGGAACATATGTCAACAAAGTTGGAGGTGGAATACCGTAGACTGCTTCAAAAGGTAAAATTTTGGTAGACGAATGAGTGGAGTTGTTGTAGCTAAACTCAGCCCATGGTAACCACTCGAGCCACCTTTTCGGTTGATTACTAGTGAAGCACCAGAGATATTGTTCGAGAGTGCGATTTACTACTTCGGTTTGGCTGTTGGTTTGTGGGTGGTAGCTTGAGCTCATGCAAAGTTACGTCCCCTGCAGTTAGAATAGAGTTTGCCAAAAATTACTTAGGAAAACCTTGTCACGATCACTGACGATAGAGGTAGGGATGCCATGGAGTTTGACAACATTGTGGATAAAAGCCTGGGCCACAGTTGCTGCCGAAAATGGATGACTGAGGGCAACAAAGTGAGCATATTTGGATAAGTGGTCCACCACCATTGACACGAGAATTTTCTGTGCACTCTTGTGCAACACCCAACTGTAGGTGATCGTGCAAGTAATATAGTACTGGAAGTCCAGGTCGATCCCACAGGGAAGGAATAGGGAGAATGTCTACTAAGTTATAACCTAAAGAAAATGAAAAAGATGAATATACGGATGGAGGTTCTAACGAATCCTAATTAATTAAATTAAACTAAATAATAGACTAAAGCATAAAGAAACATAATTAATTAAACTAGTAAATTAAAGGTGTTGGAAACACGTGAATCCACATTGATCCTAACCATCTACCATGCATACTCATTAATGTTCTATGGAGTTCATTCCTCTTCAGTATTCCGTATTTTTCTAAAGATATAGAATCAATAGCCCTTTCATGACTGGGACTATATCATCACAAGTGATTTAAAATACTTAGAAGATGGTTTAAAACAATGGTTATTACTTGCACTCTAAATGGTGTAAGCATTCAAAGTGGTTTTCAAAAGTCATTGAAGAAAATAGCCTTAAGGCTTTAAGTTTTAAAAACTGTTGTGACAAACTGAGCTTATTGGGACAATTTGATGACAGATTTCTAAAACAAAAAGTCATGGAATACTTAAAAGAATATCTCAGGAATCAACAAGTTCGATCGATCGAAGCGCTCTTGATCGATCGGACATCATCATCCTTCAATCGATCGAAGTGCCTTCGATCGCTTGACTATGGCTCTGGTTCGATCGATCGAAATACCTTCGATAGATCGAGCCCAAGGTTTCTAAAGATTGTATGGAAGAGGTTGGGAATCAATGGTTCATCACATATTCCCAATGTCTAAACTACGGAAACATGAATAAACTAATACAGAAACAATAACCTAGAGTAATCATAACACATAAACTAATAACAATCAAATAAGAAGGATTGAAAAGAAAAACCTGGATATAATCTGAAATAAACATGAAATCCACTTGAATATTCAATAATCTTCAGTATATTAATGAAAAAGAGGAAGAAAAACAAGAATCTAACCTAACCTACTCCTAATCTAACCCTAAAACTACCCTAAACTGCTATTTTCTGCGTTCTGGAGCGTCCTCCCTTTGTCTGGCGTCAAAACGACTTATACATAGGGTTCCCATAGAGTTTATGCAACTTTTGGGTGAATATAAAGGTTGATCGATCGAGCTTAGTTCAATCGATCGAAGGTTCGATCGATTGAACTCTCCTCAATCGCTTGAACTTCTCTGATTTTGATAGCTCTGCGCACTGATGGGAGAATGGCCATAACGTTTCACTCGGACCTCAGATTGACCTCCTGTTTGAGGCCACGTGACGGTAACTCAAAGATCTACATTTCATATCTCTGGGGAAATCTTCCAAATCTGAAGTTTTCATTGTCAAAATTGGCGTTTTCTCAGCTGCTTCTGTTGTTCTCTTCACCAGAATCACTTTTCTTTAGCTTCACTTCATTGATTTACATCCTAATACCTATAAAATAATGCAAAATATATATTTTAGCATTAATAAATTAAAAAGAACATTTCTATTAGAATATACCTAAATCTAGGGACTTGGGGATAAAAGTATGCATAAAGGACCACGTAATACACTATAAATATGCACTTTTCACCTTAAATCAACCACCATGATTACTGACTTGCCTCGTGAAGACGGAAGTCCTTCAACATAGTCCATCAAAACATCGGACCATGCTATAAGTGGTATTGGAAGAGGATGTAATAGACAGGCCTGATTCATGCATTCGATTTTGCAACGTTGGCAAGTATCACATCCTTTGATGAAAGCCTTCACTGAATTGTGCAGACCTTGCCATACGAAACATGCCTTCACTCGACTAAGTGTCTTGTGATACCCAAAATGGCCTTCGGCTGGGGAAGAGTGGCTGTCGGTTAGGATATCTTTGATCAAGGATGAGTCAGGACTTAGGAGAACTCGATTTTGATAGAACCATACGCCATCGCGATTCATATATTACTGGGGTTGAGCGTCTATACGGGCACAGAACGGGTCTGTGAGCACTTCTTGTTGGAGGAGGGACCGCCAATTGGCAATGGGAAGGGAGATGGCCGAGAGTTCCAATGTAGTCACACGGGACAGAGCATCGGGCCCTTGATTCTCGGCACCCTTTTTATATTGGATCACATAATCATACCCCAAAATTTTGGGCAACCAACAGAGTTGTGTCGGGGTGGTGATGCGTTGCTCCAGCAAAAATTTCAAACATTTTTGGTCAGTCTGAACAATGAATGGTTTCCCTAAGAGATACGGTCGCCATTTACGAATGGCCTTTACCACAGCTAACATTTCATTCTCATAGGTAGAGAGAGCTAGGGCCAAACCTTTCAAGGACTCACTAAATTAAGCAATAGGCCGTTCATGTTAACTGAGGATCGCGCTAATCCCTACACCGCATGCGTCACTCTCTATGACAAACGGTTGGGAGAAATTAGGAAGTTACAACACGGGTGGTGAAGTTAGCACATGTTTTAATGTGGTGAAGGCGTCGGTAGCCTCTGAGGACCAAGTGAAACCGTCTTTGGTAAGGAGACGAGTTAGTGGGGCTGCAATTCCACCGAACCCACGAATGAATTTGCGGTAGTATTCGGCAAGGCCGAGAAAACCACGGACCCCCTTGGTAGTAGTGGGAATTGGCCATTCTAAGATAGATTTAATTTTTGAAGGATCAACTGCCACGCCGTCGAATGAGATCAAATGGCCCAAGTAGTCCACCTGTAAAACACCAAAACGACATTTGGATTTTTTTGCAAACAAGTTGTTAGTTAACAAAATTGTCAGAGTTATGGCTAGGTGGTAGAGGTGGTCTTCCCAAGAGCGGCTGTACATGAGGATATCATCGAAGAACATAAGAATGAATTTACGGAGGTGAGGTTGAAATAGATCGTTTATGAGGCTTTGGAAGGTGGATAGGGCATTGGAGAGGTCGAAGGACATGACGAGGAATTCATAGTGACCTTCATGAGTGCAAAAGGCCGTTTTGTGAATATCTTCCTCTCGGACACGAATTTGGTGATATCCCGAGCGCAAGTCCAATTTAGAAAAATACTTAGCTCCATGTAATTCATCAAGGAGTTCATCAATTACAGGAATTGGGTATTTATCTTTGATTGTGACTATGTTGAGGGTGCGGTAATCCACGCAAAGCCGCCATCCTCCATCCGCCTTGCGGACAAGTAATTCCGGCGAAGAAAAAGGACTGGTGCTTGGGCGAATTAAATCAGATGTGAGTAATTCCTGAACCATTTTTTTGATTTCGGTTTTTTGGTAGTAGGGGTAACAACACTTATCGATGGTTGGGTTGGATGGAGGGTAATGTGGTGATCATGATGATGGTGGGGAGGAAGGCCAGTGGGTTCCGAGAATACAGAATGGAATTGGGTGAGGAGTTCCTTCAGGTCATTTTGGTAAACTATGGGTTTGGAGTGGTTGGGTAAGTCACATGGGACAATTTGCAAAAATAAACCCGTACCGTCCAATTGATGCAGTTGCTTGGGGTTTAGAATTTCAAACTCGGAGCGACGTAAGCCGTGAAATTGGTAGGTTGTACCATTCTTGCAAAATTTCATCGTAAGCTCTCGATAATTGGTTTCAATGGGTCCAAGTGTTTCCAACCATTGGACTTTAAGTATGGCCTGACATGCTGCGATGGGTAAGACGTAAAAATCGGCAGTGATGGAGTGGCCCTGAACAGAGAGGGTGGACGTAAAAATCGTAGCAATCAATAGATGATATTCATGATGATTTTGGACTTGTAGCTTGATGTTTCACTCATATATGGTGACTTTGGACATGAAAGAAGCTTCCTATCTCACAAATACTCACTAAAATGGTAGTTGGGTGTATTGAATGTGAAGTAAATAGAAGTAATGAAGTAAAAACAAAGTTTAGAACTCACTTTCTTGTTTGAAAATCAAAGAAGGAAGCTTCTTTTCTCTCTACTCTAACCTTATCTCTACAACTTTCTCTCTAAAACTTTTCAAAGCTTGCATTTGACACCCCCAAAATGAGAAGTCAAGGGGGGTTTATATGATGCCTTTTGATTTCTCGATGATTACCGGCTTGAGGTTTGGCGGGAATCGCCTAGTCTTGGATTACTGCTATGAGATTGACCCTGAAGCTATCGAGATGCTGATTGGGGCTGTTCTTCTTAATCTGGAGAGGCACTGGTTCCCCTGTGGCTGGCTTTATCGAGCCTACGGAAGAGGGAGACATACTCTGAATGACTGGCAGTTGTTATGAGCCTTTCTGCTGTATGTTCTTGGCTGTTCAATTTTTTCTACACGGAATGACCGGGTGAGCCTGCAGCTCCTTACTTGCTTGGTGACCATTAACGAGATTCCTTCTTATGATTGGGACGGTGCTGCCCTGGCCCACCTTTATAAGCACATGAGCGATGTCTCCCGTGGCGGCATAAAATCTATTGGAGGATTTTGGCGAGTTTGGGAGGTATGTTCTGTGAATTTTCCTTTTCTTTTGGCCCTTTCTTGTTTCTGCTTTCTGATTTTCACTTTCTTCCTATGGAGCTCTGGAGCTTTGAGTATTTGAAGATGCTTGCCCCTACCCCTACTAATGAGTCGGGTGAGGATGAGGATGGCATGGCTCCTGTGCCTTTATTTCCTCAGGGTTTGAGGTGGCGGAGTGTCACGACCCATCCCACTACGCGTGGAAATAGGACACATGGCACGCCACCAAGGCTCATCTAAACATCATATAACTATACGCAGTGGAATGAACTTTAAAGCAACCTTGAGTAATTTAAAACTTTAGAAAACATTACCCTCTATGTAGTAAAATCCATTAGAATCAGAGTTATAAAAAAAAAGTTTTGTCCAGTTGTAATCAGTTAGAAAGAATTCAATTGAGAAACAGAGGTCCAGTCGACTGATCGAGGATCCGGTCGACTGGTGATCTCAACAGAAAGGTTTCAAAATATAACAGCCCATCCAGTCGACTGTGTCGGGGACCCAGTCGACTGGTGCCTAAAATTATCAGTCGACTGAAAAATATCCAGTCGACTGGTACCCTAATCCAGCAGAATGTCATGACCTGGGCCTCCATCCAGTCGACTGTTTTCTCAACCCAGTCGACTGAATCTCAGACGAAACAAAGCAGTAACCAATTCAACACAGTGATCCAGTCGACTGGATCAAAAACCAGTCGACTGGATTCTGTCAGCAAAACCCAAAACTGCAGTTTTTCCCAATCAAGGTTCTCCCAAATCCAAACCAACATATATCCACTCCATTCCATCATTCAAAAACATAAATACAAGAGCGTTTACTAGGGATTATAAGTACTAAATCTAAGTTCAGATTATACTACAACATGCTACAAATTCAAGGTTATTATTACAAGTTCGGAGTAGAACAAAAGTATAGACAATTGATTCCCCGGCATTCCACAACGGCCTCACTCCTTACGCTTCTTCTTGTCTTTCTTCTTACCTGCAATAGAGTAAATCTCCACTGCTCAGCTATATGCTGAGTGCACAATTCTAAATGTATGCTTATATGACAGTTCATGGTTTAAGCATCTAAAAATCATAGAAATAGTCTCTAGGGTGAGTGGTACGCATTCATCCGGTCGATGCCGTAGGAGGCCTACCTCTCCCATGCATTTCGTACACTGGTTGGGCCTTCCTCCATACCAGGTACCGTGTACTGGTTGGGCCCACCTCCAATCTAGACACAACCACAATTCCAATTCCATCACAATCACAATCAAAATCACAATCCTCAAGGTTCGAGGAGCTTACCCCGGATGAATTTGCACCAAACTCCCCTTTGACCCAAGTAGACAAATAACATGCTCACATAAACAGTTATACGTACTTTTCACATAATTTCACGTGCATAATTAACGGGCCTAACTAATACATGAATTTTGCCCAGATCTAAAGATATCAAAGTTGATGTTCAAAACATGAAAATCCATATATTTCATAGATCTAAAATTCATACCTCCTGCGATTCTCTTCAAACTTTGAAGGATCGTCCAGGGGGCTAATTAATCATCGAATTTCAAATTTGGGATGATTCCTACAAGTTTTACTGTGTTTTTCCCAAAAGTCTAGAATTAAGATTTTTACAAAAATTGGCCAAACACGGCCTAAGTAGTATCAAAACGTAGGTCTTACCTCCACAAGTTCAAATATGAAATCTGGAGAAAATCTGACGGACGAACGGTCGTCGATCGGCGTCGCAAAGCCCGTTGGCTCCAATCTCCCTTCTCTCTCCTCTCTCTAGATATTTTGAAAGTTTTGGATGAGAATGAATCTCATCCACTACTATATATAGGCAAACTCTTCAGGAATTACGTTTACCTCCCCACGAGTTCCTCAAACTTCTAATTAGCTCTCGAAACTTTGCACACGTTCATTTTATGCCTTTACGAGTGAAAATTATAAATTCCAAAAGTTTCCGACTTAGTCTCGTTTGGTCCAAATCTTACGTCCGAAAACTAAGTTATGTGAAATCTCTACACAACCTACCTTTTATTTAATGTGGTACTTACGTTCTCACCACAGTTTTTAAAATGATATAACAATATCATAGATTACCAGAATTTATACTACACAGGTATAATTCACTATTCACGAAATACCAGATATATCAAATAACATTTAAATCATATAAATGTCATTTAATCGTGCCAATGCAACTGTGAAATTCCATGTTCTCGTGTCCTCACTGACACCTCACCGTTGACTCTCAGTCAACCTTAACTCAAATTTTCAAATGACATTGAAAATCCTTGAAATTAAATTGATGCATTAAAAACCAATGATTTTCCGGAACGGGTGTGACAACTCTCCCCTCCAAAAAGGAAGTTTGTCCCCAAACTTTACCTCATGCGTCAAATAAGTACGGATATTCATTCTTCATGTCTTCCTCATTTTCCCATGTAGCCTCTTCCGTCGTATGGCTACGCCATAGCATTTTCACCATTAGAATAGTCTTGGTTCTCAAAACTTGTTCTTTGCGATCCAAGATCTCTACAGGATGTTCAACATAGGTTAAGTCTCCTTGGATTTGTAACGGTTCTGGCGTTATAATCTTACTCGCATCCGTCATACAACGTCTCAACATTGATACATGAAACACGTTGTGCACATATTCCATTTCTGATGATAAAGCCAATCGGTAAGCCACTGGTCCTACCCTCTCTAGGATCTCAAAAGGTCCTATAAATCTCGGATTGAGCTTTCCTCTCTTTCCAAATCGTACAATGGCCTTCGAAGGCGATATTCTCAAATATACGAAATCTCCAACTTCAAAATTCATCGGTCGTCGTTTAGAGTCCGCATAGCTCTTATATCGACTCTGAGCTACCTTAAGACATTGCTGAATCAATTTCACCTTCTTGGTAGTCATTTGTACTATCTCAGGCCCTAACAACCTTCTTTCTCCAACCTCGGTCCAATAAACCGGTGATCGACACTTACGACCATACAACGCTTCATACGGTGCCATTCCGATACTTGATTGGAATCCATTATTATAAGCAAATTCAATTAACGGCAATTGGTGCTCCTAATCATTCCCAAAGTCTAACACACACAATCTCAACATATCTTCCAAGGTCTGAATCGTATGCTCTGACTGTCCGTCAGTCTGAGGATGAAATGCGGTACTGAAACTTAACTTCGTACCCATAGCTTTTTGCAAACTTCCACAAAACCTTGACGTAAAACTACTATCACGATCTGATACAATCACAACTGGGACTCCATGTAGTCTTACAATCTCTTTCACATACAATTCCGTTAATTTGGATGGCTTAGTAGTCTTAATTGGTACGTAGAAAATGAGCTGACTTGGTTAATCGGTCGACTATAACCCAAATCTTGCATGAATGCAATGCATGGTCCTAGGATGTGCAAAGGTTGTTGTGTGTTTGTGTACATGGACTTTCTAAAGTGAGTTATAAGTCTACAAAGATGAATGAATGCATGGAAGAAATCATCATGGGATATGTACAAATGTAGTATGGACTACTTCCTAAGAGATGAGCTAATTTGGAGTGCATGTAAGCATCAAATCAAAGAATGAAAGTAAAAGAATGTTTGCTGTGAATAGTGGACAAAACAGTGACTTGATCTTGTGGAAAATGAATAGGGTTAGGAATATTTTAAATGCATGATTTTTTATGGAGATCATCCTTATTGTGTCTAGAACACATATCAAAAAGCCAAATCCTCAATAACTATTACAGATTGAGAAAAATCATATGAATAATAGAGGTTACTCAGAAACACAGTCCGTACTGTCGACTAAAATGTTAGAAAATCTTAGAAAATGAAAACTAAAACATCTAGAGGCCCATATTATACAGAAAGTTCCCTAAGACATTGAAGTTCAAGGAAAAAATAAGTTGGGACCACTCTTTTTGGAAAATATCTCTAGAAAACAAGTTGAAAGTCAACCAAGCTACTGTGATAGTAAAGACAGAATGTTTGGAAGGAATGTTTAGACAAAAATGGACCCCTTTCAAGTGCTTTCAAGTCAAGCCAAAAATCATGGGTGTTTTATAATGAGTTAGGAAGACTTTCCAAGTTGTCTTGCATCCATACTTTGAGTATTGAACTCAGAATAATTCTTTGAAACTAAATAACTCACTGTTTTGAAGATTTTTTAAAGAAAAATAAGGTTTATTTCTTGGAATCCCAATATTGGGGGTTTTGAGGGGTTTTGAAATAGGGGTTTTGAAAACATATTTGAAACATCATTGAGGTTGTAGTCATCATCTATCAAACTCATTGAGGTTGTAGTCATCATCTATCAAACATGTTTTTGAGGTCAAGAGCTACTATCCATAAGGATTCACTCACCTTCAACTTCATGTCATCATCTAGATGATAATGAACTAGTAAGTAAACAAGAAAAAGAAAAAGAAAAAGAAAAGAGACGAGGAGATGAACATCAAAGTAAACAAACAAGTATATAGCAATCAATAGATGATATTCATGATGATTTTGGACTTGTAGCTTGGTGTTTCACTCATATATGGTGACTTTGGACATGGAAGAAGCTTCCTATCTCACAAATACTCACTAAAATGGTAGTTGGGTGTATTGAATATGAAGTAAATAGAAGTAATGAAGTAAAAGCAAAGTTTAGAACTCACTTTCTTGTTTGAAAATCAAAGAAGGAAGCTTCTTTTCTCTCTACTCTAACCTTATCTCTACAACTTTCTCTCTAAAACTTTTCAAAGCTTTCATTTGACACCCCCAAAATAAGAAGTCAAGAGGGGTTTATATAGGCCAATTTGGGGTGGTTTTGGGGTTTTGGAAGTACTCCCATTGGTCCCAAACAACTGGAAACATAAAGCTACGTCGTTTTGGTTTCTAATTAATCAAAATGGACCCCCAAAAGAAATTGCAAAAATGGACTGCTCTAGAGGAGAGTGCCACGACTGCACTACTCTTCATTCATCGAGATAATTCTTTCTAGGCCCCCAGAGGTTTCGGTATTCGCAAAAAGGCCCTATTTCGTCCAAAATTCACAAAAAATGCGTATGAACTCCAAACTGGGGTTGTGATATACCGTTGGAAAGGTAATGGAGTCTATTTTCCATAACAAATAGTTTGGAGATAGGTCACTTTGAAAAGTTTTAAGGTATTCGCGATAAAAGCCGATTTGATCGTCTTTTTCACCTTCAGAAATTCATAATAAATTTGTTTTAAATCCAGAAATTATGTGCGATATACCATTGGAAAGCTATTGACCTCTAGTATCCATGAAAAATATTTGAAAAATGATACGGTGCTCCAGTTTCAAAATCAACTTTGGTCAAACTGGTCAAATCAGAGACCTCCAGAAAGTTCTAGGAACCTCTAGGAGCTCCCAGGATATGACGTTTTTGTATGTGTTTTCTTTTGAAACTCGTTGTAGTACCTTTCACATGATCTAGCATGATCTCAAAATATTTTGGTGAATTTGGACGATTTCGATCAAACCTTGGTCAAACCTGGTCAAACCTTGGTCAAACCTTGGTCAAACCTGTCAACAGGGACTTTCTAGGAACTTCCGAGACTTCCGGGGGTCTCTGGGAGCCGATGATTTCATCTGGTTTTGCTTTAAAACTCATTTGACAACTTTTCTTACGACGCAGTATGTTTCCAGAGCTTTTGGTCCCAATTCTGGGAGTTTTCGAGCTTTCCGGGTATTTTGGTCATTCTTAGCATTTTGAGAGGTAGAATTAACTTACAGGAGTCCTTTTTTAGTCTTTTTCGATCATTGTGAACCACCAAGCTATGGGTCTCCTAAATCTGATATCCGACAAAATGGGGTGTCTACAATACCCATAAAATTCATGTGTCAAGCTTGTTAAACTTATCAAAGAACCTCAATCTCTCCTTTATGCTAAAAGTTATGCTAAACAAGGACATAGATTCCTTTATCATACCATGAAAATAAACAACATGTTACAAAGTAACTATTCTAGTCAAAACTACATCCATAGCCTTCATATATCCTTGTGTGTGTGTGTGGAGTCAAAGATTACAATCGAAATCTTCATTTCAGAGTTATTTAGACTGAACATATTCAAGATTTAATAGTTTCAACTCAATTCTCACACGATTTACACTCAAAATAAAATCACTCTGAAACCGGCTTAAAAAGTTGTGCACTCATAGTAAAAAGCTCAAATGAGTAAATGTAGAGGTAATCAAACATGCTTACATACTTGACATTGAAAAACGCTTATTTTAGGAGTCTCATGAATGGAATACCATTTATTACATAAGCGATCTACCATGGGAAAACTCATTCTATACTCGAAATTTCATTTAAAGTTATCTAGAATCTTTAGACTTGTGAAAGAAGGAGGTAAAGTAGTCAGGATGGTGAGATGTGATTACAAGTTCAAGCTTGTGGTTGGGTGTCTTCATTTTCAACTTTTCATTTTTTTTCATTCACCCAATCCTCCAATATATATATATATATATATTTCTTCAACCACCAATTTTTATTTTATTTAATTTTATTTTGTTTTATTTTGTTTTACTTTATTATTATTATTTTATATATATATATATATAACTTCTTTTCCTCCTCACATGCTCAAACTATAAATACATGGTTTCAGGTAGAAGCATTGAATAGTGATAGGTAGGGGTGGGCATTCTGTCAGTTCGGTTTCGAACCCAAAATTTCAGTTCGGGTTGTTCAGTTCGGGTTGGAAGTTTTGGTACCGAAAACCGAATTGAAATAAACTTCGAAAAAATGGTTCGATTTCGAAATTTAGCTTCGGTTTCGGTTCAAAAATTCGGGTTGAAACTCAACCGAAATTTTTATTATTATTATTATTATTATTTTTATTTTTTATTTTTAGTTTTTTTGTTTGGGTAAAATTAAGTATAGTAAATTAGTACTGATTCACCACTTTGAGATTTTGTTTTTTATTTGTTATTTTTCATTAATAGTATGAATCATGTGACCCTAATTTATCTAACAAGTCTTTATATATTCTTAAAATTTCGGTTATTCGGTTTCGAACCGAATTTTTTTTTACTTTCGAAAATCGAACCATACTAATTAAAATAGTTCGGTTTCGAACTAATATAATTTCAGTTCGGTTATTATCCGAACCAAAATTTGAAAAATTTCGATTTCGGTTTCGGTTTTTCGGGTTGGCCTGAAGTATGCCCACCCCTAGTGATAGGTAAGTGGGAGTTTAGACTAGCTCGGGGGATGAGGTGAGCTATCGATGGCCTAAATCATTTTCTGGACACTTTAACTCATCTCGAGTATTTCTTGAATTTTTAAATTGGTAGATCCTGAACGTTCTCCTGAAGCAACTAGGAAAGTAAAACAAAAATGAGACTCTTGACGAGATATTAGCACATTTCAAGAAATGACACGAGTGTTTGTGATTAACCCTCAGAATAAAAGAATGGCTCAAAACTCACTAGGGTTTAAAGTTTTCGCTATTAATTCAATCACAAGACAATCATTTTTTCATTCTAATCAAAGAATCCTGTCATAACTGTCAACTCGTGTAAATGTTTTCAGAATATATTCGTGCTATGGATATACAACTAGATTAGCGACAAAGTGACATGTAATCGAAATCCATAATATGACGAGAAAGAATATGAATGCATCATTGCACAATGATATTAGCCATGAGAAACGAGATTTTGAAAGTCGGAAGCTTAACAACAGTTTTTTTAAAGAAAGAAAACAAGCCAAACCAAACAACAAAACATGGAAATTATAATATTTAACAGGTGTGGATTTTTAAATAAAAAATAAACAGGTGTGAATATCTACTCCCTACCCGAACTAAAATCGACATTGTCCCTAAGGGAGGTATTTCAAGCAATAAAATATAGATATCACCTGACACACGCGTTTCAGTACACGCATGAGAATTCACCCGTTTTAATACAACAATCTCCACAAACAACCAAGATTAAGAATATCATAGATAACAATAGATTATATGAACAATTAAAACATAATCCATGAGCAAAAATACTATCTATATCATAACATCCAAAAATCATATAAAGTTCATGTATAGATATAAAACCAAAAGTATCCATCCAACCAAATTATCACATGACCAGAGATAGAAACAAAAGAGAGAGGAAAAGATATGAAATAACAAAAATTCTCTCTCACTCCTCAAACTCGATCCTGGGGCTCAATAGAAGGAGGATCACCAGAGGTCGTAGGTTCACTGTCGGGAACACGATCTGTAACCTCACTACCATCCTTAGCAGTTGTCTTAGTCTAGACGACAGCTGTCGGGTCACTCTCAGCCATCGTGGGAACAACAGCTGGAGGTGGTGGCGGTGGTGGTCGCGTCTCTGATAAGATGACCTTTGGAGATGCGAAAGTGGATGCCAGATCAGAAGGTGGAGCTGTCTGTGGAGGTGGTGTGGGTGAAGAGCGCAAGGACTGCTCAATCCCTAACAACATCAAAATCTGGTTAATCTGACCACCCAACTACTCGAGTCGTGCATGAATAACGTCACAATTAAAAGCTAACTGGGTGGCCATCAACTCCTGCTGAGCTGTTAGCTCTTGGACAATCCCATGTAGTCGCAATCGGGACACTCTCTCCTCTAAAAGATGATCATAAATCGTTCAGAGAGTTGTAGGGGCTGCGGAGGCTGTAGGGGGCTCGCGCCTCTGTAACTCATACTGACCCTCAGCCGCAGTCAGCGTCCCTGGGTCCTTCTCCTCATCCTCAACGATAACAATATCCTGACCCTCTGCCATCAGCGTCCCTGGGTCCTCGCCTTCCTCTTTTGACTCCTCTCCTCTTTTTCTCTGTTTCCCTTTTCTTTCATCTTCCCACTGCTTTCTCCTACCTTTCCTTTCCCTTTCGCTTCTTTCTTGAATTGCGATAATGATCGTTTGGCTACTGACTCTCCAAATACCCCCAACTTAGCCTTTTGGAGGGCCTCACCAACAGGTAATACTAAACCAGTAACCTCACACACACGATGGATTGCCTAGGCACCCTTTTGGTGTTGAGATTTGCCAGGATGATGCGTGGGCTCAATAAAGAACTCGAGAAATAATCGTACAAGGCAGATAGGTAAACTAGTCCCAATAGCATATAAAACCCTTGTATACCACCCTGCTAGCTCAAACTTATAGGTAGTCAGAAGAATGCCACTGCAGAGTGCTAGGTGAAGTAGGTGGTAGTCCATCATCAGGTTGTGATCATCAAAGACTGTGGTCCCCGTGTATTTCTTAACTTTACAACCCGAGATCTCTTTGGCTACAAGATCATACGATGGGAAGGGATGGTCTGGATGAATAGGGTACATATAATCTGTGACTTCAGGGATACCCAGTGCCTGAGTTACTGAAGCTGGGCTAAACTCAATTGCCCGTCCTTACACACACGAGAAATATGTGTAAGGGGAACCCGGGCTCTTAACCATGCTGGCACACGTCACTGGAATCCACGAAGCTTGAACTTTTTAGCCTTTGTGAGAACTGGGAGCCAATTAAGATAGGCTCGAAGTTGAGAAAGGTAGAAGGGGATTTTGTCATCGCTCCACAGATTCTCAAGCTGCCTTTCCACTATAATTTCAAGGGTTCAAAAGTAATTCGTGAACCATGTGTTCTCCTTATCGTTTCTAAACCCGTGGGTGAGTGGTGGATAAGGGATATCCAAAGAGGTGGACTTGTCTGGATGGGGCCCATTATCTTTAGGTTTGGGAGCCATTAGAACTGAAAAGGGAGAAAAAAATAGAGATATAAGATGGAAGAAATGACAATCTGTCTCTCTGTTTATGCCAATCGATTGACATAAATTGGCAATCGATTGCCAGCAATTGCCAATCAATTGGGCCCTAATGGCAATCAATTTCCATTAGCGAATACAGAGGGCTATCCACAACAAAGGTCTCACGCCCCTCAATCAAAATTTTAGTGGTCTTATGACCATGAGGGGTTCCCTTATTGTTTTGATCAAAGTTAGGGAAAGAAATTTTTTGGGGTTTTTGAAATTACCTCAATGGAAGTTGCAGTTCTGAGATAGAGGCAAAATCCTCCCCTATGGATGATGGTTGATGATGATAATGGTGACAAGAGTTCTCATACTCACATTGAGCCCCTACAGACCTTCTTTCCTTTCGTGAGGCTACACCGTGACAGTGAGGGTGAGTATGGTGGTGATGATGAGGACGATTGATCGGCGACGAATAGTTGCCGTTTATAGTCCTAAAAATATGCTTTGTTAGCCCATTTCATGTAGTTATTAAGTGATTTTTAATAAGTATTCTAAATTTTGTAGGATTTGGAGCTTTAACTTGAAAATGCACAAAAATCCAATGATTAGTGGCTTTGCAAGTCATTCTGGGCTCTAACGGTGATTCCGGTGAAAGCTGAATGCAGTAGCAGTCTCGGAAAATCTCATTTTTGACAAAGAATACTTTGGATTTGAGAAATTTCTCCAGAGATATAAAATGTAGATCTTCGAGTTACGGACGCGTGGCTTTAAACGGCGAGTCAATCTGAGTTTCGACCAAAACGTTATCGCAATTCTACGAAAGTGGCGCAGTGCAGCGAAAAGAACCTCGCGCGAGCGACTTGTGAAAAAACCAAAAACGCGTATTTTATTAGATTAAAGTGCCCAGCGAAGGTGGTTTGTGCATATGACGTCCAGAAACGTAAAAACAGCTATTTTAGTGCGATTTGGCTTAGGAAAGCTTCCTAAATCCTTCCAAACTCTATATAAATCCTATTCTAAATCAAATTTATGATTATAAATCATTACACACTAATATACACATCAATATACAGCCATAATAGACATTATTTCCAGCCATTTTGAAGAAGGGAAAGCAAGGAGAAGAAGAAGAAGATTCCCATGGCCTCCTCCATCAACCTCTTGCCAATCTTCAATTCTATGGCCGCTTAAACCAAGATCTAGGGTTTCAATGAAACCCTAGCCAAGTAATAGGGTGTATTTTATGTTTTTATTTTAGTTTTATTATGTATGGATGACAGTTACATGTTCCGAGGATTTTTATAAATAAATCGTGCTTCTATTGATTAAAATCATTACTTTTAAAGTTTATTCTTGTCTTAGATCTATTTTGACTGTGATGTGCTCAATGATCTATGCTTGCTGTGCTTGTTTAGATTATTTACATGTAATGGTGCTTAAATTGAATTGTGCTATCAAGTATCCGAATAGTCCATGCCTAGATTAGACGGATTATACCACAACCCTAGTTTAGTGTGGGATAATTCGTGTTAACCGAAGATGGATTATGTTGGTGCTTGAACCACAGTTTTTTTCTTGACGGAGGAATTGGGCTTATAGCTACAATTCCCCATTATCATCCAACTTAATAAGCTAAAATAATTCGTAAATACCCTTATTATGAAGCTAGTGGTGGATTTGCAATCCTAGGTTCCTTAAACTTATTATAAAAACAAATATTTAATTGCTTTCATAATTTAGATTTATTTTTCTTGTTCTTAGTTTAATAAAATCAAATCAAAATCCGTTTTCCTTAATTAACTAAATTTAGGTTTTAAAATTAAAGTGCTTTAGTAATTCAATCTCTGTGGGTTCAACCTTTACTTTCACTACTACAAATCTTTAGAAAAGTAAAGTATACTTTTTATATCTTGATACTGACAACATCAACGATGGTAGTGGGGTGAGTATGATGATGAAGATGTTGGTAGGATGGGGGAAAATGGGAGGTTTCTTTTTTTTTTTCTCCCTCTGGCCAAATCGCCTTCTCCCTCTCTCTCTCTCGATGATTTTGAAGTTATGTGAGGGAGAGGGAGATAAACAGATCTTTACATCTGCTAGAATGGCAATCTTTTGCCTGAGTTGACAATTGATTGGTATCTAGAGGCAATCGATTGGTAATAATTCCAATCGATTGGGATTAAAACATCATAAAATGTTAAGGAAAGAAAAATGCTACTACCCCCAGTTGTCCACGAATCCTTCAAAATGGATTCTATCGCAAAATTAGCATTCAGATAGCAAGAACACCCATCAAACACACAAATTAGGAAGAATTTATTCAGAAATCATCAATCTTATTACTCATAAGTGGATTCTCAGTATCCAAAATTACAAGATCTTGATTGGAAAGCAAACAAATAGACAGAAAGAAAGCCAAAACAAAGTTCTGTCTTATTTAGCGGTTATAGGAATTAGACAACTCAGTTAAGCTTAAGTTCTAGAAAAGAAAGGTCTTCCCCTTTAGCATAATCCATGAAGTATTCCACCACTTCTCCATCTGAGTTTACTTGGAGATCTTCCATGATCTCTCGAATTGCGCACAATAGATCCTAGGTATTCATATTAGCGATTGCTTCATTAGGAGAATCTGGGCATGAGCTAGACAGCAGAGTGAAAATTGGCCTTTTCTGTTCCACCACTTTTGGGGTTCCTGGAGAGCAGACCCCATGGTAAAGCAAATATGGTAGAAATTGCAATGGATTCATCCTGCAGCCAGTTCATAAATAGATAAAGAAACGAAGGAAGAACAGAAAGAAAGAAACACACTAAGAAAAAAACTATTATATAAAAACAGAGTTCACAAAAGATTTTCAAGACGAATAGTCAGGATCATCCAATTGGATGGTCTCTGACTCTGGTTCAAACTTCTCCAAAAATGGCTTTAAACGTTGCCCATTTACCTTGAACGCATTCCCATTTTTGGGGTTCACTATTTCTACTGCCCATGAGGGAACACCTCCTTAACAACAAATGGTCTTATTCACCTTGATCTCAGCTTTCCAAGGAAAAGATGAAGCTTTGAATCGTAAAGTAATACTTTTTGTCCCGATTCAAGCTTCTTTCTCAGGATCGATCGATCATGCTTTGCTTTTAATTTCGATTTACATGTTCAGGCACGATTGTATGCATCATTCCTAATCTCTTCCAATTCATTGAGCTGGAGTTTTCTCAGTGTACCACTCTCATGAATATCAAAGTTTAGCAGTCGTGTGGCCCAGTATGCTTTATGTTCTAGTTCCACAGGTAAATGACAGGCCTTTCCATAAATCAGATTATAGGGAGATATTCCAAGGTTCGTTTTGTATGCTATCCTGTATGCCCATAAAGCATCAGTTATACGTGATGACCAATCCTTTCTGTTGATGTTAACAGTCTTCTCCAAGATATGTTTAATTTCCCTATTGGCTAGCTCTGCCTGACCATTTGATTGTGGGTGATATGACAAAGTGACCTTGTGGTTTACCCTATATTTTTTCATTAATGCCTCGAAAGGCCTATTGCAAAAATGGGTCCCACGATCGCTAATCATGGACTTTGGTGTTTTGAATCTTGAAATAATGTTTTCTTTTAAGAATGAGATCACAGTTCTGTGATTGTTTTTCCTCATTGGAATGGCCTGAACCCACTTGGACACGTATTCAACTGCCAGAAGAATATATTCAAAATGAGAGGATGGCGGGAATGGTCCTATAAAACCAATGCCCCAGCAGTCAAAAATTTTGATAGTGATGATCGGGGTCACTGGCATTTCATTTCTCCTGGACAAACTTCCTAACATTTGAAATCTGGCGCATGCTCTACAAAAAGCATAAGAGTCTTTAAAAACTGTCGGCCAGTAAAAACCACTGCTAAACACCTTCTGGATAGTCTTTTGGGTTGAAAATGATCGCCGCATGCTTCTGAGTGACACAAGGAAAATATATGAAAAATGTCTTCTTCTAGAATACATCGCCTTATAACTTGGTCTGTACAGTACTTAAACAAGTACGGATCATCGAAATAAAACCAATGAGCGATAGATAGAAATCTTTTCTGCATGGGTGGACCAATGGAATGGGGTCTCCCTTATTGCCAAATAGTTAACAATATCTGCGTACCAGGGCAGCACGATTACATCAAATAATTGTTTATTCGGGAAAGATTCACGGATCAGAGTTGATTATGAGGAGTTGTCCTTGAAGGTCAACCGGGAAAGGTGATCAGCCACGACATTCTCTACTCCCTTTTTATCCTTGATAACCAAATCAAATTCTTAGAGTAGCAGAATCCAGTGTATTAATCACTGCTTTATCTTTTTTTGATAGAAGATACTTTAATTCGGTATGTTCTGTAAAGCAAAATATCTATGAGCTAATGAGATATTGAATACAATTGCTAGTAGCTCCTTTTCGGTAGTAGAATATTTTCTTTGGGCTTCATCAAGAGTCTGACTAGCATAGTAGATTACAGACGACTTCTTGTCCCTCCTCTATCCCAACACAGCCCTGATCGCAGTGTCACTAGCATCACACATCAGCTCAAATGAAAGGCTCTAATCCAGAGATTGCATTATTGGAGCTGTAGTGAGATGATGCTTGAGTTTATCAAAGGATCCCTGGCATTCGATGGTCTATTCAAATGGTATGTCCTTTGGAAGAAGTTGACATAGCGGCCTAGATATAGCACTAAAATCCTTAATAAACCTCCGGTAAAAACCGACGTGACCTAGAAACAATCGTATGTCTTTTACCGTAGTAGGGATAGGAAGATTAAAAATTATATCAATCTTTGCCTTATCTACTTGCATTCACTTAATAGAAACAATATGCCCCGGGACGATTCCTTTTGTCACCATGAAATGACATTTTTCCTAGTTGAGGACCAAATTCTTCTCCTCACATCTCTGTAAAACTTTTTGGAGATTTCCTAAACAATCATCAAAACTACTTCCAAATACAGAGAAATCATCCATGAAAACTTCCATGATCTTTTCAACCATATCCCTAAAAATGCTCAACATACACCTCTGGAATGTAGCAGGTGCATTGCATAAGCCAAATGGCATATCCGGCGATATGCGAATGTTCCAAATGGATAGGTAAAAGTGGTTTTTTCTTGATCAGTAGGATAAATTTAATTCTGATTATAACCACTATGACTATTCAGGAAGTAGTAAAACTGGTGACCCACCACTCTTTTAAGCATTTGGTCCACGAAAGGTAATGGGAAGTGGTCCTTTCGAGTCACCGAATTCAATCTTCTGTAATCAATACACATGCGCCAGCTCGTGGTCATACGTGTAGGCACCAACTATCCTTCCTTATTCTCTACCACTATAGTGCCAGCTTTCTTCTGTACTACTTGAGTCAGACTTACCCAAGGACTATCCGAGTCAGATAGATTACCCCAATATCAAGCAATTTCAGAGCTTCTTTCTTTACTACCTCTTGCATGTTTGGGTTTAGACGCATTTGCATTTGTCAAAATGGTTTTGCATCTTCCTCTAGATAAATCCTGTGGGTGCATATGGATGGGCTTATTCCTCTTAAGTCTGCTATGGTCCATCCCAATTCACTCCTGTGGGGCTTGAGAACTTTATCAATTTACCTTCCTATTCTTGATTCAAAACGGATAAAATTATTATAGGAAAGGTCTTTTCTTCTCCCATAAATACATATTTCAATTCCTTCGAGAGCTCTTTCAATTCTAACTCCAAAAATAGCAAGTTTGACGGCACTGCCAGCTTTGTCTTTGGCGGTAATTGTTCATATTGGACCATCCACATTGCCCTTGCAACTTCATCTTCTATAACCTCCAATATTGCACACATTTGACTCATCTCTTCATCTTGTAGGGTGTATCTATCCAATTCATAACAAGAGTTAGTGATAATGGACTCCACAAGATTAGAGGGAACAATCGAGTCAAAATAATCCTGGATTACTGACTCTACCCAATTTACTTCCTTCATCATCATCATCAAAAACTTCAATTTTAGGATTTAAGAAGATTTTGATATTCAACGTCATGTCCCCAAAAACTACAATCATCCCTCTACTTCTTACCTTGAGTGTTGCATCGATCGTCGCAAGGAAAGGACGTACAAAGATCACCAAAATTTGGGATTTGACATTGTATACCGGCTCGGTGTCTAAAACGACAAAGTTAACAAAAAAGACAAAAGTGTCAATCTAGACTAAGACATCCTCTAGAACTCCTCACGGATATTTAATTGATCGATCTGTAAGTTAGAGAGTAATTTGAGTGGGTTTAAGCTACCCCAACCCTAACTTGGTAAACAGTGTACGGTAGGAGATTTACACTCGATCCTAAGTCGAGCAGAGCATTAATCACTTTCTTCTGACAGATTCTGCAAGAAACCGTTGGTGTGCCTAGATTCTTATATTTGGGAGGCAAATTGTGATTGAGAATTGCACTTGCTTGGCAGGCCAGGTAGGCACTCTTCTTGACATTTTTCTTCCTCTTAACAGTGCACAAGTCTTTAAAGAACTTGGTATAGGAAGGCACTTGTTTAATCGCTTCTAGGAGTGGGAGGTTGATTTTTACTTGGTTGAATAACTCCAGAAACTCATGACTTTTGGTTTCTTATTGGGGTTTCTTTAACCTCTGAGGATATGGTGCCGGAAAAGGGCATTTAGGTACCTCCTCGAGAAGAGGTTCTTTTCGAGGCCTTCTTTTTATCTTGGCTTCCTCAGGAACTATAGTTTTGGGTTTAATTGTTTCGCCCTCCTTCTCTTCTTCCACTAATTCTTCCTCATTCTCGACCTCATCTTCCATCTCAACCAAAGGGTGTGGGGGAGGAGAAGCTTTCTTAATCACTTTTTTACTTCTCAACACAGTTATAGCCTTGGCCTCTTCATGTGGTCTTGACCTCGAATGGCCTATGCCCGAATAATGGCCTCTAGGATTAAGCTCTGGTTATAGTGGGAACATCATTCTGTCTCTATCCTCTTGCTGAGTAGCCAATCTTTCCACACTTGTATTGAGTTTATTCATCGTTACATCATCTGCTACATCATGAGTTTATTAGGATCCTCTTGTGCCTTTATATGAGGTGGCACATAAGTGTTGGATGTAGATTGGTTGTTGTTCCCCTGATTGTAGTTGGGTTGAGGTGGATGATTTTGCTGATAATGATTTTGTTGGTACCCTTGTCCTTGTTGATAGGTAGAAATAGGTTGGTAGTTCTGTTGGTACCCTTAATTTTGGGGTCGATATTGGTTTCCTTGGTTCGGCTGCCACTATTAAGGTGGGTTTGTTGTGGCAACACTGTTTCTATGATCGAATCCAGGATAGCTCCATCTGCTATTGGGGTTGAAACGATTAGGGGCATTTATAGCATGTACCTCTACAGGCTCCTGTTCTTGATAAATCGAATATATTTGGCAATGTTGAGAGGTATGCCCCATTTGAAGACAGCTTGAACATGATTCTTTAGAATCAAATTGTATTATAGGGTCTTTTTTTGCTTCTAATGCCTTCAACTTACGAGCCAGTTGCTCGTATTTCTCCATTAAACCATCCTCAGCTTTCAATTGGTAAATACTCTTTTGACTTGAACTCGATCTTGTTTGAGTTCTTGTCACTTGTGTCTCCCATTCTAGTGCATGCTTTGCTAGCCATTCAAAATGAGCTTCAGCCTGGTCCGCATTCTTACTCATAAACTCACCATCACTTGTGGCTTCTATAAGTTTCTTTGATTTCGAACTAAGGCCGTCATAGAAGAAACTTATTGTTCGCCACTTCTCAAAACCATGATGTGGGCAGAGTAATAACAGATCCTTAAATCACTCCCATGCCTCAGCGAAGGTCTCTCCATCTTTTTGATTGTATGTCTTGATTTTCTCAAGACATCGGTCATTAACCGATTAGGGAAAAACTTTTTAAGGAAGGCTTCGTGGATTGCTAGCCAAGTCAAAATAGAATTCGGCTTAAGTGATAATAACCATGACTTTGCTTTATCCTTCAAGGTAAAGGGGAAAAGCTTTAATCGAATTATATCACCCGGGTAAGTTTGATCAGTGAAGGTTCCATAGACATCTTCGAAGTCTCGAATATGCAGATAGGCCTTCTCTTTTTCCATCCCATGGAAGGTAGGCAACAATTAGATCATCCCATTACAGGAATGGAATGTCCCTAGGTGTGACGGGATGCAGATACAAGAAGGTGTGTGTAGATACCCCATTTTGATCCCGCGTGTCCATAGTGTGGCTGTCTGATCAGAAGCTAGAAGTTCACACAAAGGGCATTGACCATAATAAATGAGATGTTTCTCCTTGTTGACTTTCTATATCATCCATTATATCAGAGGTTGAAGGAGTAAAAATGGGATTATTAGCACTGTCATCATAGTCTTCAAACAAATCTATGATGAAAGCTTCAGTGGAGTCGAAGGACATAGAAGAACATAAACTTCACAGTTTGTGTTCCAAAGAATAGAAAAGAAAAAGAAAGAAAGAAATGAGATAAGAAAGGATCGAATCGATCTAAAAATTTTGGCCTTCATTACCGTCTGTAGACACCCCATTTTGTCGGCTATCATATTTAGGAGACCCATAGCTTGGTGGTTCACAATGATCGTAAAAGACTCAAAAGGACTCCTGGAAGTCAGCTCTATCTCTCAGAATGCTCAGATTGACCAAAATGCCCCTGAAAGCCCGAAGACTCCCAGATTTGGTCCCAAAGTTCTGAAAACATGCTATGTCGTAAGAAAAATGATAAAATGAGTTTTTAAGTAAAACTGGATGAAATCGTCAGCTCCCAGAGACCCCCGGAAGCTCCCGGAAAGTCCTCGTTGACCGGTTTGACCAAGGTTTGACCAGGTTTGACCAAGTTTGACCAAGTTTGACCGAAATCATCCGAATTCACCGGAATCATTAGAAAAGTATTAAAATGAGTTTTAAAAGAGAATCGAGCGAAAACGTCAACTCCTGGGAGCTCCCAGAGGTTCCCAGAACTTCCCGGGAATCCCAGGTTTGACCAGTTTGACCAAGATTTGACTTTGGAATCGGGGCACCGAAATAATTTTTAAATATTTTTCATAGATACTAGAGGTCAACAGCTTTCCAACGGTATATCGCACATAATTCCTGGATTTAAAACGAATTTATTTTGAATTTCCGAAGGCGAAAAAGGCGATCA
The DNA here is from genome assembly GCA_033977485.1 of Hydrangea macrophylla. Classification (NCBI taxonomy): domain Eukaryota; kingdom Viridiplantae; phylum Streptophyta; class Magnoliopsida; order Cornales; family Hydrangeaceae; genus Hydrangea; species Hydrangea macrophylla. The sequence continues at coordinate 55,518,745 of CM066982.1, forward strand.
AATCAGCTTTTATCGCAAATACCGCAAAACTTTTCAAAGTGACCTATCCCCGAACTATTTTTTATGTAAATTAGACTCCATTACCTTTCCAACGGTATATCACAACCTCAATTTGGAGTTCGTATGCATTTTCTGTGAATTTCGGACGAAATAGGGCCTTTTCGCGAATACCGGAACCTCTGGGGGCCTAAACATAATTTTTTGGGCTTCTGAGGAGCAGTGCCGCCGCGGCACTGGCCCAGTGCCGCCGCGGCACTCAACCCTCGCAGAGTCCATTTTTGTAATTTTTTTGGGGGTCCAATTTGATTAATTGAAAGCCAAAACGACGTAGTTTTATGTTCACAGATGTTTAGGACCAATGGGAGTACTTCTAAAACCCCAAAACTACCCCAAATTGGCCTATTTAAACCCCCCATTGCTCTTCATTTTGGGGGGGCCAAGTGCAAAAGCTTGAAAAGTTATAGAGAAGAAGAGAGATAGAGATAGGTTTAGAAGAGAGAAAAGGAGCTTCCTCCTACCATTTTGCTATAGAAAGTGAGTTCTAATATTGTGTTCTTCCATTACCTCTCTTATACTTCACATTCCAAACACCCCCAATCACCATTCTTGAGCATTCTTGAGTTAGGAAGTTACTTCCATGTCCAAATGTCAAAATCTATGAGTGAAACACCAAGCTACAAGTCCAAAATCACATTGATGATAATCTATTGATTGCTATTTGCTTGCTTGTTTATATTATGTTCATCTCTTCTTACCTCATTTCTTTTTATTTTTCTTTATTTACTTACTAGTTCATCATCATCTAAGTGATGACATGAAGTTTGGGGTGAGTGAATCCTTATGGATAGTAGCTCTTGACCTCAAAAACATGTTTGATAGATGATGATCATAACTTCAATACCTCCAAGGTATTCTTGAAGTATATTGAAGTTATGTTCTAATAAAAATAAATCTCTCCAACAATCTTGGAGGTTCTTAATGATGAGTTTGATGTGGGTATTCTAAGTGGATATGGTCCTTATTGAGTGTTAAGAATATGTCTTCAAAACATCTATTTCAAAACCCCTCTCAATCCCTCTCATTTGGTTTCGAGAAACAAAACTTTGTTTTCTCCAAAATCTTCAAAACAACGAGTCAAAACAGTGAGTGAGTTGAGTTCAAAGATTTCTCTAGAACTCAATACTCAACATATGGATGCAAGGCCACTTGGAAAGTCTTCCTAACTCATTGGAGAACACCCATGATTTTTGGTTTGACTTGGAAGTACTTGGAAATGGTCCATTTGGATCCCAATATTCCTTCCAAACATTCTGATTTTGCTGTCACAGCAGCTAGGTCCACTTCCAACCTCTTTTACAGAAAACTTTTCCAAAAATAGTGGTCCTAACTTATTTTTCCCTTAAAATTCAATGTCTTAGGGAACTTTCTGTATAAAATGGGCCTCTAGATCATTATTTTTCATTTTCTAAGATTTTTCAACATTTCAGTCGACGGTACGGACTCTGTTTCTGAGTGACCTTCATTGTTTATATGATTTCTCTCAATATGTGATAGCTATTCAAGATTGGCCTTTTGGGTTGTGTTCTAGACACAATAAGGAACATCTCCATAAAAAATCATGCATTTAAAACATTCCTAACCCCTCTTTTCAAATTCCAAAAGATCATGCTACTGTTCTGTCCACTATTCACAGCAAGTACATTTCAACTTTCATTCTTTGATTTGATGCTCATATGCATTCCAAATTAGTTCATATCTTAGGAAGTAGTTCATACTACATTTGTACACATCCCATGTTAATTTCATTCATTCATTCATACACATTTTAGACTTCTAAGTCATTCTAGGAATCCATGAACACCAAAACACCCTACAACCTTGGCACATTCTAGATACATGCACTACATTCATGCAAGATTTGGGGTTTTTGTAACTCATAATCTAAGAAGATTATAAGGAATGATCATGATCACACGTTCATGCTTCCCCTCGATCTAATCGTCCTTTCTCATCCGTCCCAGGGATTGAGAGATCTTCTTTTCTCAAAGATTAACATGCATCATACTAGCTTGCTAAGCATATTTTACTTTCTTTGATTTATTTGTTTCAAGAACAATTCATGTCCCCTTTTAGATTAGGAAGTCTTGATTATTTGATACATGATTAGATGATTTTTCCTAGGTTTATTTGTGTGATCTTTCATTGCATGATATTTGGCTTAGATCTTATGAATGATATCTTATCTTTTGATCTTCCAATTTCAAGCTTTCTTATGTGATGTAATATACTATCATAGTATTAATTGTCGAACCATACATAGTATAAGATGATTGTTTGGATGCTAATTGAGGCCCGTCGAAAGATGGGGCGAGTTGAGGGTGTTTTAGTCGCGACAAAGGCTCCTTCTTCTCTCGTACCAAAATCCTGAACCAAGTTCTTTGGTTATGAAGGGCCGGTGCCCTTTATCCATTTGGGTGAGTCAAAATTAGGTTTCTTGGTTCCTTAAAGACCAAGTGGCGACTCTGTATCTGTTTTCAACAGATCTTTTCTCTCTCCTTGATTCAAAAATCAAACAAGTTTCGAAAACATAACGAAGCGGTGGAAGCCCAGTGTCCACACCGTCCCTGGCAATGGTGCCAAAAAGTTGACACGACTGAAAATGTGTTCTCCTAAGAGTACGTCCAAGTGTAGACGGTCGCGTCGAGTGATAACCAATAAGACCGGGTCGTATCCTATGGGACGGAAATTGAGGACATAATGTTCTAGATTGAAACCTAAAAGGATATAAATAAAAGATGATTTCTTTTGGAATGGAGGTTCTAACAGTCCTACTACATTCGAGATTAAACTAACTCAAAGTGAAGCAATAACTAAATTAAGCAGAATTAAGTAATGTGATTTCAATTTATATATGAAATAGGTGTTGGGAACATGTGAATCTGCATTGTGCCAGCCACTGCCATGTTTTGATATAAACGTGCAATCGGGGCTTCACCCTTCTAGTATTCCTTATTTTGAAAAGGATTAAGTTAAGCAATCTAGACACTAAGGTATGTGGCATTTACATAACTAGTGGATGGATTCCTCGACTTACTATGGAGAACAAAAATAATAGTCAATCAAAATTGTGAACTCTGATAAACAAACCAAGTATATGCTATTCGGTGTATTTAATCATGCAAATTCATTGAGTTAATTGGCCAAAAGGCTTATATTTCAAATGCTTTTTGCAATTTAAACTTTGAAAAGATCAATTTTGGTTCAGTTTCTAAAATAAAAGTTACTAGAATACTCTAAGGGTTCTGTCCAAGACATAATCATACCAATTGATTTCTATAGATGGCAATCGATTGGACTGAAATGTCTCCCAATCGATTGGTTTAAGTACCAATAGATTGACTTGGAATCTATGGCAATCGATTGGTTTCTGTGTCCAATTAATTGCCACTGATTCTTATACAGAATCATGGCAGTGGCTGGGGAATAATGTTTCTTCACATTGTTCCCAACCAGGATTTTACTCTAGCATGTTTGGGATTGCAGAAGCAAAAATAGGTTGAAACATAATGTTAAATCTGAATGTAGACATGGATTGAATCTCAAATTTTGAATTCACAAAGACATCTCCAAATTAGAACTAAAGTAAACTATGACAGAATGAAATACAGAATGGACTAACAAAGTAAAAAGAACCTGGATTAGAAAACAAAACTAAAAGTACAGAACTTTAATTCTTGTAATTGTTCTTGGAAAACCAAAGTGAAATACCTACAAAAACAAATCAAAATGAAACCACCCTTCACTACTCTCACTCTCCTCTATTTATAATGTGATACACATGAGTCTGAGGCATCTAGGTTCATTCTTGTAACGGCTGGTCACCGTCATTAATCAGGATATGCTGAGATTCTGCTCCATTAAAGATATTTGACTTCCATCTTCCACCGATCGATTGAATACTGAATCCAATCAATTGGTATAGATACCAATCAATTGTTATTAATATCAATCAATTGGTTTGGAAAGGACTCTAATCGATTGATAAATGATGGCAGTCGATTGGAATTTTAATTACATCTTTGAGTCCTCTTTGTTTCTTGAGCTATCCCTCTCTACCTTGTTATTCATTCTAGCTTCAGGAACTGCAGTTAAAGGACTAAACACAACAACATACCACAAAAATCACATCATTGTGTAAAGAGAAAGGTTAAGACACAAGTGCAGGTAAAACTAGAGATATGGGGCCAAGTTTAACAAATTTTACTCTTTATCGGGCCAATTTTGTACAAATATCAGCCCTCATCAGAAGCACATCTTCCATTGACTGAATTGGCTTACAACAACAGTTATCATTCAAGTATAGGAATGGCTCCATTTGAAGCATTGTACGAAAGATTGTGTCGATCCCCGCTTTGTTGGGCAGAGATTGGAGATAAAGAACTGTTAGGACTAGACTTGGTTAGAGAGACCAATGAGAAGATAACAACTACGAAAGAGATGATGCGTGTCGCACAGAGTAGACAGAAGAGCTATGAAGATAAGAATAGAAAGGTCAAAGAGTGTACTCTTGGAGATAATGTACTTTTAAAACTATCAACAATTCGAGGAGTAGTGCATTTTGGACAGAAGCAAGGTTAGTTGTCACCTCATTTTATTGGACCATTTGAAATACTGGAATACTTTAGGAAAGAAGCCTATGGACTCAAGTTGCCACCAAAGATGTCTAGAGTACACAACGTCTTTCACATCAGTATGTTGAGAGAATACAAAGGAGATCCTTCGTATGCGATTGACCTATACGTATTATGGATCCACGAGAATGTCACTTACAGGGAGAGACCTATACGTATTATGGATCACAGTATGAAGAAGCTGCAAAACAAGGATATTCCTCTAGTAAAAGTTCAGTGGAAGTATCATGATGAGAATGAAGGATATTGGGAGTTAGAATCAAAAATGAGAACTAAGTACCTGGAGTTATTTTAAGACTAGTCAACTTAGATTTCGGGACAAAATCTCTATTAAGGATGGAGTGATGTAGCTACATGTATTTTTGCATCCCTAACAATAAATAAAATGCCAATTTTATTTTACTATTATGCATTATTTTTAGTTATAGTATTAATTCCATACATAAATAATACTTGTGTTGTTATTTACAATTACAATGCCTTTAATCTTATAACTCCTAGGTAATTTTAATGATATTATTTGATGATGCAATTTTTGGTACTGGTCGGATGCTATCCTGACCTGTAGGCCCAGCTTCTCTGACCGAGCTCCATGCTACACGTTCGGGAAGTCTCAAATAGTTCAGACCACCCGGGCTGGCACTTATCCAAGGAATCGTGCATGACTTGGTCGGGATAGAGACCGATTGCTGAGTAGAATTGCTCGGTCATAGAGTGGAGCTAATTTCAGGTATCAAGGGGTTGGAGCTATTAAGTGGCTTCCTTACACGACTGCTCTAGGGTTTTTAGGGAGAAAGACAACACAGTATGTTAGGGCTAGTATAAATTTGCATCCCCCTCTGAGGGGGATGGGAGAACCCTTTTATAGAAAGAAAAGTCCTCCCTTGCAAGGCATTTTAGTTCGATTAGGTAACTATTGACAGCCTGTGATGACAGTTTGCATATCTAGAATGTTTCTTAATCTGATTAGGAAATAATTGATGCGAATTTGGATGGTTTCCTAGCTGGTTTAGGACACTGCTAGAGTCCGAGCAGTTTGGGATGCGCCTCTGAGTTAGCTGAGCTAGACCTAAACTGTATTGTAAGTAGATTAGTAATCTGACCCATAGTCGGGGTTGGACCCGATCGGTCGGTCGGTTGATCAGGGTCAGACCTGGAGCATTGGAGGTCGGCCTGGAGGTTGGGAGCTTGGACTCAGTCTGGAGCTCAAAATTGGAGGTCGGGAGCTCGGACCCAGAGGACTGGAGGTTGGCCCGGAGGTAGGGAGCTCGGACCCAGAGGTCGGGAGCTCAGAACTGGAGGTCAAGAGCTTGGACCTGGAGTACTGGAGGTCATCCTAGACGTCAGGAGGTCAGACCCTGAGGCCGGGAGCTCGAACTTGGAGGTCGGACCTAGTGAGATGAAATTTATTTGTGTGCTCTTGTGTGCAATACCCAAGTATAGGTAGACGTGCAAGTAGTACTGGATAAGACCAATATGCTTTGTGCTCGATTTTGATAAGAAGGTGACATGCCTTGCCGTACACTAACCTGTATGGAGACATCCCCAGATTTGTCTTATATGCGGTGCTGTATGCCCATAGAGTATCTGTCAGTTTACATGCCCAGTCTTGTATGTTGAAACTAACCGTCTTTTCTAGTATGTGCTTGATTTCACGGTTAGCCAATTTTGCCTACCAGTTAGTTTATGGGTGGTAAGCTAGAGCGATCTTATGGTTGACCCCGTATTTCTTGAGAAGTGACTCTAAAGGCCTGTTGCAAAAATGCTTGCCTTGGTCACTTATTAATGCTTTCGGAGTTCCGAAACACGACAAAATATTTTCCTTAAGAAAGGACATTACTATTTTGTGATCATTGCATCTCGTCAGTATTGCTTCCACCTATTTTGATATGTACTCCACAGCTAGAAGTATGTATTCACAGTTGTTTGATTTAGGAAACGGGCCCATAAAGTCTATGCCCCAACAATCGAATATTTCAATTGTGATAATGGGAATTAAGGGCATAGAATTCTTTTTCAAATTTATACCAAGCTTCTAACAGCGTTGGCACAATTTACAAAAAGAATAGGAATCCTTGAACACGGTGGGCCAATAGAAGCTGCTGTGTGGGACTTTTTGTGCGATCTTTTGTGAAGTGAAATGACCACCGCAGGCTTCAGAATGATAAGAGGCTAATATTACAGTTATGTCCTCGTTCGGGATGCAACGTCGGATGACCTGGTCAGCACAATACTTGAACAAGTAAGGGCCATCGAAAAAGAAATGACGTGCGAACGAAAGGAACTATTTCTTGTCTTGATTCGACCAATGACTTGGAGTCTCTCCCATAATAAGATAATTTATTATATCCGCATATCAAGGAAAATTGGAAACAACCATCAGTTGCTCATCTGGGAATTCATCTTTAATTGGTAAGGGTTTAGTGTTGTCAGTAAATGTTAACCGAGACAAATGGTCAGTGACCACATTCTCTACTCCTTTTTTATCCTTGATTGTGATATCAAATTCTTGGAGTAGGATTATCCAACGGATAAGCCTTTGCTTCGCGTCCTTCTTAGATAGCAGGTACTTGAGGGTCGAATGGTCTGTAAAACAGACGATTGGGGACCCTATCAGATATGACCTGAATTTGTCTAGAGTGAAAACTATTGCCAGTAGCTCTTTTTCGGTAGTCGTATAGTTCATTTGAGCTTCGTTGAGTGTTCGACTGCACCGATGGCATAGTCACTAGCATCACACATCAGTTTAAATGGAAAACTCTAGTCGGGTACCTGTATTATCGGTGCGGAGGTAAGGTGTTCCTTTAGTGCGTCAAAAGACGTTTGACAGTTCTCTGACCACTCGAATGGTGCGTCTTTGACTAAGAGCTGGCACAGTGGTCGGGAAATTACACTAGAATTTTGGATAAAGCGACGATAAAATCCCGCATGCCCCAGAAAAGAGCGAATATCTTTAACTGTACGGGGGATAGGGAGGTTCGAGATTATATCGATTTTCGATATATCAACTTGGATACCTTTATCAGAAATAATGTGGTCGAGAACAATTCCCTTGGTCACCATGAAGTGACACTTTCCCAGTTTAGCACTAGGTGTTTGTCCTCGCATCTCGCTAGCACTTTCTCAAGATTTTCCAGGCAGTTATTGAAATTATGGCCAAACACTGAGAAGTCATCCATGAAAACCTCAAGTATTTGTTCAGTTATATCACTGAATATACTCAACATGCACCGCTAAAAGCTAGCCGGTGCATTATATAAGCCAAAGGGCATATGACGATAGGCGAATGTACCGAACGGATAAGTGAAAGTCATTTTCTCCTGATCCTCAGGAGTGATTTCGATTTGGTTGTAGCCACTATATCCGTCCAAGAAGCAATAATATTTATGACCTGCCACTCTTTCTAGCATTTGATCCATGAATGGTAATGGAAAGTGGTCTTTCCAGGTCACTATTCAATTTTCGGTAATCTATACACATCCGCCATCCAGTGGCGACGCGTGTTGGTACCAATTCACCATCTTTATTCGGGATTACCATTATGCCCGCCTTTTTGGGCACTACTTGGGTCAGACTAACCCAAGGGCTATCAGAAATGGGATATATGATCCTTACATCAAGTAGTTTCAATACTTTCTTTTTAACTACCTCTTGCATGTTGGGATTCAGATGCCTTTGCATTTGTCGTGAAGGTTTAGCTTCTTCCTCCAGATATATTTTATGAGTGCATACAGACGGGCTTATGCCTTTGAGGTCGGCAATAGTCCATCCTAATGCTCCTTTATGTTGTTTTAACAGTTGGATTAACTTACCCTCTTGTTTAGGATCTAATATAGATGAAATTATGGCAGGGTAAGTCTTTTTAGTCCCTAGGAAAGCGTATTTGAGCTCTATTGGAAGCTCCTTTAACTCCAAATCGGGAAACTAAAAATTAGATGGCATGACTAATTTCGTTTTTGGAGGTAGTGGTTCATATGGTGTTACCCACATGCATTCAGCTCTGTCCTCCTCTTTTGTCTACATCATGAGGCAAGTGTGATTTAAGGCAGCATCCAATGGGGTAGAATCAGTAGGTTGATAGATAGCATCAAATTGTGACACAACTACCTCCAAGGGATCTTTGTAATCTACAAAATCAGCCTCGTCTTCGATGACTGTTTCAATATAATTGATTTCTTCCTCATCCTCGTATTCTTCAGGTCGGGGATTTGAAAAAATCTTGACATTTAGAGTCATGTTCCCGAATACGATGGTCATAATACCACTTCTTATTTTGATTGTGGCATCTATGGTGTTGAGGAATGGACGTCCAAATATCACCGAAATTTGTGAACATGGATTAGACACAGGTTCAGTGTCCAAAATCACAAAATTGACCGGGAAGACAAATGAATCTATCTACACTAGAACATCCTCTAGTATTCCTCTAGGGTATATGACTGACCTGTCTGCCAGTTGTATCGCAACTCGAGTAGGTTTGAGTTCACCTAACCCTAGTTGTTTATAGACTGAGTATGGCAATAAGTTTACACTCGCTCCTAGATCAAGGAATGCGTTGTCTATCCATTGATTCCCAATTCGACACGAGACAGTTGGGGTACTGGGGTCTTTGAGTTTCGGGGGCAATTCATTTTGAATGATTGCACTTGCTTGGCATGCGACATATGCGTGTTTCTTCACACTTTGCCTCCTTTTAACTGTGCATAAGTCTTTAAGGTACTTACATAGTTCAACACTTTTTTGATTGCATCAAGAAGTGGAAGATTTATTTTGACTTGTTTAAACAATTCCAAGAACTCCTGATTCTTTGCCTCATTTTTAGGTTTCTTAAGCCTTTAGGGGTAAGGCGTAGGGAAAGGGTATTTAGGTAATTCGTCAAGGACAGGCTCCTTTCTGGGCCTTCTCTCAACTTCTTCTGCTTCTTTAGGAGCGTCATCATTTGATTCTAATGGTTTATCATCAGTGGACAACTCCTGCTCTTGAGTGGATGGTTTGATTTTATTTACCACTTCATCCTCTTTGTACTCTTCAGGGGTAGAGAGGGGTAAATTGCACCCTATAATTTTGCCGCTTCTTAGAGAAGTCACGACTTTTGCCTGTTCATGATTATTGGGACCATTGTTGTATCCCTTAGGGTTTTGAAGTGGTTGAGCAGGAAACGTTCCACTTAACCCCTCTTGTCGTGCATCCATTCTTTCTAATGTTGCGGACATTTTACTCATCATTTGAATTAACTGTTGCGTTAAATTCGCATTAGTGATCGGATCTTCCTCTTGCACCTTTTTGTGAGGTGGCACGTAAACATTTGCTTATTGATTATTAGGGGGTTGAGCTTGGTTATAGTTATTTGATCTATTTTGATTGAATGGCTGGAACTGCCTATTGTATTGCCCTTGATATTGGTTATTGTTATTGTAGGGCTGTTGTTGTTGGTATTGATTTTGTGTCCCAGCATCATTTTTCCAATCAAACTTGGGGTGATTCCATCTATTATTATTACTCTGAAAATTGTTGTTATAATTTTGCGAGTTATGATTATTATAGGAATTCCCCGCCCCCTATACCCTTGCATGGCATTCATTTCCATGGGGGGTTATTCTTGAAAGTACGGCACATTGGGACAGCATTGATTAGTATGTCCCAACATGTTGTATGTGCCGCATGGGTCTTCAGGTAAAACCTGCCTAGAACTCTCTCCTTTCATTCCCAACTCTTCTACTTTTTTAACTAGTTCTTCATACTTGTTCATTAGATGATCCTCACTTTTTAATTGGTATAGACTTTTTTCTTCTACACAGGAGATCTGTGAACGTGAGACATCTTTCGAATTGGACCACTCATGGGAATGTTCAGCTAGCCACTCAAAGTGAGCTTCATCTTCTTTAGTGTTTTTGCGAAGAAATGGCCCTGAACTCATGGTTTCAGCCAACTTTTTAGTTTTACCATTTAACCCTTCGTAAAAGTAGCTTATGGTTCGCCATTTCTCATACCCGTGATGTGGGCAAGAGAGTAGAAAATCCTTGAAACGCTCCTAAGTTTGGGTGAAGGTTTCATTGCTATTTTGTTTGTAATAGTTTATTTGTCGTTTAAGCTCGGTGGTCATGCGAGGTGGAAAGAATTTCTGTAGGAACACAGTGTTCATCACATGCTAGGTGTAGATTGAATTTAGTTTTGAAGTGAGTAGCCACACTTTTACTTTATCCTTCAAGGTGAAGGGAAATAGCAATAGACGTGTCACGTCTACAGGACAATTATGTGAGAATGTTTTACAAACATCCTCAAAGTCCTTGATGTGTAGATATGCCTTCTCGCTATTCATTCCATGAAAGGTTGGAAGGAGTTGAATCATTCTGTTATGAAATTGAAATTTGCCAGCATGAGGTGGAATGAGAATACAAGAAGGTGTAGGTGCGTGTTCGGGTGTCATGAGATCGCACAAAGGACGAAGTGAATCATCAATAGGTACAACCACATTCTCATCGTTTTCACTTTGATTGTCAGCCATTGAATCGGTAGGTGTGGCTACAGGATTAATAGAATCCGAGGAATCGGCCAAGTAGAACGGATTTCCGTATATTCCTTCGATGGAATTATTGGACATAAAAGGAAAGATCCTAAGTAGTTTTAATCTAAAGAATAAAAGACAAAAGAAAATAGAAAGAGATAAGAATAGATTGAGGTAATCTAAGTATTAGCTTGTCGCCTTCCCCGGCAACGGCGCCAAAAACTTGACACGAAAATTATTTGTGTATGCTTGTGTGCTATACCCAAGTGTAGGTAATCGTGCAAGTAGTAATCTGGTTAAGACCAGGTCGATCCCACAGGGAAGGTGTTAAACTAAATACCTAGATTAATCTCTAAAGAGAAAATAAAAATCAATATTTGAAAGGTTGTAGAACACAAAGTTCTACAATGTGACTACTAAATTTAAAGCAACTAAATTAAATTAAACTAATGATTAACTAATTAACTAAAGTGATGTTTTAAAATGTGTTTTTATTAATATAAAGGAATGTTGGGATTACACGAATCCACCGCGACCTAGCCATCTACCGTGCAATTATATTGAAGCTCAATGGAGCATATTTTCTACGGTATTCCGTATTTCTCTTAGAATAAAGAATCCATAGTCCTTTCATGACCGGGACTATATCATCATAGTTAATTTGAAACACATGAAAGCGGTTTAAAACAATAGTTAAGACTCGCACCTACAATGTTGTTAGCATTGAAGGTGATTTGCATAAGATATTGAAGAAAAATGCCTTAAGGCCTTAAGTTCATAGACTATTTTGACAAACTGAGCATTTGGGGACAGTTTGATAATGAATCTCTAAAGCAGAAAGTCTAGGAATACTGTATAGAATGTTCTCAAGAATCAAAGGGTTCGATTGATCGAAGCGCTTTCGATCGATCGAATATCTTCATCTCTCGATCGATCGATTGACAGTGTCTCTGGTCCGATCGATCGAACACAGGAATAATTTTGCTGCATGGCAGAGGCTTGAGATCAAGGTTTCATCGTGCTCTCCCAACCTGGGGACTACTAAGACATGGTCTGGAGTGTCTTAGATTTATTTTTAACATAAAAGTCCATTAAAGTCTTGTTTGGTTGTGATTCAAGCATGAAACTATGAAAACTAATGGTGATTTAAAGCTACTACTATGATACTACCAATACTAACAGATTAAACTACAATATTAAGCGACAAGAATGCGAATAGACTGCAATAACAAAACCTGGAATAGAAGAACTTGTATTAAACTAAAGAAAAGCAATCCAAAAGCAATATCCAAGCTTTACCACCTACAAAAAAATGTAAACTCTCTATCTCTCTCTCTAAAATTGATAAAAAGTGAAGTGGGCATCCTTTGGGACGTCAATATAACAAGTATTTATACATAAACCTAAAGCTAGGGTGCAAAATTGTGTTTCTGCTACGTGCGCATAATTTCTGATAAAAGCCATGTTCGATCGATCGAACATCACTAGGTCGATCAAATTCTGGAATCTTCGATCGCTTTAACGTACTTAGATCGATTGAACCTTCGATCGATCGAATGATCTTCAATCGATCGAGGTTCGCTTTTCATCTTTGAGTTGTCTTCATTAAAACCAAGCACTTCTTTTTATCTTGCTCATTCAGTTCCTCACACAGCAACAGTAATCTGAACAAATAACCACTAAAACAATACCACTTATAATAGATTAATCATATTATGTAAAAACTGGCATTGTAATTCAAATTATAGATATACAATGGAATTGTAGACTAAATCAGTGTAGTTTCTTCTTGTAGCGCGGTTATATTTTACAAATACCCCCGCTTGTCACCGCCGAATATTCTAAATTGGAGTCCAAACTTGATAATTTCCATTCCTAGAATATTCTGAAAGCGGCAAGGGTATCATCGAGCATGTTCGGAGTCTCTAAGGAATTAATTGAGGTCGTAAGTGGTGATCGCATTGGAGAGATGGTTAATGGAGTGTAGCTCCGCAATTGTTCTCCCTCTCATTACAGAGTGCCAGGGGACCTCACGGGAGGCCCATGAAATAGCAGGTGTGGAAGGAATATCGGTGGTATATTCGGATTCATAGTGATATGCCTAGACAGGGACAATAATTAAATTAGAATAAAACTAACGAATGAACTAAAATGAAAGACATAAATAAAGAAAAACAAAAATAAAATGAGTTGTGACAAGGAATTAACCGAACTATTGGCGTGATGGAATCATGTGCACTAGCAGGTTGGGGGCACTTAAGCCTGAACAACAAATAGCTTATGTCCACATAGATGTATCGATGATGATGAAGTCATCCACAAATGTGAATACAAAGTTATGGCACTCGGGCAAAACATCTTGTAAATCATCTTCATCCCATGGTTCCCACATCAAGTCATTCTCCCACTGTTGCAAGAGCTCATCATCTACCTCACCGATATAATACCCTTCCTCATCTCCTTCCACGTTAGTTGGGAAGTCCATATTTTCAAATAGATTGATGTCGAGAAAGGCAGGTGGGTAGGGAATGTACCCTTGGGTCAGGTCGAGTACATCATCCACCCCTGGCCCTTGGTAAGGCAAAAGGTAGAATGCGATCTCATCAGCAGTCCAGGGAAGGTTCTGATATTCAGAATCAGCCCATGACCTAATTGAATACACTAACCATGTATCATCATCATTCCTCATATTTAACAGCCTGCATGGGAGAGATAATAGGGAATAGAGGATTAGAATCGAAGTCACACTCAAAAAGAAGAATTAAAGCAGAAATAGGAGAAAATAAACAAATTACAAGAAATAAAAAGTTTATAACCACAGGTTGAGGACTCTTTTTGGTGTTTTAGGTAGAAGAGTAGTTGGGCTCATCAAGTTGGATGTGCTCAACTTCTGTTTGGAAGTTTTCTAGGAACGACTTTAACCTTTGGCCATTGACCTTGAAACATTCATCATTCTTGGGATTTATTAGCTCAATGGCCCCATGTAGAAAGACAGATTTAATGATAAACATGCCTGTCCACCGAGATCGGAGCTGTTCGGGGAAAAGGTAAAAGCGAGAGTCATACAGCAAGACTTTCTGCCCTGATTTGAATGTTTTACGAAAGATCGTCTGATCATGGTGAGCCTTTAACCTTTCCTTATGAAACTTCGCAGAGTCATACGCATCTCTATGAATTTCCTCTAGCTCTGCGATTTGGAGTTTTCTTAGCTGACCTCCCTCTTTAATATCAAAGTTTAGTGAGTGTGTCGCCCAATATACGTTATGCTCGATCTCGATAGGGAGGTGGCATGCTTTTTCGTACACTAGCCTGTACAGGGACATTCCCAAGTTTATTTTGTAAGCACTACGGTATGCCCATAGTGCATCGGTCAATTTGTAAGCATGGTCTTTCCTATTGGAGCTAACCATTTTTTCGAGAATGTGTTTTATTTCTCGGTTAGCCAACTCTGCCTGCCCGTTAGTTTGTGGGTGGTAGGGTAGAGCGATCTTGTGATTGACCCCATATTTATTGAGGAGTGACTCCAAGGGCATATTGCAGAAGTGCTTGCCTTGGTCACTTATTAACGCCCTTGGGGTTCCAAAACACGACAGAATATGTTCTTTTAGAAAGGAAATTACTATTCTGTGGTCATTACGTCTCGTCAGTATCGCCTCTACTCATTTTGATACATATTCCACAACTAGAAGTAAGTATTCACAGTTATTTGATTTTCAAAATAGGCCCATGAAATCTATGCCCCAACAATTGAATATTTCAATTATGATAATAGGAGTCAGGGGCATAGAGTTCCTTTTTGAAATTGTACCAAGCTTTTGATAGCGTTGACACGATTTGCAAAAGGAATAGGCATCTATAAATACAATAGGCTAGTAAAAACTGATGTGTAAAACTTTTTGTGTGGTCTTTTCTGAAGTGAAATGGCCACCGCAGGCTTCAGAATGACATGATGCTAGGATTACAGTTATATCCTCATTCGGAACACAACGTCTGATGACCTGATCAGCGCAATATTTGAAAAGGTACGGGTCATCAAAGAAAAAGTGACACGCTAACGAGATGAATCGTTTCTTATCCTGATTTGACCAATGTCTGGGGTTTCTCTCGTGACTAAATAGTTTACAATATCTGTGCACCAGGGCAAACTAGAAATAGCCAGTAGCTGTTCGTCTGGGAATTCTTCTTTAATCTGTGTCGGTTCAGTTTTGTCAACAAAGATTAACCTAGAAAGATGGTCAGTTTTGTCCTTTATGGTTAGGTCAAATTCTTGGAGTAGTAGTATCCATCTAATGAGTCTTTGTTTTGCATCCTTCTTGGACAAGAGGTATTTAAGTGTTGAATGGTCTGTGAAACAGACTATCAGTGATCCTATGAGGTATGACCGAAACTTGTCCAAGGTAAAGACTATAGCTAACAACTCTTTCTCGGTTGTAGTGTAGTTCATTTGAGCATCTTTTAGAGTTTTGCTAGCATAATAAATAACATAAGGCTTGTTATCTTTCCTCTGGCCTAGGACTGCGCCGATAGCATAATCAGTAGCATCGCACATTAATTCGAATGGGAGACTCCAATCGTGCTCGGATAATATGTGCAGTTGTGAGGAGTTACTTTAGTGTATCAAAAGATGTTTGACAGGCATCCGACCACTCCAAAGGTATGTCTTTGATGAGTAATTGACAGAGTGGTCAGGAAATGGCACTAAAGTTTTGGATAAACCTTCTATAACAACCCACATGTCCCAGGAAAGAGCGGATATCTCTAACTGTGCAGAGATTAGGAAGGTTTGAGATAATATCTATTTTTGCCTTATCAACCTGGATACCTGTGGACACGCGGAATCTTGCTTTCCCTTTTTTTGTTTTGTTTTGAGATTGTTTTGAAAAAGGAAAGGAAAAGGTCTGTTGAAAACAGATACAGAGTCGCCACTTGGTCTTTAAGGAACCAAGAAAGCTAATTTTGACTCACCCAAATGGATAAAGGGCACCGGCCTTTCATAACCAAAGAACTTGGCTCGGGGTTTTGGTATGGGAGAGGAAGGAGCCTTTGTCACAACTAAAACACCCTCAACTCGCCCCGTCTTTCGACGGGCCTCAATTACGATCGAAATAATCATCTTATACTATGTATGGTTCGACAATTAATACTATGATAGTATATTACACCACACAAAAATTTTGAAATGGAAGATCAAAAGATAAGATATCGTTGATAAGATCTTAGCTAAATATCGTGCAATGAAAAAGTTAAAGATCACACGAATAAACCTAGGAAAAATCATCTAATCATATATCAAGTAATAAAGTTTTCCTAATCTAAGGGGACATGAATTTTTCTTGAAACAAATTAATCAAAGAAATCAAAAAATGCTTAGCAAGCTAATATGGTGCATGTTAATCTTTGAGAAAAGAAGACCTCTCAATCCTAGGGACGGATAAGAAAGGAAGAATTAATCGAGGGGGAGCATGAACGTATGATCTAGTTCATTCCTTACAATCTTCTTAGATTAGGGGTCACAAAAACCCCAAATCTTGCATGAATGCAATGTATGATCCTAGGATGTGCAAAGGTTGTTGTGTGTTTGTGTACATGGACTTTCTAAAGTAACTTAGAAATCTAAAATATGCATGAATGCATGAAGGAAATCATTGTAGAATATGTACAAATGTAGTATGGACTAATTCCTAAGATATGAACAAATTTGAGTGCATGTAAGCATCAAATCAAAAGATGGAAGTAAAAGTATACTTGCTGTGAATAGTGGACAGAATAGTGACATGATCTTGTGGAAAATAAAAAGTAGTGTCATGAACGTTTTAAATGTATGATTTTTTATGGAGATCATCCTTGGTGTGTCTTGAACAAAAATAAAAAATCCAATCCTCAATAACTATTACAGATTGAGAGAAATCATATTAACAATAGAGGTTATTTAGAAACAGAGTCCGTACTATCGACTGAAATGTTAGAAAATCTTAGAAAATGAAAACAAAACATCTAGGGGCCCATATTATACAAAAAGTTCTCTAAGACATTTAAGTGCAAGTTAAAAATAAGTTGGGATCACTAATTTTGGAAAAGGTTTCTGTAAAACAAGTTGAAAGTCAACCTAACTGCTGTGACAGCAGAGGCAAAATGTTTGGAAGAAATGTTTGGACAAAAATGGACTTCTTTCAAGTGCTTTCAAGTCAAGCCAAAAATTATGGATGTTCTATAATGAGTTAGGAATACTTTCCAAGTGGTCTTGCATCCTTATCTTGAGTTTTGAACTCAGAATAATTCTTTGAAACTAAACAACTCACTGTTTTGAAGATTTTTTTTTTGAGAGAAACAAGGTTTATTTCTTGGAATCCCAATATTGGGGGGTTTTGAGGGGTTTTGAAATAGGGGTTTTGAAAGTATGTTTTCAACACTTAAATGGAGATTATGACCACTTGAAATATCAACATTTGAACTCATATTAAGAGCCTCCAAGATTGTTAGAGACATTGTTTTATTTTGGAAATAACCTCAAGAATACATGGGGATGTATTGAGGTTGTAACCATCATCTATCAAACATGTTTTTGAGGTCAAGAGCTACTATCCATAAGGATTCACTCACCTCAAACTTCATGTCCTCATCTAGATGATGATGAACTAGTAATTAAAAAAGAAAGAGAAAAAGAAATGAGATAAAGTAAACAAACAAGTATATAAACAATCAATAGATGATATTCAATGATGTATTGGACTTGTAGCTTGGTGTTTCACTCATATGTGGTGACATTGGAGATGGAAGTAGCTTCCTCTCTCTTAAATGCTCACTAAAATGGTGGTTGGGTGTATTGAATATGAAGTAAATGGAAGTAATGAAGTAAAAAAAAAGTTTAGAACTTACTCTCTTGTTTGGAAATCAAAGAAGGAAGCTTCTTTTTTCTCTACTTTAACCTTATCTCTACAACTTTCTCTCTAAAACTTTTTAAAGATTGCATTTGACAACCCCAAAATGAGAAGTCAAGGGGGGTTTATATAGGCCAATTTGGGGGTGATTTTGGGGATTTAGAAGTACTCTCATTGGTCCCAAACATCTGTGAACATAGAACTACGTCGTTTTGGTTTCTAATTAATCCATTTGAACCCCCAAAAGAAATTACAAAAATAGACCATTCTGGGGAAGAGTGCCGTAGCTGGACTGGGCCTATGCCGCACCGGCAGTGGGGTAGTGCCGCAGCGGCACTGCTCCTCATTCGTCCAGATAATTTTTTTAGGCCCCCAGAGGTTCCGGTATTTGCGAAAAGGCCCTACTTCGTCCAAAATTCACAGAAAATGCATATGAACTCCAAACCGAGCTTGTGATATACCGTTGGAAAGTTAATGGAGTCCATTTTCCGTAAAAAAATATTTTGGAGATAGGTCACTTTGAAAAGTTTTGCGGTATTCGCGATAACAGCCGATTTGATCGCCTTTTTTACCTTCAGAAATTCATAATAAATTTGTTTTAAATCAACAAATTATGTGCGATATACCATTGGAAAGCTATTGACCTCTAGTATCTATGAAAAATATTTGAAAAATTATATGGTGCTCCAGTTTCAAAGTCAACTTTTGGACAAACTGGTCAAACTTGGGATTCCCTGAAAGTTCTGGAAACCTCTGGGAGCTCCCAGGAGCTGACGTTTATGTTCGATTTTCTTTTAAAACTCATTTTAGTATTTTTCACATGATCTAGAATGATTTCAGAACTTTTCGGCAAATTTGGACGATTTCGGTCAAACTTGGTCAAACTGGTTAACGGGGACTTTCTGGGAACTTCCTGGACTTCCGGGGGTCTCTGGGAGCCGACAATTTCATCTGGTCTTGCTTTAGAACTCATTTTATTGCTTTTCTTATGACGTAGTGTGTTTCCACAATATTTGGTCTGAATACAAGAGCATTCGGGCTTTCAGGGGTATTTTGATCATTATGAGCATTTTGAGAGAGAGAAATAACTTTCAGGAGTCCTTTTTGAGTCTTTTTCGTTCATCGTGAACCACCAAGCTATGGGTCTCCTAAATTTGATAGCCAATAAAATGGGGCATCTACAGTTTGCCCCTCTTTGGCATGAACTTGTGAAGCAACGCATGTCGTAAGCGAGTGCCAAAGCTTTGAAGAGACAGGTCTTTTTGGAGGCTATAGATTTAGGATAAAAGCATTGCAAAGATGTAATGATAGAAACATGATGCTGGGGCTAGGGCTAGGGCTAGGGCTAGTCGTGCTCTTCGTGAGCTACCTACGTATCCCAAGGAGAATCAGACCAGGACATAGTTCGGGGCACAAAGGAATAAATCACATATGCACATACACAACAATCAGGCGGATGCTATGATATAAGAATGATATATAATGCATGGATGTGATATGAATTGCGTCCTGAGTCCTATCATGTTTAGTGTTCTGATCATAGTATGAGGTGGTGCTGTGGGGTATGTGCCACTCTGAGTGGACTTATGTCGTGCTAGTGTCTCCGACTGTGATGTAGTGGCTGACTTGGATAAAGACACAATGGTTTGGAAGACTCTAGGTCTCGGGGAAAACATAAATTCTGAGAAACGTGCTTTGTAAGCGAAATGGATCCGACGCAGGGTGTTTTAGAGGATGACAACTAAAGGTGACCGAGGTATCTTGTGATAATCGATAAGTGCAAAAGCTATGATAATGGACAAATGAGAAATCTCATGATAATCAGGAGACACGGAGTTGTGGAAAGACGTTATCGTCTTTAAAATCTAGATACGGGCGATGTTCTGGTTGTTCCTGATGACTGATCTTCGGGAGTCGGTTATGCTTTTACTACATTTTTTGGGGATAGTATGAACAAGTATCCTTCCATTTATGCCCTCGGGGATGGTGTAGGACTCTCGGGGAATCTCTCTTAAGTGTTTCTTGATCGAGAATCAGGAATCATCTCTACATCTTTCACGGTTGATCAGATCTTTGCGGTGGTCAGTCCGAAAAATTGATTCAGGCCTTCAGGAGCTGACATCTTTCTATTTCTGTTCCTAGGAGATGGTGTAGGATTCTCGAGGAATCTCTCTTAGCTGTTTCTTGATCGGGAACTAGGACCCATCTCTGAATCCCTCACGGCTGATCAAATCTTTGCAATGGTCAGTTCGAAAAATTGATTTGGGCCTTCGAGAGCTGATATCTTTTTGTTTCTGTCCTCAGGGGATGGTATAGGATTCTCGAGGAATCTCTCTTAGCTGTTTCTTGATTGGGAACCAGGACCCATCTCTGAATCTCTCACGGTTAATGAGATCTTTGTAATTGTCAGTCCGAAAAATTGATTCGGGCCTTCAGGAGCTGATATCTTTCTGTTTCTGTCCTCGGGGGATTAACTGAATCTGTTGGAGATAAATGGGATTTGTTGGGGATTAAACCTCAGAAATCTTGACTAAAATGGGCCACCGGGCTAATCGGGACCACAAACGGGCTAAAACGGGTCAAAATGGGCCGAAACGGGCTAAAATAGAGCGAAGCGGGACCCGCAGGGAGCACTATCGTGATGGCACTAGGCCAGTGCCATGGCGGCAGTTGGCCAGTGCCACGGAGACACTGGGTGGTCAGACTCCATGGATGTATTTCTTAGGTTTTTGAGCATTTTGAGCTCATTTTTGGCCATTTTTGAGTGTTTTTGGAGCCAAAATATGTCAAAACGCAGTTTATGCACGCTCAGGTGAGTAATTTTTCCCCATGATTAGAATTTTGATTGGGTTTTTACTTTTTTCAAAATCTCAAGAAGAAAGTTGAACTCCCATTTTTATATTTTTGCAAATCCATGGCTTCAAGCTCAAAGAGGTCGTCCAAGAAGGCCAAGGAACGGGCAAAGGCCGAGAGTCAACCTCCGGAGCTGGTTTTGCGTGAACCTCAATGTCATCTTTTGGTCTCGGCTCTAGCTCATCAGGTATGTGAAGCTTTCAGTAGTTCAAGACTATTCCCATGCATTGTGCTAGTTTTTGAGCCATAGTGTGCACCTAGAGATCGTTAGCAGTTCGATTTATGCTCAAATGTTGATTTTGTGAAGTTTGGCATTTGGGCTGTGAATAGTGATTTTTTGCTTTGTTGCTGCCATTTTTGATGTGTGCAGGTGCCGAAAGTGACATTCAAGGGCCATAGTAGTCTTGCCCACGCTTTTCTGTGGTATACCCAACTGTCGCCCACCGTCAAGCAGATAGTTGATGATGCAAGTTTTGGCGGCTTTATCCGTCTAGTTTCAAAGAGTACCAATGACCTGGCCCATTTTTATGCTCTTGCTAAAAGGTGGTGGGACACGACTAATACCTTCCATCTTCCGTTCGGTGAGATGACGATGACACCTTTTGACTTCTTGATGATTACCGGCTTGAGGGTTGGCGAAAATTGCCTAATCTTGGATTACTTCTATGAGATTGACCATGAAGCTGTAGCGATGCTGACTGGGGCTGTTCCCCCTAATCTGGAGAGGCACTGGTTCCCTTGTCATTGGCTTTATCAGGCCTACAGAAGAGG
The DNA here is from genome assembly GCA_033977485.1 of Hydrangea macrophylla. Classification (NCBI taxonomy): domain Eukaryota; kingdom Viridiplantae; phylum Streptophyta; class Magnoliopsida; order Cornales; family Hydrangeaceae; genus Hydrangea; species Hydrangea macrophylla. The sequence goes on from CM066982.1 coordinate 55,540,443, forward strand.
GGGACACACTCTGAATGACCGGCAGTTGTTAAAGGCCTTTCTGCTATATGTTCTTGGCTGTTCAATTTTTGCTACATGGAATGACCGGGTGAGCCTGCGGCTCCTTACTTGCTTGGCGACCATTAACGAGATTCCATCCTATGATTGGGGCGGTGCTACCTTGTCCCACCTCTATAAGCACATGGGTGAGGTCTCCCGTGGCGGCATAAAATCTACTGGAGGATTCTGGTGAGTTTGGGAGGTATGTTCTGTGAATTTTTCTTATCGTTTGGCCCTTTCTTGTTTTTGCTTTCTAACTTTTACTTGCTTCCTGTGCAGCTTTGGAGCTTTGAGTATTTGAAGATGCTGGCCCCTACCCCTGCTGACTTTGGGTGAGGATGAGGATGGCATGGCTCCTGTGCCTTTATTTTCACTGGGCTTGAGGTGACGGAGAGACATTGTTGGAGTCAAAAGCGGGGCCCATCGGATTGTCCTTTTAAGGAACTTCTGATTTGAGCTGACGGTTGCCAGTATTGACTAGACACCTTGGTGACCTTTTTGGTGCCACTCTATTAGCAGCCTTAGCTTGCACTGATGTTTGGGATCATATCCGTTCTGAGACTGGCTATGAGACATACCGTGGCTGCTTCCTGATGCCAAACTTCCCACTCCTAGATGTGAGTCTTTTTATGCTTTTGTCTCTATTCGTCACTCATGTTTTTGACTCATCTTTTCCCTAACTTGTTTTGTGCCTACAGCTTCATGAGATGTACAGAAGACAGGTATCCCCAGCTTCTGATCCTATCCCTCATTGGGATTAGACCGTTAATGTTTTGGGTATAGATGGCTCTCCGCAGGTCATGGAGGTGCCGCGAGTCACGTGCGGTTACCCCACCCAGCTAACGGGAATCCTCAATGTTCCTTAGAGTTACGCTGAGGAGGGTCACACCTTGGTAGCTAGCTTATAGTCCTTGGTCCTTACGCGAGACCACCGGGTATGTCTCTAATTTTGTTCTCCTTAAGGTTATGAGGTTTTAACCATAGACTTTACCGTTGGCAGATGGACGGTATGTGGCAGTTCGCCACCAGTCAAATGGTATCCTTGGTAAGTTTCTAATTTGACTCTCTTTTTTTTTGTACTTTTGTTGTTTCTTGACTGATTACTTTTATTTTGTATGTGCAGTGTCGAGGAGGTGGTGCTGGCTCCTTGAGGACCAGACCAAGGTGCAGGGGTGGAAGGAGGAGCCCATCACCGACGTATACTCTGAGTGGTCTGACAGAGGATGAAGAAGAGGAGGACTGAGGCCTTCTAGGCGGGGACTTTGTTTTGTCTCCATTAGTGAATAATGTGTAGGATGATCTTTAGGATGATGTGTAGGATGATCTATCACCCTTGACAGAGTATTATGATGTTTTGCCATTCGAGCCAGATAGTTTCCGATTTGAAGGCGCAGTTGTGTGCTTGCTTTGGTTGGTGGTTGTGTGATGATATATGTGCACTATGATTATGTGATTTTTGATGTTACTACGATGAGTAGCTTTGTGATAGTGAGTGTGTTTGCCTTGTAGGTGGGACAGTCCATGAAATGGGGAGGTGCTGCCGAAATTTTGGATTTTACTAGAGCCGCGACAGAAAATATGGCTTTGTACGATCCCACTCAATTCACGGCTTGGCTAAATATCACGAATGGTGTGGAGTGGATCAACCTCTTCAGCTACGGTCTGACCAAGCTATTCTCTCTTCGCCAGATGACTCTGAACACTGAGTTCATGCATGCTGCTATAACCCATTGGGACCCGATAAATCATGTCTTCAATTTCAACGGCCTGGAGATATGCCCCTATTTGAGGAGTTTTGTGCTATCCTCTAATTCGATCCGAATTCTGACCTGATTCTTCCTTTTGCTGATACCCCCAGTCCTACGCGAGGCCTGGCTAAAACCTGAATTGTTCCACTGCTATTTCCCACCGACTGATTAATGGTGATGTTCTCAACATTGCTTCCATAATTGCTCGGTATGTTAGTCCTGGGAATCCCTGCGCATACAATGCCACTCACGGGGCTGCTCTGATATTATGCATGACTTCGTACTTTCTATTCTTGAGTACTTCCCCTGACTTAGTGCACATGTGCCTCGGGATGAAATTGAGTAAGAAACCTATGGCCATGGTTCTGGCCGAAACTCTGAATTTTTTGGATTGTGCTTTTAATCGAGGGACTCTCATTCTTTCTTTTTGGATCGTGCTTGGCTCTACGAGTACCTTCAGTTATGGACTGGTAGTGTGCCGCCAGTTTACTTCCGCAGGGCCATGCTTCACTCTCATTACACTTCTGCCGATTGGGTTGGCATGATGGGTGCTTTATCTGAGGCCGACATTTGCTGGATTATGGGGGCATTGGGGCCTTCGTGCTATGACCACCAGCCTCGGGGAACACCAGAGAGTGTGGTTGATAGGTCTGAGAGAGACTTCTTTCTATCATCCTCGTCGATTGGCCAGACAGTACGGGCAAGTTCAAGAGGTCCCTCGGGGGTTTACTGAGAGGATCTTTGCTTCCAGAGTCATAGCTGTTAGTAGTGCTCTTTTCATCAGTGAAAGGGCCTGCCAAGTAAAAGCCTACCTCTAAAGACCTTTGAAGAAATAAAAGACACAAAATAAAACTAGGCTTGACTGATTCTGCTTCTTTCCACCAAGTGTCTTTGATATTTGTGATTGCTTTTTGAAAGAACTTTTGTGTTTTCATTTATCCCTGCTTATGTAATATTCGAAGTTTGTTTATCGGTGAACCTTGGTTACTTGGAGAACCTTATTTTATGCATTTGGCATTCCGAAAACATTTGTAGTATGATTTTGATCAGATGTTTGCTTTTGGTACTTGTTTGGGCACGCTAGGACGATTAGAGACAAACGAGGCAGGTGGCCAAAGTTTGCCCCTAGTTTGGGATATGTATGGTTATGAGGCAAACATGGTAGATGACCGATGTTTGCCCCTAGTTTAGAAGAGGTTCAGGCAAATGAGGCTGGTGGCCAAAGTTTGCCCCTAGTGTGAAGGGTGATTTCTGGTTTATGGTGAGGACCGCGACTTTATTTCTCTCACACGCTCATAATTTTTCCTAGGCACCAGTTAGGTAACCTAGCGAGCTCTTTTCTCTCTTTTGTTATTGCTCACTTTGGATTTAACTCTAATTTTTTACCTAGGCGTCCTTTTAAATTTTTGACCTAGTGAGCCATCCTTCTTTTCTCTTCTGAAAGTCTGCCTACGTACCCCGGAGCGGGGATTAGGTCCAACGTAGTTCGGGCCAAGGTAAAAAAAGAAGTGGTTTGTTTTCTGATGGGTGGGACTACCGAACCGATGTGGTTGCCTACGTATCCCCAAGTGGGAATCAGGTCGAGCATGGTTCAGGCCAAAGTCTTGAAAGAAAGAGGGGTTGATTATGATGGTGTCGATTGAACCAATGTGGTTGCCTACGTATCCCTGAGTGGGAATCAGGTCGAGCGTAGTTCAAGGCTAAAGGGTTTTAAAAAGGAAAGAGGTGAGGGTTTATCAAACCAATCGTCAAAGAAGTTCAAACTTAGGTCACTTGTGGTAGCCTTGAATAAGAGGATTCAGTGCAGTCTCCCTTTCTTTACTTTTTTTCCTTTTTTTATTTTTCTTTTTCTTTTTTTTCTTATTTTTTTTTTGTTTTGAGGATTGATCCTTTTCACTTTTGCCTATCCAGTCAATTTTTCTTTTCACATAGTTGATTCACGTGAGATCTTCCGGTCGCAATCTCAAAATTTCACAATGTGCATGTCAGCTCTCATAATTTGTTTGTGGTCGTTCGTAGCCTTTTGAAACATGATCTAGACACATTCTCATGATGTACCTTGAAGCGTACAATTCTCTCATTTGTAAAATCATTTTGATTGGTTAGGGTCAGATCTTGGAAATCAATACCTTTTTAGCTCTAACTTTTGCCCAGGTGCTCTTTCGGGTTTTCAACCTAGCGAGCTTTTCTCTTTTTTTTTTCTTTTTTGTTTTTTTTTTTGTTTTTTGAAAGTGGAGATGAAACTCAATGAAATGTTTGGCTACTATCAAGGACCAAGTCTGCACTGATTCGTATGGCTATCAATTGGGTTAGGCCCAAGGCTTTGAAATGGTGAAAAAAGGGTGTTGGGTAAGCCCCAAGTAAGTTCCAAGTATGTCTTTTTGAGATTTGTGCAAAAGTATCTTTTAAATTATTAAAGTAAGACTATTCAATTCTTAGCGCGAAATCGACTTTGGCCTTTTTGGGATTCTTTTTTTTTTGTTTGTTTGATGCAAAAATTTATTAGCAGAGTAATATCCATGGTAATTTGAAAAGTGACATTTTCAGTTCAGCGATTCATGCACTTATGACTATACACATCAGATTAGGCAAAATGAGACTTCATTCCATCAGAAGAGAAGGATTACGTTACTCGATGCAGACTCACAATAACTCGATGACAGGCAGACTTGACCACAAGACTAAAATTAAAATATATTCAGAACATAGAACAGACTCGACTAGACTCGGCTTGGTCCCAAATGGAGTATCACGGTGACTCGCTTATTCTTTTTTTTTTTTGAAAGAGCATCCTCATTTGTTTCGCTAGCAAAACTCCTAAACACTATCGCTTCACCAACACAGGTTCAACATTCATGGGTATCAGCAAAAGAGATCATTTGAATAGATGAGTCAAGGTCTTTAGGTTCGATGAAGCTGACATTTTAGTTGACATAGGGTTGTATGGGGGATGGCTCGATGATATTCTGATCGATGAGGTCTTGTATATCGTGGCGAAGATGCATGCAGTTGTTGTTGTTGAGGCCAGGGGCTTGGTGGTAGGTACATCTTTTGGACATATCGCAGTTCGGCGGGAGTGGGGTATTTCGAGGCTGGAGTAGTTGGAGGTGACCCTTTTTAAGGAGGTGATCTAAGGCTGAGGAGAGGGGGATTTCTAATTTGACAAAGTTATGAGGAGGCTTCCTCAGGAAAGGGCAATTGGGGGAGTTAGCTTGGTCGGGAGGTTGGTACGGCCTAGGAATGTAAGCCATAGGTTGACTGCTAAGGGCATTGACATCCGGAGGGCTGCGGGAGTAGTTGGGCCTTTTTGACTGACTCTAAGGCTCTTCTTTTTTGATCTTTCCTTCCCTTATGGCATCCTCAATTCAAGTCCCAACTTCAAACAATTCCTCAAAGGTAGAGATGGACTGGTAAAATAATTTCTCATGGTAGAGCGGTTGCAGATTCCGGATTAGCATCCTTACCTGTTCCTTTTTAATCGGTCGGTGGGTCATTTGGGCTACTTTATTCCTCCATTTGCTTAGAAACGCGGCGAATGATTCATTGTTGTTCTGCCAAGTTGTTTCCAAATCTCTGATAGTGTAATCAAGTTCTTGGTTATAGGAATAGTGATCAACGAATACCCGAACTATGTCCCATGCCCGAGTTTTGGAAGCTTCCAAGGTAAGGAACCATGACAGTGTAGACTTCGCGAGAGTTTGTGGGAACAACATTGCAATGTGCTCATGAGTGCAACCCATTGATTGAAAAATGTTCATACACAGCTTTATATGGCTCTTCGGATTTCCGGTTCCATCAAAATGGTCAATGGCAGACATCTTGAAGTTTTCCGACAGCTTTAGCTTAACAGGCTCAAAAAGTCCTTCCAAGTCTACCATGTAATCATCAACCCCTTTACTCTTCCTCAATACTCTTTCCAACTTGTCGACTTTGTCCATTTTCTCTTGAAACTTTTTCTCATATGCGAGCGGCGGGGCCCCTTGAAACCAGTCTTCTTCTCCATTATTCTCGGGATGCAGTACGAATCCGAACGGTGGTGGTGGGAACTCAGGGGGACACTGCTGCCGCTGCAGTTTCAATTCTTCCATAAACTTCAGGACCTGGGCCAAGCTGTCGGATTGCTGGCTTATGGTGGCTCCCAATTCGGTGACCTTGTTTTCTAGCTCTTCCTGATTCATGCTGAAATAACTTGTTGGGCTGATTCCAAACGATAATCTGAATTTCTGACCCATAACGAAGACCCAGCTGTTGGCTTTGAGAATCTATAGTGACCCTACAGATTTGAGAGGATTTGTATCAAGTTCTGACAGTGATGACTTTAGATAGACAAATGACAGTGATGTTAACAAACGTGCACTGACTTGTGTACAGCCTGACTGAAATAGTGCGTGCAGACCGATAGGAATGGTGCATGCAAATGAGACAAGCACGCGGATGTAAGCCATAATCTATATGATGCTCCTAGTTCTAACAGATAGCAGTTAAACAAATAAGGTCCTAACCATATAGAGTGTGCCAACTTTACTTTCCAGTATGATCACCAAGGGATAACAGGGGTTTCCAAGGTTTTATGAAGGCTTCTAGGAGAGACTGGGCATTACTGGTTGGTTTGGACAGAGTTTCGGAGAGAAATTGGCATATCTGGGCATTTTTGGTTGGTTTGGACAGAGTTTTTGAGAGAAACTGGCGTATCTGGGCATTTCTGGTTGGTTTGGACAGAGTTTCTGAGAGAAACTGGCATATCTGGGCATTTCTGGTTGGTTTGGACAGAGTTTCTGGGAGAAACGGGTTAATGCGGTTATATCTGGGATATTTGGACAGATTTTCTAGGAGAAAAACTAGCATATCTGGGCATTTCTGGTTGGTTTGGACAGAGTTTCTGAGAGAAATTGGCATATCTGGGCATTTCTGGTTAGTTTGGACAGAGTTTCTGAGAGAAACTGGCATATTTGGGCATTTCTGGTTGGTTTGGATAGAGTTTCTGGGAGAAACGGGTTAATGCGGTTATATCTGGGATATCTGGACAGATTTTCTGGGAGAAACAGGTTAATGTGGTTATATCTGGGACATATGGACAGATTTTCTGGGATAAACTGGTTGATATGGTTATATCTGGGATGTATGGACAGAGTTTCTGGGAGAAACTGGTTGATATGGTTATATCTGGAATATCTGGACAGAGTTTTTGGGAGAAGCTGGTTAATGCGGTTATATCTGGAAAATCTGGACAGAGTTTCTAGGAGAAACTAGTTGATATGGTTATATCTGGGATATCTGGACAGAGTTTCTAGGGGAAACTGGTTGATATGGTTATATTTGAGAAATCTGGACAGAGTTTCTGGGAGAAACAGGTTAATACGGTTATATCTGGGATATCGGGACAGAGTTTCTGGGAGAAACAGGTTGATATGGCAGGAGCATGTGATGATGGTGATCATACTGTCTAGCAGGTTTTCATACTCCTATGTCTTAGGACCGACAAACATGGTTTGCGGTGTATATCTTTGTGAGCATGGAGCAGACATCCTTGTCATGGTGCTTAGGTAGGTCAACTCAATGTGATCACATGTGAGTGATTGCCTTGGGAATTATAAGAAAGAGGTTCTGCCTCATGCCACATAAACGTCTACACCGCGCAGGTAATCCCGTCAGGGCATACAGCAGTTACATCACAGTGTCCTATCTGAAAAGATAAATGAACAGTCCTATGACAGGTTCTACAGGAATCTATATGCAAAGATTGGGTTTAGTCAAAGAGGGTCTATTGACGAGAGTTCCAATATACCGTCAGAGAGACAGTACGGAGGTTTTTACTCTTTTTGATATACCTTGGAACGTACAATATCAATGGTGACTTGTGCCCTGGCACAGCGAGACCTGAACAATGTCAGCGCCGCGTTTCAGACACAGTTGGAGGGGGGAAATACAAGAGTGCAATGCGGTGAACCTGACACAGTAAAAAGATGATTTTAAGGATACTTCTTATAAGTCAAACCTCTGTATTATTTTGTTTTGAAAATAAATCCCCATCATCTATCAAACATGTTTTTGAGGTCAAGAGCTACTATCCATAAGGATTCACTCACCTCAAACTTCATGTCCTCATCTAGATGATGATGAACTAGTAATTAAAAAAGAAAGAGAAAAAGAAATGAGATACGAGGAGATGAACATCAAAGTAAGCAAACAAGTATATAAACAATCAATAGATGATATTCAATGATGTATTGGACTTGTAGCTTGGTGTTTCACTCATATGTAGTGACATTGGACATGGAAGTAGCTTCCTCTCTCTTAAATGCTCACTAAAATGGTGGTTGGGTGTATTGAATATGAAGTAAATGGAAGTAATGAAGTAAAAACAAAGTTTAGAACTTACTCTCTTGTTTGGAAATCAAAAAAGGAAGCTTCTTTTTTCTTTCTCTAACCTTATCTCCACAACTTTCTCTCTAAAACTTTCAAAGCATGCATTTGACACCCCCAAAATGAGAAGTCAAGGGGGGTTTATATAGGCCAATTTGGGTTGGTTTTTGGGTTTTAGAAGTATTTCCATTGGTCCCAAACATCTGTGAACATAGAACTACGTCGTTTTGGTTTCTAATTAATCCATTTGAACCACCAAAAGAAATTACAAAAATAAACCATTCTGGGGGAGAGTGCCGCGGCGGCAATGGGCCTATGCTGCGGCGGCAGTGGGCTAATGCCGCGGCGGCACTGCTTCTCATTCGTCCAGATAATTCTTTTTAGGCCACCAGAGGTTCCGGTATTCGTAAAAAGGCCCTATTTCGTCCGAAATTCACAGAAAATGCATATGAACTCCAAACCGAGCTTATGATATACCATTGGAAAGGTAATGGAGTCCATTTTTCATAAAAAATATTTCAGAGATAGGTCACTTTGACAAGTTTTGCGGCATTCGCGATAACATCAGATTTGATCGCCTTTTTTACCTTCGAAAATTCATAATAAATTTGGTTAAAATCCAACAATTATGTGCGATATACTGTTGAAAAGCTATTGACCTCCAGTATCTATGAAAAATATTTGAAAAATGATACGGTGCTCCAGTTTTAAAGTCAACTTTTGGTCAAACTAGTCATACTTTGGATTCCCGGGAAGTTCTGGAAACCTCTGGGAGCTCCCAGGAGCTGACGTTTTCGTTCGGTTTTCTTTTAAAACTTATTTTAGCATTTTCTACATGATCTAGAATGATTCCGGAATTTTTTGGCAAATTTGGACAATTTCGGTCAAACCTTGGTCAAACTTGGTCAAACCTTGGTCAAACCGGTCAACGGGGACTTTCTGGGAACTTCCGGGACTTCCGGGGTCTCTGGGAGCTGACAATTTCATCTGGTCTTTCTTTAGAACTCATTTTGTTGCTTTTCTTATGACGTAGTGCATTTCTAGAACATTTGGTCCGAATCCAGGAGCGTTCAGGCTTTCAGGGGTATTTTGGTTATTCTAAGCATTTTGAGAGATAGAACTAACTTTCAGGAGTCCTTTTTGAGTCTTTTTTGATCTTTGTGTGTAATACCCCGTATTTTCAATAAATATTTAATGCAGAGAGATTCTATATACTTCCTTTGTCCATTCATGAAATTTCATCTTCGATCGATCGAAGCTAGTTCGAGCGATCGAGACCCTTCAGTTCAAGCGATCGAACCTTGTTCAATCGATCGAAACCCTACCGACCTGAATTTAATACGTGGTCCCCACTTCAATCGATCAAACCCTTTTTCAATCGATCTAACTGACCGATCTGAGTTCGATCGATCGAACATACTTCGATCGATCGAGAATGTAATTATCAGAATTCCAGTTTCTGCGCAAATGCTGCCACCTACACTCCCATTTCCCCTATATATACATTGCATTCGTGTGTAATGTAAGGTTGCTGAACCTTGTGCTTAAGAGAGAGTTGAGAGTGTGTGCTTGTGTGTTGGTACATATATATATACACATACCTCCATATATCTATATATATATACACACACATAACTATATATATATACTCAGCTTGGAGAAGAGAAGAAGGAGAAGAAGAAGAACAAGAAGAGGCCGAGAAAGAGAGACAGAAGAGACGAAGAGAGGAGCAGAGAGAAGTGGCCACCATTGGAGGAAGCTTGGAAGCTTTCAACCGAGCCAAACGCGCCCTTATGACTTTTGGTGAGTTCCAAACTCACTCGGTATCTTAGTTATGATGTTTTACATATTCTGGACGTATAAATTATAATCCAAACACCCCTAGCACGTTCTGCACGTTCACTGGTAGAATCTGTAGAAGACGAAGTTCGACCGATCGAACTGAGTTCGAGCGATCGAACATCACTGATCCCAATCGATCGAACTGAGTTCAATCGATTGAACCTCCTGAGTTCAATCGATCGAGAATACTTCAATCGATCGAGACTACCTTCACTTCGATCGATCGAGAAGACTTCAATCGATCGAACAGCACTTTCTTCGAGCGATCGAGAGGACCTCAATCGATCGAACCTAGCAGAACATGAATGTATTCCTTTCAGTTTTTAATTCATAATGCGTAGTTGTTTAATTGTTGTTCCATGTTCCTATTATGCGATACTATGGATTACGAAGGTAATGGGATACGATAATGAGATTGAGATAACATGGTGAGTAACGTAGTCGGGTTCGGAACGCTAGAAATAGTACGACGCGATAACGTAGTAAGTTGAGATGATAATACTGGGTAGTATTGGATAAGTGAGAAGTGAGCCAGTAAGAGGATTTGTATGTTCAAAGTTGTGTGTGTCGAGCTGATGATTCGCTCAGGTTGAATCCGATAAGTGTATGTCAAGGATTTGATCAGGATCGTGAGAATTATGGATGCACAGTACTCGCAAGAGTTCTTAAAAGCGGTGAACAGTAAGAGTTCTTAAAAGCGGTGAACAAGAGTAGATGTGGCACGCCCATGATTTGAATTACCAGAGCTGTGTATGTATCGTACTCGCAAGCGTTCTTAAAAGCGGTGAACAGTAAGAGTTCTTAAAAGCGGTGAACAAGAGTATGGGTATATCCATGGACCAATCGTTATATGAGAACAATGTATGGGTGCTCGCAAGAGTTCTTAAAAGCGGTATAGCGGTGAACAAGAGCATTGGTATGTTGTGCTGATATAATCAGTTCGAGATAGTCAGTTGGGTATTGTGAAATCAGTCTTAGAGTGGGAATTGATAAGAATCGATTAATGATATGTCTGAATAATGAATGAGGATTATATATTTAGTATCACTGTCATCTATTGTTCATAATGGTAATTATGTCATTTCTATGAGACTGTGTTAGTTAGTGCTCACTCAGCTTTCAACAAGCTGACGGCCTTTATTGCCTGGACATTCCCCGTCCAGACTATCCTGTCCTTTACAATGCAGATGACGAAACTTATGGCGATAATGATTACCCTGAAGGGAGTTACGTAGAGAATGGCCCCACTGATGCCAGTTATGCTGACGCCTATCCGTACGCTAGCTGAAGACCTGAAGATAGATAGTAGTTATATTACTACTTTTCCTTTTACTGTTGTACTTTGTAGTTAACGGGTACTTGGGCATATGTTGTCTCCAGACCTGTTGTGATCCTGTGGACCGTACTCTGATGTTTGTAATAGATAGAACCGTGTTTTTATTTCAGTTGTTTACTGTTCCTGTTTGGACTAGTACTGTGTGGTGTGGATTATCAGTGACTTTCACTTGTCATTCCCTATGGACCCATAAAGGAAATTTATTTTTCTCTATTTATGCTGCTCCGGGGCGTGACAGGGTTTTTGGTATCAGAGCTCCTAGTTATATTACGGTTAGGTTCTGATATTGTCGTTCACTGATGGATCCCACACCATCTGGTTCTAGTATTAAAAGAAAACCTTTTCTCTTTCGTTCTTATATCCCCTCTCTAATCTCTTTAACAAAGCTCGTTAGTAAATAAAGAAAGCCCATAGATCGAAACTTCTAACAGGTGAACCTATCTCCGGATTCCTTGACTAACTGAGCTTGAAGCGAGTTTTTTACTTTTAAGTACTAGTAGAATAGAGTGCTACTACAGGAGAGAGGGAAGTAATGAAGATTTAAGATTTCCTGAGATGAGATATGAGTATAAGATAAGTTCGTCTTCCTGATGATAGATAGTTTTGCTTTGCAGGATAGCATGGATCCAGAGTTCCATCAGTTTGTTACCGATGCTTATGGAGGACACGTGATCCATGGGGATACCGTGGAGCCAGCTGACCCAGAGTTTTATCGTGAGCGTGTGTGCCAGATAGCTAGTAGACATTTGGAGGAGGACATGTGGAGAGCACTTTATGTGACAGAGAGGACTCACCCGACGCAGATGCGTATGGATACTTACCATACTGCGAGGATTGGTAGAGACATTTGTTAGGAGATATTACGGTTAGTTCAGAGTAAGCTCGAGATGGATGAGATTGAGTTGAGAGCTATTGTAGCCGGTCCACCAGAGCCTGTAGTTGCAGCAGCACCACCATCACCGGTACCCGATATACCAGTTCCAGAGCATGAGCCGATTCAGTAGGATGAGCATGCCGATGAGGACATAGACGGAGATGGAGAGGAGGAGTCGATAGATGACGAGGACCCAGTAGAGGATGAGCATGCAGACGATGCAGATGATGATGAGCCTGAGGATGACCCCGAGGAGCCAGAGTTTGAGCCAGAGGATCCAGTACCAGACCCAGAGGCTATTGAGGCAGACATAGTAGTAGATGAGGATGCAGTCGATGAGGAGGTAGTTGTGCCAGAGGTACCAGTTGTGCTTCAGATACCAGCTGGAAGCTATGGCCGATATGGCAGTAGGATGGATAGCTCAGATGGTCGCACAACCAGCAGATTTTGTTATGGGAGAGGCAGCCATAGCAGGAGCTCTTGATATAGCCGATGGATTCGCCGCAGTAGCAGTTGATGTCGCCAACCAGGCGATAGCAGACGGTATAGAGGATGATGATGCAGAGATAGTAGAGGATTGGGATATAGGAGTTGTAGTCGGAGATCTTGTTGCACCAATTGAGGATGACCCACTCGAGGAGATGGAGATTGATTCAGAGGATGAGGCACCACCAGCAGGATCAGATGCTGACGACTTTTGAGTCAGGACCTGCAGGGCTTAGTTTTGTTAGTTTTATCAGGACATGTTGTCCACTAGATTTTTGGGAGCTTGAGAGATAGCTATTTGACCATAGCTTTGTATAGATGTTAGCAGTAGTATTAATAGTTGACCTTAGTGCTGTGTTTGCTTATGTCCCACGAGGTACATGGTATGGTTACTGTGTACTCCATGGTAAATCTTTTGATATCTATATATATACGAGCAGTACTTTTGATATTGATTGTTGGTTGTTTGATGTGTTGTTTTGTAGAACTGTTAGTTCTTGTTGCTTCTTGTTCTATCTTGGTTTCGTTTCTACGAGAAGACTTTCAGCTGATCAATATGTCTCTTGTAGGCAATACTCGTTATCATCATGGTAGGACCCTTGAGAAATCACCAAGCACGTAATGGAGCACCTATTCCGGAAGGGATGGATCCGACGGGAATTTTCGAAGCATTTATGCAAAGGATGGAGCATGTGGGGGATACCTATAATCATTCCACCCACCAGAGACCTTTTGCACCCCCGCCACCAAGACAGACTGGAGATAAGTTGTTAGCAAATTTTCATGGGTTATGTCCAGAGAAGTTCGATGGACTAACAGAACCTTGGAAAGCGGAACAATGGATAAGAGAAATGGAGTTGATATTCAAAGCGTTGGAATGCAGCGAACAAGAGAAGCGTCGTCTTGCTACGTTTCAGCTCACTTATGCCGCCGCAGATTGGTGGGAAGCCGAGCGAGCCACTATTGGGATCGATACTGCTAAAGCTATGCCATGGGAGACATTCAAAGGACGATTTTTGGAAAAGTATTTCCCAGAGGATGAGAGAGATCAACAGGAAAGGAACTTCCTCAATCTAGTCCAAGGAGGATGGAATGTCAGGGAATATACAACACAGTTTGAGTGCCTATCCAGATTTGCTCAGCATATGATAGACACTCCACAGAAGAAGGTGAAGAGATTTCACCAAGGATTGAATCCCCATCTCAGACATATGATGGTTGGTCATCTGAATCAATCCTTTGAAGAGATTGTCAGATTTGCTGCAGGATTAGAGAAGGATGCTTATCCAGCACAACAACCACAGATGAATCGATCTTAGTCATCTAGAAGTTTTCAACAGAAGAATTTCCATAACCTGTCGCAAAGGAATACCCAAGGTTGGAGACCTCAGAGTAATTTCCAATGGAATAAGAGAACCTGGGAAGGAACCAGAAAGCCACAACAGGGCTATACTCGACCCCAGCAATATCACCAGTGAGGATCACAACCGCAGGCACTACTGACAGCGCCGCCAAGCAATAGCGAAGGATGTTTTAATTGCGGAAAGCCAGGGCACGTTGCCAGATTCTGTACAGCCCCTAGAGTTAACCGCAGAATGGATATTGTCTGTCGGAATTGCAACAAGCCAGGGCACTTGAGCAAGGATTGTCGTGCACCACAAGGAGGATATTATGGAGCATCAATTCAAGGGATACAAGGACCTCCAGATCAGACAAGGATGAATGCTATCATTCCAGAAGAAGCAGGCTTTAACGTTAATGAGCAGCAACATTTGGAAGGTACGCTTGTACTCTTTCATAGTCCAGTTAAAGCTTTATTTGATACTGGAGCCGCACGTTCATTTATTGCTGTTAAGATTGTGCGTCAATTGGGTTTAGAACCCCAGACACTTGAGTCAACACTGAATGTTGTGTCACCTTTGGGAGTGACAGTTAAGTTGAGTAAAGTGTGTAAAGATTGCCCATTGACTTTGGGAGATAGGAATCTTCCTGCAAACTTGGTAGTTCTGTCAATGTCAGGATTTGATGTTATCCTAGGGATGGATTGGTTAACTAAGTATGGTGCCAATTTGGATTGCCCTACTAAGACGATTGTATTTCCGAGACAAGGAAGGCCGACGATTAGATTTCAGTGTCAGCTGACGAGCGACATGTTTCTTACGAGTAATTTGGCTACGATCGAGAGTACAAGTGCAGAGCTCACGATGGATCAGATTCCTAGTGTGCAAGACTTTTAGGATGTATTTCAGGTTATTAAAGGACTTCCACCGAAAAGAGAAATAGACTTCTGTGTGGAACTAGTACCTGGTACATTGCCGATTTCTAAGACTCCATATAGGATGGCACCAACTGAGATGTTAGAACTGAAGAAGCAAGTTCAAGAGCTTGAAGACTTAGGTTTCGTTCGCCCGAGTACGTCACCTTGGGGAGCACCAGTTCTGTTTGTAAAGAAGAAGGACGGAACACTTCGACTCTGTATAGACTATAGGGAGTTGAACAAGGTTACGATCAAGAATAGATATCCACTTCCTCGGATAGATGACCTATTCGACCAGTTACAAGGATCTAGGATCTTTTCCAAGATCGATTTACGTTCAGGATACCACCAGCTGTTAGTTCGACCAGAGGATGTATCGAAGACTGCATTCAGGACAAGATACGGGCATTACGAGTTTCTAGTTATGCCTTTTGGATTGACGAATGCACCAGCAGTATTTATGGACTTAATGAATAGAGTATTCAGACTATATCTGGATAAATTCATTATTGTGTTCATTGATGATATACTGATCTACTCAAAGACAGAAGAGGATCATAAGGAGCATTTACAGGTTGCCTTACAGACATTTCGAGATAGCAAGTTGTATGCAAAATTCAGCAAGTGTGAGTTTTAGCTACAGGAAGTCAAATTCTTGGGACATGTTATATCTCAGGACGGTATTTCTGTGGACTCATCTAAGATTGATGCAGTCTTAAGCTGGAATAGACCGACCAATGCAACAGAGGTCAGAAGTTTTCTTGGGTTAGCAGGATATTACAGAAGATTTGTAGAAGGATTTTCCAAGGTAGCAGGACCACTGACAAATTTAACAAGGAAGGAGACAAAGTATGAATGGACGGACAAGCATGAGGGTGCATTTCAGGAGTTAAAAGAGAAATTGACTTCTGCACCGGTACTTGCGATACCTAAGAGTGGAGAAAGATATGTGATCTACAGTGACGCATCGCACCAGGGATTGGGTTGTGTACTTATGCAAGACGGGAATGTTATCGCGTATGGATCAAGACAATTGAAGGTACACGAGAAGAATTATCCGACGCATGATTTGGAATTGGCAGCAATAGTATTTTCCTTGAAGATTTGGAGACACTATCTCTATGGAGAAAGGTTTGATCTGTTTTCCGATCATAAGAGCCTGAAGTATTTGTTCTCTCAAAAGGAGTTGAACATGCGACAACGAAGATGGATGGAGTTACTCAAAGACTATGACTTTTCATTGCAATACCATCCAGGTAAAGCAAATATCGTAGCAGATGCTTTGAGCCGTAAACCTCGACTAGTGATCGCTGCATTATTAATTCGAGAATGGCAAGCATTGGAAGTTTTAGCCGAATTCAAGTTTCAGCCAGTGGAACCAATGGAAAGACAACATTTTGGATGTCTGATGGTACAACCAACTTTGATCAGTCGTATCATAGAAGCTCAACAGACAGCAGAAGATTTCAAGTTATGGTTCATGAAGATGGCAGCAAAAGAACCTGAGATCTGGAGTGTTAGTACAGATGGAGCTTTACGATGTAAAGGTAGACTCTGTGTACCTGACAACGAAAAACTTCGGAAGGACATATTAGATGAAGCTCATAAATCACGGATGACGATTCATCCTGGAGGTACAAAGATGTACAAGGACTTGAAGAGAAATTTTTGGTGGGAAGGAATGAAGCGAGAAGTGGCTGAATATGTTTCTCAGTGTCTTACTTGTAAACAAGTAAAGGCAGAACATCAGAAACCACCTGGATTTCTACAGCCATTACCAATTCCTCAATGGAAATGGGAACACATCACCATGGATTTTGTGATAGGATTACCGAAATCGCAGCAGAACCACGATGCTATTTGGGTAATTGTGGATCGACTTACGAAGACAGCACATTTTATTGCCTACAGTATGACGTATCCAGTGGAACGTTTGAGCCGAATGTATCTACAACACATAGTACGGTTACACGGAGTACCTGTTTCTATCGTGTCAGATCGAGATTCACGCTTTACTGCAGAGTTTTGGAAGAGTCTCCAGACAGCGATGGGAACAACTTTGAACTTGAGTTCAGCTTTTCATCCACAGACCGATGGACAGACGGAGAGAGTTAATCAAGTAATGGAGGATATGTTACGCGCTTGCGTTATTGATTTTGAGAATTTTTGGGAGACACACTTACCTCTGATAGAGTTTGCTTACAACAACAATTATCATTCGAGCATAGGAATGGCGCCGTTCGAAGCTTTGTACGGAAGACCTTGCCGATCGCCGCTATGTTGGACTGAAGTCGGAGATACTCAACTTCTTGGGCCAGAAATGATACGAGAGACTAGTGAGAAGATTCAGATTGTATGTGAGAAGATGAAGACAGCTCAGACCCGACACAAAAGTTATGCTGACAAGCGACGCAAAGATTTAGAGTTTGCCGTTGGAGATCATGTGCTACTCAAGGTTTCGCCTGTTCGAGGCATCGTCAGATTTGGTCAGAAGAGAGGCAAATTATCGCCATGATTCATCGGACCGTTCGAGATTCTAGAGCGTGTTGGAAAAGTTGCTTATCGCCTTGCGTTGCCCCCGAAGATGTCAGGAGTGCACAACGTTTTCCACATCAGTATGCTGAGGAAATGTGTTCATAACCCAGCACACGAGATCAACTTTGAGGATATTGAAGTCAACGACAATGTTACGTTCAACGAAGGACTAGTTCGCATTTTAGATCGTGGAGTCAAGAAGCTCAGGAATAAAGAGATTCCATTAGTCAAGATTCAGTGGAAGCATCATGATGAAGGAGAAGCTTCATGGGAACTAGAGTCAGAGATGCTTGAGAAGTTTCCGTTTTTGTTTTAACTTTGTATGTTCTGATTTCGAGGACGAAATCTTTTGTTGGGTGGTGGATGATGTAATACCCCGTATTTTCAATAAATATTTAATGCAGAGAGATTCTATATACTTCCTTTGACCATTCATGAAATTTCATCTTCGATCGATCGAAGCTAG
The DNA here is from genome assembly GCA_033977485.1 of Hydrangea macrophylla. Lineage (NCBI taxonomy): Eukaryota > Viridiplantae > Streptophyta > Magnoliopsida > Cornales > Hydrangeaceae > Hydrangea > Hydrangea macrophylla. The sequence goes on from CM066982.1 coordinate 55,558,389, forward strand.
TTCGAGCGATCGAGACCCTTCAGTTCAAGCGATCGAACCTTGTTCAATCGATCGAAACCCTACCGACCTGAATTTAATACGTGGTCCCCACTTCAATCGATCAAACCCTTTTTCAATCGATCTAACTGACCGATCTGAGTTCGATCGATCGAACATACTTCGATCGATCGAGAATGTAATTATCAGAATTCCAGTTTCTGCGCAAATGCTGCCACCTACACTCCCATTTCCCCTATATATACATTGCATTCGTGTGTAATGTAAGGTTGCTGAACCTTGTGCTTAAGAGAGAGTTGAGAGTGTGTGCTTGTGTGTTGGTACATATATATATACACATACCTCCATATATCTATATATATACACACACATATCTATATATATATACTCAGCTTGGAGAAGAGAAGAAGGAGAAGAAGAAGAACAAGAAGAGGCCGAGAAAGAGAGACAGAAGAGACGAAGAGAGGAGCAGAGAGAAGTGGCCACCATTGGAGGAAGCTTGGAAGCTTTCAACCGAGCCAAACGCGCCCTTACGACTTTTGGTGAGTTCCAAACTCACTCGGTATCTTAGTTATGATGTTTTACATATTCTGGACGTATAAATTATAATCCAAACACCCCTAGCACGTTCTGCACGTTCACTGGCAGAATCTGTAGAAGACGAAGTTCGACCGATCGAACTGAGTTCGAGCGATCGAACATCACTGATCCCAATCGATCGAACTGAGTTCAATCGATCGAACCTCCTGAGTTCAATCGATCGAGAATACTTCAATCGATCGAGACTACCTTCACTTCGATCGATCGAGAAGACTTCAATCGATCGAACAGCACTTTCTTCGAGCGATCGAGAGGACCTCAATCGATCGAACCTAGCAGAACATGAATGTATTCCTTTCAGTTTATAATTCATAATGCGTAGTTGTTTAATTGTTGTTCCATGTTCCTATTATGCGATACTATGGATTACGAAGGTAATGGGATACGATAATGAGATTGAGATAACATGGTGAGTAACGTAGTCGGGTTCGGAACGCTAGAAATAGTACGACGCGATAACGTAGTAAGTTGAGATGATAATACTGGGTAGTATTGGATAAGTGAGAAGTGAGCCAGTAAGAGGATTTGTATGTTCAAAGTTGTGTGTGTCGAGCTGATGATTCGCTCAGGTTGAATCCGATAAGTGTATGTCAAGGATTTGATCAGGATCGTGAGAATTATGGGTGCACAGTACTCGCAAGAGTTCTTAAAAGCGGTGAACAGTAAGAGTTCTTAAAAGCGGTGAACAAGAGTATGGGTATATCCATGGACCAGTCATTATATGAGAACAATGTATGGGTGCTCGCAAGAGTTCTTAAAAGCGGTATAGCGGTGAACAAGAGCATTGGTATGTTGTGCTGATATAATCAGTTCGAGATAGTCAGTTGGGTATTGTGAAATCAGTCTTAGAGTGGGAATTGATAAGAATCGATTAATGATATGTCTGAATAATGAATGAGGATTATATATTTAGTATCACTGTCATCTATTGTTCATAATGGTAATTATGTCATTTGTATGAGACTGTGTTAGTTAGTGCTCACTCAGCTTTCAACAAGCTGACGGCCTTTATTGCCTGGACATTCCCCGTCCAGACTATCCTGTCCTTTACAATGCAGATGACGAAACTTATGGCGATAATGATTACCCTGAAGGGAGTTACGTAGAGAATGGCCCCACTGATGCCAGTTATGCTGACGCCTATCCGTACGCTAGCTGAAGACCTGAAGATAGATAGTAGTTATATTACTACTTTTCCTTTTACTGTTGTACTTTGTAGTTAACGGGTACTTAGGCATATGTTGTCTCCAGACCTGTTGTGATCCTGTGGACCGTACTCTGATGTTTGTAATAGATAGAACCGTGTTTTTATTTCAGTTGTTTACTGTTCCTGTTTGGACTAGTACTGTGTGGTGTGGATTATCAGTGACTTTCACTTGTCATTCCCTATGGACCCATAAAGGAAATTTATTTTTCTCTATTTATGCTGCTCCGGGGTGTGACATTGTGAACCACCAAGCTATGGGTCTCCTAAATCTGATAGACGATAAAATGGGGTGTCTACAATACCTTCGTCAGAAGGGCTATCCCACTGGTCACCATGAAATGGCACTTTTCCCAGTTTAAAACTAGGTGTTTGTCCTCGCATTGTGCTAGCACACGTTCAAGATTTTCTAAGCAATTGTAGAAACTATGGTCGAACACAAAAAAATTGTCCCTAAAAACTTACAGTATCTGCTCGACCATATCACTAAATATACTGAGCATGCACCGCTAGAAAATAGCATGTACATTACACATGCCAAATGGCATTCGTCGGTAGGCGAAAGTACCAAACAGACACGTAAAGGTCGTTTTCTCATGATCTTCAGGAGCAATTTCGATCTGATTATAACCACTATATCCTTCCAAAAAGTAGTAGTATTTATGACCCGCTACTCGTTTTAACATTTGTTCTATGAATGGTAAAGGAAAGTGGTCTTTTCGTGTCACAGTATTCAATTTCTGGTAATCGATACACATCCACCACCCAGTAGGGATGTGTGTCGGTACTAATTTGCCGTTGCTATTTGGAATGACAGTTATACCCGCCTTCTTTGGTACCACCTTGGTCTGGCTAACCCAAGGACTGTTAAAAATTAGGTAAATGATCCCAACGTCTAGTAGTTTTAAGACTTCCTTTTTGACTACTTCTTGCATGTTAGGATTCCAACACCTTTGCATTTGTCGTGATGGTTTAGCGTCTTCTTCCAAATATACTTTATGAGTGAAAACAGATGGACTTTTGCCTTTGAGGTCAACAATAGTCCATCCCAATGATCCCTTATGTTGTTTCAGCATTTGGATTAATTTACCCTCTTGTTCAAAATTCAGAGTGGGTGATATTATAACAGGGTACGTCTTTTCAATCCCTAGGAAAGCGTATTTGAGCTCCTTCGGAAGCTCCTTTAATTTCAAATCGAGAAACTAAAAATTCGAGGGCATCACTAATTTTTTTTTTGGAGGAAATGGTTCATATGGTGTTACCCACATGCATTCAGCTCAATCCTCCTCTTTCGTTTCCATCATGAGGCAGTTTGATTTAAATCAACATCCAATGGAGTAGAGTTTTTAGGTTGGTAGACAGCATCCAATTGTGACATAACTACCTCCACATGATCTTTATAATCGACAAAATTGGCCTCATCTTCAATGATCGTCTTGATGAGGTTCACTTCCTCCTCTTCCTCGTATTCTTTAGGCCGGGGATTTAAAAAGATTTTGACGTTCAAAGTCATATTCCCGAATACGATGGTCATAATACCACTTCTTATTTTTATCGTGATATCGATTGTGTTGGGGAATAAACTGAGTATGGCAGCAGGTTAACACTCGCTTCTAGATTGAGGAGTGCGTTCTCTATTCTTTGATTCCCAATTTGGCATGAGATAGTAGGAGTACCGAGGCCTTTGAGTTTTGGAGGCAGTTCATTTTGGATGATTGCGCTTGCTCGGCAAGCAACATATGCGTGTTTCTTCACACTCTGCCACCTCTTGACCATGCATAAATCTTTAAGATACTTAGCATATACCGGCACTTCCTTAATTGCATCAGGGAGTGAAAGGTTTATTTTGACTTGTTTAAACAGTTCCAAGAACTCCTGATTCTTTATCTCATTTTTGGGTTTCTTTAGCCTTTGAGGTTAAGGCACAAGGAAAGGGCATTTTGGTAATTCATCAGTTAAATATGTGGTTTCATTGTTATTAGATGGCTCCTCTTCATTGTTGGATGGTTCCTTTTTATTTACCACTTCCTCCTCTTCATACTCTTCAGGGGTAAGAAGAGGCATGTTTTTCCCTATAATCTTGCTGCTTCTCAGAGTAGTCATGGCTTTAGTATGTTCTTGATTATTGGGACCATTGTTGTATCCCTTAGGGTTTGGAAGTGTCTGGGCAGGAAATGTTCTACCTGATCCATCTTGTCGTGCATCTATTCTCTCTAATGTCACAGACATCTTACTCATCATTTGAATTAATTGTTGCGTTAGGTTTGCGTTAGCGAGTGGATCTTCTTCTTGCACCTTTTTATGTGGTGGCACGTATACATTGGACTATTGAGTATTAGAGGGCTGAGCTTGATTGTAGTTATTAGATCTATTTTGATTGAACTATTGGGACGGCCTATTGTATTGCCCTTGATATTGATTATTGTTGTTGTAGGGCAGTTGTTGGTATTGATTTTGGGTCCCATCGTCGTTTTTCTAATCAAAACCAGGGTGATTCTATCGATTGTTACTATTTTGAAAATTATTATTGTTATTATAGAAATTCCCCGCCCCTCTATACCCCTGCATGGCGTTCATTTCCATGGGGGCGTGTTCTTGAAAATATGGCACATTGGGACAATATTGAGTTGTGTGTCCCAACATATTGCATGTGCCGCATGGTTCTTTAAGCAAAACCTACTTAGAACGATCTCCTTTCATCCCTAACTCTTCCACTTTCCTTGCTAGTTCTTCGTATTTAGCATTAGATGATCTTCACTTTTTAACTGATATATACTTTTCTCCTCTACACCTGATAGTTGTGCACGTGAAACATTTTCAGAGTTAGACCATTCATGAGCATGTTTAGCCAACCACTCGAAGTGGGCTTCAGCCTCTTTGGTGTTTTTGCTAAGAAATGCACCTGCGCTCCATGGTTTCAACCAGTTTTTTGTCTCACCATTAAGTCCTTCATAAAAGAAGCTGATGGTTCGCCATTTTTCATACCCACGATGTGGGCATGAGAGAAGCAAATCTTTGAAACAATCCCAAGTTTGAGTGAAGATTTCATTGCTCTTTTGTTTGTAGGAATTTATTTGACGTTTAAGTTCAGTGGTCATGCGAGGTGGGAAGAATTTCTTCAAAAACACAGTGTTCATCGCATGCTAGGTGAAGATAGAGTTTGGTTTGAAGGTGAGAAACCACGATTTTACTTTATCCTTCAGGGTGAAGGGAAATAGCATTAAGCATGTCACATCTACAGGATAGTTTTGGGAGAATGTTTTACAAACATCCTCGAAATCCTTGACATGTAGTTATGCCTTCTCGCTCTCCATTCCATGAAAGGTTGGAAGGAGTCGAATCATTCCATTGTGAAATTGGAATTCGCCTGCATATTGTGGAATGAGAATACAAGAAGGTATAGGTGCGTGTTTGGGTTACATGAGATCGCGCAAAGGACACAACAAATCGCCAATAGGTATAACCACATTCTCACCATTTTCACTCTGATTGTCACCCATTGAATCTGTAGGTGTGGCTACGGGTTAATAGAACTAGAGGAATCAGATAAGTAGAATGGATTTTTGAAAATTCCTTCGATGGAATTATCGAACATGAAAGAGAAAAATCTAAAAAGATTTTTATCTAGAGAACCTAAAAAGTAAAAGAAAAACAGAAATAGATGAAGAAAGAGCGAGGTAATCTAAGTATTAACTGGTCACCTTCCCTAGCAACAGCGCCACAAACTTGACACAAAATTTATTTATGTGCTCTTGTGTGCAATACCCAAGTGTAGGTAGACGTGCAAGTAGTACTAGATAAGACCAGGTCAATCCCACAGAGAAGGTTATAAGCTAGTTACTTAGATTATATTCAAAAAGAGAATAAAAAGTCGATGTTTAAATAGGGTGTAGAACACAAAGTTCCACAATTAATAACTACTGGAAGAAAATAATTAACTAAATTAAACTAGCAATTAACTAATTAGCTAAAGTGATATTTAAATGAATTTTTAACTTTATAAAAGGGAAGCGTTGGGATTATACAAATCCACAGTGTCCTAACCATCTACCATGCAATTACATTAAAGCTCTATGGAGTACGTCTATCTACAGTATTCTGTATTTTTCTAAAGATAAAGATTCAATAGTCCTTTCATGACCGGGACTATATCATCAAAGTTGAATTCGAAATACGTGAAGGTGGTTTAAAACAATAGTTAAGACTCGCACTATGAATGTTAATAGCATTCAAAGTGGTTTGCAAAAGTTATTGAAGAAAAATGCCTTAAGGCTTAAAGTTAAGAAACTGTTTTGATAAACCGAGCATATAGGGACAATTTGATATCAAATATCAAAAATAGAAAGTCTAGGAATACTGCAAAGGACCATCTCAAGAATATGAGTGCTCGATCAATCGACACGCTCTTGATCGATCGAAATGTCTTCGATCGCATGACTATATCTTTGGTTCGATCGATCGAGCTAACTTCGATCGATCGAACGCAGGTTTTATTCTGGTGCATGGCAGAGGCTGGAGATCACTATTTCATCATGATCTACCAACTCTGGGACTACTCAGACATGGTCTGGAGTACCATAGATTTGTTTTTAACGTGAGAGATCATTAAGGGAATATTTGTTTGTGTTTTTAACATAAAACTTATGAAATCTATGGATTAACAATAAACCAACTTGCAAAACTACGTTTACCATTACTCATACTATGAATAATCACTAATAGAATGTAAATAAACAATAATGTGAAACCTGAATGAACAGAAACTCGTATTGAAAGCTGAAATCTTCAATAACCAATGCAATACCAAAGAGTAACCTACCAAAAAACAAGCAAACTCTCTATCTCTCCCTATGTAAACTGTCAAACTAAAGGTGGGCGTCCTTATAGACGTGTTCATAACTAGTACATATAGAAAATTCTAGGGCTAGGGTTACAATAATTGTTTCTACTACGTGTCCATAAATTCTGATAAAAGGCATGTTCGATCGATCGAACTGAATTTGATCGCTTGAACCTTGAAATTTGAACTACCTTTGATCGATCGAACACTCGATCACTTGAACCTTCGTTGATCGCTCGAACTCCACTTTTCATCTTTGAATTGTCTTGCTTATAATCAAGCTTTCCCTTATCCTATTATTCATTCCTGCACACAGCAACGCAGCGATCTGCACAAGATAACAGCTAAAATAACACAACTCATCATAGATTCGTCATATTGTATATAAACTGGTATTGTAACACGAATTGTAGATATAATAGCGAATTGTAAACTAAATTGGCACATTTTTTTTTACTGAAGTACGATTATATTTTACAAATACCCCCGCTTGTCACCTTGAAGTCGGGAGCTCGGACCCGGAACACTTGATTACTGAACAATTTTAGGCATATCAGTTGCCCACTATTTCCAACGTTGACCGGATATTGTATCGGGTCAAGTTTGGAAATCTGTTGATTCTGCTTACCACTGTCTGATGTTTGCAAAGTTGGGTTTTCTCGGGGAGTAATGCACCTTATGATTTAAAGTTTGTAGATCTTGGTGAGTCATCCTTGTATTAGTAGCGCGTCAAGACCCATGACATTGTGTTTGCTCAGAGAAGTTATCTTGGAACTTCTGAGTCTTTTGAATTGTTCGGGAATTGGCTAAGAGTTAAGACTTAGCCTAATTTGGAGCATTTTGAGCGCTCGAGAATTGGCTAAGAGTTAATACTTAGCCTATTTTGGAGTCTTTGAAGTGCTCGGGAATTGACTAAGAGTTGAGACATAGCCTAACTCAGAATCTTTGGAGTGCTCGGGAATTGGCTAAGAGTTGAGACTTAGCCTAATTCGGAGTCTTTCGAGTGCTCAAGAATTGGCTATGTCACACTCTGGAGAAGCAAAAATAGAGAAAACAAGTTCCTTTTTGGTCACGTAGGTTTGTGACTAGTGAATAACCGCATTGTCATCTACTCAAACCAATAAACACAACGATAGGGAGGATGCTATTCATAGAACATATCTTATCAACATAATCAGAGACTATAGCGGGAATATAAAAGGTTTGGAAGTAACATGTGCCCAAGTACTAATTATAAAAGTCTACTAAAACTATTACGACAACTGACTTAGAGTCTGAGGCCTATAACAATTATAACAGCAGTACAACAGATATACAAACTAACTATGACAAAAGAGCACGTCTTCGTCTTCAAGCCTTCAGTTCCCAGTCTGACAGAACACCAGTCTTCCGTCCTCAAGACCTGCAAAGCTCTAGACATTAGAATGTCCAGGGCATAAACACCATCAGCTTTGAATACAAAGCTGAGTAAGTACATCAAACACACTCCTCGCCTGTAACTATTCAGCATCTTAAAACACGGTTAATCTCTTAACAATGATGTCAGTCACGGACATAGTAGAGGTCTCATTAAACTATTCATGAATACAATGATAGCAGGAAGCATATTAAATGAAAACAATAATTAAGATCATTGTATAAATATCTCATCACTTATTCATCAAATCCATGCATGTAACCCATATAGCCATCCATGCATATACCTTCACGTCGGGACGCTGAGTCCACGATTGAACCATTATCTATTCTATCCATGTCCATATCCATATTCAAACTCGTATCCATGTTCTTATTCTCATCTGTATCCATACGTTGATACAATAATACCAATCTGATATCCACTAGTCGATACGATAATATCAATCTGATATCCATACGTCGATACCAAAAATACCAATTGGAATCACCCGACTAGTTAGTAAGTCCCACGATCCGTTGATAGGGTTACCGGTCATCTACACGGTACCACCTATCTGTAAACAATGGAAGTGGCACATCGAACATCTTCAATGATGTGTATATCCTCACTGGTCATCTACACAGCTGAGAATACATTAGAGCACTAGCCGGATGTCTTCAATGGTACACTGGACATCTTTAACAGTGCATACGTATCACTGGACGTCTTCAACAGTGAGGGGCGCACTAGAAACTCTAACCATCCCACGTCCACCTGGCTCGTCAGCCGTTGATCCCACGGATCGAAAGTACACATATATCACTATTCCACATAAATCACAGTTCCCATTTCTCGTCATATCCTCTCATCTCTTCATACCAATATCCCATGCATGCTGACCACATGTTGTGCAATGCTCATGCTCTAGATACAAGAATTACCACATGCTCTGTATTCATCATATCTACTCCTTACTGATTATTAACATGCAGTGGTGTTCTGTTCTACTATTTAGTTCAATAATATCACCATATAACAATTAAACAGTTCATCTTGTTACAGTATTGCATCATCACTTAAATTAACAATATCGCATATTGAAAGCATGAATCAATATTTGAACAGCTAAACAGGTCATATTATAAACAACAAGAATTAATCATGTTCTGCAAGGTTCGATCATTGAAGTCCTCTAAATCGATTGAAGTCAAAGTAAGTTTGATCGATCGAAGGTCGTTCGATCACTTGAGCAATAGGCAGTTCAATCGATCGACAATAGTTCGATCGCTCGAACATCATCTTCTACCCAGAAACTGACAGAGACGAACAAAGGTCATACCACGAGCATCCTAAAATCTTCCCTTGAGTGAGTTAATAAACTCACCTCACTCCGGCAGTCTGGTGGTGGCGTTCTTGAGCTTCGCAGTGGCGACTATGGTGGTGGAAAGCTTTCTCTCTCCTCTCCTTCTCTGATCTCTTCTCTCCCTCTGTCTCCTCTTCTTCTACTCCTCTCCTTGTTTTCCTTCTTTTTTCCCTCTGACCAAGTATATATATATATCTCACACACACACACGGTTATATACATATATATACGGAACATACACACACACACACACAAAAACTCTCTCTCTTCGACTCTCTAAACTACCAAAAACCCCACACATATATAGAGGGAGGGAAAGAGGTACAGGTGACAAACACGTAAGATAGGAATAATAACACTTTCGATCGATCGAAGTGAGTTCGATCACTCGAGAATAGGTTGGTCAAGGTTCGATCGATTGAAAGAAGTTCAATCGCTTGAGAAAAGGTCTACATCACAGAATCATGTCGGCAGAGTTTCGATCGATTGAGAGAGCATAAGTTTGATCGATTGAGAAGGCTTCGATCAATCGAGAAAGGTTCTACACCAAGGGTATACAGGGTCTTAATTATATAACCATGTATCCAGAATACATGGTATTACATTATCCACCACCTATCAAAAGATTTCGTCCTCAAAATCTAAAGCAGTAGCCCCTAAAATAAAAAAGAATTTCCATCTCGAAAGACATACTCTAAAAATGCTCAAGTTCTCGTTTTATGTAAACGATCACATCAGCGACCAAAGGGTTAATTCTAAATGCGATATAAAGATATTAACGATCTATGAATAGTGGGGTGATAGCTACCAATCCTCAAGATTTAGAGATATGAAATTCGTATGGTCAACTTCAGGAAAAGGTTCTAGGTAGCACAATCTAATCATCTTACAAAATCTGAAACAATTCCTCAGGTCAAACTCTACAGTGTGAGGATTCTACTGATCAAATGTTCTAATCTCATCTCAATCAGAGTGAAGCATTACCGTCTACTCTAGTCTCTAAAGATGCTTCATAGTGTGCTGACGATGTCTGTACTATTGCATCAGTTGATTGTCTTCTATCTCTGGACTCCTTGTTATGTTTGTTAGAGTCTTCAGTTGGTCTCTTGTTGTACACGATGTCCTTGTTAACTCTTGTGTTATTATCATCCTTCAGTATGTTGGCTGGAAAGTGTTGTGACTTTGGCATCGTAGTTGGTGATTTAAACTTTATCACGTGTCTGCAAATTCCCCCGTACTATTGATATAGTAAACTCTTTGAGGTTGTACAATCTGTTGAATATCCGTTCTACTTCTGCATACCAACTAAATAGGTTAGGCAGGGCTATACACTGATATCGTGAGTAAACCTATTATATAACATCTCGAAAGGATGAAAGCAACAGGAACTCAGTGTCAAAAAGCAATCTGCTGTGGTACTCTTTATAATGCAGGTGTTGTCTTTGTGTTACTTGTATCTCTTCTCATAAACTCACAATCTTCTAGGTCATCCTCTCTGGTCAAGGCTGCATCTCAAGAAATTGAGATTCTTTATCTGCAGTCTCGGACCAACTTAACAACAATTGGCATAGTCTTTTGTGTAGGGAGGCTAATGATGTCAGATAGGGATGCAATTGATGTCTTTTGGGGATGCAAAAGAAGTCATATGGGATGCAATTGATGTTATATCTTGTAACACCCGTACCCGGGAAATGGGTAAATTATTGTGTTAATATGCATTAATTAATATAATTAGTGTATAAAATGGATTAAGGGGAGGCTTTGGACTCGCCCATGCAAAAAGTGTTCAGAGAGGGACACCAGTTGAAAAAGTCCCCAGTGAGGTGGGACAGGTATTGAAATGGAACCCAGTGAAGGGTAAATTGGTAATTTGCATTTTAAATGATTAAATCCATTTTAAATGCTTACATGGATATTGTTAAGTTGCTTTCATAATATCATATTAATATGTGTTAGCATTAGCTTGGACACCCAAATCAGGGTATAAATGAAAAAGATTTAAAATTTGTAGGTGCGATAGCAATTTCACAAAATATGTGGGACCCACATTGGGACCCATACGGAACTTAGACAAACACTCATTAGATAATTGGGAAGTTAATAGAATGTTTGGGGATTTCATAATAAGAACTTAGAAAGTTCCGGGGGTGCAATTGGAAGAAAAACAAAAACTTGATGACAACTCAATGCATGAGTTGCTATGTGTCATAGGGAGGAGCTTTGTCTCCAAAAATCCACTGAAATTAAAACAAAAAGAGAGAGAGAGCTCACCGGGAGAGAAGACGGAATCGTCGCCGACAGCATTTTCTTGCCGTTCCGTCGCCGTCGTTTGTCGGATTTAAGATCCGAGACCATTTTTGGACTCGTGTAGGTAAGAGGATCACATGCACGTAATTTGTTTTCATTTTCGGCAACGTTTTTCTGGAATCGTTCGTGATAAATGATATTTGTTGAACCAAAACCATGTAGGATTTACTTTGGGTAAGAATTGAGCAAGATTTGTGAAGGAATTCTTCATTTCTAGCTTGAATTTGGGTAGATCTTGCTAAGGTGAGTTTTCTAGCCTAAAGAATGGTTGTGTCTAACTATGTTCAAGGCATCAATGATGTAGAGATGTAGAGAATGATCTTATTGTGTTGATTATTCATGTTTAGAAAGCATGTAGTTACTAAATTGTGAATTGCATTTTAGCTTTATGAAGATTATATGTGCCTACATGTTTATGTGCTTATATGTTTATGTGGTATTCAATGAGCGCCGGGAAAATGATTCATTAGTTGAGAGTAATAAGGGTGGTGAAGAGGAAGAATCTGAGAAATACGGAAATCCAAGGAATAGAAGTGGCCACGGGACCAAGGGAGGTCCCGGGTCTGAATGAATCATTGAACCGGTGACTCGGCGATTACAAAGATATGATTTATGTGTTTATTGTTTCATTGCACATGTTAAACATTCAGCCATGTTTAGATTACTCACTAAGCGTAATGCTTAAGAAAATCGTTTTCTGTTTCTGTTGTGGTAAATAACAACCACCGCAGGTACGGAGAAATATCCAGAGAGGAAATAGCATGCTCGGGAGTGGGGAAGAGATGTGGGGCTTGTAATTAAGTTTATAACTTGTAATATAATGTAACTTGTGGGTTAGTATCCTTGACTTGTGGATTTAAGACTTGACTCGTGGTTGTATCCATGGAGTTAGTTTTGGAGTCCCATGACTCATATGGTGAATGTAAATTTGTAGAAACTTGTGTTATTCTCTTAAGTATGTCCTTAAGTTTCAACTAACTATGGGTGAGATGGTTTGGAAATGGACCCTTCCGGCAAGTCCGGATATGTGTCGCAACTCTTTTAGATAAGTTCCTTTTTGTAACTATATGGTTTGAATGGTTTTGGAAATGCTATTTGGAAAGTTCCATGCTTATGGTTGTTCTTGGAAAGAGTTGAGTTCATGAATGATTTTGATCAAATTTTGGTTGTGGACATGTGATACATGCTTGGGTAATGCTTAAACATGTTTATGAATGTGTTTGAAATGTTTTCCTAATGATCCAAGAAGTTTGGTTTGGTTTGGATATGAGTTGGATAGGTTTTGACAGTGTTTTTAGAAGTAAAAACAAGTTCTGGGAAGCCCGGATCGATCCAGGTTAATGAAGGGATCGATCCGGCCTTTTTCGGGGACATTTTGCTAGAAAAATGAGAAGATGGATCGATCCGCCCTTTTCGCGGATCGATCTGCATGCAATTTCACAGCACGTCCGCTTTTACGGAAACGCGCATAACTCTTTCTAGAAAATTCGAATTTGCGCGCTGTATTTTGCGTTGGAACCGGGACTCGTAAATCTATCTTTTGGTATAAAATTTGATATACTTTATTAATGACTATTTTACCCTTGGGTCTGTTTTTGGCACAGTAAGCTCTTTTCTGATGGTTTAAATCATGTTTTCCTTAATAACTAACAAGGTTTAGTGTTTATTAGTGTATTTTGGGTGCGTATATTCTTGTTACATGTGTCCTAATCCGCCGGGGTAGGTTAGGGTGTGACATATCTAGACTTGGATAACTATTGTCGATCACTGTCAAATAAATTGTTCAGGTATCTACCATTTATGGTGTAGGCTAATCCTCTTACAATCAAATCAAAAGAATGCCAACTTCTTGCATGTCGGGATCATATGTAGTACAAAATGTAGGTTATGAGGGTTATACCTTCTATCTATCGTCCTTGTCTAAGTCTAGATCCATTACTTGTACAGTGGGTCTGCCCTCGTGATAATTGTTGCGACGGAACATTGTGTTGCATCTCTAGTTCTGGACAAAACTTACGGACATGACCAACTTTACCGCAGTTAAAGAATTGTACTCCTTGTCTATTAGATTTCCTTAATGCTCTACATTCTTGGGAATGGTGTCCTAGTACTCCACAATTGTAGCAGATATCTCGTTCTCTATGCTATGTTGGAGTCGCCACTAGTTCTGATTCTTTCTTATCATTCCCCAATCTCTTACGCTTCTAGCGGTTGCCTATGTAACTTCTCTCTGTGTTTCCTTGTTGAACTTGGTTAGCTGCCAACACAACCTGATTGTCCCTTTCTCTCTGATTCGTTAGGAAAAACTGATTATACTCTGGAAATGTTAGATCAGATCGTTGCCCTTCACTAATTTGAGTGTCGTCTTCCAATTTCGTTGCCATCTCTACCAGAGCTTTGAAAGATTGATCTAAATGTCTTATATTCATATGACAGATATGTGGAACTAGTCCCTGATGATATCTTTTGATCTTCCTTCTTGGGGTATCAATCATATACGGTGCAAATTGTAATAGTCTTTCGAATTGAGTTGTATATTCTAGCACTGTAAAACTACCTTGGACTAATTGTATGAAATCCATTTCCCTTTTGTTTTTCTTAGTTTCTGGGAAGTACTTTTCTAGAAATCAGGTCTTAAATGATTCCCAAGTCATTCTTCCTATAACTTCTTCACCTATCGTAGCTTTTACTGCGTCCCACCAATCTGCTGCTAAGAACGTCAGTTGAAATACGACAAAATGTCTTTTTTCAGTGTTAGTACATTCAAGTGTCGCAAATATCAATTCTATCTGGCGAATCCATTGCTCAGCTTGCCATGCTCCCGTTAATCCAGTAAAGGTCTTTAGTTGAAGAGCACGAAATTCCTTTAGCAGCTTGACTCTTGTTGGATGTACTGGTACTTTATTACCGATGACACGATCAACACGATTGATAACTTGTTCCATGCGATGGATGAAAGCTCTAAACATTCCTGTTGGATCTATCTGAGGAGGAATTACATCAGGTACTCATTCAGCTGGCCCAGGATCCCTCAAGTCTTTCTAACCATAACGAATGCTGGCAGTGTTCAGTGTCGCTACCTTCAAATGAAAAACTATTCGGTCAGACGCATTCTATCTTACAGCTCAAGCAAGAACATGTGGTAAATATATAATACCATTATATAATATGATCACATCAAGCAATACAGATATAATAATATAACCATAGAGGTCAGTCTACCTACTAGGTATTCTCAAATGTATCTATCCTCAAGGAAAAGGTCACGAAACTAAGTGTAACATCAAATCTTAAGCATTCTATTTCTATTCTCAGGCTTTAACCTACGAGGACTGCTCAACTAACATATGAGACCACTCAACTAACATGTGATTCAAGGTAACAGGATAATCTTATCCATAACCTCGTTCTATTTCTAGGTTATGCCAACTGTTTCAAGATTGCTCAAGAATTTGTCAGTGTCTAAAATCCAACAGCTCTCTACACTTATGATCCTTTTACCCACAACTAACTCTCAATGCCTTGTTCTCCTTGAACTCAACTATCAACAGTTCTAACGATTTCATATTGGCTCCAACAGTTACTACTTGCTAGCAAAATATTCTCGGATAGATTCTTCAAACTTCTCGTCTATGTGACAAGATAACAGTTCCATCTCATCTGAGCTAATCCTCATGCTATCGACATTAACTTAGAACTTGGTTCAAATCACAAAAGAAAAGCGGCTAAGAACTAAACCTAGGCTCTGATACCAAAAATCCTATCACGCCTCGGAGAAGCAAAACTAAAGAAAACAAGTTCCTTTTTGGTCCTGTAGGCTCGTGACTGGTAAATAACCGCATTGTCATCTACTCAAACCAATAAACATAACGATAGAGAGGATGCTATTCATAGAACATATCTTATCAACATAATCAGAGACTAGTGGAAATATAAAAGGTTTGGAAGCAACATGTGCCCAAGTACCAATTATAAAAGTCTACTAAAACTATTACAACAGCTGACTTAGAGTCTAGTATAACAGATATACAAACTAACTATTACAAAGCAGCACATCTTTGTCTTCAAGTCTTCAGTTCCTAGTCTGACGGAACACCAGTCTTCTGTCCTCAAGACCAGGAAAGCTCTAGACATTGGAATGTCCAAGGTATAAACACCATCAGCTTTGAAAATAAAGCTGAGTAAGTACATCAAACACACTCCTCGCCTGTAACTGTACAACATCTTAAAATGTGGTTAATCTCTTAACAATGACGACACTCACGGACATAGCAGAGGTCTCACTAAAATATTCATGAATACAATGATAGTAGGAAACATATTAAATGAAAATAATAATAAAGATCATGGTATAAATATCTCATCACTTATTCACCAAATCCATGCATGTGACCCATGCAACCACCCATGCATATACCTTTACGTCGGGACGCTGAATCCATGACGAAACCATTATTTGTTCTATCCATGCCCATATCCATATTCAAACTCATATCAATGTTCTTATTCTCATCTATATCCATACGTTGATACAATAATACCAATCTAATATCTACACGTCGATACCATAATACCAATCTAATATCCATACGTCGATACCCAAAATACCAATCAGAATCACCCGACTAGTTAGTAAGTCCCACGATACCTTGATAGGGTTACCGATCGTCTACACTGTACCACCTATTTATAAATAATGGAAGCTATACATTGAACATCTTCAACGATGTGTATATCCTTACTAGTCATCTACACAGCTGAGAATACATTAGAGCACTAGCCGAATGTCTTCAACGGTACACTGGACGTCTTCAATAGTGCATATGCATCACTGGAGCTCTTCAACAATGAGAGGTGCACTAGAAACTCTAAATATTTCACGTCCACCCGGCTCGTCAGCCATTGATCCCACAGATCCAAAGTACACATATATCATTATTCCACATAAATTACAGTTCCCATTTCTCATCATATCCTCTCATCTCTTCATACCAATATCCTATGCATGCTGACCACATGTTGTGCAATGTTTATGCTCTAGATACAAGAATTATCATATGCTCTGTATTAATCATATCTACTCATTACTGATTATTAACTTGCAGTGATGTTTGGTTCTACTATTCAGTTCAGTAATATCATCATGTAACAATAAAACAATTCATCTTGTTATAGTATTGCATTATCTCTTAAATTAACAATGTCGCATATTGAAATCATGAATAAATATTTAAATAGCTAAACAATTCATATTATAAACAACAAGAATTAATCATGTTCTACAAGTTTGATCGATTGAAGTCCTCTCGATCGATTGAAGTCAAAGTAAGTTCGATCGATCGAAGGTCGTTCGATCGCTTGAGCAATAGGCAGTTCAATCGATCGAGAATAGTTTGATCGCTCGAACATCATCTTCCACCCAAAAACTAGCAAAGATGAACAAAGGTCTTGAGGTCTCTAAATACACATCTAAACATACCACGAGCATCCTAAATCATCCCTTGAGTGAGTTAATAAACTCACTTCACTCCGACGGTCCAGTGGTGGCGTTCCCGAGCTTCGTAGCGGTGACTATGGTGGTGGCAAGCTTTCTCTCTCCTCTCCTTCTCTAATCTCTTCTCATTCTCCCTATCTCCTCTTCTTCTACTCCTCTCCTTGTTCTTCTTCTTCTCTTCCCTCTGACCAAGTATATATATATCTCACACACACATACACACAGTTATATACATATATATACGAAACACAAACATACATACAAACGCTCTCTCTTTGACTCTCTAAATTGCCAAAAACCCCACACACATACACGAACTAACATATATATATATAGGGAGGGAAAGAGGTGCAGTTGGAAAACACATAAGATATAAATAATAACACTTTCGATCGATCGAAGTGAGTTCAATCACTCGAGAATAGGACGGTCAAGGTTCGATCGATTGAAAGAAGTACAATTGCTTGAGAAAAGGCCCACATAACAGAATAAGGTTGTCAGAGATTTGATCGTTCGAAGTGGGTTTGATTGATTGAGAAGGCTTCGATCGATCGAGAAAGGTTGTACACCAAGGGTTCATACAAGAATACATGGTCGTATTTATATAACCATGTATCTAAAAATACAGGGTATTACAGGCTAAGAGTTGAGACTTAGCCTTATTCTGAGTCTTTCATTTAAGTTAGCTCCCAGGATGGTTATCTTCTGCCCAGCAAGCCTTCGTCAAGGTTGTTAATAGAAAATTTTGACCATGTTCGAAAAGCCAACCTAAAGCGAGTTGCTTTAGGGTCCTTGTTATGTCAGCTCCCAGGATGGTTATCTTCTGCCCAGTAAGCCTTTTGTCAATACTGTTGGTAGAAGAGTTTGTCTATATTGGTAGAGCCGACCTAAAGCGTATTACTTTAGGGTCTTTTTTTATGTCAGCTCCTAGGATGGTTATCTCCTTCCCAGTAAGCCTTCGTCAAGACTGTTGGTAGAAGAGTTTGACCATGTTGGTAGAGTTGATCTAAAGTGTGTTGTTTAGGGTCTTTTTTATTCCTCTATTGTGGGCCAACCTAAGAGGTTTTAGTCACCTCTATCATTAATTTGGGCCTAATTAGAGACCTAAATTATATGAATTTTTGGGATTTCTTTTACTCTTCTATCGTGGGCTAGCCTAAGAGGTTTTAGCCATCTCTATCATTAGTTTGAGCCTAATTGGAGTTAGTGCCTCGGGGCTTGCTGAGGTCTTTTGCTGACTATGTAATAGTGGTCTTTGGTTACCTCGGGATTAAGCTGAGGTCTTTTTAGCAACTCAGGAGTTGAACCTGTGATCTTTTTTGTGCATCAAGAGTTGAACCCGAGGTTTTTAATTATGCTTAGGGGTTCGGTGAGGAGTTGATACTTAGGCGATACGAATCTTTGTAACAACTCTTTAACATAGTCTGTGGAGTCTTGTACTCTGGTCAGGAAAAAATACCATCGTAGTTGGGCTCACCTGGACTGTTGGAGATAGGAGGTCGGGTTGGGATCATTAAGCCCCTATCTGCTATAAACTGGTCGGGTAGGGAACCCTGCGTTGGAGACTGAAAGTTTGGTCGGGGTCATGAGCCCCTGACCGCTATGAACTGGAGGTCGGGTCAGGAACCCTACTTGTTGGAGACTGGAAGTTAGATCGAAATCGCTGAACTCCTGACTGTTGTAAACTGGAGGTCGGGTCGGGAACCCTGACCGTTGGAGACTAGAAGTCAGGTCGGGATCACCGGACCCCAGACCATTGTAAATTGGAGGTTGGAAACGTCAGACCTGATGCACTGGGGGTCAGACCTGAAGCACTGAAGGTCGGATCTGATGCACTTGGGGTCGAGAACGTCGGACCTGAACCACTGGGGTTTGGACCTGAAGCACTAGAGGTCAGAAACGTTAGACCTAAGGCACTGGGGGTCGGGAACGTTAGACCTGAAGCATTGGGGTTCAGACTTGAAGCAATGGAGGTCAAGAATGTCGGACCTAAGGCACTGGGGGTTGGAAACGCTGGACCTAATGCACTGGGGGTCTCTGATTAGGGTCTGTACTTTGCCCAATTTACTGTTTGCATAGTAAGTTGGGTCAGTGAATAAGACTTCTTCTTGACTAAGTGGGATTATCCACTATGTGGCCACCAAGTTGTCGATTTATTATTGTGTATGACACTATCCTTCGTTGAGTTGAGCGTGCACAGTAATAATCTGTTCTAGCGTCAAGACTGTTGAAATTGCTAGAACTGCTGGGTTGTTGTTTCCCAGACTTTTTGACCGTGCTTTCCAACCATTACGTATCAGCCACTGGATTTATTTTGGAGGAAAAGCTATCATTTTCCAAGGTGATGATGCAATTTTTAGTACTGGTCGGATGCTATCCGGACCTGTAGGATGGGCTTCTCTGACCGAGCGCCATGCTACACGGTCAAAAAGTTTCAGATAGTCTGGATTGCCCGGGTTGGCACTTATCCAAGGAACCATGCATGACTTGGTTAGGATAGAGACTGATTGCTGAGTAGAACTGTTCGGTCATATAGTGGAGCCAATTTCGGGTATCAAGGGGCTGGATCTATCAAGGGGCTTCCTTACACGGCTGCTCTAGGGTTCTAGGGAGAAAGAGAACATAGCATGCTAGGGCTAGTATAAATTTGCATCCCCCTCTCAGGGGGATGGGAGGACCCTTTTATAGAAGGAAAAGTCCTCCCTTACACGGCCTTTTAGTTTGAATAGGTAACTATTGACAGCCTGTGATGACAGTTTACCTATATGGAATGTTTCCTATTCTGATTAGGAAATAGTTGATGCTAATCTGGATGGTTTCCTAGCTAGTTTAGGAAACTGCTCGAGTCCAAGTAGTTTGGGACGTGCCTTTGAGTTAGATGAGTTGGACCTAAACTGTATTGTAATTGGACTACGTAATCTGACCCATAGTTGGGGTCAGACCCGATCGGTTGGTCGAGTGATTGGAGTTGGACCCGAAGCACTAGAGGTCGGTTTAGAGGTCGGGAGCTTAGAGCTGGACTGGAGCTCAGAAATGGAGGTCGGGAGCTCGGACCCAAAGTAATGGAGGTCGGCCTGGAGGTCGGGAGGTCAGACCCAGAGGCTGGGAGCTTAGACCTGGAGGTCGGGAGGTCAGACTCGGAGACTGGGAGCTCGGACCTGGAGGTCGAGAGGTTGGACCTAGAGGTCGAGAGCTCAGATCCAGAGCACCGATTTACTGGACAATTTTAGGCATATCATTATTATTTAAGTCTGTGCCCCTAAGTTACCCTATGAGTTGGGGTTATGACCATTAATCAAATATTAATCACGTCACCTATATTTTTGGACCCTAATATTTTGTTGGGATATTTTCCTAAACTACTCAGACCAATTGGACTAACCTAACTGACAAAACTTGACTAACTCAACCAAACAAACTAACTGTATTATTGATGCGAGACTGATTGCAATCTATACTTACAAGCTATAACATATTCTTCTAATCATCACGTTCAATTATTGTGAGCATGCTACTTGAAAATGTTGCCCTTAAACCATTACTTTATGTATAAGACACTAACATTTTAATAAATAGATGTCAGCTTTACATTTTATTGTGTATGTTTCTTTCATGAGATGATTGTTTAATCCTTAAGTATCATAGTAGGTAATTCGTGTGTGTATGAGATACATACAAGTGAGATACGAATTACTATTTTTTGAACTTAGAACTTGTCATAGTGGATGATGAGACAGGACATCTCATCAGGTATACATTGTAGCATGATTAACTACCATTGGATGGAGTGATGAATCTCAATCACTAGAGTGTGACTCTTAATTAATATGCTAGTGCTTATAGTGCATTAACAGACCTGAGCTTTCCTATTGACACTCAAGACTGTCAAACAGTCGATAAGAACTCATATCTTGTATAAGGTACATGTTCTTAACCTTGAGACGATTATGAACAAAGACTGGATATGGCCGCTTTGACTTACCAATTAGTGAGGTCTATTGAAGATCAACACCTAGGTATCTTGGGTCATGTTCATAGGGTTGTGAACATATATTGTCAAGATAGAATCTACCCTCTGATTTAGAGTAAGCATTCACTTGAGAGGTGAATGGGACTCAAGGAATACAAGAAGTATTCATGATTCAGGTTGACAGTAACAGTTATCTGACTACTTGAATATAATTACGATTACTGAAGGTAGAGGGACATTAGTACACCATACAAGTGGATATGTTCTTTTACGTTGGAGTGCAGTTATCGTTTTATAGTGGAGTAAACGTTAACTAATCAGTTGGTTATTTTGCTGATCGAAGAGTTTGGTCATGGGAATTAATAACTGATTTGAGCCAATAATAAAGAACCTAGGAGGTCCTACTCTTAGCTCCGTTAGGATATTTGGAAAGGGACATGAGGATGTTATCATGACAGGTTTGATCAATCGAATAGGTTTCGATCGATTGAAGTCTAGGCAAGTTCGAGCGATCGAAAGTAGTTCGATCAATCGAAGCCACTCTGATCGGTCGAAGGTTAAAGTCGGTTTTGGAAATCTATAAATAGGGCAACTGCATACAGGGTTTAATGTTCGTCATTTTAATACGCCAGAAGCTGCAAAAAATATTTTAAGAGCTCCCAAACCTTCTCTTTCCTCTCTATTAGAGATCCCACCATCTCTAGCCTCTCTGGGAAGCATTCATAGGAGTCATAAGGGTGAATACAACCCAGTGGAAGCTGCTGCTCTATCAAGAAGGTTGAAGATTTCAGAATTGGGTTCAAGACTTGAGGTATAATTCTTGTCCCCTCTTGTTAGTACGCATCTATAAAATTAACGGGTAGTAGATCTGGGCATACCAATAAGTTTTTGAAACTTCATCTTTCCGTTGCATGTTTAAAATTGCGTTAAACCTAATTTTTCCATCAATTGGTATTAGTGCCACGCTTGTTTAAATTTATAGATGCATTTTAGAACACTAGTTTTGATTTGCATGTTGATTTTAGGGCTATTTTCAATACTGTATCATCACAGATCTATTTCTGCGGTGTTTTCACAGTAGAATACAAATCTGTGAATGCATGGGATGCATGATGGTTTTGATCAATCGAAGTAGGTTCGATCGATCGAGATCCTACTGTTCTCAAGCGATTAAAGGACGTTCGATCGATCGAACTTGATTTTGTTCAATCGAGAATGATTTTCTGTCCAGGTGTACTTTTCACATATTCAAAAGTTTTTAAAATTATACATTTTAAATTGTAAATTTTTCTGGAATTTTCTCAAATTATTCAGTGAAATTGAATGTTCAAGCGATTGAACAGTATTCAATCGATCAAAGGTTCGAGCGATCGAACAGTCTTCGATCAATCAAAGTGTGACAAAGAAGTTAGATGTTGTTTTAATGTTCTAAATCAATGCGTAAAGAGTTTATGTACTGTGTAAATTAATTGAGGGTTCCAATATATTATATATATTTGTTATATATGTGGATGTACGACTGACCTTCTTACAGCAAGATTAGTCTCTATCTCCCACGGCACCAAGAACGTTTTAAATTTTTGTTTTTGAATGTTTGAGATTGGTGTTTGTTTTAATTTTTGGTTTGGTTTTAAGGCATGTGTAAAGGGTGCTGCGACTTCAATCCTATGAAAAGAAAAGTCGCACCAATTTCCCTAGCCTTCTTTATTTTTCTTGTTATTGATTTCTATTTCTAGATAAATTGTAAGCTTTGAAAGAAGCATAGGTCCAATATAATAGAATTAGGAAATTCATGAAGATGGAGAAGCAAGCCGTTGTCCATGAAGATGGAGCTGGAGGCGATCAAACCAAGAAGCAGGTTCTATGGAGATAGAGCCATGGAGATAGAGGCATATGAATGCCTATGTTTTAGTTTTAGTTTTTTGTTTTATGTGCTTGATTATGATTGGCATTTAATTATATTGTTACTACTTGCATGCACGTAAAACAAGTTTTCTAGAATAAAATTCAAAAACCGTTTCAACACATTAGTAAACATTAGATGTTTATGGGTAATGTTTTTTCAGAAGCAAAATCCTTTACTACCAAATCTAGTGGGAAAAATGGTTCACTGTTAGATGAGTAGTGCATTCTGTGTCACCTCACCAGGCATGGTGAGGGGTGATCATTCAATACAGAGGGTACACTACTCATTGGCTACTAGATGTGAACTTCCTATGGATCGGATCAATCAAACGTGTTAGAGGGTGACCACCATATGGAGGCACTACTTGAGGCGGTTGTGATTGGATCCTAGTTAATGGTATACACTAGCTAAGCTATGGATAAGGGATCCCAAATTGGCATTATTCAGAAACTTAGAGATCAAAAAGGTTTGGGAGTCATAACTTGTTGTGCAAGAGTTCCATAGCGGTCAAGTCATGATAAATCGAAAGATTGAACATTGACCACCACTGGGAGGCTTTGTTCTTTCGTTTCAATAGTTCGGTGACATTGTTTTTAAAATAAGAGTTTAAGGATTCTTTTATTTCAAACTGTCAAAATCTAATATCCATATTTATTTTATCTTTTGATTTTTTCAATAAATCACAATGTCTGGATCTACATTTAGTCCACTTGCCACCATACTCACTCAAAAGAAGTTAACTGGAAATAACTACACAGATTGGAAACAAAACCTTGACATCTTTTTAACTATGAAGGATCACATATATGTCCTCACCACCCCATGCTCCAAAGAACCCGCGACAAATTCTTCGACAACTGCCAGACGCGAGTTCGATAAATGGAAGAAGTCGAATGGATACATTCTGGCTTCAATGGCTGGTGTGTTGCAACACCAATTCTAGTTGAACAATTCTGCCAGTGACATTATCGAATCTCTGAAAAAGATGTTTGGGGAGCATGGCAGGCCTACCAGACAGGTAGCCATGCAGAAGATAATGAGTGCTAAGATATCGGAAGGGACTTTAGTCAAAGAACATGTTTAAAAAATGATTGGTTATTTGAACGAGCTGGAGACCTTAGGTGTCAACATTGACGCACAGACCCAAGTTGATATGATCCTCAATATGCTATCACAGTCATTCGCTCAATTTAAACTAAACGATTATGTGAATAAAATGGATTTTTCAATGAGCGAATTAATGAGTTCTTTACGGGCAGCAGAAAGTGTGATCAAACCTGGGGGCAACATTTTGAACATTGAGAAAAGCTCTTCTTCCTCCCAATTTACACTGAAAGGAAAAAAAGGGAAGAAGAAGGCTGGCACTGGTGGTCCAAGTGTTGTACCAGTCCCTAAGATTGCAAAATTCAAGGGAAAAGGTAAGGGCAAAGGGAAGGTGGGTGGCTAAGGTAAAGGAAAGTGTTTCCAATGCGGTGAGAAGGGCCACTGGAAGAGGAACTATCCATAATTCTTAGCTATAAGAGTTCAAGGTATGATTGAATCATATGTGATTGAAGTAAGTTTTATAACGGGTACTTCAAACACTTCGTGCATTGATTCTGGTGCGACTAACCATATCTATAATTCATTATAGGGGTTCAAACCAACCAGGAAATGCAGTGATGGGGAGATCATGGTGACTCTAGGTTCTAGCACAACCGTTTCTGCGGTTGCTATAGGAGTAGTAGTTTTAGAGTTTTTGGACAATAAGACAATAGTTTTATCAGATGTACTTTACGTCCCTTTAATGAGACGTAATTTAATTTCAGTTTCAAATTTATCGAATAATGGTTATGCTTTTCATTTTAGAACATAAATTGCCATTAAAAGAAATGGTTCTTTTATATGTTCTGGTGTTAAAACTAATGGCTTGTATGTGATTACTCCTAATATTTCTAAAGACTCTTGTATGGAACTTCATAACTCAGGGGTAACTGTACCATCTAAAAGAAAAGAACCTTTCACTAATCCAACAAAGCTTTGGCATATGAGGCTTGGCCATATCAATCTAAATAGGATTAGTAGACTAGTCAAAGAAGGGGTCTTAGGCGATTTGGTTCTCAAACCAATGGAAGTCTGCTAGTCTTGTTTAGAGGGTAAGATGACCGAAAGGCCCTTTTCAGTAAAGGGCAATAGGACCAATGCGTTGTTGGAATTAGTTCATACTGATGTGTGTGGACTAATAAATTTAATAGCACGGGGTGGTTATGAGTATTTCATAACATTTACTGATGACCACTCTAGGTATGGATATGTGTACCTAATGCAGCAAAAGTCTGAAGCCTTTAAAAAGTTCAAAGAGTTTAGGGCTGAAGTGGAGAAGCAATTAGGAACACATAGCAAGGTCTTTTAATCTGATCGAGGTGGCGAGTACGTCTCTAATGAGTTTATTGATCACCTCATATAGAATAGGATTCTATCATAGTTGACTGCACCTATTACGCCTCAGTAGAACGGTGTAGCGGAGAGAAGGAATTGGACTCTTTTAAACATGACTAGGTCGATGATGATTTATTCAGAGTTACCTTTATTCCTTTGGGGTTATACTTTGGAAACCGCTGCATACATACTAAATCTAGTACCAAGAAAATCTATTACCAGGACACCATGAGAGATGTGGATTGGGCACAAGCCTTCTTTGCAACATCTCCAGATATGGGGGTGTCCGACACATGTGATGAAAGGAAAGATGAGTAAATTGGATTCTAGATCGGAAGTATGTTACTTTGTAGGGTATCCAAAGGGTACTTATGGATGGTATTTTTATGATCCAAGAGAACAAAAAGTGTTTGCTAGTACAAATGCTATTTTCTTGGAGGATGATTTTATCATTAACCATAAACCTAAGGGAAGCATAGATCTGAGAGAGATAGAAGGAAAGCCCTCAGTCCAACCCGCAGTTGATAATGATATAAATCAAGAAAATACTACTTCTTTACCCATATCTGCACCAGTACCTCATCGCAGTGGGAGGATTATCAGCCCGCCTAATAGATACATGTTCTTAGGAGAAGTTTTTGACGCTGCCTCCATAGAATCTGAATATGATCCTACCACATACGAAGAGGCAATGACTGATGTTGACTTAGCTCATTGGGTTAAAGCTATGAAGGCTGAATCAGAATCTATGGATTCCAATTAGGTCTGGGATCTTGTAGAACTTCTAGCCAATATTAAACCCATTGGCTATAAGTGGGTCTATAAGAGGAAAAGAGGATCTAATGGAAAGGTTGAGACCTTTAAGGCCAGGCTTGTAGCGAAAGGTTATACTCAGAGGAAGGGCATTGACTATGAGGAGACCTACTCGCCGGTAGCCATGCTCAAGTCCATCAAAATACTCTTATCCATTGCTACATGCCTAGATTATGAGATCTGGTAGATGGACGTCAAGACTGCATTCTTGAATGGCAATCTTGAGGAGGACATCTATATGCAGCAACCAGAAGGGTTCATAGTTGGTCGGAAAGGTAACTTGGTTTGCAAGATGCAAAAGTCCATTTATGGTCTTAAGCAGACATCCAGGAGTTGGAGCATTCAATTTGACCAAATGGTCAAATCGTTTGGTTTCATACAGAATCTGGATGAACCTTGTGTATACAAGAAGTGTGAAGGAAAAGTGGTGGCTTTTCTTGTGCTTTACATTGATGACATTCTACTCATTGGAAATGATGTAGGGGCGTTATCAACAGTTAAGTTTTGGCTAGCTAGTACTTTTGATATGAAGGATCTAGGAGAGGCGAGCTATATTCTTGGAATAAAGCTCTTTCAAGATCGTAAGCGAAAGATAATGGGATTATCTCAAGCTGGTTATATCGACAAGGTACTAACTAGGTTTTCAATTGATAATTAGAAGAAAGGTTTGTTACCTTTCAGGTATGGTTTAGCGTTTTCCAAGGACCAGTGTCCAAAGACACAAGAGGAGAGGAATCACATGGCAGGAATTCCCTATGATTCAGTAGTGGGAAGTCTCATGTATGCGATGTTATGCACTAGACTAGATATCTGTTTTGCCGTTGGCATAGTTAGCAGACATCAATCGAATCTAGGTCCAGAGCACTGGACAGCCGTTAAGCACATTCTTAAGTACTTGAGAAGGACTAAAGATTACATGCTTATGTACAGTGGTAGTGAGTTAATTCTAGTGGGATACATTGACTCGGACTTTATGTCAGATAAAGATTCAAGGAAGTCGATGTCCAGTCGTCTCTTTACCTTGGGAGGTGGTACTGTTAGTTGGAGGAGCATTAAGCAGAAATGCATTGCAGACTCAACTACAGAAGCTGAGTATGTGACTGCTTATGAAGCCGCAAAAGAAGCTGTTTGGCTCAAGAAGTTCCTTATGGAGCTCAAGGTGGTACCAATGTCGCTGTCACCTATTACGCTTTATTGTGATAATAGTGGGGCAGTGGCTCAGTCCAAGGAGCCAAGGAACCACGGGAAGGGAAAGCACGTAGAGCGAAAATATCATCTTATCTGAGATATTGTTCAACGTGGAGATGTGACTGTCACAAAAATTGCCCCCGTTGACAATCTTGCTGATCCGTTTACAATGGCCTTGCCGCAGAAGGTCTTTGATTGTCATCTAGATGGTCTAGGTCTCAGATGTAATCCTGTATGGTTGTGAGTGCAAGTGGGAGTTTTTTGGGTTTGCGCCCTCAAACCATTACTTTATGTATGAAACATTGATATTTTAATATATGGATATCATCTTTACATTTCATTGTATATGTTTCTTTCATGAGATGATTGTTTAATCCTTAAGTATTATAATAGGTAATTCGTGTGTGTATGAGATACATACAAGTGAGATACGAATTACTATTCTTTGATACTTAGAACTTGTCACAGTGGATGATGAGACTGGATATCTCATAAGGTATATACTGTAGCATGATTAACTACCATTGGATGGAGTGATGAATCTCAATCACTAGAGTATGACTCTTAGTTAATATGCTAGTGCTTATAGTGCATTGACGGACCTGAGCTTTCCTATTGACACTCAAGACTGTCAAACAGTCGATAGGAACTCATAACTTGTATAAGGTACGTGTTCTCAATCTTGAGATGATTATGAACACAGACTGTGGATATGGCCGCTTTGACTTACCAATCAGTGAGGTCTATAGAAGATCAACACCTAGGTATCTTGGTATGTCATGTTCATAGGGTTGTGAGCATATATTGTCAAGATAGAATCTACCATCTGATTCAGAGTAAGCATTCCCTTGAGAATGTCACCAAGTTGATTAGTGAGTACTGCAGTCTTGTTGATAAGTAGGTATCAACATGTTTGGTAATTATGAGAGGTGAATGAGACTCAAGGAATATAAGAAGTATTCATGATTCAGGTTGACAGTAACAGTTATCTGACTACTTGAATATGATTACGATTGATGAAGGTAGAGGGACATTAGTACACCATACAAGTGGATATGTTCTTTTGAATTGGAGTTCAGTTATCGTTTTATAGTGGAGTAAAGGTTAACTGATCAATTGGTTAGTTTGCTAATCAAAGAGTTTGGTCATGGGAATTAACAACTGATCTGAGCAAATAATAAAGAGCCTAAGAGGTCCCACTCTTAGCTCCACTAGGATGTTTGGAAAGGCACATGAGGATCTTGTCATGATAGGTTCGATCGATCGAATAGGGTTTCGATCGATTGAAGTCTAGGCAGGTTCAAGCGATCAAAAGTAGTTCGATCGATCGAAGCCACTCTGATCGGTCGAAGGTTAAAGTCGGTTTTGGAAATCTATAAATAGGGTAGCTGCGTACAGGGTTTAATGTTTGATGTTGTCAATATCAAGATATAAAAAGTATTCTTTACTTTTCAAAAGATTTGTAGTGTGAAAGTAAAGGTCGAACCCACAGAGATTGATTACTACAGCTCTTAATTTTAAAACCTAAGTCTAATTAATTAGGAAAAACGGATTTGAATTGGATTTAATTAAATTAATAACTATAAAAGTAAATCTAAACTATGAAAGCAATTAAAAGTGTTTTTAATGAATATGTAAAGGGAACCTAGGATTGCAAATCCACCACTAGTTTCATAATAGGAATATTTATGAATTACTTTAGCTTATTACGTTGGATGAATATGGGGAATTGTAGCTACAAGCCCAATTCCTCCGACAAGAAGATAATCATGGTTCAAGCACCAACATAATCCATCTTCGGGTAGCACGAATTATCTCACACTAAACTAGGGTTGTGATCTAATCCGTCTAACCTAGGCATGGACTATTCGGATACTTGATAGCACGAATCAATAAAGCACCATCACATGTAAACAATCTAAACAAGCACAGCAAGAATAGATCGTTGAGCACATCACAGTCAAAATAGATCTAAGACAAGAATAAACTTTGAAAGCAATGATTTAATCACTAGAAGTACGATTTATTTATAAAAATCCTCTAAACATGTGACTGTCATCCATACATAATAGAACTAAAATAAAAACATAAATAACACCCTATTACTCGTCTAGGGCTTCATTGAAACCCTAGATCTATGATCTAGCCGTCCATGGAAGCAATAGATAGCAAGAGGTTGATGGAGGAGGCAATGGAAACCCTTGGTCTTCTTCTTCTTCTCCTTGCTTCCCTCCCTTCAATGGCTGGAAGTATAGTTGTAGAATGTGTATATAATAATTGCCAACCCTTTAATTGAGTAAATTTGGAGTTTATATAGATTTACAACAAGTTTTGGAAGCCTTTACAACTCGAAACGGACTGAAACTGATGTAATTCACAATCTAGACGTCGTTTTGCAGTTTCGTTTGCACAGGAGTCTTCAGTATACTGAAATACGCAACATTGATTTTTCCACATATCGCGCGAGTGGGTCGCGCGAGCACGACATTTGGCCTTTCACGCGCGCGGATCGCGCGAGCGATTTTGGGGATCTCGCGCGAGCGGATCGCGCGAGCGATTTCTGGATTTCGCGGGCGCGGGTCGCGCACGCGACTTGTCTTTTTCAGCTTCTTTCTTTGTTCTTTTTCACCCTGTTTAGCCTGGTTTACTTGATTTCTTCCAAAACCTGTTAGAAATTAGAAAACAAAGTAAAAATATACAAAAACAGGATAAAAAGGTACTAACAAATGCTCATTAAGGCGTATATTTAGGATTAGTTCTCTCCCGATCACACCCCCAAACCTACGTTTTGCTAGTCCTCGAGCAAAACTAAAATAAAAACTACTAATAAACTACTACTCCATTTTCGCATGGATCACGATTGCATTTAGCTTATGCAACAAGCCTTTTAAACCTCTAGGTGTCCCTAGTCGGACGAGTGAAGTCTCGTGAGGGTTCTCATCAACAAGTTACCCACAACCATCTTTATTAACTTATAAAATTTTAAAACTTTTATTAAAAATGAAAAACATAATATTCAATACTCCTTATTATAAAACAATGATTCGAAATAGAATAACGAACAAGAAGAAATGGAATCAAATGTCTACCTACATCATGAAAAACAATCTCAAGCACATGCATCGTATAAATCAATAGAGTTCCTCATACAATTGCACGTGTGTGATATGGTAGTCAAATGAACACGCGCATGTCATTAACTTGGAATATAACTCGGATGACCATCTAACTATGTCTTGACTACGAATCTCACAATGTCAATTACACTCCAAAATGAAACACTCAGAAATAGGTGTAATTTTTCTAATATATGTGAGTAAAGGAAATATATTTTCAAAACGAAATATGCTCACATATGACTCGAAAAAGACGCACGACACGAAAGAACAATAGTCTCATGGATAAGATGCCAACAATCAAGAAAAATTAATCATTACCATGTTTTAATCCCCCTCCCATCGTTTTCATATCCGAACCATGTTTCCTAGGATCAAATAGGACTTTTTAAAGGTTGTAATGTGGCTCAGTCAATGGAAAAGGATAGAAAGGATTCATTGAGTAGGTTTAGAATGGCATTGTAAGGCATGTTCGATCTCTTTCATTCTTCTTCTACAAACTTTCATCTTTTCTTTCTCTTCATTCCTTTTCATTCATTTTTCTTCTTTTCTTTCATTTTTTTTTTCAACCTTCTCTTCTTTAGTATTATGTTTCTTTTCCTTTTTCTTTTCTTGCTTATCAAATGATTATGCATTGAATACCAAGTAACTACCCCAATAACATCTAATTTTCTTCTTCTCAATCAACACATCGCCTTAATACTACTAAAAGTTGATCACTCTTCCAGTGGTATACTCCAAGTTGATCAGGTTGGAGCTTTTAAAGAGGATAATGGTGAACAAAGAAAAAGAGGCATTGTAACGGCTCAAAGGGCGAACTAAGGAAATTTTATCTTTTATCGGCCGGTAGTAAACAAAGAAGGCCTAAAATCATTTCCTAGGGTAATACGGTTCTTCAATGTTTACAATGGAAGATTATTTAGCATGGTAACAAATATTTTAACTTGACTATCAACCAAAATAAGAATAATGAGACTAAACAACAAGTTAATGCGCTATTTCAATGAAATTCGATAATATGTACTTATAACCCTCGAAAAAGAAAAGATAGGCTCAAAACCTCACCGGGTCTAGTCTCCACCATGTGTTATCTAGAAATCCGAATCATATTATAGTTCACATCAAACATGTATTCAAGCGACTACGTGCAGTGCATAGGTTTATGTGCAAATCTATGATATAAAACTACGATTCAAACAATACATAACTTAAAACGTTACATCATAACTTCAGCAAATGTTTAATCACATCTTCCCTTGTTTACCATTCTATAACAATTCAAAGTTCTCTATCAAAAAGTATCAAATTGATATTGCAAAAACGTCGGTAACATCGTTTATTTAAACACACTTATTGAAAAATTTTAA
The DNA here is from genome assembly GCA_033977485.1 of Hydrangea macrophylla. Taxonomy (NCBI): domain Eukaryota; kingdom Viridiplantae; phylum Streptophyta; class Magnoliopsida; order Cornales; family Hydrangeaceae; genus Hydrangea; species Hydrangea macrophylla. The sequence goes on from CM066982.1 coordinate 55,590,371, forward strand.
AATTTTGCATAAACTAATGTGCATGTGTGTGCATACCCCCAAACCTAAACCTTTCATTGTCCCCAATGAAACAATAAAATGAAAGAAAGGAGAATAGGTAAGGAAGGAACGATAGTACCTCGATCTTGACAAGCATAGAACAGGTGACACAAAGGAATATGGCTATAAAGTTCAATGTTACCTGTGACTTCTTAACAAAAGAAAATTAAACAAACAAAATAATAAAAACAGCTAAAAGAATTATAACTAAACTAAACTAAACTAAATAAACTATAAGAAGAAAACAAAACTATGAAGACAACACGAAAATAAACTATAAAAGGAAATAAAACATAACCAGAATTATGAAAACAATTAAAGACTCGATCTAAAAGTACCTAAGAAACAAAAACAGAAATGGAAAAACTACCTGAGCAGGTATGGGGAAAAAATACAGAAAAGAAAAACAAATATCAATAAAAGAGGAAATCGCGCGAGCGGTCCGCGTGAGCGGCCGTCGCGCGCGCGAATTCCTGGATTTTTTTTTTTTTTGAATCTCGCGCGAGCGAGGTGCCTCGCGCCCGCGACATTAGGCGCGAGGAAAACCTGAGGGATCATAATAAAGAAAACAAAGACAAAACACTAAGGGGCATACTCGCGCTAGCGGGCCGCGCGAGCGACGTCTCGCGCGAGCGGGCCGCGCGCGCGAGTATGGTTTTTTCCATTTTTTAGTTAAAATTATATATGTAATATTAAAATAAATTACTTCCAACCCCCAAACCTGTCCAGAATGTCCAAAACAGACTCGAACAGACTCAAAAACGACCGAAAACAAAGAAAACAGACGAAGTTAAGCTTGGGTTGCCTCCCAAGAAGCGCTATCTTTTACGTCTTTAGCTAGACCGTTCTAGCTCAAGATTCAAGGAGGCTGTAACTCGGATTTTGTACCCCTAAGGATGTCAGGAAGAGCTCGGTGGTAAGCAAAAATTACGTCGCTTCGAATTAATTCAATCGACGGTTTGTCAGTATGTTCAAATCGATTTCTTACCTTTTGAGTAGATTCAGCATTAGGGTCCGAAGTATTAGGATTCATCCACTCCTCATCCTCTATATTATTCCCCGCACTTATATTTATTACGTTCTTAGGCTCAATATTCCGTTTAACCTCACTACCCTCCACACCTAAATAATCATCGTCTTTGGGAGGTTGATCAATAGCATTAAAAACATTTAATTTTAATTTTATATTCCCGAATGACACTTTCATCACCCCTGTTCTACAATTGACACGTGCGTTGGCCGTGGCTAAGAATGGACGACCAAGAATGACAGGAGTGTGTTTCCTAGCATCTAGCACGGGTTCAGTGTCAAGGACCATAAAATCAACAGGATAAAAACATTGATCAACTTTTACTAGGACGTCTTCAACGATTCCTCTAGGTATTTTAATCGAACGATCCGCTAGTTGAATAGTAGCGGCCGTAGGTTTAAGTTCACCTAAACCTAGTTGTTTATAGACGTGATAAGGTAAAAGGTTAACACTAGCTCCTAAGTCAAGGAGAGCCCTATGAATGATAGTGTCACCTATGACACATGATATCGTAGGCGTACCGGGATCCTTAGATTTTGGAGGTGAGTGTTGAAAGATTGAGCTTACTTTTTCCGTGAGGAAGACCTTTTTGGGAGTATGACTACGTATTTTGCGCTTTTGAGTACAAAGGTCTTTTAAACATTTAGCATAAGCGGGAATTTGTTTGATAGCATCGAGGAATGGAATATTAATTTTTACCTGTTTAAACACCTCGAGTATATCCTCAACTTTTGACCCTTTATTGGGCAAATGTGACGGTCCCTCATTATTAGGTGGAAATGGCATTCTCGGAACATAGTTCGTTGGGGCCGGTGCTTTATCTTTTTTATTTTTATCCACGTCCTCACCCGTCTTATTCGAGTTAGTATTCATATCTTTCACATTCTCATTCGGAATTTCTATTACCTCTTCCTCTCGTGTAGTCAACCTAGTTGAGACGGCGTTTACTTGCTCATTCGACCCCTTAACCTCATATTGTCCCTTAGGGTTTTGAATTGTTTGACTAGGCAACGTCCCCTCGTTTCTACGACTCACTACAGTAGCTAGTTGTCCCATTTGGGATTCAAGCTTCGCAATGGATTGTGTGTGAGAGTGCACTATTTGTGCTTGTGCCTGTACTTGCGTTTCAATTTTATTAAGGGATGCCAACACCTTTTCCTCAAAAGCATTACCCCTCGAAGGATTCGAATTAGGAGGCGGTTGTTGGTATTGATTAGGTTGAAACTGAGGTCGATACGCATTAGGAAAATTAGTCGCCTCATTAGGATTATTATTATTATTTTTCCAAGAGAAGTTAGGATGGTTTCTCCATGGCGCATCCGGATTATTAGTAGTCAAATTATAATTATTTCGTGGGTATTGTTGAATAGAATTAATATGTTGCTCCACGAATTCCGGAAATTGACTTGCCGATGGACATGCAAGTATCGAATGTGAAGTATCAGAACATAATGCACAAATTTCACGAGCGGGTGAGGCTGTCGTGTGGTTCATTGTCATAAGTCGGTCAAGTTTTTTAGATAATTCTTGAAACTCAATAGAATGACTCGACTCGAACTTTGCCTCCCTCTTAGGTTGATTAAGATATCCTTCCGAACGTACCGACACAGTCTGATGCATCGAGTTCTCGCTTAACGTTTCAAATATTTTCCAGGCCTCATCGGCGCTTTTGTGTAGGAAAGTTCCCGCACAAACAGCATCGACGGTGTTTCGGACCGAAGGAATAAGTCCCTCGTAGAAGACCTGAACAAGTTGCCACTTAGGAACTTGATGATGTGGACACGAGCGTAATAATTCTTTAAATTTTTCCCACGTGTCATAGAGTGATTCCCCATCTTGCATCATAAAGTTTGTTATAGATTTTCTTATCTGATTCGTACGCATAATCGGGAAAAACTTTTGTAAAAATGCGGTGTGTAAGTCTTCCCATGTTCTAATTGTGTTTGGCTCCAAAGATTGGAGCCAATATTTAGCTTTGTCCTTTAATGAGAATGGAAAGAGCCGCATTTTTAATTCATCATCAGTAAAATTTTGAATTTTCAAAGTGGAGCATATGTCCTGAAAATCTCCTAAGTGTTTATATGGATCTTCATTTAGACGGCCATGGAAAGAGGGAAGTAGCGAGATGGTAGACGACTTTATCTCAAAGTGAGATGTCGTCGCCTCCGGTAAATCGATACAAGTTTGTGGCGTGTACGTCGTAGGAATAAAGTAGTCTTTAAGCGGAGGTGGTGGTGGCATATTAGGATTATTCATATTAGCTCCGTTGTTATTTTGGTTGTTGTCGTTATTATTTCCAATGTCTGCCATTTTAATCGGTTCTATGTTACGAAAGCGTGGTTTCTTTAATCTTGTAAGAGTAGTACGTATTTCAGATTCAAATAAAGACGTTGGTTTTGGTGTCAAATCGTCGTCTATTAAAAACCTAGTTCCAGAAGTTAAGTTTGAAGACTTGTTAAGTCTTAAGGTGCGTTCAAGTTCAGAGTCGAAAGGTTTTAATTCCGGTTTACTTGAGCGCGTCCCAAACATAAACTTAAACAAAGGAAAAGAAACTAAAACGACTAACTAAACAAAAGAAACAAATAGCAATCACGCAAATAGGGCAACAGGCACACAACTACTATGATGCATGCAAATTATCCTGTAATGCAATGACCGCGTCAAGCCCAGCGCCCCGGGTTTCCTAGCTAATGCAGTGCAATTAACCCTAAACTAATGCAAATAGTGCGTCACAGCGCCCTGACTTACAGCGGTTTAAAGCGAATTCCAAAGGAAGCAATTTATTTAATTTTATTTTTATTTTTATTTGCGTAAGCTCCTTTGATGTAATTAGCTGCTCCACTCGGAAACGTTGACTACAAAATAAAAAAAAAAAAAACAAGTTAGTAACTAAAAATAAAACGAAAAATAAGAAAAGGAAACCTAATCTAATATTTACGAATTAACTAAACTACGATTCTAAAACTAAAGGTAGTAATGCAATCCCCGGCAACGGCGCCAAAAATTGATGTTGTCAATATCAAGATATAAAAAGTATTCTTTACTTTTCAAAAGATTTGTAGTGTGAAAGTAAAGGTCGAACCCACAGAGATTGATTACTACAGCTCTTAATTTTAAAACCTAAGTCTAATTAATTAGAAAAAACGGATTTGAATTGGATTTAATTAAATTAATAACTATAAAAGTAAATCTAAACTATGAAAGCAATTAAAAGTGTTTTTAATGAATATGTAAAGGGAACCTAGGATTGCAAATCCACCACTAGTTTCATAATAGGAATATTTATGAATTACTTTAGCTTATTACGTTGGATGAATATGGGGAATTGTAGCTACAAGCCCAATTCCTCCGACAAGAAGATAATCATGGTTCAAGCACCAACATAATCCATCTTCGGGTAGCACGAATTATCTCACACTAAACTAGGGTTGTGATCTAATCCGTCTAACCTAGGCATGGACTATTCGGATACTTGATAGCACGAATCAATAAAGCACCATCACATGTAAACAATCTAAACAAGCACAGTAAGAATAGATCGTTGAGCACATCACAGTCAAAATAGATCTAAGACAAGAATAAACTTTGAAAGCAATGATTTAATCACTAGAAGTACGATTTATTTATAAAAATCCTCTAAACATGTGACTGTCATCCATACATAATAGAACTAAAATAAAAACATAAATAACACCCTATTACTCGTCTAGGGCTTCATTGAAACCCTAGATCTATGATCTAGCTGTCCATGGAAGCAATAGATAGCAAGAGGTTGATGGAGGAGGCCATGGAAACCCTTGGTCTTCTTCTTCTTCTCCTTGCTTCCCTCCCTTCAATGGCTGGAAGTATAGTTGTAGAATGTGTATATAATAATTGCCAACCCTTTAATTGAGTAAATTTGGAGTTTATATAGATTTACAACAAGTTTTGGAAGCCTTTACAACTCGAAACGGACTGAAACTGATGTAATTCACAATCTAGACGTCGTTTTGCAGTTTCGTTTGCACAGGAGTCTTCAGTATACTGAAATACGCAACATTGATTTTTCCACATATCGCGCGAGCGGGTCGCGCGAGCGCGACATTTGGCCTTTCGCGCGCGCGGATCGCGCGAGCGATTTTGGGGATCTCGCGCGAGCGATTTCTGGATTTCGCGGGCGCGGGTCGCGCGCGTGACTTGTCTTTTTCAGCTTCTTTCTTTGTTCTTTTTTACCCTGTTTAGCCTGGTTTACTTGATTTCTTCCAAAACCTGTCAGAAATTAGAAAACAAAGTAAAAATATACAAAAACAGGATAAAAAGGTATTAACAAATGCTCATTAAGGCGTATATTTAGGATTAGTTCTCTCCCGATCAATGTTCGTCGTTTTAATACACCAGAAGCTGCAAAAACTATTTTAAATGCTCCCAAACCTTCTCTTTCCTCTCTATTAGAGATGCCACTATCTCTAGCCTCTCCGGGAAGCATTCATAGGAGTCATAAGGGTGAAGACAACCTGGTGGAAGCTGCTACACCATCAAGAAGGTTGAAGATTTCAGAATTGGGTTCAAGACCTGAGGTATAATTCTTGTCCCTTCTTGTTAGTACGCATCTATAGAATTAACAGGTAGTAGATCCGGGCATACCAATAAGTTTTTGAAACTTAATTTTTCCGCTGCGCGTTTAAAATCATTTTAAACCTAATTTTTCCATCAGCAAAGCCTAAACCATTTGCCTATAGAAACATTGCAAACACACACACACACACACATTTGATTTTCACAAACATAAGTAAACTCTCCCAGTAACTATTTCCCTCCCTCTATTGATACATCCCACACTCTTAATCACTCCCATTTCACCTCTCAAGCTCATCTTATTATTGTCTCTCTCATAAATGCACACCCTCATATAAGCATAGGATTTTTCTCAAAGCTTCTTCCATAGCTCTAACTCTCATTCCTCTCTCGAATCACGCAACCACACACAAGGTTATTACATTCTAGAAATCACAGCAAGGTATATTATCACAGTAGCTCAAAGAGGAAGCCATAGCCATTGATACAAAGCTCTAAACCTATATTTTAGAATTTACGTCTTTCTTCGTCAAGTCGTGCTGCCCAATCTAACAGCTGGTGATTCTCTTGAATTCACTCATAATGTACTATTAGTCATTATGTACAAGCTTGGGTTATCAAATGTAGGTGAATACATATATATATATGTATATAGAGTTTTGGAACTTTAAAAATGGTAGTATCACAATACTTAACGAAAATGATTTCTGTAAATTGGGAATGAAAGATAGCAGTTCCAATAGCTTCTGGTTTGAATATTAGACCTTAATTCGTAACGATTGCGACGTATGATTAAAACAAAATTTTAGCGACTCTCGAATTTTCATCCATAACTTTAGTTACGTTAATAATTGGTAAACAAGACTTATATTTGTAATCTACGCGGAAAAACAAAGAGAACGATATATTATAAGCATTGTTTAAAGACAGTTTGAAAAACCCATAATAGTCCCCTATTTTTGTGGAAAAGCTACAAAGAAAACAAGTAAGATCAATCGATCTTACCAAGATCAATCCTTACCCAAGATCGATCTTAACAAAGATCGATCCTTAATAAGATCGATCTTTTAAGCAATTTTTCATATTTTTGTTTCCCTGCTGTTATGAGCTATACTATATGTTTTAACTGCTTGTACATTGGAATAAGATGTTAAGGATCTGCTAGTAACAGTTTTGAAAGAATTTACGAACTTATACTTTCTGCTTTGGTTTTAAAGAGTTGTACTTCACTATTTTATAAAGAGAAAAGAAAAGAGATATGAAAAATGGAATTTGGTGAAGTTAGATTTTAAATGGAAGATGATCATATGTATAAATAGCTCTACTGTCATTATAAGAAATCATGAAAGGAATGCTTTAAGATATTGTACCTTCTGCTCTAATGGTCGTACTTTACTACCTACTATTTTAATAATGGAAACGAGGACATGATTGTTATAATTGATACGTTGTTTAATTAGGTAATAATGACATGTATGACCACTCTGATACCATTATGAGAAAAACGTAAAAAGGAGAAGTATGAATCACTCTGATGCCACTATAAAGAAGAAAGATTAAAGGCATATCACTTTTATACCATTGAGAAATAATGTAATGTATAAATTGCTCTGATGCCATTCTACAAAAAATATAAAAGGAGAATAATTCGTATGACCACTCTGATACGCTTATAAGAAAATGTAAAAGAGAATAACTCGTACAAATTGCATGTGTCGAGTTAGCATGTATTTGAAAGGGGTCAAGGGATTAAACATGCATGGTGTGTGATGGTGAGATTGAAAATGTCAAGAGAGGATGTCTTGGTTGTGGTAGCCTTAATTATTCCAAGCCGACTCGGATACGGAAGATAAATTAGGAAGGATTGAGCCCAGACTGAATCAGATATGGCAGGACAGTCAAAATCTTATGATAGCCTTAATTATTCCAGGCTAACTCGGATGCGGCAGATTGATTAAGAGGGTTGAGCCCAGGACAACTCAGATACGGTAGGCCAGTCTTGTGGTAGCCTTAATTATTCAAGACCGACTTGGATACAACAGATTAATTAGGGTATTCCACAAGTTATTGTAACCTTAAATGTCTAGGTACGTCTATAGGCCGACTCGGATACGACAGACATATCGACAGATATTCTAAACTAACGGCCTTGAGCCAGAGTTTCAGGGGAACTAATTGTGTTGGGTTTTTGTGGTCGAGATAAAGATTCAGTAAGGTGAGATGATTCATTTGTTTATGGATGGTCTTAAATATTCATTGCTCAAATTGTTTATTAATTGTTATTATGCGATGACTGGAATAATGGGTTAACCTTACTCTAAGGTACTGAACAAGAATAGTAATTGTTAATGTACACATTGTTTGTGTGTTCATTATACTCACTCAGCTTTCAATAGCTGATGACTTTATTTTGTCCTAGACACCCAAAATATTCAGGAGATGATTATGCAAGGCACGATGATTATGTTAGCTAAAAGGGAGAAGCCCTTAGAGATGTTTTTATATTTATTAAATTGTAATAAAGGATAATATTTTAATTTGAATAAAGCCGACTTGTGCCTTCAAGATATTATTTTAAGACAATGTAATATTATTCGGATGTTATTTAATTATGATAATTAACATTCATCTTCCCTGTTACTTTATATACTATGTTTACTAGTACATGTTAAGCAATGTACAGGATAAGCGATTCATCACCTGTCATGTCCTACAGATCCAAAACAAAAATGAAACATTTTCCTTATATGTTACGCTGGGGCGTGACATATGGAATATACAAGATCATTTTAAAATTGTTGCTCTTAACATAAACATAAAACATATCAGTATAAGAAAAAAAATTCATGCATTTTAGAAATTGAATGTTAAAGTGAAACAGTACATTGTCATTTCTCTCAAAACTGGAATAATTTCAAATTTAGGAAATTGTTTGCGCAATTTAATTTTGAAGTCTTTGTATAGTACAATTTGGAAAGGTGCAAGTCACAATATCATTTGAATCCAAAATGCGCCAGTGGCATGTTCAGGTGCCAAAGGATACCGAGTCCAGATCCTCGGCCGCGTGCTGCTGAGCCGTACCTGGTAGCGCCTACGTGATGCTGGCAGGACCATGCGATTGGTTTTTTTTTTTTAATGCAAAAAAAAAAAAAAAACCTATGGTATGGTCCTGCCAGCGCCACATAGGCACTGCACCCAGCCGCACGGGGCCGAGGATCTCCAGGCAAGAATACCACATACACCATATCAAATGAATATGATATATGTACCTCTTCATACATGGCCAAGTGCTTCAGCGCACACATATTCATGAAAAAGTGCTTTGCATCAGTTAACACATATTTAATTGGGAATGCTAACTTACAGCATGATGTAGTGATGAAAAAAAATGCTTTTAGTGACGAAATTTTCATGGCTAAAAGTCAAAGTTTTTAATGACGAAAATTTCATCGCTAAAAGTGCTTTTTGGTCGCTAAAAACTGGTATACGGGCTGCTAACCTACAACCACCATGCTCCAGGTTAGCAGTCCCCATATTTAATATATATACACACACATATAGACTAGTTTTAACGCACGTGTGTTGCACGTGAATGGTGTCCATCTAAAAATCAATTAGAAACATTAAACCAAAAATTTTATAAAACAATTAACTTAGGTAAAAAAAAAAAAAAAAGAAGAAGATTTAATACAACTACAAACATAACATAGGTACACAAAGCATATACAACAATCAATTCAAAGGGAAAAAAAGTAATAAATGCTATTGAATTATTCTTTCTTAGATCACATGTTTATTTGTTCAATAATAATTTCTCTACGTTCCTATTTAATTGTTACACATGTCCTAACTATAATTCTTGCTTACATATTTTATATTTTGCATATATATTTTTCTTTGCTCATTATGTAATAATGCCTATACATTTTTCTTTATCGCGAAGTTTGTGTTGTAATTTGGTGAACTACAAAATTATTTAATATGTTCTAATTAGAAAAAAAGTTACAAATCGATCATAATCTAGCTTTCTTATATATATATATATATATATTTATGTTAAGTTGATTCCTACAAAAAGGATTTAGGGAGACTCTACGTTCAAGGTGGTCAAACTCTTTGTACTGTATGGCTTAAAATTTTTTAAAATCTTCAATCGAATTTTTTTAGACAGTCTCTATTATCAAAACTAATTGAAAGAATCACACAAGGAAAAAAAGTTATAATGCGAATACTATTATTATTGGAAAAAGATAAAACATATATAAGTAGATAAATAAAAAGTTAGATCAACATCTTTCTTGTGAAAATTATACAATTATACGAAATGTTGTTAATAAAGATAACAAAAGTAACTTTTCATTAAAAAAAAACTCAATTATGCTCTACATTCAATAATTGTGTTGCTAAAGCATTGATAAAATGGGAATGAATTATGACACATGTCAGTATGGTAGTGGTGGGTAAGCAAGAGTGAGAAAAATGCACTCTATGTTAAATGGGAACTAGATTGTCAAGTGGTTGAAATTGACTCTTGAAATTTTTTGAATGCATATCTTACCTAGAGTAGGCCTGATAGAAGTTAACTATATTATTCTTGTATGGAATAAACAAAATTGTGAGTGATCAAGAAGAAGAAAACAAATCAGGAGTCTTTTAAAAAAGTCATGTAATATAAGAATTGATATCAGGAGTATAGTGAAGAGCCCCATTATTTTTATAATAGAAATTTACCATAACTCGTAAGAGATATATGTTACTAATCTATCATGAGAGTCCATCAAAAAGTTAGCAAAGGGCTTCAGTGCAGTTATATATGAAACGATACTAAGAATTGATAATAGGAGTATAGTTAAGTCCTAAAATTCTTCATAGACATTTTTTATAACTCTTTAAGAGATATATGTTACCAATCCACCATTCCATCAAATAACTAAGAAATGTAATCCACCATGGAGTCCATAAAAAAGGGAGTAATTATGTTAATACCCCTTCAACTATGACTTTTTTTCAATTCCCGCCTCAACTATAAAACTCAACAAATTGACCCTCTCAACTATTATAATTTTTCACGAGTACCCCTTCTATTAGGTTGTCGTAAAAAAAATTACTTTTGTATCTTGTTACCAACACATGATGTAAAAGTGTTAACAACTTAACATTTTTGTCCCTTATTTGAGTCATTGAAAATTTTAGAACAAAATTGCTTTAAATTTGGTGTACAACAAAGGGCAATTATGTGTGCAACAAATGATATTTTTGTCCAATATTTCTAACGGCCTGAAGGAGGGATAAATGAATATCATGTTGTTAATATTTTATATCATATGTTGCTCACATGATAAAAAAAACGTTCTTTTTTGGGACTGAATTTTAATGGAAGGGGTTTTAGTAAAAGATGCAATAGTTGAAGGGAGTTAGTTTGTCAAGTTTTATAGTTTAGGGACGTATTTGAAAAAGAGTCATATTTGAAGGGGTGTCACTAGAACCATGAGTCCAATAAAAAAATTTGGAAACCTACTCTGAACTGAAGTGTAATTAGCTATTTTTTTTTATTCCGATCCGAACATGAGTTGTTTGGAATGTGGTATGTCATTAATGTAAAGGAGTTGTAAAACAATAGGGATTGTATATTAACGTATATAATGTTATATATTCAATGAATAAAAATAAAAAGTCCGGATTCTCATGGATAGACCAAATAAAAAAGTGGCATACTAAAGTTGTTAAAACTCTAAGAAAATCTCTCGAATGAAGATGTACCGATTGATAAAAGTGTAAAACACTTATGGATATTAGTACACTTACATATAGTATAGACTATATTATATATATTATAGATAGATGGATTATAGATAGATTATAGATTGTAAATATACATTGTATATATTTGTTGATACTTTTTCGTATGCTAAATGACTACTACATTTTTGCACGTAACACGGGTATGCTAAACGACTACTTTTTTTTTTACATGTAACACGTGTATTTTTTTAGTCTGAATTTTCGTGTAAAAGTAATGTTCTTACATTGTCGTTGCATATCATAAGATATGTGCGGCCATGTTTGAATTTTACCTAAGAACTATCATTTATAAACATTCTCATTAAAATAGTTAGACCAAAATCGTCAATTAGTAAGAAGCCATATTTATAAGTGTTAGCATTTTTGTGGGTTATGGGTTACCCACATAATTTATGGACCGGGTCCAACGGGCTTAGCTTAGGATCCAAGAATCCTATGTGAATTATAACTTGGAGTCCTAGGGCATGTATATGTGTGTGTACATATATATGTGTATAACACACATAAACACAATTCTCTGCACACAATAACGCAGTTGCCCCTCTCTCCCTCTCTCTCTCTCTTCGATTACTTCTCTCTAGCCAAATCACACTAGTGCTTGAGATTTAGGGCGTGGATATAAAGGGGGTGTCTCTAGTAGAAATTCTCACGACCCGATAGAAGCACAAGAGCGTACACAGAAGTATTAGAGAGTAGCAGTTCGTGGGTATTCTCACCAGGCTCGTAACAACGCTGCCAAGATGATCCGTCGGGTATATTCCGCAAGTTATATCTTTCACCCGACCCATATGCTTGTTTGATGCATATTTGCATTGGTATCAGAGTCTATAGGTTGTTGATTCCCCCATATTATGCCCAAAATAAATCTGCCATTAAAGCTTGGTGAAGCTTTTAACATAAATTTGATAAAATCAAATTTGAAGTGGGTCTACATGAAAACTGCAATATAAGTCCGAATTTTTTATATGTTTGTGTTCCATATGGTCCCTAGAGTCCCCCTCACAAAGTCCCATGGATTGCTTATCTCAAACGAGTGAGATATAGCAAACCCTAGATTTAGTTTTGGGTTAAAAATGAATTTTTTTAATAGCTTTGCTCTCAAATTTTGGAAGATTTACTTATTCAATCGATCTGTTTTTTGGCATGATCTTGTAGTACTCCGTGAGAGCTTTCCAACGGTATAAAATTTGTAACTTTTCAATAAAAACCGAGTGAGATATGGGCTTGCAAAATATGAGGGTTGAGCAGCCCCCAAAATCCAAATTTATTTTGTTTTGGGGAAGATGAACCAGAGATTGGCCACGCCTACTCTCACTGAGGAGAGTAGGGCCCACTCGTCGACCGGCGTTGGTCCGACGACCATGGGTCCAAAGATTGGAGGTCCGTCTCTCGGCCCCAGTCCTTAATATATATTTTTCATATTTTTATTAGAAAAAATTTAATTATTTAGTAATTAAAGTTTTTGTTAATTAAATAATAAGTTTTTAATGTTTTAAATCTATTTTAATTGCTTTAAAATTCTAAAAATATATGGAAAAATCAAATTTTATTTTTCCTATATTAAGGACACTATGTGGGACCAAAAAAAATTTTGTGAAAAGTTATTTCATAGTTTTTGGTATTTTAGAGCATTAAAGATGTATTTTGTATGTGTTTTTAATTGCTTAAAATATCCTAAACAAAATACAAATTTTTGTGATTAATATAGAGTGTTTAGTACACTGTAAGGGACTCTAGGATAACTTTTTTGTAAATTGTCAGGTATTTTGGTTATTTTATAGCATATAATTTATATTTTTTAGACATTTATTTAATTGCTTAAAATAGGAAAAATAAATTATTAATTTTGTAATTAATAAGGGACATATAGGGCACTGTTTTGAGACCATATGAAATTTAGTAGGACCCATGGATAATTTTTGGTAAATTATCCAAATCATATTAATATTTTAGTGCAAATAATCATGTGTTTTTGTATACGTATTAAATTGCTTAAAGTATTTTTATTGATTACTAATTTGTAAAATTAACACAATATGTTTTAGTACACTATTTGCAATACTAGAAAATTATTTAGTAAACTTTCTCATTTCTTTCGGAATATATTTTAGAGCATATATTGTGTTCCGTACACAATATTAATTGCTTGAAATATATCAAATAAAGCAGTTACTTTTTGAAAATCAATAAATAGTGTTTTGTACACTACTTGGGATTTGAGAAAATTTTTAGTGAGTTCTCTCATATTTTTGGTATTTTAAAGCATAAAATTTATGCTTATGGGCAATATTTTAATTGCTTAAAATATTCAAAATGGATTAGTAATTTTTTAAATTAATGTAGAGTATTTAGAACACCATATTAGACCACTGAAAATCCTTGGAGAACAAATTCCTCAAAAGTTTTGTATTTTTAAGAATTTAGTTGCTCATAGTTAATTTGTTTAACTAGATCAATTTATTTTTGTTAAATTGATTAAAAATATTTTTTTTGGCTCCAATAATATTCTGGAAACTTTTATTTAAAATGAAAAATTAGTTTTCAGTTATTAAATTTTTCCATGAGGTTTTAAAATTATTATGTTTAATTTAAAATCCCTATTTAATTAGTTTTTAAATATTTGAGAGGTTTGGAAGGGCACATTTATTGATTAGTTTATTATTTTTGCATTAGAGGCTCGAATCGTTGCACGTTTATTTAATGTTGTTTGTGATTGGATTACCATAAGACCTCTTGTCCTCCTCCTTAAATGGAGAGATGAATGAATCCATTCATTCTTGTAATAAAGACCGTATGAGTGCTTGTCGTGTGTAAATAATTAATTAATCCGGATTGAATGAATGGACGACTTAAATTGACAATTTATTTTGAGTTAATGTTGTCATGATGTATGTTCTAGGGTTATTTTTCTATATATGTGAAAAACAAAGCATCCCTATTTTTTATGGCTATGAATGTAAAGTGAGGATGAGTGCTTTTTATTTTATGTTTTTGGAAAAGCCTATTTGTCAAGGGATGAATTTTTTTTGTTTTCACAATATATGCATTAATTACTTTAGCATGAGCTTTATATTGTCAATTTGGGCCCACGTAGGGCCCATGCGCATTTATGTGTGTATGGCGCATTATATTATTATTGTGGATGATGATAGATAAGTTTAGTACTATCTATGAATGTTTGTTTAGAAATATCAGTTTTAGAATATTTTCTTGAGTTACAAGAGTAAAGTGATGACTACAAACTTAGTGAATTTTCGATCTTGAAATTGTGATAAGGGAAGATATTTTGATAACTGGATTTTAAAACAAGCATTTATAGAAAAATGTGCTTCACAATAATGTCAACCTCTTGTGCACATTCTTGAATATAGAAATTGGCCCTAAAAGTAACATATACATTTGAATGAGCTAAGATCTCTTGGAGAACTTATTTCAATTAATGATCCAACCAATTGATCCCAAATTGGACCTAGGGCCCAATATTGCCAAAGACCTTAAAGGCCTATAGAATTTAATTCTAGAAAGACCTACACACGCGCATTATTTTGATAAAGCAGCATGGAAGATGATCTAATTTTGGGTACTAAAGAGCTACCCAATGACCTAAGAATATGGAATGAGCTCGAATTTGTTTTTAGAGCACATCCACTACTAGATTGAAGAATCTGGTACTAAAGTTTGAAGTGAGAAAAAATCCCAAACACTTGATGATCGATAATCTAAGGTTGAAATCTGGTATGATTCAAGACCTATTAGGGACTACTTGCATTGGTGAACATCTGGTTCAGGCTGTGATATGCTTTCAGTCTGACTCATGGATACACATGAAGTAGGTCATAACATAGAACGAGATAATTGAGATTTGTTCTAATTATTCCCGACATGTTTACCTGGCAACAAACTGCCATAAGGGAGGTCGTATGCATGACCAGTACTTCCATAAGGGGAAGAATGTGTGAGGCCGGTTGGCCCATGTGCATTAAACATGCTATGAGGCAGGGTGGGACTACAATAGGGTGGATATTATGTTACACAGTTTATTTTTATTGGACATGGTTATTTACGTAATAATTTCTTAAGAGTTAAAATGTTAACTCTGCTTTCTCTATTTCTTAAGTTATTATGTCATTTGTTGATTCCATGACTTGGCATGCTAAACTCAGACACGTAGGACAAGAAAAGGATAACTCAATTAGCTCGTAGTGCCATATGAGCTCACTCGCTAAAGTTGACCTTCCCACGTGTGAGACTTGAGTAGGTAGCAAAGCGTGCTGAAAGCTTTTTCAATTAAAGCTATAAGAGATAATCAACCTTTAGAGATAGTTCACTCACACCTTGGACTTATGTTTGTAAAGGCATGTTATAGTAACTCTACTTTCCTCACCTTGTCATCTTACCGTTATAAAACACTAGATTACATCAAGTGTTTTACAGTTGAGGTTGAGAATCAGATTCAGACTTTGGAGTCATCTTGTACACTAGCATTTCTATAATTAGTTCAGAGGAACTGTGTTAGTTTCTCTGGTTGAACTGTCTGAGGACAAAAGGGTACATATGTAACTTTTTGTTCTGGGAAATTTTGAAATAAAATGTTATTATGGAAGGGAGGAATATATTGCTTTTGGATAAGTTTGGATCATTGACGGCACAAGCTAGCCTTCCAATTTGGAAGGATGCACTCTTAGCTGCTGCCCTTATATGCAAAATTGTGACTTTATAACTTGTTTTCCAAGCTTTGCAGCCTGTTTGAAAATATTTTCACAGTATTGCCGTTGATATAAGAATCTTGACCTCTATGAGTTAGAGGAAATTGTAGACAACATACCATCTTTAAGCAAGGGTGGGGAATTATGATTCAACATCCAGTAGTCGGTGAAAATGGTACTAGTCTGCAGCCGAGTGGGAGTACACCACTAGACACTAGTGTGAGTGTGCCAAACAGTGGGAGTGCACCACCGGTTGCTCAAGATACTTAGATAGCACTGTGCAGTTGATGAGGATTAGTTCTCTGTTGGCATTTCGAAATCTATAGGACATATTTCCTGTGCACATTAGTAGATGATATCGCGACGACTTCTTATGTAGAAGCACGGTTTGTTCATCTACTAAAGTTAAGTGAATAGTTGCTATGAAGGATGATATGATCTCTATGAACAAAGAATAGGGTTTGGGAGTCATTTGATATTCCGTCCGAGTGTAAGACTATTGGAAACAATAGGGTTTTCGAAGTTAGACTCAAGACGAATGGTTCAGTTGATAAAGATAAAGGTGCACCTCGTGGTGAGAGGTCAAACGCAAGAGTGGGTGTAGACCTTGAAGATAGAATCTCCTTAGTGGTGATATTTAGTTTTCATTCACCTTATCTTTGTGATTGTGACACATTTAGTTTTAGAACCCTTTTCAAATGGATTTTGATACTCTTTTCTCAATAGAGAGCCAAACGAAGAGATCTACATGGATTAACCTACTGGTTTTTATAACCGATGGGAATGAGCCAAAGTGTGGCATCTTAATTGATTTGTTTACGTTCTCTAGCAATCGTTTAGGCAATGGCACTTAAGGTTTCTGTTGAGTTTTATTAGTTATTAATGTTTTATAATGCTTTTATATTTTATGATTAGTCTAGGGACTTGTGTGTAATTATTTATTCCTTTGTTATTATAAATAAAGAGGTCTCACAGTTGCGAGATTAAGCCTTCAATAATGTTGTGTAATATTATTTGACATGGTATCAGAGCCTCCCTAAATTAGGATTCTGTCACCACCACCAGCCGCCTACCATTACCACCATTAGCCACCACCCTAACCTTAACCCTAACCCTAGCCGACCCAATGAGAGTTTCATCGCGAAGTTATTGTTCATTGCAGCACTAGTCATCGTGCACTGTTCATCGTAGCACTATTCATCGTAGCACTGTTCATCGAGTTACTGTTCATCACAGCACTGTTCATCGAGACTGTTTATTGTAGCATTGTTCATCGAGTTACTGTTCACCGCAGCACTGTTAACGCAAAACTATTCATACCTGGCCGTAATAATTTTTTGAGAACACTATTTGCTCCTAGTTTGTTCGTCTTCAATCTATAAGCAGATCTATGTTCTTTAACTAGATCGGGTCATCTTAAGCTTCCCTTGACCACCATCCTTTCTCTCATTCTTTGTTTCTACACCCTTCATAATGTCCCAAGAAGGTGTGACACCAGAGAAATCTATTGCCGCTTCTTCAGCTTCCTCTATGGGTAACGAGAGATAGTCATACGTTACTGAGAACCCGGATTCCAAAATTACCGTTGTTTTGTTCAATGGTGCTAATTATCTCTCATGGTCCCAGTCAGCAACTTTATGGCTCCGAAGTCGATTCAAATTTGGATATGTGGATGGTTCAGTCAAGGCCCTAATCGTGATGATTTGACATATCTCAAGTGGGAAGGTGATAACTCTCTAGTAATGAGTTGGCTCGTTCATTCTATAGAACCCAAACTTGCAGATCCGTTCTTATCTATGGGCATGGCCAAAGATAATTGGGATACTTTAGCAGAGACATATTCCCATCAAGGGAATTTTGCCCAAGTGTACAAGCTTCGAAGAGCGATTCAGGACAAAGTTCAAGGGGATCGCACTACTCTCCAGTATTTCACCACTCTAGGCTCTCTTTGGAAATGCCTTGATCATTTAATCACATTTCAACCTTCTAATCCAACTGATGCAATGGGTTTTCAGAAGTATATTGAAGGGGAGAGACTCTTCAAGTTTCTAGCTGGTCTTAAGGCTGAGTTTGACCCAATTCGTGGCCGTATTTTGGGTAATGTTCCTCTTCCATCTTTTCGAGAAGCATTTTCTATTGTGCAAGATGAAGAAAGTCACCGCTCTGTTATGTTGTCTCCTCCATCGACTGATAGGGCAATCTTGGTATCCTCTAATCAAAAGGGCGGCAGGTCCTTCACTCCTCAGAGAGATTCCCAATATATGGGACGTGACAACAACAATAATAGGCCTTAGTATGATCATTGCAATCGTCTCGGGCACACTCGCGAGACATGTTGGAGGCTTCACGGACGTCCTCCCTTTTCCAGGGGACGTGGGGGTGGACATCATAGTGGCCCTCCACGAGCTCATTTGTCTACAGAGTCATCTCCTTCTGAGGAAAATGATAATCTTGCTGCATCTCCTTCTCCAGCAGCGGGAAGCATCAGTAGTGCCGATATCGAAACTCTCCGTCGTATTATGGCTCAGTTGAACACTCCGACTGCATCTACTTCTTTTGCCCAGGCAGGTATTGTTGCTAATTTTTTACATACTTTACATGCTGATTCTAGTCAACCATTGATTATTGACTCTGGAGCTTCCGATCACATGACCAGTCTTTCCTCTGTCTTCCCTACTTATATCCCAAGTTCTAGTAAAGAGAAAGTTAGAACTGCCGATGGTTCTCTTTCATCCATTCCTGGTAAGGTAAAGGTGTCATTAAAGTAATTCATGTTCCTAATTTCTTTACTAATCTTTTATCCATTGCTCGTATTACTCATGATCTTAACTAAAGTGTCACTTTTTTCCCATCTCATTGTGTCTTTCAGGATCTCTCCACGAAGAAGGTGATTGGTAGTGGTAGAGAGGAGAATGGCCTATATTTTCTGTTGCCAGAGGGAGACACATAGGGAACTTGATACAAATAGCTCATCATATACAGAGAGAGACAATTCCGAGGGCAGCTTGGTTATGGCATCAGAGATTAGCCCACCCTTCGTTTCATTTACTTCATTTTTTATTTCCTTCTATTGTCAGTAATAAATGTGTTTCCAACATCTCTTGTGAGGCTTGTGAGTTGGGCAAACACCACCGTGCAACTTATAATTCCAGTTATAATAAAAGTATTGTTCCATTTGCTATTATTCACATTGATGTTTAGGGTCCTTCCCCTATTACCACTCTAAATGGCTACAAATGGTTTGTTACCTTTATAGATGACTGTACTCGCACTACTTAGGTTTATTTGATGAAGGATAAAAATGATGTTTTTCCCATCTTTAAATCCTTTCATAAAATGATATGTACACAATTTAGCATAGTTATCAAAGTTGTACGCTCTGACAAAGGGGGGGAATATATCTATGGTTGTCTTACTCACTATTTTTCAGAGCATGGGATAATACATTAAATGGTTTGCACCAATACTCCTCAGCAGAATGGTGTTGTAGAGAGAAAAAAATCATCATTTGTTAGAATCAGCTAGGTCAATGCTTTTCTCAATGCATCTTCCCAAGCCTTACTGGGGGGAACCAGTTCTTATTGCACCTTTCCTTATCAATCATCTTCTTTTGCGTGTCTTTAGTAAGAAATCTCCTATTGAACTTTTTACTAATCCATCCTCCATATTTCCCATTCCTTCTAGAGTGTTTGGTTGTGAGTGTTTCGTTCACAATCATTCTCCTTCTCGTAAGAAGTTAGATCCTTACTCTGTAAAACGTGTCTTTGTTGGTTATTATCTAACTCAAAAAGGGTACAAATGTTATCATCCCTCTACTCGTCGGTGGTATGTATCTATGGATGTCACCTTCGATGAGACACTTTTCTACTTCCAGTCCTCTCTTTCTCCTCTCTAGGGAAAGATAAAGCACCAAGAAGAGCAGCCCACTTTCATTATTTCCTTCCCTATATCTAGAGAGGAAGAGGAAGAAAAAAGAGAGGATGAGGAGAAAAAAGGAAAGGAAGAGGGAAAAAATAGAGGAAGAGGAAGAAAAAAGAGAGGAAAAGAGAGAAGGTAAGAAGTTGTCAACATATACCAAGGATAAGAGGAGACAAATTTTTGGGGTAACAGATAAAAGGCACATCTCTCCAATCCCGCTTCAGTTGCCTTCTTCTAGCGAAGGTGATTCAAGTATTTCCTCTCCCTCTATTACTAATTCTCCAATACCCATTATTGTTGATCCATTTGATGATGATGATGATGATGATGATGATTTAGACATGCCTATTGCCTTGCGAAAGGGAACTAAAGCATGTACTAAACATCCTCTTTCAAATTTTGTTTCATACTCCCATTTGTCTCCATCATATAGGGCCTTTGTGTCATAAATCGATTATATATCTATTCCTAACCATGTTCAGGAAGCTTTGTCTAATCCTAATTGGAAGAATGCCATGGTCGAAGAGATGAAAGCTCTTCACAAACATGGGACGTGAAAATTAGTAGAGTTACCTCGAGGTAAAAAGACGGTAGGATGCAAGTGGGTATTCACTGTGAAACATAATGCGGATGGGTTTGTTGAGAGATACAAAGCCAGGCTTGTTTCCAAGGGCTTTACTTAGACATATGGGGTTGATTACCAAGAGACATTTGCCCCAGTAGAAAAAATGAACTCTATCAGGATCCTTTTGTCACTGGCAGCAAATCTGGAATGGCCCTTGCATCAGTTTGATGTCAAGAATGCATTTCTACATAGTGACCTGGAAAAAGAAGTGTATATGGACATTCCTCTTGGGTTTGAGGACAGTAAGACACAAGGTAAGGTATGTCGCCTCTAAAAATCCTTATATGGCCTCAAGTAATCTCCTAAAGCCTTGTTCGATAGACTCTCACAGGCTATGATAAGGTATGATTTCAGACAAAGCCAAGGCGATCATACTCTCTTTATCAAGCATTCCTCATAAGGAAAATTGACTACTTTGATAGTCTATGTAGACGATATAGTTCTCACAGGTGATGATTTAGTAGAAATGGAACAGTTAAAGACCTATCTTGCTAAGGAGTTTAAAATTAAGGATCTGGGAGACTTGGAATATTTTATGGGAATAAAAGTGGCACGCTGCAAGGAAGGGCTATTTATATCCCAACGTAAGTATGTTTTGGATCTCCTAAAGGAGACAGGTTTGCTTGGTGGTAAAGTAGTTGACTCTCATGGACCCGAATACAAAACTTAGCGATGATCTCAGTGGAGAACCAGTTGAAAAGGGAAGATATCAGAGATTAGTAGGGAAACTTATCTATTTGGCTCATACCAGACCTGATATTGCTTTCACTGTTAGTGTGGTAAGTCAATTTATGCATGCTCCTAGACAACTTCATCTTGATGATGTGCTTAGTATTATGAGATATCTTAAGTTAGCACCAGGGAAAGGACTGTTCTTTGCCAAGAATGGTCATACGCCAGTTGAGGCCTACACCGATGCAGATTGGGCAGGTTCAGTGATGGATAGAAGATCAATTATGGGGTATTGCACATTTGTGGGAGGTAATTTGGTCACATGGAGAAGCAAGAAGCAAGCAGTGGTAGCAAGATCGAGTGCAGAGCCGAGTTTATAGCTATGGCACAAGGAGTATATGAGTTATTATGGATTCAGATAGTTTTGGCTGATTTGGGATTTGGGCAAAAGGACTCTATGAAACTGTACTGTGATAGTAAATCAGCCATTAGAATTGCTCATAACCCGATCCAACATGATAGGACAAAACACATGGAGATTGACAGACATTCTATGAAAGAGAAGCTAAATTGTTGTAGTATTTGTACTCCATTTGTCAAGTCTGGAGAACAGCTAGCAGACGTCCTCACAAAGAGTCTAGCAAGTCGTTCGTTTAACTTTATCCTTAGCAAGTTGGGAATGAGAGATATCTTCGCACCAGCTTGAGGGAGGGGGGGGGGGGGGTGTTGAGTTTATTAGTTATTAATGTTTTATAATGTTTTTATATTTTATGATTAGTATAGGGACGTGCGTGTAATTATTGCTCCTTTGTTATTATAAATAAAGAGGTCTCACAGTTGTGAGATTAAGCCTTTAATAATATTGTGTAATGTTATTCAATAGTTTCATGATTTGATCGATCTCTTTCATTGTGATGATTAAAGAAGACCAGTGTGTGTACATTGAGCAGTTCATAAAACGTGTTCCAATTCTTATATTGTATGACAACAACATCCTTTTTTATTTAGATAAAAAGGTATGGGTCAAACCAACTGTGTGTTGGGAGTTAGGATTATGGGAACCGTTCATAGACCTATTTTGTTTATCTCTAGAGACTTACATAATAGATGATTCTTGAACACTCTCACATACAGTAATCAAAACTGATAGACACCCCAGTTGAGAAGGGAATACCCTTGACCCTAGTTTAATGTCTAAAGAATGATGAAGAAGTAAATGTCCAAAGTGCCATAAGCATCCACAATGGGAAGCCTGACGAATACTATGTTATATGCTTATGCAGACATTTGCCATGCGGTTAGTTTAGTTAGTCATTACAAGAGTAACCTTGGTCCAGTTCACTGGAGAGTAATGAAGAGCTTTTTGCGATATGTTCGCATGATTGTAGACCTCACCTTATGGATGGTAGAGTTTTTGAAGTGATGAAGATGAAGCGACGCTCAATTGTTCAGCGATTGAGACGATAGCATGTCCATGTCTGTCTACGCATTCACATTAGGGGATGAAGCATTCACTTGTTGTAGCGAGAAGCAGACATGCATCACCTTATCCATAATGGTAGCTGAGTATATGGCATGTTCTGAAGCCGTTCAGGAGGCTGTGTGGTTAAAGAGGTTCGTACATAGCGTAGGCTTCTTGCCTCAGGGCGATGAAGCAGTGTTAGTCTATTATGACAACACGTTGGCTCTAGTTTATGTAAAGGACCATAAGTACCACGAGAAGTCCAAGCGTATAGTGATCCACCACCACTATATTCGAGATATGGTTGCACAAGGGTAGGTTGTTTTACAGTACATCACTACTGGTGATATGATGGTTGATCTTTTGTAATACCTGTAATTTCTCTACGTGCAATAATACGAGTTTTATGAATTTCTACATCTGGTCTATTATTATATTATTATTTTATTTGTGTGACTGTATCAGTGTAATATAATTACTAATTAGACTATAATCACTGCACCGACTCGACCATAATTAGAATTAACTTAGTCCCATAACCAGACCCGGACATTAGAAACAACACTCGTTTGCACGTAAATTAGGACCGACACATATATTGAGGAACTTATGCACGTAAACCGAGGAAGTGGCACACAACCCAAGGTGGGCCCCACCATGGCCGGCCACATGGTAGCCCATGTAACTCTCAAGACACATGTCACCCTCTCCCATGACACTTGTCCATCCATTGGACACTTGTCCACCACTTTGACACATGTCAATGCATGCACCCCATGCACATTGACACCTAGCACATGCAAGACTCTATATAAGCATGCATATACTCTTTCATACCATTTTCTTGGCCATTACAATCTGCATGAAGAGAGGGACCTAGGAGAAGAACTCCATGGTGGGATGAAGGAAGTTAGAAGAAGAAGAAGTCTCCACCATTGAAGCTTGTGTTCAAGCTTCCTAAGCTCAAATCCAAAGCCCAAGCTCAATTTCAAGTTTATGTGAGTATTTAACTCACTTTAGAACCTATATAGTATGTAGTAATGTTTAGCAAGAGTTTGATGTTGTAATTTGAGGTTCTATGCAACATGCAAGTTAAATTTTCAAATCTGGGAAGCAGAAACGTCCAGCAGAATGTTGTTTAGTAAAACAAACATTTCGAGCAGTTAAAAAATGGGAATGAGGCTAGGTTTTTTTGTGGAGAAAGCTAACGCATTTATATACAAATAACCCTTCTATAGCTCAGTCTGAAAATCACTTCTTCATAGGTGAAATGTACATGCAACGAAGTACTTTAAATCTGAGAAACTGTAACTCTCAGCAGAACATAGTTTAGTAAAATGAATGTTTTGTGCAGCTCGAAAATCCGAATTAAGCTATAATTTTGTGTGGAGAAATATAACTCATTTATCTACAAATAACTCTTCTATAGCCTGGTCTAAAAATAAATCCTTGATAGGTGAAATGCACATGCAACGCTGTACTATAAATCTGGGACAGAGCAGTCCGAAAATATAGAAATGTCTAAGTAAAATAAATATTTGGAGTAGTTCAAAAATGTAATTGAAGCTAGATTTTTTTGTACATAAAGCTAATCCAATTATCTACAATGTTCTAGTTTTGAGTTTGATCTACAAATCAATTTATCATGCCCAAATAAATCATATCAATTCAGTCGACATAGTTAAATTAATTTCTGGCAGATTGTATAACTACTTGTATGATGTGTTTATTGATGATGCTTGCTTTCCGGTACCTGGGTGGTTATGGATATCTTGTGCTATGATAGTGCTATTGATTAGATGAGTATGTTAAGGGTTTCATCTATATATTATTGGTATTAAATCCACGAGCTACACACTAGGTTTCCATTGTTATGAATATAGTGTGATGACCATAGAGAATTCTTACCCAAGCTATAAGTATGTTGTACGGCACGATTATTGCGTTGATAGTGATTGGATAAGTTTCCATTGTAATTATATTATGACATAAAACAGAATGACGGATGTATAATCGTGACTTCGAAAGTATATTCGGAAGTCCTTTAATGAACTAATTTCGAAATGAGTGACGAATGCGCGGTCGGGAAAACATAAGGGTCGGTTGTGCTATGTTAGAAGCAGATTATGATAAGGATAATTGTCGGATAGGTAATCTGGACAGCGGAGATCAGGATAGTAAGAAAAAGGGATGTGTTGTTGAGTTGTGACGCGGTGATTCTTTGAGTGAAGACTCCTTTTGGTTCTTCGTGACGAATGGATGTTCTTGTACTCCGTAACGCTTTCAGTTCTTCGTGACAAAGCGGTGATTCTTTGAGTAAAGACTCCTTTCGGTTCTTCGTGACGAAATGGATGTTCTTGTACTCCGTAACGCTTTCGGTTCTTCGTGACGAAGCGGTGATTCTTTGAGTAAAGACTTATTTCGGTTCTTCGTGACGAAATGGATGTTCTTGTACTCCATAACGCTTTCGGTTCTTCGTGATGAAGCGGTGATTCTTTGAGTAAAGACTCCTTTCGGTTCTTCGTGATGAAATGGATGTTCTTGTACTCCGTAACGCTTTCGGTTCTTCGTGACGAAGCGGTGATTCTTTGAGTAAAGACTTCTTTCAGTTCTTCGTGATGAAATGGATGTTCTTGTACTCCGTAATGCTTTTGGTTCTTCGTGACGAAGCGGTGATTCTTTGAGTAAAGACTCCTTTCGGTTCTTCGTGACGAAATGGATGTTCTTGTACTCCGTAACGCTTTCGGTTCTTCGTGACGAAGCGGTGATTCTTTGAGTAAAGACTCCTTTCGGTTCTTCATGGCGAAATGGATGTTCTTGTACTCCGTAACGCTTTCGGTTCTTCGTGACGAAGCGGTGATTCTTTGAGTGAAGACTCTTTTCGGTTCTTCGTGACAAAATGGATGTTCTTGTACTCCATAACGCTTTCGGTTCTTCGTGACGAAGCGGTGATTCTTTGAGTAAAGACTCCTTTCGGTTCTTCGTGACGAAATGGATGTTCTTGTACTCCGTAACGCTTTCGGTTCTTCGTGACGAAGCGGTGATTCTTTGAGTAAAGACTCCTTTCGGTTCTTCATGACGAAATGGATGTTCTTGTACTCTGTAACGCTTTCGGTTCTTCGTGACGAAGCGGTGATTCTTTGAGTAAAGACTCCTTTCAGTTCTTCGTGACGAAATAGATGTTCTTGTACTCCGTAACGCTTTTGGTTCTTCGTGACGAAGCGGTGATTCTTTAAGTGAAGACTCCTTTCGGTTCTTCGTGACGAATTGGATGTTCTTGCACTCCTTAACACTTCGGTTCTTTGTGACGAAGTGGTTGATGAAAGATGAAGTGGTTGATGAAAGATGGTTTGGTTAGCAAGAGACACTTTGGGTTTGTAAATGATGTCGGATGTTAGAAATGAATGGTAGTGGCATTAAGAATGTTTAGACAGGTCTCCTGAATTGTTTATATTCCTATCGAATACGTAGTCGGGTACGCGACTAGTTATAATTCGATGATGAGAACGTAAAGATCCTAAAAGACATGTTGAAAGATAGTAAATGTATTCCTATTGTGTTTTACTATATACGTTCCATTTGATTTAGCTTACTCACTCAGCTTTCATAAGCTGACGACGTTCATGTCGCTGGACATTCCCATGTCCAGCTTATCCAGGTAACGAGTACACGGGTTATGATGTTACGCAAGCAGAGAACGTGGAGGAAGAGTACACCGAAGATGGCTATGGATATACTTGTTAGAGAGAAGACTAGTGGCTGTCTTTTGTAAATATCTTTGGTGGAAAGCTCTATCAGAAGACTTATTATAGCTTTTGTAAGGCCCTAGAGCCATAAGACTCTGATGTATCTACCATGATGTAATAGTTAACTAGTACTGTGGCCTTTCTTTGTAACATATCAATGTGAGCAGATGTTGGTTTTATCCTTTTAGTTACGTTGTTTATTATTAGTATTTGGTCATGGACAATTCGGTAATGCAACCAGTCACGTGCCTCAGGGTCCAAGATGGAAATTTTAAATTTTTTTCCCTATTTTGGCTACGTCGGGGCGTGACAGGGATTTTTGGTATCAGAGCTTTAGGTTAAGATGTGTACATCGATTATGCTACACACTTAAGTTATAAACTGTTAGACCTTTTTCCATCCATAAATACATAAACCTTATGGTAGCTTTGTGATTAGCATGGCTCCTTATTACATCCCGGATGGATATGGAGGATGAGGTTGATGAGGAGAATGACCCAGCAGTGGGTATTGACCCAGCAGAGGATGTTGACCCAACAGAGGGTGCTAGTGAGGGGGGGAAGCAATGATAGTCATGGAGGCTGGAGAGCCAGAGGTTGAGGATGACTTTGAGGATGACTCTAAGGATGCAGATATAGAGCCTTTGGATAAGGATGAAGATGAGATGGTTGATAAGTTTGACCCGTACTTGGACTAGGTTCCACCTATGGAGATTCCAATCTTGGATGATGTTCTACCATATAAGTCAGATATGAAGAACTTTTGGGATAGGACTCCCAGGATCTAGAGCTTTACTTGTATTAGGACTAGTAGCCCATCTTTTTGTGTATATAGTATGTACCCAGGCATATAACACAAACTAGTGGTAGCATGTACGCCTTTCTAAGTAAATATTTGAAGTTATCTATAAAGATTTATTTCCTCTACTTGATGAAATGTATTGATGTGATATGTACTCATATTAGAATTGTTAGATATACCTTATATCGTTTATATATCTCGTAACCATAGTTAGAACTGGAGGGTAACCAGTAGTTATTCAGTTAGGTTCATAACACACAAACAGATGACAAGTCAGCCACCTCAGCTTAGGAATGGACCAAGGGGAAGACCTTTGACCCGTTTCGAAGGAAACAAACACCCGTGGAATAGTGGTAAGAAACCAGGACACACCTTTCCCCGGAATAAGCATGCAAAACCAACTGCACCACAAGTACCAACCACTACTACCGGGAACAACAAGGATGGATGTTTCAATTGTGGGATCCCTGGACTACACAGCCCCCAGAACCAACAACCGAACTAATGTTATATGCTACAACTGACGCAAAAGAGGACACATGAGCATGGATTGCAATGCACCAAGAGAAAACTATCATGGGCCTACTACTCAAGGTTAAACTAGCAAAGGTCGACTAAATCCTATCATACCCGAGGCGGCCAGCTATGATGAAAAGGAACAACAAAACTTGGAAGGTACACTCTCATTATATGCTAGTTGAGTTAAAGTACTTTTTGATACAGGTGCTACGAATTCGTTTATTACCTTTGAGATTGTACGACGATTGGGTTTAGTACCCCAAGTACTTGAGGTAGCCCTGAACGCGGTATCACCTTTGGGAGTGACCGTGAAGCTAGGAAAGGTGTGCAAGGACTGCACTTTGACATTGGAGGATAGGAACCTACATGCAGACTTAATTGTTCTGTCAATGAAGGAATTCGACGTAATCTTAGGATTTGACTGGCTTACTAAGTATCATGAAAAGTTAGATTGTGCTGGTAGGTCGATCACATTTTTAGTACCTGGAAGTGCACCCTTCAGTTTTCAATGCAACCCCACTAGTGATGCCTTTCTTACAAGTCGTTTAGCCGCTATGGAAACTACAGGCTCAGATTTGACGATCGCTCAGATTCCGATAGTTCGAGACTATGAGGATCTCTTTTAGGACGTTTTTGGATTACTACCAAAGCATGAGATCGACTTTTGTATTGAGTTAGTACCCGAAATGACACCAATATCCAAGGCTCCTTATCGTATGGCCCCAATGGAAATGTTGGAGCTGAAGAAGCAAGCACAAGAGTTAGAAGATCTTGGACTCACCAGACCAAGCACGCCACCTTGGGGAGCCCCAGTACTGTTTGTTAGAAAGAAGGATGGAAACCTCTGACTCTTTATCAACTACAGAGAATTGAAGAAGGTCACCGTCAAGAATAAGTACGCCTTCCCAGGATAGATGATTTATTCGATCAACTGCAAGAAGAAACAACCTATTCGAAGATCGATTTATTATTCGGATACCACCAATTACTCGTTAGGCCTGAGGATATACCGAAGACGGCTTTCAGGACAAGATATGGGCATTATGAGTTTTAGTTGTGCCTTTTGGATTAATTAATGCCCCGGCTGTATTCATGGATTTGATGGATAGGGTGTTTAGACCTTACTTGGATAAATTCATCATCGTGTTTATCGACGACATCCTCATTTATTTGAAGAGTGAAGAAGAGCATGAGAAGCATGTACAGATTGCACTTCAGACACTTAGAGAGAATCACCTTTATGCCAAGTGTAGTAAGTGTGAGTTTTGGCCAAAGGAAGTTAAGGTCTTGGGGCATGTAGTTTTATAGAATGGGATTTCTGTGGACTCAACAAAAACGGACACAGTTTCTGATTGGAATAGACTAACCGACACATCAACGAATGAAGTTTCCTCGGATTGGCTGGATACTATAGGAGATCCATGGAGGATTCTCAAAGGTTGCGTCTCCTTTAACCGAACTAACGAAAAAGGACTCGGAGTTTGAATGGAAGGGCAAGCACGAACGCACCTTTCAGGAACTAAAGGAGAGGTTGATCTCAGCGCTAGCGCTAGCTATACCCAAGAGTGGTGTACTTATGCAGAATGGTTAGGTGATCGCTTATGGATCCAGACAATTAAAGCCACATGAGTTGGACTACCTAACGCACGATTTGGAATTGGGTGCAATTGTCTTTGCACTTAAGATTTAGAAGCACTGTCTCTTCAGAGAGAAGTTTGACTTATTTTCGGATCACAAAAGCTTGAAATACTTGTTCTCTCAAAAGGAACTAAACATAAGACAACGATGCTGGATGGAGCTACTTAACGACTACGACTTTCATTTGCAATACCACCCCAGTAAAGCAAATTTGGTCGTAGATGCTCTGAGCAGGAAACCCCGAGGGTTTATCACCCCACTTTTAATCAAGGAATGGAAAGCCTTAGAAGTTTTAACAGAATTTGACATTCAGGCAGCAAGACCAGATAAGGGACGACCTTTTGGATGTCTTATGGTGCAACCAACCCTCATTCATCGAAAACTCGAAACTCAAAAGAAGGATGAAGGATTGAGAAAATGGTTTAAGAAGGCGAAAGCAAAGAATCCGACTAAGTAGAATATTGAAACAGATGAAGGATTCAGATGTAAGGAAAGGTTATGTGTAACCGACACGGATGGTTTGAGGAAAGACATTCTGGATGAAGCACATAAGTCGAGAATGACCATACACCTCGGTGGAACCAAGATGTACAAAGACTTAAAAAGGAACTTTTGGTGGAAAGGCATGAAGAGAGAGGTCGTAGAATATGTAGCCAAGTGCCCTACTTGTCAGCAAGTCAAGGAGAAACACCAATGACCTCTAGGATTACTACAACCGCTACCAATCCCAGAATGGAAATGGGAGCATATCACCATGGATTTTTGTTGTGGGATTGCCGAGATCTCAGCAGAACCATGATGCTATTTGGGTATTTGTTGATCGACTGACCAAATAAGCCCATTTTACTACCTACAACATGACCTATTGTATCGAGAAGATGAGTCGAGTATACCAGCAACAGGTTGTGCGATTACATGGAGTACCGGTGTCAATCGTATCAGAATGTAATTCGAGATTCACTACTAGAATTTTGGGAGAGTCTTTCAAAAGCAATGGGAACGTCTCTGACATTAAGTTCTGCATTTCATCCACAGACTGACAGATAAAAGGAAAGGATGAAAGCAGCGTAAAGAAGATACAAGAAGCTACGCGGACGAATGACGTCGAGATCTAGAATTTAGAGTTGGAGATCATGTGCAATCGAAAGTTTCTCCAGCTCGAGGCATTGTAAGGTTTGGACAACAGAGGGTAAAGCTATCACCGCGCTACATCGGACTATTTGAAATTCTAGAGCACATAAGGAAAGTCGTCTATAGTTTGGCGTTACCACCGAGGATGTCGGGAGTTCATAATATTTTCCATGTAAGTATGTTTAGGAAGTGTCTTCGCAACCTGGCACACGAGATTGATTTCAAAAGATATTACAGTAAACAAAAATGCTACACTCGTTGGAGGACCTGTAAGAATTATGGATCACGGAATCGAGAAGCTAAGGAACAAAGAGATTCTGCTGGTAAAGGTTCAGTGGAAGCATCATGATGAAGGAGAAGCTTCTTGGGAGCCAGAATCGGAGATGCGAGAGAAGTTTCCATCTCTGTATAGTACTATCTCATTCTGATTTCGAGGACGAAATCCTGTAATAGGTGGTGGAAGATGTAATACCTGTAATTTCTCTACGTGCAATAATACGAGTTTTATGAATTTCTACATCTGGTCTATTATTATATTATTATTTTAGTTGTGTGACTGTATCAGTGTAATATAATTACTAATTAGACTATAATCACTGCACCGACTCGACCATAATTAGAATTAACTTAGTCCCGTAACCAGACCCGGACATTAGAAACAACACCCGTTTGCACGTAAATTAGGACCGACACATATATTGAGGAACTTATGCACGTAAACCGAGGAAGTGGCACACAACCCAAGGTGGGCCCCACCATGAACGGCCACATGGTAGCCCATGTAACTCTCAAGACACATGTCACCCTCTCCCATGACACTTGTCACCCTCTCCCATGACACTTGTCCATCCATTGGACACTTGTCCACCACTTTGACACATGTCAATGCATGCACCCCATGCACATTGACACCTAGCACATGCAAGACTCTATATAAGCATGCATATACTCTTTCATACCATTTTCTTGGCCATTACAATCTGCATGAAGAGAGGGACCTAGGAGAAGAACTCCATGGTGGGATGAAGGAAGTTAGAAGAAGAAGAAGTCTCCACCATTAAAGCTTGTGTTCAAGCTTCCTAAGCTCAAATCCAAAGCCCAAGCTCAATTTCAAGTTTATGTGAGTATTCTAACTCACTTTAGAACCTATATAGTATGTTGTAATGTTTAGCAAGAGTTTGATGTTGTAATTTGAGGTTCTATGCAACATGCAAGTCAAATTTTCAAATCTAGGAAGCAGAAACTTCCAGCAGAATGTTGTTTAGTAAAACAAATATTTCGAGCAGTTAAAAAATGGGAATGAGGCTAGGTTTTTTTGTGGAGAAAGCTAACTCATTTATCTACAAATAACTCTTCTATAGCTCAGTCTGAAAATCACTTCTTCATAGGTGAAATGTACATGCAACGAAGTACTTTAAATCTGAGAAACTGTAACTCTCAGCAGAATATAGTTTAGTAAAATGAATGTTTTTTGCAGCTCAAAAATCCAAATTAAGCTAGATGTTTTGTGGAGAAAGATAACTCATTTATCTACAAATAACTCTTCTATAGCCTGGTCTAAAAATGAATCCTTGATAGGTGAAATGCACATGCAACGCTGTACTATAAATCTGGGACAGAGCAGTCCGAAAATATAGAAATGTCTAAGTAAAATAAATATTTGGAGTAGTTCAAAAATGTAATTGAAGCTAGATTTTTTTGTACATGAAGCTAATCCAATTATCTACAATGTTCTAGTTTTGAGTTTGATCTACAAATCAATTTATCATGCCCAAATAAATCATATCAATTCAGTCGACATAGTTAAATTAATTTCTGGCAGATTGTATAACTACTTGTATGATGTGTTTATTGATGATGCTTCCTTTCCGGTACCTGGGTGGTTATGGATATCTTGTGCTATGATAGTGCTATCGATTAGATGAGTATGTTAAGGGTTTCATCTATATATTATTGGTATTAAATCCACGAGCTACACGCTAGGTTTCCGTTGTTATGAATATAGTGTGATGACCATAGAGAATTCTTACCCAAGCTATAAGTATGTTGTACGGCACGATTATTGCGTTGATAGTGATTGGATAAGTTTCCATTGTAAGTATATTATGACATAAAACAGAATGACGGATGTATAATCGTGACTTCGAAAGTATATTCGGAAGTCCTTTAATGAACTAATTTCGAAATGAGTGACGAATGCGCGGTCGGGAAAACGTAAGGGTCGGTTGTGCTATGTTAGAAGCAGATTATGATAAGGATAATTGTCGGATAGGTAATCTGGACAGCGGAGATCAGGATAATAAGAAAAAGGGATGTGTTGTTGAGTTGTGACGCGGTGATTCTTTGAGTGAAGACTCCTTTCGGTTCTTCGTGACGAATGGATGTTCTTGTACTCCGTAACGCTTTCAGTTCTTCGTGACGAAGCGGTGATTCTTTGAGTAAAGACTCCTTTCGGTTCTTCGTGACGAAATGGATGTTCTTGTACTCCGTAACGCTTTCGGTTCTTCGTGACGAAGCGGTGATTCTTTGAGTAAAGACTTCTTTCAGTTCTTCGTGATGAAATGGATGTTCTTGTACTCCGTAACGCTTTCGGTTCTTCGTGACGAAGCGGTGATTCTTTGAGTAAAGACTCCTTTCGGTTCTTCGTGACGAAATGGATGTTCTTGTACTCCGTAACGCTTTCGGTTCTTCGTGACGAAGCGGTGATTCTTTGAGTAAAGACTTCTTTCAGTTCTTCGTGATGAAATGGATGTTCTTATACTCCGTAACGCTTTCGGTTCTTCGTGACGAAGCGGTGATTCTTTGAGTAAAGACTCCTTTCGGTTCTTCGTGACGAAATGGATGTTCTTGTACTCCGTAACGCTTTCGGTTCTTCGTGACGAAGCGGTGATTCTTTGAGTGAAGACTCCTTTCGGTTCTTCGTGACGAAATGGATGTTCTTGTACTCCATAACTCTTTCGGTTCTTCATGACGAAGCGGTGATTCTTTGAGTAAAGACTCTTTTTGGTTCTTCGTGACGAAATGGATGTTCTTATACTCCGTAACGCTTTCGGTTCTTCGTGACGAAGCGGTGATTCTTTGAGTAAAGACTCCTTTCGGTTCTTCATGACGAAATGGATGTTCTTGTACTCTGTAATGCTTTCGGTTCTTCGTGACGAAGCGGTGATTCTTTGAGTAAAGACTCCTTTCGGTTCTTCGTGACGAAATGGATGTTCTTGTACTTCGTAACGCTTTCGGTTCTTCGTGACGAAGCGGTGATTCTTTGAGTGAAGACTCCTTTCGGTTCTTCGTGATGAAATGGATGTTCTTGCACTCCTTAACACTTTGGTTCTTTGTGACGAAGTGGTTGATGAAAGATGGTTTGGTTAGCAAGAGACACTTTGGGTTTGTAAATGATGTCGGATGTTAGAAATGAATGGTAGTGGCATTAAGAATGTTTAGACAGGTCTCCTGAATTGTTTATATTCCTATCGAATAAGTAGTCGGGTACGCGACTAGTTATAATTCGATGGTGAGAACGTAAAGATCCTAAAAGACATGTTGAAAGATAGTAAATGTATTCCTATTGTGTTTTACTATATACGTTCCATTTGATTTAGCTTACTCACTCAGCTTTCATAAGCTGACGACGTTCATGTCGCTGGACATTCCCATGTCCAGCTTATCCAGGTAACGAGTACACGGGTTATGATGTTACGCAAGCAGAGAACGTGGAGGAAAAGTACACCGAAGATGGCTATGGATATACTTGTTAGAGAGAAGACTAGTGGCTGTCTTTTGTAAATATCTTTGGTGGAAAGCTCTATCAGAAGACTTATAATAGCTTTTGTAAGGCCCTAGAGCCATAAGACTCTGATGTATCTACCATGATGTAATAGTTAACTAGTACTGTGGCCTTTCTTTGTAACATATCAATGTGAGCAGATGTTGGTTTTATCCTTTTAGTTACGTTGTGTATTATTAGTATTTGGTCATGGACAATTCGGTAATGCAACCAGTCACGTGCCTCAGGGTCCAAGATGGAAATTTTAAATTTTTTTTCCCTATTTTAGCTACGCAGGGGTGTGACATCTTTTGGATCAAGCCAATTTCTAGAGTTTCGTTCTCATCCCACATTAGTTGCAAGGGACTCCGTAGGTTCTGATGTACTTTAACAATATTATTCTTGACATTTTTATTTCCAGATATTTATTATTATAATAAAATCAAAGGTTATCCAAATTCATTAGTTTTTAGTTGGATGAATGCACATTTTTTCTTTAAAGTATCACCAGGCTTGAATCGACTTGCTCACAATTCACCTCGGCGTCGAGATAGAAAAGTTGGACATGTGTGTCCATAGCACTTAGATGGCGAGTAAGATGAGACATTTGTGTTCATGGAGATTGGATAGCAAGCTAGGACATGTATGTCTATAGCGCTAGAAAAGTGGGCTAGAAGACTTATATCTACATGGTATAAGAACAGCGAGCTAGATATCAACCTTGTTATCCTTATATGTCGCCTTAGCTCAGAGCTAAGATAAGACCTAAGCTTAGTACTTGGTCGAACATAGAGAACGACCACTAGTACTCTATGTAGCCTGTTTATAGCTGAATATGAGTTTTTAGACGGATGCTGATCGTAGCGACTGTGATGGAAATGTCAGGTTAGACGTTTATGTAACGTCTAGACTAAAATTCTTATAGCGTTACTTTTACCACAAAGTGACATGCCCATTTATATGGAAGAACGCCATAACATACATATCACACTGTATGTGTTATTTTGCGATCGTTTTTGGAGTAATGGATTAATACCTATTTCATTGCCCTATGAGCCACGTAGTCTCCCTGTAATGGGGATTCTACACAAGTTACCTTATGACCTGAGACTATGTCATGAAGAGGACACTTGATGACGCTACTTTAGCGTATGATCCTCAGACGAAGAGACAAATACCGTCCTATGGGGTACGTCTAGGAAAGCTGTTGAGTTAGTTGTTTTGACATTAATAAGCAGGGAAGACTCTTCGATAACACACCATGTTTTTTGACTCATTAACTGGCCAGTGACAATCGTATACATACTGAGTGTCATGGGTACATTACATATTTGGGGGTGTAGCACGACTGTTTGAGGGATTAAGAGTGCTAGATCCGGTGTGCTTGAACATGTCTGGATAAATACATGAGAAGCTTTCGAGTGATGCGTTTTGTAGTTACGTGATTGACTTAGCATCTCAACTCCTGTAGCTGTACATTTCTTTTCCTGAGGTCGCACATTCTATTTCTCGTATGAGGAGATGATGAAAGTTGGAATCTGAGAGATTTTGTTTTAGCACAAGTCCTATGTGGGTGAGTGGGAGATGTTAGCATTTTTGTGGGTTGTGGGTCACCCACATAATCTATAGACCAGGTCCAACGGGCCTAGCTTAGGGTTCAAGAAATCCTATGTGGATTATAACTTGGAGCCCTAGGGCATGTATATGTGTGTGTGTGTGTATGTGTGTGTGTGTGTGTATAACACACATAAACACAACTTTCTGGACACAATAAGGCAGCCGCCCCTCTTTCCCTCTCTCTCTTCGGTTACTTTCTCTCTCTAGCCAATTCACATTAGGGCTTGGAATTTAGCACGTGGATATACAGGGGGTAATAGGCATTCTCATGACCCGTTCGAAGCACAAGAGCGTACATGGAAGTACTAGAGAGTAGTAGTTCGTGGGTAATCTCGTCGGGCTCGTAACAACGCCGTCCAGATGATCCCTTGGGTATATTCCGCAAGGTATGTCCTTTACCCGACTCATATGCTTGTTTGATGCATATTTACAATAAGCAAATTGACAAAAATAATAATAAAATGGTTAAGAGACTACATTGTTCTACTATGGACGAGTTCTAATTAGAATATTTTTGTGCCTTACAAGGCTACTGTCTAGAGAGGAAGAAAACCAAAATGATGAAGAATTTCACATTTTTATGCAAGCTAAAGTATACGTATCGATGATCTAAATATTAATGAATCTGTCTTTCTTTCCACTAATGTTTGCAATGACTGGTAATCATGTCTATGACATATATAGCAGTATGAATGCAGCCAGAGCTACTGTAGGTTGGGAAACTTAACAATAAAGAAGACGAAGACCTCTATATATCTGCCCTTAACAACCACAATAAGTTAAAGCAATACAAAAAAAAAAATAGTATGCCTCAAAACCATAAGAAAGATTATAGGTTGCTGGGAAAGTTATATATTGAAGAGATAATACAGAGAAAATTAAAAGCAGTAAAAGACTTCTAATTGCATATAGTATTAGTAGAGCTAAGAGTCCTATATTAATTATACGAGTTGAAAGTAGAATGTAATGCACATACACGTAGTCTACCAAAGAAAAAACATCAACATAAGGAATATGTTACTTTTAGTTTAGTACTTTAGAGTCCTACCATTGTAAGAAACTACTGATAATCAGTAGGAAGATGAGCCAAGAAAAGAAAAAGTGAAAAAAAAAAAAAAAAAAAAAAAAAAAAAAATGAGTACAACATTTGTTGGTTGATTTTAGAGCCGTATCATAATAAGAATAATTGCTAAGCAATAAGAATGTGAGCTAAAAACAAAAAAAAGAACATTGTACCATTAGTACGTAATTAAAAAAAAAGCTGTAAAACATACAAAACAAAGAAAATTAAAACTCTTATGGATGGTATCAGTTCAAAGTTTGAATTCCCCATGTAATTGAAAAAAAGAAAAGAAAAATTCTTATGGACAGACTAAAAAAGAATGACATACCAAACTTACTAAAACTCTAAAAAAAAATCACTTAAGTTTTGAATGACATATTACGTGATTTTAAAGCTAACCAATTGGGAGAGTTTGGAAAGGTAATAAAATATTAATCAAGTTATGTAGAGTTGTAGAGGCCATGTCGTGTGACCACAAAAAACTCAACTATTATAATAAGGTCTCATTTGGTAGGCTAAATAAAACTGTCGGATTGGACATTACAAGGAGCATTGGCTGGATTAGTAATTCTGTCGGATAAGCCGTTATGCTGTCCTATATTTGGAACGTGCTAGATAAAACTGTCAGATAAACTATTTTGTCCTAATCCTGTGTTTGGTGATTGTACCGGGATATAAGTTCCGGAGAATAACTAAATTATTGCTTTTTAACACCCCCAAAAAAAAGAGATCTGAAGAAAAAAAAAGTGCTGATTTTTTATTGTTTTTAGTTTTATGTTTTTTTTAAAAGAAAATCTTTTTTTTAAAAAAAAAAGAGCTCTAAGAAAAAATCTGGGGGCAAAAAAGATCTGAAAAAAAAAAAAAAGAAAAAAATCTTAAAAAGAAGAAAAAAAAAGTCATATCTAGAAAATAAAAATGAAATAAAAATAATTTCCCAAGAGTTATCCCAATGTTCCTTATCCCACCTAATACCACCTCTTTCAAGGTATAGATTTATCCAAAACTCTATTAGATAAAAAGCCTTTTTGGGACTATTTAATCATATCTTGTAGCACGACCAAACACATGATTGGATAAAAGTAAAGTCATCCAATCCCAAACTTTTATCCAGTCCTCCAAACATGGCCAAATAGTAATAATCACCAAGCTTATTAAATTGGACTTGATTATAGGAATCTTCAATTGGATCAAGTAGAACTATAATGAACCAGGACTCAATTGAGTGAAATTAATACATCTACAAATTAATTGTAGGAAATCTATAGATATTAGTTGGACTCTCATGGATACACCACAAATTAA
This sequence comes from Hydrangea macrophylla, assembly GCA_033977485.1. Taxonomy (NCBI): domain Eukaryota; kingdom Viridiplantae; phylum Streptophyta; class Magnoliopsida; order Cornales; family Hydrangeaceae; genus Hydrangea; species Hydrangea macrophylla. The sequence continues at coordinate 55,628,759 of CM066982.1, forward strand.
AAAAGTGGTATTCTAAAATTTTAAAATTTTAAGGAAAAAAGTTAAGTAAAAGTGCACCGATTTGGAAAAATGTAAAACACTTATGAGTGCTGATACACTTATATATAGTATAGATATATGGGTTAAATGCATTTTGCACCCTTAAACTATACTATGTTTTGCACATTGGTCCCTAAATTATCATTTTTCGCATTTTGATCCCTTAACTATCATTTTGTGGCAGTTTGCTCCCTCCGTCACTTTCAGCGTCAATTTTGGTGTCACTAAAAAGTGACTTTTTTGTCACTAAAAGTGACGGAGGCGGCAAACTGCCACAAAATAATAGTTGAGGGACCAAAATACAGAAAATGATAGTTTAAGGACCAAAATACAAAACATGGTATAGTTTGAGGGAAAAATACATTTTACCCTAGATATATATATATATATTCCATGTGAATATGATAGATTTGAAAATAAAAAATAAACCACATAATTCATTTAACAAATTAAAGGGCTAATTCACCATACCTTTTGTTTGAGAGCAAACCAATCTATGGTTACCTTGGAAAATTAATCAGATTGAAATGTGGTAGCCAAACTCTCCACATGCACAAATTTATCTTAAAATAGTTGGAAGTATATCTATATCTATATATAATATAAACGAAGAGTAAGTGAATTTAGGAACCAATTAAGACACGATTAATTGCTATCTTTACGACAAATTTGTTTCATTTCCAATAAATTGCGAGTGCAAAAAGTGCTTATGGCACACAATCCCTAGGATACAGTGGACCCAAATTCACTTGCTTTAAATACCCTGAACTTTTTTTTTTTTGATACGAAATACCCTAAACTTTTAGAACCATTAAGACTAATGCTATGATTCCTAAATTTCTATTCCAAAAGTCCTTCCCAAATGATGTGTCAGAGGGGGCCATGTCTTATAAGTGTGAACAGTCGAATTTTAATTAGAAGTTGTTTACCTAGCTCTACTGCCACATCATTTGAAAAGCACTTTTATGATATAAATTTGAAAAGCATAAAAAACTCAATAGAGAATGCTACAAAAAAATTGGAAAGTAAAAGGCTAGGAACAATTCCGTTAACGAGCAGCAAAAACCACTGAAGATCTCAACTATTTATAAAAGATAATATTTCTTCCGAAAAAGTGCCAATGGCACTAATGCTTGAAAAGGTTCAATATGCGCTGTTTAATGAAAGTTTAGCAACCATTCTAGTGAACGGTTGCTTCGGTCACCGTAAAATATTTTATTATTAAATAATATACAAACACTATTTTGAAATTTTCAAACACTCCGCAATGGCGGGAGCCTCCTGGAGTGGGCTGCCCTTTTATAATATCCAAACACTATTTTTAAATTTCCAATATCAAATGCATAAAAGAAACTAAAGACAACTATTTTCTTGATCTAGGCCTTAATCTTAAAGTCTGATCAGTACATTTCCCCTAGTAATATATGAAAAGAAAATTAGAGAAGGAAGGTTGAATCTAATTATGGAAGGGTTTTTAAGGAATTATAAGTTTCTGAGTATGAAGTGAATGTGTTCCTTGACGCAGTTTGTTGTTCAACGTGGTTTTCTCTATTCAATTTTTCAGTAATTGATATTGGAACCAAGCAAAGTCCTCCGCTGCGTAGGTCAAGTTGCTCCTTTCCGGTCGTCTGTTTAAAAGTTCAATTTGTAAGCTACAAATGCATTTAGAAAATAGTAATATTTAGGGTATTAACAAATTTCATTAAGACTCACACCTACACTCTATCTCTTTCTTAGTGGCATTGTGGGGCCTGCAGTGGACCTCATAGTGGCACTAGGAGAGAGATAGAGTGTAAGTGTGAGTGTTAGTGAGATTTGTTAGTACCCCTAGCAATGTTGTTTAGAAAAAGAGAAAGAAAAAGTGTATATACGTAGACATATATGGCTAGTAACACATATCTGTCCGTGCTTCATAAGTTGATATTTTGTTGAACCTCTAAGGGAAGTCACTGTCACTAGCCATAGCAAACACACTGATATGATAAAATCCTAAAAATGTACACGTTGACAAACTAGGAAAAGTGTCCATGAAGTGTCGTGTCCATATGTCGGACATGATACGACACGCGGTACATCACCTTATTAGAAGTGTCGGTGCTTCCTAGATATCAACTAGCATCATTACTGTAACAAAATTTTACTTGTCTTCATCGATTTTTATAATTTTGTTACACTTAGTCGCAATTTCTACATTGACATTAGAAAACTTATGTAATTAAGAGGAATCATTTTGTTGACTAGGATATTTTGGACACTTGATGTGTGTCATCATTTGAGGGTTCAAAATTGTTCTTACTCTTGACCACTTTCTTAAATTTAAATTTTAAATAATTTGAAACTCTCCTCACTTTTTACACCTTTTGCATATCACTCATCTCTCTAATTCTATACAACTTTCTCTAAATTAAACATGTATCTAAATAATAATATTATAAAAGTGTGATTAATTTAGGTTTAAACGAACTTTTATTTTAATATGTAGTGCCCATGGGCATAGAAAATTTCTAATATAATATGTGGTGACACAACCAATATCTTTTAAATGACAATTTAACTTGCCATTTTGAGGAATCTTAAACTTCAATGTTGCTAATTTTTAAATTATATTTATTTGAATTTAAATTGACAATTGTGGAGTGGAGCTCCGAACTGAAATATAAAAATGTCTAATTTTTTTGAAACGTTAATTCAAATGCAAACAAATGTAAGTTAAAAATGAAGTACATGAATTCAAGATTATGTGAAGGTCCATTTTGGTATTTTGAAGAAACTATTGTTGACGTCATAATACTTTGTTACATAAGTGTGACAAAATTTTATCCGTAGACAGGTCAGTAACAGAATTTCAAACGAACAATACAAACTAATATTACGTCTGACTTCAAATATATTAGTTTTGTTTAACCAGTATATATAAATGTATACACATATAAGTTCAACATGATATGCAGATTTAAAATGTAAAGCATACTTAATAAACCAAAAAAACATTTTGGAATTAATTCTACCTGTGAATGAGGAGCTTTAGTGCTGGTATATGAAGTACTCTGCGTTTGTAGTAAATTCTGAGCACAAGCAAACATAGAATTTAATTGAAGAAAATTTGAGGTAAGTGATTGAATATTATGTAGTGCATTTAAATAATATTAGTCAAAACTCTGGTTGATGGATTTAATGAGAGAAAGAAAAGAAAATAATAAGAAAAACAATTTTCACTGTCTGGTTAATAAAAAGAATTGAATAATAGAAATAAAAAGGGTTAAGATATAGACCTTTTGAAGTTTGTGAGTTGCTCCTGTCCTCCTTTCTTGAATTCCAATTATGTTGTGAGAATTTCTTATTTGTTAATGTAATGTAACTTGAGCGTATATGGAGGAAAATACAATGGAGAAATAGTTTTCTTTCTAGTTTTTCTTCCGTCCTTTTATTCTCCAAATTCGCAAACCAAATAGAGCCAAACATGCACGTTTTTTTTTTTTTTAACTGTTGGAATGTTTATAATAATAATAATAATAATAATAATAATAATAAAAGAGCTAAAAGGAATAGAGGGCAGTGGAGACTTTGTCTCTCACGTGTTGCATGTGTATGATGTTATATTACTCCCTCCGTCCTTTTTTTTTAGTCCACCTTTGGGAACTCAACTTATTAAGAGGACAAAAATAATCTACACCTATTTTCCACAATTGACAATAATCATTGCAATAGCTTTTTTAGTTTTGTCTTGGTGTAGATTTCAAAGAAGGTTAGTTTTGGAAAGTAAGTAAAAATTGTATACTAATTTAGGAAAATGGACAATAATTTTGGGACATCCCAAAATAGAATATATGACTCAAAAAAAGGGACGGATGGAGTATAACAATATATTGTATTAAGTATCCGGCCATATTACATATTTAACATAGACTGTAACTCCTGAACCGTTGCAATTGTATCCTTTGGCAACGGACATATTATTTTATACATATATATATATATATGTGTATATGTGTCGGTTAATTCTAGCCAGCAGAATACAAGGAAAAAAATAGGATTTTAATCTTACTGATCTTTTCCAAAACAGTAGAAAATTACTTCATTTCTTAATAGAACTTCTAAATTTGATCAGAGAAGGAATATCAGTGAGCTTTTGGTTTCCAAAATAAAGAGAGTTTTACAGTTCGAAGTGATCGAGCAATTCAAAAAGGGTGTTTAGTATACCAATTTTTTTGGTGCAAAGAAAAATCTGAGATAGAGGAGATTCTGGGCTGTTTTATCTTGGGGACAACGTGGCATGTACGAACTGCTTGCACACTTTGGACAGAGCCGCGTTAAAGAGAGCTAGATCTGCGACTTGGCCCTTGATTTGTTAATAAAGAGGCAACTGATTCGGTAAATTTGTTCCTATTTTATTTATAGTTCCAATAATTTTAAGATATTTTTATTCTGCCATGAATTTTGGATCATCCTCTTAATTCCCAGTTTATCCAAATAATAACAGAAGATGTGTGTGTATATTATATGTAGATATAAATATGTATGCTTATGATTTGTAATTTGTTTTCTTTACTTAGATTTTTGTATGGATCTGCATATATATATATATATATATATTGGATCTGCATATATATATATATATATATGCATGTTTCTTGGTAAACAGACTTACCAATGAGTTGTGTAAGACCAAATAGTTGTGCTTTGCTATAGGATTGGATTAGTCAATTTGGAAATTTTTTTATTATTCCCATGAATGATGTCTTGTGAATCTGTTACCACCCCTTGGTAGATCTCGTTACACTCTACCACTTCATAGTTATGACGTTTTTGAGATCTTTCCTTTTAGACCTTCAAAATGAAGGACAATAGATAGAAGCCATGGCAGAGAGGAGTCTCTCGCCAGGCATTAAAGAGAACCGTGTACATATATATATATATGTGGATTATGAAAACTTCTTTCAAAAATTATTTTTCAATCAATTTTTCGAAAAACTCTTCGGTATTTTGTCTAGCCTTACATGTTATGTTAGTTTGCTTCACATTCTTTCAATAATAAAAGGCAAAATAGAGAAAACACTCAATTGAGTTCTTTGGCTGGACTTATGAACAAATTTGAGGTATCCAATGTACCATAAGTGGGGGGAAGACCCAAGACTGTTAGGATTGTGCCTAAAATTCCATTAGTGAAAGTGTTTCCTAAATATGATTTGATTCCTTATATGATGATTTCCTTATCAAATAAGGATTCCGTTGATGGCGAAAGTTACTTATTTTATATAGGAATGTTTATGAGAGTATTCCTTATTGTACAAAACTTACCATAGGGTTAAGTCCTACTACAACTAGGATTGGGACTCTACAATCTATATAAATATAGGGCTTACTCAAGGGATTTGATACACCCACAATCTACATACACAAGAAAAGGTTGCAAACTAGTGAAGGAGAGATTAGTTTCTAGCAATTGTGTGTGTGTCATATAACTTGGTTGGAGAGTTATACATGTGAAGTCTTGAGTGCTTGTAATCTTCATATTAATTGAGGTGATTGCCTTTGCACATGGATGAAGGCATTGTTGGGCCGAACCACATTTAAATCATGTTGTGTTAGTTTGCTTGATTTTTTTTGTGGTTGTGTCATTCTTGTTCTATTTATCTCCATCTTTGTAGGTGTGGTTTTCTTGTTGTGATTGTGGGCCCATTCCCAACAAGTGGTATCAGAGCTCGGTTGTGAATCTATGGTAGCTGGAGATAGTTCGCTTAGGGATATGTGAATGGTAATAGAAAAGTTCGATGGCAAGATGAATTTCCGCAAGTGGCAAGTGCATATGAAGGATGCCTTGGTACAACAAGGTATAGAGGATGCATTGTGCTGTGAAGATAACAAGACGAAAGGGATGACCGACAAGATGCGAAAGATGATTAACTCTAAAGCTATTAGCACCATGCGGCTTAGTTTAGTGGACAATGTGGTGTACGATGTCATGGGTGAGACCTCCGTAAAAGCTTTGTGAAAAAAGCTTGAGGATCTCTATTTGGGGAAGAACTTCACCAACCATTTTATGTTAAGCAAGAGTTATACTCCTTTAGGCAGAAAGAAGGAGTTGATCTTTAAGCCCATATAGGTGAGTTTAACAAGTTATTGTGCGAGTTTTCCAATGTTGGCTTCAAACTAGACAACGAGGACAAAGCTATCATTCTCGTTACGTCGGTGAAATCTACCCATTATCAATTATTCAATACATTGTTGTATGGGAGAGATACCATAACCGTGGAACAAGTGGAGAAATCTCTATTCTTTAGCGAGAAGATGGATAACAAAGACGAAAAGTCGGAAGATGCACAAGCACTTGTTACATAAAAGAGGCCAAGGCATAAGACGAACTCTAGTGGAGGTGGAAGTGGAGGAGCATGACATAGAACTCCTATGATGGACAAGGAGTGTTACTATTATGGAGAGAAGGGTCACTTTATGCAAGATTGCCCAGCAAAGAAGGATAATAGAGGTGTTGCTTCAACGTGTTGGAATATTCAGATGAAGATGTCGTTGAAGTCATGAAAATTACAAAGGAGGAGTAGAAAACTACAGATTGGGTTCTTGATTCAACTTATTTTGCTCACTTATGCTTGCATGTAGATTGGTTCTCGTCCTACAAACTGGTGGAGGAAAAAGTCTATATGGCGAACAACATAGTTGGATAAATCAAGGGTGTTGGAACCGTTCGAATCAAGACTTCAAATGGGTTGACAAGGCTTTTGACGGATGTGCTTCATGTTCCGAGTTTGAAGAGAAACATAATTTCCTTAGGAATGTTGGATTCTAAAGGATGCTCGTTTGTCGGAAGAGAGGCTTCATGAAGGTGAAGCGGGATTCTCATATAATGTTCTTGGGAAAGATGGTTGAAAATTTGTACATTTTGTTAGAAAGTACAGTTTTGGAAATATCACGAAGAATAAGAGGGTGTGTAAGCCGGTGGAGAAATCTAGTGAGGGAATAGATGACAAGGCTCCAACAACTTCGGTGATGACAACTTCTACTCAAGCTGAAGACGACCACAATAGCAAAGTGGAGCTCGTGCATTTCGTGTTTGATGACGTTGGTGATCTCAAATTCATAGGGGATGTGAATTTCAGTAATGGTGTTGCTGAAAAGCTTGGGGGATGGAAAATTCGATGCACTATCGATGTGGAAGTTGAAGATTACAAGATAAAGACTCTGAGGACTGATGGGAAGTAATTTGAGGCAAGGTGAAGGTTGTTAGGATTGTGCCTAAAATTTCATTAGTGGAATTGTTTCCTAAATATGATTTGATTCCTTATTTGGTGGTTTCCTTATCAAATAAGGATTCCTTTGATGGTGGAAGTTACCTATTTTATATAGGAATGTTTGTGAGAGTATTCTTTGTTGTACAAGACTTACCATAGGGATTTGATACACCCACAATCTATAAAATATAGGACTTACTTAAGGGATTTGATACACCCACAATCTACATACACAAGAGAAGGTTGCAAACTAGTGAGGGAGAGATTAGTTTCTGGCAATTGTGTGTGTCATATAACTTGGTTGGAGAGTTATACATGTGAGGTCTTGAGTGCTTGTAATCTTCATATTAATCGAGGTGATCGCCTTTGCACGTGGACGTAGGCATTATTGGACCGAACCACATTTAAAGCTTATTGTGTTAGTTTCCTTGATTTTTTTTCGTGGTTGTGTCGTTCATGTTCTATTTATCTCCATCTTTATGGGTGTGATTTTCTTGTTGTGATTAGGGGCCCATCCCAACAGAGACTATAGGAACTAGCAGGCCTCACTTGTGTAACATTAAGTTTTGTGTAGTGATAGGCATGTCCTTTTGACAGTAGTAATCCTAAAATTTCATTAGTGGAATTGTTTCCTAAATATGATTTGATTCCTTTTTTGGTGGTTTTCTTATCAAATAAGAATTCCTTTGATGGTGGAAGTTACCTATTTTATATAGGAAAGTTTGTGAGAGTATCCTTTGTTGTAAAAGACTTACCATAGGGGTAAATCCTACTACAACTAGGATTGAGACTCTAAAATCTATAAAATATAGGATTTGATACACCCACAATCTACATACATAAGAGAAGGTTGCAAACTAGTGAGGGAAAGATTAGTTTCTAGCAATTGTGTGTGTCATATAACTTGGTTGGAGAGTCATACATTTGAGGTCTTGAGTGCTTGTAATCTTCATATTTATCGAGGAGATCGCCTTTGCATGTGGACATAGGCATTGTTGGACCGAACCACATTTAAATCTTGTTGCGCTGGTTTGCTTGATTTTTTTTTCGTGGTTGTGTCGTTCTTGTTCTATTTATCTCCATCTTTATGGGTGTGCTTTTCTTGTTGTGATTGTGGGGCCATTCCCAACAGAGACTATAGGAACTAGCAGGCCTCACTTGTGCAACATTAAGTTTTGTATAGTGATAGGCATGTCCTTTTGACAGTAGTAATAATGGATGCAACTTTATTTGACAATTCTTATGTGAATATATCATATCATATATGAGTATAGTCTAGTATACACTATATAGGGAATGGTAAGGATTTGTGCACCAAAATATGCACAGAATTTGAGCACTGAAATGATCTGGGCCACTCATTTCAATGGCCCCCACACTAAATGTGTGTGGCCAACCGAAATGAGTGGTCCGGATTATTTCAGTGCACAAATTTTGTGCAAATGTTCGATGCATGTAGAATTGTTCTATAGGGAACCCGCACCAACTCACTGTTGCCGGAGGTGGTGATGTGCTGGAATAAGAAAGCATTCATGAGATTTTTTTAGGGTGTGGTTGTTTAGTGTCAACCTTTTTGATTCTTGGACCAAATAAACTTTAACTCGTGGTAGCTTATTTATTCGAGATACAATTGAGATGATTCAAATATTTGAACGTAAATTTTACTAAATTGTATGTTTTGTTTTTAATGGCTGACCCCACTCTTTAAAAATAAATTCGAGTATTGAAATTAAATAAAGATTGAAAACCTAATTTAATTTATTTTCAAGTTTGGGTTACTTGGCTTATATTAAGATTTTTAAATCCTAAGAAAATTGCTAGTAAAGTCGTCAAATATCCTTTTTTGGGATATGCATTTAATAGTAATGCTTGTCATTATTAGACATAATTATTATGTGGCTTTGGAGTCTATTGATGTTAATTTGTATGAGCATATATCTCTTTATAAATTGAGGGATAGTGGGGGTTCTTAACCTCTTATTTTCATCCCATAGAGTCTAGATATATTGAATGTTGAATGCATGATAGATATCATGACTTAGAAATCTAGACCACAAAAGAGTAAAAAAGTTAAGTGCTAAAAAGATTTTGAAAGTGAATTTTATACACTTACTCAAGAAAGAAATTCTCCTTGTTTAGAGCTTTCTCTTACATCTTTAAGGCTATTTTTTGGAAAGAATTCATTCAAGATGAAATGGATTATATTATTTCCAATGAACATGTAGATTTACCAAATGGAGCCTTAAAAAGATTTTTTAAATGTGATGGTTATATTGTACAATATGAAGCTACTTTAGTAGCTAAGGGTTTTTTTTAAAACAAAAATGAAAATGCTGATACTTATTCTCCTGTTAAGCATCCATTTGAATTAGTTATTGTTGCATTCATGATTTACATACTCATGAAATGGATGTTAAAAACATTTTTAAATGGAGAATTAGAAGAAGAAATTTATTTGGATAAACCTGAAAAGTTTATAGATGAGAATAAATTGTGTACACTTGTATACTCTTTATATGTTGTAAAACTAGCACCCAATCAGTGGTATGAAAATTTGTTCAAACTATTTCAAATAGTTTCAAAATTATTGAATGTGACAAATGCATTTGTCATGAATACATGGAGTACTATGTGTTATGATATGTTTATATATGGATGATTTATTAAAGATTCTCAAAAGGAACCAAAATTTTATTATTACTTAATTTTGATATGAAGGATTTGGGTGAAGCCAATATAATTTTATAGATTAAAATTACAAGAGCTGTTGAATACATTCATTGATCAATATCATTATATTGAAAAATGTTTTGAGAAAATATTATTAGTTTTATTGCAAACCTTTTGCACTCTTGTTGATCCGAGTGTTTGATTATTATTCACAAATAAGTGTGATATAATAATCAAAATGAATACATTAGTATTACTGGTAGTTTAAGGTATGCTACATATTTATACTAGACCTGATATTGCTTATGCAATAAGAGTTCTATTGTAAGTATACTTATTGTAAGTATACTACCAAACTAGAGTAAGAACCACTTTAATTAAAGCGTATATGAACAAGAAATCTCATTGATATGAGTGCCTCTAGGCATGTGTAACAATCACAACTAGTTTAAGAGATACTCTCCAATGGAGAATGGAAAATGTTTTAATCAATGATTTATACAATACCAAGGTTATGGTACTAGAGATGTGAAATTGAATTTCTCTTCCGAGAAGAAATTATTTTGGAAAAATGTATTGTATTCTTCAAAATTTGAAAGAATTAATTTTTTGATTGTTCTAGGAAGTTTTTTAGCTAAAATTTTCCACAAGCATGCAATTAGAAGAATTATGAGATTTTTAATAAAAGTATATATTTTCTACGAAAAGTTTTTCGTTGTACTTGAAGGTTACTGTGATGCCAATTGCTATTCCTTATGGAAGATTTTGAAATTGCGAATGGCTATATTTTTAGTATTGGCATATTGTTGAGAAAGTCATGTGTTACCTAAAAAGGACCATGAACTTTGGATTACATAATGATAGTTTACCACTGCCCTTAAAGGATATAGCGATACTGATTGAAAAACTCTTTCAGATGACTCCAAGGCCAAAGTAGATACCTTTTTAGTATTACTGGTGGCTCAATTTCATGAAAGTCAAAGAAATAGATTATATGGCTTAGTCCACAATGGAGTCAAAAATGATATCACTGGTTATAGCTAGTGAGGAAGAAGCTTGGCTGAAAAGCTTGCTATGAGATACCCCTTTATGGGATAGATTGATACCAACTGTTTTATCCCCATGCATGTGAGAGTACCACGACTATTTCATAAAGTATAGAACCGTTATAATAGAATGAGAGACGACTAATACGTTCCTAGAACATTACTATTAAAGAGTTTATCTCTAACATAAGTGTAAAAGTAGATAATATACAGTCTGAGGATAATGTAGATGATCCTTTGACGAAAGGACTATCTCGAAAAAAGGTTGAAAAACCTAGAACAGGATGGGATTAAAAGCCTATAGATAGTAGAGTCACTTGTGATGGTAACCCAACTAATAGACTGGAGATCCCAAGAAATAGATTCAAAGGATAATAACATGTCATGAAGTGTTAGTGGAATCATGCTATTATTATGATAACGAGGTTAACACTTGAAGTCCATCCCTAAGGAGCATGATATCCTGAAGCAATAAAAGGACGAGTTATTATAACTCTTAATGAGATCTAAACTCTATGTTGAGTGGGATACCTAACTATAGAAGTATCTTTGTTAGACTCACCTATGTGATTGTGGAAGTGTGGCTGCTTCCTATGGAATTTGGGCAAATTTCTCTAGAGCATTCGTTATACTGGGATGTAAGCACATGGCCACAAAATGCTGACTTTTGGACTACACCTTAGTAGGGTTGTGTGTGGGGAGTTGTCAGAGATAGAGTTCAAGACTACGAGTGACTCTAGTATATTCTGAAGCACAGTCACTACGTAAAGGTTCAAGTTGAAAAACTCCTTTATTTATGCACAGTCCTATGATTTGTTGCTCGATGAACTTGAACTTCTTTTTTCAGTGTCGGTCATGAGTTTTGGGGGACCCTAAGCGAACACTAAAATATGGGCCCTAAAGCTATACAGGGGTTCGAGGGCAATGCCCCTGAAGTGAATTTTTTAGGGTCTATTTATATATAATTATATGTAAAATTAATTTTTTATCTCATCTACAATTGGAATTGGGGGCCCTTTGGGGGTGGGCTCCAAGCGGTTGCTTACTTTGTTTCTCCCAGGACCCACGCTATTCTTTTTCAATTACAAGTGGGGGATTGTTGGAGCCGTAAATGTGTAATTGAAAAAAAAGGAGGAAAAACTTATATTAATTTTGCATTTAAAAATAGTGGGTGATTGCTATATTTTTATGGTGTCTCAAAATAAAAATTATTAGCTTTTATTACCATGTTATAATTGCTGCTACTATTGTATCAATCACTTTTTAAACTGTTAGAATGTTTATAATAATAATAATAATAATAATAATAATAATAATAAAAAAAGAGCTAAAAGGAAATAAAGGGCAGTGGAGACTTTGTCTGTCACGTGTTGCATGTGTATGATGTTATACTATTGTTATATTGTATTAAGTACCCGGCCATATTACATATTTAACATAGAATGTAACTCCTGAACCGTTACAATTGTATCCTTCGGCAACGGACATATTTGTTTATACATATATATTTATATATGTGTATATGTGTGGGTTAATTTTGGCCGGTTGAATATAAGGAAAAAAATAGGATTTTACACTTACTGATCTTTTCCAAAATAGCATAAAATTCCTTCATTTCTTAACAGAACTTCTGAATTTGAGAGAAGGAATATCAGTGAGCTTTTGATTTCCAAAATTAAGAGAGTTTTACAGTTAATTATCGAGCAATTCAAATTGAAAGGTGTTTAGTATTCTACCAGTTTTTCTTGGTGTAAAGAAAAATCTGAGATAGAGGAGCTTTTAGGCTGTTTTATTATAGGGACGGCGTGACATGTACGAACTGTTTGCACACTTTGGGCAGAGCCGCGAAACGTCTTAAAGAGAGCGAGATCCGCAACTCGGCCCATGATTTGTTAAACAGGCAACTGATCTGGTTATTTTATTCCTATTTTATTTACAGGTCCAACAAAATGTCGTGGAGACCCACCCAAATTACACTACAAGAAATTGACTTTTAGTGGCGAAAATTCTCAAGTCCATAGTCCTCTTTATTTCAACTTGTTTTTTATGGATGCACTAAAATGCAAATTTTAATTTTTCAAAACAACAATTCTTATCTGTTTATCCTTGTAAGTTGAAATAATAATGTGTCTCGCACAAGAATATGAGATGGAGGTTAACTGAACCTCAAACTCCTCAACTTCTATATTAACCTTCATTAGTTCATTATGTCAATTTCACATCTCTATCTTTAGCCCTCTTTCGTATGAATAAAATATAAATCACTACTGATATATGTACTAAGAAAAAAAGTAAGTTATTTCCATGTCAAGCTAACGCAGCAAAAATATTTCACAATAGTCTTTACCTAGCAACTATTTAGCACTTTTGTTGGGCAAGTGAAGTAGTACCTTAATTTGATCTTGGAGTACTCTTATAGAAATAGACGCCTCTTGAAGTACCGAAGCCGTGTCAGTCTGCAATCAATTCAAATCCATTTATTGGTTAAAAACATAAGTCAACATTAAAATTTGAAATAAAAATCAAATTAAGTCATTGATAAAGCTACTTTTGTTACTTCTGAAATCTTTTTACTCGCATGTCTAGTTTCCAACACACACCCCACCCCCCCCCCCCCCTCCCTTTTTTTTAGCAAGTCCGTGCTCTTTACTTTTGCCAATTAACATGAGTTTCTTTGACCCAAAAAAAATGACATGAGTTCCAATTCCCAACCTTGCCATAAGGAGAAACCAGCTTCTGAAGAGCTGTAATTTTGTCACTTAACTTTTGACTTCTCCTCACTGGTACCTGCAATCACAAGCTTTTTGAGAAATAAACTAAAGAAAAAAGAAAAGAGAACACTTTAAAACAAGAATTCCAATTTTCTCAATTCTGTATCAAACTTCTATTCTTAGGTTGTATCAATCTAAACAAGAGTCAAAATTAAGCTTAATAATTAAGTTCCAAGATACTATGTTACATGGACTTTCTTATTGTGCTTTCAAAGTATACATGTACTCGTGTCACTGTCAGCACATAGCATAGCATGTGTGTGAGACAAGATATTTGTTCGAGAAGTTTGAACTCAAATGATCAGTCACGTGGATGCGGCATTTGTGACGTTGTAAGAATAAGAAGAAGCTTAAAATAGAGAGGAAAGAAGGATTTATGACTTTTCATATAATTTTTTTTGGTCAGCAACAAAGTTTTATTCAGAGGACAAAGTCCAAAATAACTGTACATTAAAGGCAATCCATAAAACTACCAAAATCCACCAAATAAGTGTTAGGTTCGGGGTGCGAATGGGAGCTTATGTAAGCTCAAGGGAATCGTTATGAACCGACTCAATGCTCAGGGAAAGGTTTGGAACCTTAAGTTTCAAGATTCTAGCAGAGGGGTTTTTGACCGGTCGATCAGGTCCCTTTAATCGGTCGACCGGGTCAACGGCTATACGAAGTTTGTAAACAAGTTCAGGCAGAGGGGAATTCGACCGGTCGACAGACCCTGTTCGACCGGTTGATCGGATCCTATTTGTGAAGAGTCACAACTTTTCATGTAGAAATTTCAAATTTGGTTGAACTTCTACTGTTCTAATGGCTGATAAACGTGTATATACAGTCATATACTTAGTGCATAGGTGTTAGGACACAACCATTTGGGTAGAGAGACATCTCTTACCAAATAGACACCTCCTCTATATATATATACTATATAGATACAGTTTTATATACTTTTTACAGATTTTATCTTCTCTTCTTCTTCTATTCTAGAGTCATTGAGAGCAGCTTATTTACATACAATTCTGCAAAACAATTGAAGTTAAGTTGTACTTCAATTGTTAGATCATAGTATCCTCAAGAACAATACGTCATAGTCCACAAAACAACCATGTGTGGGATATAAACATATTTTTCAGATAGCGTATTTATACGTGCTTAGATCAAGTTTAGTCACCGTTTAATTGAAGTTTATTATCCATTGTATCCAACAATTGAAAAACAAGTTTAATCGTTGGAATAATGGTCGGAGAGACTACCTCTACTATAACTATTATCAAGAATACTCATGCCGAGAAACCCAAAAAGTTCAAAAAGGAGAAGACTTCAAGAGATGGAAAATGAAGATGATGTTCTATCTCACAACGCTCAATCTTGCACACATCCTACGATAAGAGAAGCCGGTGGTTCTTACAGAAAATCCTTCAAAAGAACAAGAAGCCACATTGGAAGCATGGAACCATTCCGATTTTCTATGTCAAAATTACATTCTAAATGGGCTAGAAAATGATCTCTACAACGTCTATTCGACGTTTACTACCGCCAAAGAGTTATGGGAATCCTTGGAGAAAAAGTACAAAACCGAGGATGCGGGGTCTAAGAATTCATTGTTCGGAGATTTCTATATTTCAAGATAGTGGATTCTATTCCCGTAGTGAAACAATTGGAAGAGATGCAAGTGATCATTAACCAAATTATCTTGGATGGACTGGCAATTAGTGAACCGTTCCAAGTGGCATCCATAATTGAAAAGTTGCCACCGTTGTGGAAGGAATTCAAAATTCATCTCAAGCACAAGCACAAGGAGTTATCAATAGAGAATCTTGTGGTACATTTGAGGATTGAGGAAGACAACCGAAAAGTAGATAAAAATGGGCAGCAAGGATATATGGAGTTGAAAGCTAATCTTGTTGAAGATGTGTCCTCAAAACCCACTTCTATGTTTAAGAATAAGGGGGAGGAAAAAGGAAGTCTACATACAATGGGTCTAAGGACCAAAAGCCCAAGAAGATAAAAGGGAATTGGTTGGTATGTGGAATACCCGGACATTGTGCTAGCAAATGTCGTCATAAGAAAGGATCGAATGGGAACAAGAAGCCTAACTAAGCTAACATGATGGATATCGACAATCTTGCGATGGTAATCATGGAGTCTTGTGTTGTAACCAACTCTGGTGTGCCACACAACTTGTGGGGGGATGCCATTCTTGCGGCGAATGTCATTCTTAATAGAATTCCATATATGAAGACTAGCAAGTCTCCTTATGAAGTTTGGAAAGGCAGAGTTCCCTCATATAAAAAACTCAAAGTATAGGGATGTCTGCTAAGGTACAAGTTTCGCTTCCTAAATGAACGAAACTAGGACCCAAGACCGTAGATTGTGTATTATATGTTATGCTAATAATAGTGTTGCATATCGATTCCTTGTGGTTAAGTTCGAGAAGATAGACATTCGTGCCAACACATTCATGTAATTGGTAGATGTTGAGCTATTCGAACACATCTTTCCTTTTAAGGAAGGAAGACAAAATTTAGCACCTAAAAGAAGCATTGAAGAGATTTGTTCAAGTTCTAAGAACGACGAAGAAATTGAAGTTGCTCCTAGAAAGAGCAAAAGAGCTTAGAAAGCTACTTCTTTTGGACCAAATTTTGTGACACTAGTTACCATAGGTGAACCTCAAACCTTTAACGAGGCAATGAGTACACCCAAAGCGCCTTATTGGCAAGAAGCGGTAAATAGTAAGGTGGACTTCATTATACAAAACCATACGTAGGAGTTGGTTGACTTACCTCCAGGTAGTAAACCAATTGGTTGCAAATGGATTTTAAGAAGAAACTCAAAGATGATGGTACCATAGACAAGTACAAAGCTAGGCTAGTCGCAAAAGGCTATAGACAAAAAGAGGGAATAGATTTTTTTGATACTTATTCCCTGGTTACTAGGATTACTTCTATTAGGATGGTAATCGCTATAGCTGCCGTCTATAACCTAGAGTTACATCAAATGGATGTGAAGACCGCTTTCCTCAATGGAGATCTAGATGAGGAGATCTATATGGAGCAACCAGAAGGGTTTGTTGTAAAGGGACAATAACATAAAGTGTGTCAACTCGTTAAGTCTGTTTATGGTTTGAAACAAGCTCCAAAGCAATGGCATAAGAAATTCGACCACACCATGATCACAAATGGTTTCAAAATCAATGTCACCGAGTAAATCCAGTAGATATTCACTAAGGGAAAGTTTAAGTCCAAAAGACACTCTCCTAATGCGTCGCAAGTCCGTGAATTGCTCTTGTAGTTTTATTGTATTTTGTTTTTGTTCAGTTAGCCATAATCATTCATATGTGGGGGATTGTTAGGTTCGGGGTGTGAATGAGAGCTTTTATAAGTTCAAGGGGATTGTTAGGATCGCTATGAATCGGCTCAATGCTCAGGGAAAGGTTTGGAACTTTAAGTTTCAAGATTCTCGTAGAGGGGTTTTCGACCGGGTCAACGGCTATATGAAGTTTGTAAACAAGTTCAAGTAGAGGGGCATTCGACCAGTCGACCAACCCCGTTCGACCGGTCAACCAGACCCTGTTTGTGAAGAGTCACAACTTTTCATGTAGAAATTTTGAATTTGGTTGAACTTCTACTGTTCTAATGGCTGATAAACATGTATATACAATTATATAATTAGTGTATAGTTGTTGGGACACAATCATTTTTGTAGAGAGACATCTCTTATCCAATAGACACCTCTATATATACTACTATATAGATAGTTTTATATACTTTTTATAGATTTTATCTTCTCTTCTTCTTCTATTCTAGAGTCATTGAGAGCAGCTTATATACATACAATTTTGCAAAACAATTGAAGTTAAGTTGTACTTCAATTGTTGGATCATAGTATCCTCAAGAACAAGACGTCGTAGTCCACAAAACAACCGTGTGTGGGACGTAAACTTGTTTTTTGGACAGCGTATTTATACTTGCTTCGATCAAGTTTAGTCACTGTTTCATTGAAGTATATTATCCATTGTATCCAACAACAAGTTCCCTAGAAATATAGCCTATCCAAAATAGCAAAACCCCAAGAAAACATGAAAATATATATATGAACCTAATAACTAAATTATTATAAAAATTTTTATCAAATTGTGTAACGATATCTTATGTCTCAATTAATGTTATATGAAATATTGTATCTGCTATATGTTTCGAATGTGTGACACCCGCTCCTGCGGTTTATATTTAATATTGCTTTAGCATGCATAATCATGAGTTAATGATAATTATAGTGTTATGTGACACTTATTGGAGGTGGGATTAACCCACCAAGTTGTTTTGGGTGTCCAGTTGGGAACCCAATTGTGGCCAGTATGGCAATCCCAAGTTGGGATATGTGTTGATGGTCCCAGTTAAGATGGGACAGTAATATGTGGAATACCTTATGTGCTTAACTGTTTATTAAGGCTTAAATGATTTATTATTTTATTGTTGATAATATCATGTTATTAGGTAGTGACCATTTCTGGGGTCAATTAGGGATACCTTTGTGAGCACGAATTGAACACGTTACATAATTAGTAGGCTAATTAGCAACTTCATATAATTATATGGGACCACTTATGGGACCCATGCGAGACATAGACAAATACTTATTTAGGTTTAGGATAGTTTTAATACAGTTTCATAATTAGTGGGGGGCGTAATTGCAAAATTGGCAAACTAGTGGGGGTTTCATAATAAAAATGAAAACTTATATAAGTTTGACACCTAGAGTTGACTAATCATCTCTACATAAAAAATTTAGTTTGAGTACTGGGAAGCAGAGACGAGGACGAGAGTTGCGATGATGTGACGGTGACGTTCTCGACGACGGTTGACGAGCCGAACGACGTTGGTTTTTAATTCTGATCACATATTCGGACTCCTGGGGGTGAGTCTAATCTATTAGTACTAATTTTATTGGGTTCTGTGATAGTTTTTCCACGACCCATTTTAGGGTTTTAGCTCATAACTTGTAATTTATGTATAGGATTTGTACCTGGTTCATAATAGGACTTTAATCTTGCAATTAGGAGCGAAATCCAAGAGGTGAGTGATGTTAAATTTGATATTTGAATGATTTTCATGTTAGGTTCAATTGTGATGCCAAAGCATGCCTAATTAGCGTAATTTAATTTATTTAGATTATTATTGGGCAAAATTCATGTGGTTCAATTAGGCCCAATTTGATTGTGATTGCACGGTGTAATGATTAAATGAGCATGTTGAGTTGCCTATTTGGGTCAATGGAAATTGCTAGTTCTATACCACCATGAGGTAATCTTTGTGGTGACGACCACGGCCGCCAGAGGCCTATGGGACCGCATGTGTGAGGGCGTGGGTCATGACTAGTCATGTGGGCTTGGGGAGTGGAGTCGCGGGCTAGCCGGTAGTGGTGGGAGTGAACTCGTAATTGCCAGAGACTATAGTTATTTGCAATGTGTTGAATTGAGCATGTCAATTATCCATAATCATGATTAACATTACTCACTAAGCATATAGCTTATATATTGTAATGGTTATTGAATAACCATCGTAGGTGATCGTGGCGAGGAATCGGGGAAGTAAGCTAGGAAGTGGCTTGGCTAGGGTTTGGGAAGTTGTTGTAATTTTGTTAATAGTTACCTGCTTTTTAGTTTAAAGCTTGCAATATAGTTGTAATTAATCGGTTTTAATATGGATTGTAGTACGAGTCATATTTTGGCTGGTTTAAGCTTATGTAATATTTCTAGTTAAGTTGTATACTTTAGTTGGATTGTAACTTAACATCCTGTAATATAAGGTTGGACTGTGTTAGTTGAGATTGTTTGATCATAGTGTTACTATGACTAATGTTATTAGATTGGGACGTTTGAACTTGGAGTTTTATTTATTGGGTTGGTTGTAAATTGTTATATTTAGTATTTCTCTTAAAATATTTAAAAACTCTTGCTTGGACTTTGGGAGCTCATGACTATGATTTGGTAGTGTTCTTTGAGAAGTTACTATTTGTTAAAACAAGGTTATTTTTGGCTGATTGCAAAGACAGTATTTTGTTTTTTTATTTTATTTATTATTGTTGAGCTTCTTTGGTTTAAGTTTATTTTAAATTTATTTTTTTTAGAACTTTAATCACTTGTGTAAGGCCTTGGTGGCGTGCCACGTGTCCTAGGATCATCTGGGTGGTTCCGGGGCGTGACATTTAGTGGTATCAGAGTATTAGGCTTAGAGCCTTGGGTACGAGAGACGACGATTGAGAGTACGTGTAGATGACGAGTATGTAAATGCATTTCATGAATGCATATGAATAATTGTTCCTATGTTGTTATATAACATATTGGCATAGCATGCAATATATTTATGTCAATTGACTGACAGGTAAGAAAATGGATCATAATCGGGAACGTTCACCTCATTCGAGGATGGACCACCTAGAAGATGTGGTAAGCAATTTTGTAAGGGCAGTAAGTGATCAGATGGGACGTGATAGACCTGCAAACCCACAACCATGGGCCGAGCGAGGAGTCATTGAACAATTTTATAAAAGAAAACCAGGTCAATTCGATGGAGGCCCAGATCCATCACAAGCCGACCATTGGGTGATGGCTATGAACCGTATCTTTCGGGCAGTAGAGTGTACAGATGAGGAAAAGATAATGTGTGCTACCGATATTTTGAAGGGTGAAGCTCAAAACTGGTGGACAAATATGATTGAACAATGGGCACCAGAGACGTGGGACAGATTCGTAAAGGTTTTCTACAAGCGGTACTTTCCAGCATCCGTTAAGACACAATTGGGCCGTGAGTTTGCAAATCTACAACAAGGGGATATAACAGTAAATGAGTACGCAGCTAAGTACAATAGTTTACTTCGATTTGCATATTGAACAGTACCAAGGGAAGTGGATAGAACACGGAAATTTGAAGAAGGCCTACGAGATAATATTAGAAGCCGAGTGGATACACATCAACTCAGAAAGGTGGCCGATGTGCAAGATGTTGCTTTGATCGCAGAAAGGGATATTGACAAGTATAAACAGAGCCAACAGAATAAGCGGCCAGCCGAGGAAAAAGTAAAGGACAAGGTTTCTTTAAGAAGCCGTTCTCGCGAGGTTCTGGTTCTAGCTCAGGAGTTCAAAGGGGAAGTTCCTTATCTGGGGAGAGTCGCCCATTATGTCCAACGTGCAATCGTCAACATTGGGGTGTATGCCACTTGACGCTAGTATGCAATATCTGCATGCAGAAGGGGCATATAGCGAGAAATTGCTCACAAGCTCGAACTCAAAGTACGGGGAGCATAAATCTAGATAATAGGGGAAAATGCTTTGAATGTGGCTAGCTAGGACATCAAGCCAAAGAATGCCCAACAAGACAACAGCGAGGGACAGGGTCTGTGGCATCAACTGGGGTAAAACCAGGGACAAGTGTGGACAAAGGAAAAGGGTCAGAACAAAGACAAGGAAGGTATTATCGACTAACGCCGGGGGATGCTGCAGCAGTTGATTCTGTCATGTCAGGTACATTACTCATTTGTTCACACCCGGCGTATGTTTTAATAGATTCAGGTTCAACACATTCTTTTGTTGCACATGAATTTGTTAGACACTTAGACAGCATGTCAGAACCTTTGGGGTATGATTTGTCGATATCTTTACCCTTAAGCAAATCCATGGTGACTTCATCAATATTTAAAGCATGTGACATCAGGGTAAATGATAAAATGTTGACAGTGAATTTAATTCCGTTGGCCATTAATTATTTTGATGTGATATTGGGTATGGATTGGTTATCCGTAAATCAAGCAACTATCGATTGTGAACAGAAAAGGGTTACTTTTCGACCAACGGGACAATGGGAGTTTAGTTTTTAGGGAACTGGTGTTGTAGCACCACCATATTTGGTTTCAGCAATACGGGCAGGCAAGTTGTTGAAATAAGGTTGTCGGGGGTTCTTATGTTCAATAATTGACACACGGGTCACAGGAACTAAAGTAGAAGATATTTCAGTTGTACGAGAGTTCCCAGATGTCTTTCCTGAAGACCTACCTGATGTATTAGTTGAGCGGGAAATTGAATTTACCATTGAAGTAGCCTCGGGGTCTCAGCCAGTATCGAAAACACCGTACAGAATGGCTTTAGTGGAGTTGAAAGAATTGAAGATTCAGCTGCAAGATCTTCTAGATAAGGGATTCATTCGACCTAGTGTATCACCATGGGGTGCACCAGTTTTGTTTGTCAAGAAGAAAGACAGGACTATGAGGATGTGTATCGATTATCGAGAACTCAACAAGTTAACTATCAAGAACAAGTATCCGTTGCCTATAATTGATGACTTGTTTGATCAACTTCAAGGAGCCCAGGTCTTTTCTAAGATTGATTTGCGATCGGGTTATCACCAGTTAAAGGTCAAAGAAGAAGATGTGGAAAAGACAGCATTCAGGACCCGTTATGGTCATTATGAATTTCTTGTTATGCCTTTTGGAGTTACGAACGCACCGGCAGCATTTATGGATTTGATGAATCGAGTGTTTAAAGATTATTTGGATGAGTTTGTAATTGTCTTCGTAGATGATATCTTAATATATTCCAGGAGTGTAGATGATCACGAGAGACATCTACGGTTGGTTCTACAACGACTTCGTGAAAAGAGGTTGTTCGGAAAGTTAAAGAAATGTGAATTTTGGTTAACTGAAATTGCATTTTTGGGACACGTAATATCAAAAGAGGGGGTATCAGTGGATCCGCAAAAGATTGAAGCAGTGGCCAATTGGAAGTTGCCAACAAGTGTGCCAGAGGTACGAAGCTTCTTAGGACTAGCTAGATATTACCCAAGGTTCGTGGAAAATTTTTCAAGGATTGCAATGCCAATGATACAACTTATGCGAAAAGATGTTCATTTTGTTTGGAGTCTAGAGTGTGAGGAAAGCTTTGTTGAATTGAAGACTCGTTTGATGACGGCACCAATATTGACTATTCCTTCGGGTACTGAGGGGTTTGTGATATACAGTGATGCTTCCTATCGAGGTTTAGGGTGTGTTTTGATGCAAAATAACAAAGTGATTGCATATGCTTCACGACAATTAAGGCCACATGAGGTGAATTACCCAACACATGATCTTGAGTTAGCGGCAGTGATCTTTGCCTTGAAGATTTGGAGGCACTATCTTTACGGGGAAAAGTGTGAAATTTACACAGATCATAAGAGTCTAAAATATTTGTTTACACAGCGGGATTTGAATATGAGGCAGAGGAGATGGTTAGAGCTAATGAAGGATTATGACCTGACAATCCAGTATCATCCAGGAAAAGCTAATGTGGTGGCCGATGCATTGAGTCGAAAATCTACAACCAATTTGGCTTATACTTTGACTTCACAAGAAAAGTTAATTCGGGAAATGGAGCAGCTAAAGTTGGAGGTAATTCCAGAAACCAGCGGTGCTTTAATGTCAGCTATTATTGCACAGCCGTCTCTTATTGATGAAATTCGAGCCAAACAGCTTAAAGATCCAATATTGAAGAAGATTCATGATGAAATACCTGAGGGTAAGCAACCAGAATTTACTTTTGAGAATGGTATGTTGAAATTCAGGAATCGGGTTTGTATACCCAATATAGATGGTATCAAGGAAGTAATTTTGGAAGAGGCGCACAATACGAGGTACTCAATCCATCCGGGTAGCACTAAAATGTATCGTGATTTGAGAGAGATCTATTGGTGGTCAGGGATGAAACGCGAAGTAGCAAAACATGTGGCAAAGTGTGTGGCTTGTCAGAGGGTGAAGGTAGAACATCAAAAACCAGCGGGAAAATTGGAACCACTACCTATACCAGAGTGGAAATGGAAAAATATCACAATGGACTTCGTGGGAGGTTTACCGAGATCTAGAAAGTCAGATGACAGTGTATGGGTAATCGTTGATCGATTGACCAAGTCGGCACATTTTCTACCTATCAAGACTAATGATCCAAAGAAGTTAGCTGAATTGTATGTCCAAGAAATTGTGAGACTTCATGGAGTTCCAGTATCTATAGTCTCTGATCGAGATAGTGCATTTACATCAAGATTTTGGCAAGGAATGCATAGAGCGATGGGTACAAGATTGAGTTTCAGTACAACTTTTCATCCTCAAACCGATGGCCAATCAGAACGTGTAATTTAGATACTAGAAGATATGCTTCGACTTTGTGTTTTGGATTTTAAAGGTGATTGGGAAGAGCACTTGCCGTTGGCTGAATTTGCTTATAATAATAGTTATCAATTCAGTATTGGGATGGCGCCTTTTGAGGCTTTATATGGGCGTAAGTGTCGTTCTCCACTTTGTTGGACCGAGGTTGGTGAGAGGAGATTGATAGGGCCTGAAATTGTTCAGTAGACTACGGAAAAGATAAAGACAATACAATAACGGCTTCAAACAGCACAAAGTAGATATAAAAGCTATGCGGACTTGAAAAGAAGACCGATGGAGTTTGAAATTGGGGAGTTTGTATTCTTAAAGGTATCGCCGACAAAGGGGATTACAAGATTTGGAAAACGTGGGAAGTTGAATCCAAGGTATGTTGGGCCATTTGAGATCATTGGTAGAGTTAGACCAGTAGCCTATCGATTAGAGTTTCCACCGGAGTTGGCTAATGTACACGATGTGGTTCATATATCAATGTTAAGGAAATGTGTATCAGATCCGAATAAAGTGATTATTCCAGAGCCGTTGGAAGTCAGGGAAGACTTGACCTATATCGAGCAGCCAGTTAAGATTCTTGATAGAAAAGAACAAGTTCTGAGGACAAAGACTATTCCTTTGGTTATAGTGCTATGGCGGAATCATTCCGTTGAGGAAGCCACGTGGGAAAGAGAAGATGAAATGAAAGAGAAGTATCCATTCTTATTCGAAACTTGAGGTACTACGAGTTTGGGGACAAACTCCTTTTTAAGGAGGGGAGAGATGTGACACCCGCTCCCGCGGTTTATATTTAATATTGCTTTAGCATGCATAATCATGAGTTAATGATAATTATAGTGTTATGTGACACTTATTGGAGGTGGGATTAACCCACCAAGTTGTTTTGGGTGTCCAGTTGGGAACCCAATTGTGGCCAGTATGGCAATCCCAAGTTGGGATATGTGTTGATGGTCCCTGTTAAGATGGGACAGTAATATGTGGAATACCTTATGTGCTTAACTGTTTATTAAGGATTAAATGATTTATTATTTTATTATTGATAATATCATGTTATTAGGTAGTGACCACTTCTGGGGTCAATTAGGGATACCTTTGTGAGCACGAATTGAACACGTTACATAATTAGTAGGCTAATTAGCAACTTCATATAATTATATGGGACCACTTATGGGACCCATGCGAGACATAGACAAATACTTACTTAGGTTTAGGATAGTTTTAATACAGTTTCATAATTAGTGGGGGGCGTAATTGCAAAATTGGCAAACTAGTGGGGGTTTCATAATAAAAATGAAAACTTATATAAGTTTGATACCTAGAGATGACTAATCATCTTTACATACAAAATTTAGTTTGATTACTGGGAAGCAGAGACGAGGACGAGAGTTGCGATGATGTGACAGTGACGTTCTCGACGACGGTTGACGAGCCGAACGACGTTGGTTTTTAATTCTGATCACATATTCGGACTCTTGGGGGTGAGTCTAATCTATTGGTACTAATTTTATTGGGTTCTGTGATAGTTTTTCCACGACCCATTTTAGGGTTTTAGCTCATAACTTGTAATTTATGTATAGGATTTGTACCTGGTTCATAATAGGACTTTAATCTTGCAATTAGGAGCGAAACCCAAGAGGTGAGTGATGTTAATTTTGATATTTGGATGATTTTTATGTTAGGTTCAATTGTGATGCCAAAGCATGCCTAATTAGCGTAATTTAATTTATTTAGATTATTATTGGGCAAAATTCATGTGGTTAAATTAGGCCCAATTTGATTGTGATTGCACGGTGTAATGATTAAATGAGCATGTTGAGTTGCCTATTTGGGTCAATGGAAATTGCTAGTTCTATACCACCATGAGGTAATCTTTGTGGTGACGACCACGGCTGCCAGAGGCCTATGGGACCGCACGTGTGAGGGCGTGGGTCATGACTAGTCACGTGGGCTTGGGGAGTGGAGCCGCGGGCTAGCCGGTAGTGGTGGGAGTGAACTAGTAATTGCCAGAGACTATAGTTATTTGCAATGTGTTGAATTGAGCATGTCAATTATCCATAATTATGATTAGCATTACTCACTAAGCATATAGCTTATATATTGTAATGGTTATTGAATAACCATCATAGGTGATCGTGGCGAGGAATCGGGGAAGTAAACTGGGAAGTGGCTTGGCTAGGGTTTGGGAAGTTGTTGTAATTTTGTTAATAGTTACCTGCTTTTTAGTTTAAAGCTTGCAATATAGTTGTAATTAATCGGTTTTAATATGGATTGTAGTACGAGTCATATTTTGGCTGGTTTAAGCTTATGTAATATTTCTAGTTAAGTTGTATACTTTAGTTGGATTGTAACTTAACTCCTGTAATATAGGGTTGGACTGTGTTAGTTGAGATTGTTTGATCATAGTGTTACTATGACTAATGTTATTAGATTGGGACGTTTGAACTTGGAGTTTTATTTATTGGGTTGGTTGTAAATTGTTATATTTAGTATTTCTCGTAAAATATTTAAAAACTCTTGCTTGGACTTTGGGAGCTCATGACTATGATTTGGTAGTGTTCTTTGAGAAGTTACTATTTGTTAAAACAGGATTATTTTTGGCTGATTGCAAAGACAGGATTTTGTTTTTTTTTTATTTTATTTATTATTGTTGAGCTTCTTTGGTTTAAGTTTATTTTAAATTTATTTTTTTTTAGAACTTTAATCACTTGTGTAAGGCGTTGGTGGCGTGCCACGTGTCCTAGGATCATCTGGGTGGTTCCGGGGCGTGACAGAATGTGTCGGTGTACTTGTACTCTATTTGTGACAGTTTTAAGCAAGTATAAGATATTATTATAGGTTATATGTTTGGAACGCGCCCGTATACTTGTATCTAGGCCTAGCAATTGGACGGGTTCGGGCCGGGCTATGTGCAGGCTGGGCCCAAAACAGGCTAGGCTTGGACAGGCTTGTATGTTGTCGAGTTCTGTTCGGGTCGGGTAACACCGGGTAGAGCCCGGGTTTTTCCCCTTCTCTTTTCTTCTTCTTCTTCTTCTTAGATATATATATATATGTATATGTATATATATACTAGTAGTTATAGATGTATATATACACACCCGCAGAAAAAAGTTGGCAAAAACTAGACTTGCAACCCGGTAATAAAAAAAATGGGGAAAAAAATATAATGAAAAAAGAAAGGGAAAAAAAATCAAAAATAAAAAATCAGACTTGCAAACACCAAGAAACAAAAAATTGATTAAAAAAAAAATTTCAAAAATCAGATTTGCAAGATACCTAGGAGAGAAACCAAACGAAAACAAAAGAAACCCATTAAATCTTGGTGAATCTAGGTTCTAAAACAACATACCTACAAAAATATACATATATTTGTGTAAAGAATCTTCCCTTGTAAATCAATACCAACTGAAACCTTATATATATGCCCAGCAAATAAAAAAACATATATTTGTGTAATGAATCTTCCCTTGTAAATCAAGACCAACTAAACCCCTCAATCAATGATGAAATCAAATCCCTAGATCAAAGCATATATACATAGAGAGAGAGAGAGAGAGATAGCAAAAGAAGAGATACAGAATATATATGTATATAGAGAGAGAGAGAGAAAGAGCAAAAGGAGTGCAGTCGAAGAGAGAGAATGGGAGCTGTTGCCTGGTACAACGTTTTAGAGAGAGGGAGGAGAGAGAGAAAGGGGGTTGCTTTTTGGTAGAGGCGTATATGAGAGGGGGTTTAGGGTTTCATTTATTTATGTAGTGGGCGGATTGGTCACGGGCCAGAAACGAGTTAACTTTGGGCCCGCTAATGAAAACTGTTTAAAGATATATATATATGAGCCCACTACAGGCCCGGCCATTAAAATTGCAATTGCCCAATTCCAATTTATATCAAGCTTTAGCGGGTTGGTTGGTATTTCGGACTTCACTTTGCCAGGCCTACTTGTATCCAATTTAATTGTGAACACATTTTTAAGCGACAAACCGTATTCTAAGATTAAGAGTTCATACAGATGAGATACGTACTGATATGCTCAGAATTATCCAGCATGGGCCCAACGGCCACGTCAGCATCGAAGACCAAGCAGAACCCTGGGGTCCACACCCAGGGCTTGCCAGCGTCATCGCTCGGGGTGCCCGCACTGCCCGGGCGTGACCTTCGGCGGCTCTCCCGGACGCGCGGCTCAACTCCAGCAGTTTCCTTGTGCGGCCAGAGTCCTATTAGGAATAAAACTCGATAGATTCCTAATCTGATAAGGATCTTCCCTTAACTTATGCACATAAAATTGTGATTGATATAGGCTTCCTAATGGATCTAAGTTTCCATGTAGAGGTGGACTCTTGCATCTATAAAAGAGCCCACCCATACCCTTCTAAGAAGAAAAGACGATCTTGAGAAACCTAATAACTAGAGCATACACTGAAACGCATATACCCGGACGGTATTACTGGTAGTGCCGCCCACCATTGTTGGCTCACCAGGCCGCCGGTGATCTGCTAGTATAGCGCCTAGACGCACACGTGGACGTAGGTCACCTCATTAACGGGGCCGAACCACATACAACTCCTTGGTGTTTCTTTGTCTCTCTCTGAATCCTCTCTTACTAATTCTAGGCACCATCAGTTTGGCGCCGTCTGTGGGAAACGACAGTTTCCTTACCAAAACAAATCTTGACTGATCGATATGGCCGCCAAGAAGGGTAAGAAGACCGCCGCTCAGAGTGGCCAGGAGACCTCGCACCAGGCAGACGGTGCGGAAGTATCACGACAAGAGGTGCCGGCCACTTCCATAAACTCTGAGCAAGTTGCCGACACGCTCGCTCAACTCCTGGAGGGACAACAACGAACCCAGCAGCAGATCCAAATGTTGCTGGCCCTGCAGGAGAAGCGCCTGGCGAGCGAGCCACCTCCAGAGAAGAGCGTGCGCGACCGTGAAGTCTCGCAAGGTAAACAGCACACCCACTCTCAGCCGGCGTCCCAGCCGGGAGAGAAACGCCCCGGAGATGGCGATCGCAGCCGAACATCCAGGCGTACCCGAGCAGGGGCATCAAGAAAACCCCGCCGGGTGCAGGATGCCAGAGACATCAACAACAACCGACGTGCCGCCCGAGGGGAGGGGTCAGGCCAGAAA
Organism: Hydrangea macrophylla; assembly: GCA_033977485.1. NCBI lineage: Eukaryota > Viridiplantae > Streptophyta > Magnoliopsida > Cornales > Hydrangeaceae > Hydrangea > Hydrangea macrophylla. The sequence goes on from CM066982.1 coordinate 55,657,826, forward strand.
ACTCGGGGATCGGCTAAGGACCCCCCGGTCGGGAACCGGAGGGACCTCCGGCATACGATTACCCAGAGTAGGAGCCGGGTTCTATCCCCAAGGACGACACACTTCGAGGAGGAGGCCTCGACATCAGATCCGTCCTATCGCCGTGAAGAGTGCAAAAATACCGGGCAGGAAGACGTCAAGGCCCAGATTGAGAACCTCCAGAAGCAGATTGAGAGGTTGAGCCGCAAGTCTCGGCATGATCTCACCAATGCGGAAACGGAATCCCCTTACACAGTTCGGGTAACGCAGTTTCCCATTCCTCGCAAATTCAAGCCGCCACACCTCAGCTCCTACGACGGCACGGGAAGCCCCGTGGACCATGTCCGCACTTACAAGGCTCAAATGGCACTCGTGACGACCACCGACGAACTGCTGTGCCTGGCCTTCCCCAGCACCTTAAAGGGATCGGCCGCGCAATGGTTCCATTCGCTGAGGCCCCGGACGGTCGACGACTTCAAATCTCTGAGCAAGCTCTTCATCAGCCAGTTCGTGGGGATGCTTGACCGATCACAGCCGGACACCCAGCTGCTCACTGTGAAGCAGCGCAAAGGAGAGTCTCTGAGAGAATACGTGGACCGCTTCAATCAGCAGAGGCTCCAGATCCGTAATCTCAATGAGACAGCAGCAATCATGGCCTTTTGTTCAGGGGTCCAACACACCAAGGTTGCCACGTCGTTCCATCGTGACCGACCGACAACCCTGGTGGAACTCTCAGACAGGGTCGGCAAGCACATTGATACTGAGGAATTCCTAAGGGCAAAGCGCTCCGGAACCGTGGGAGATGAGTCTCCGAGGTCCAAGCGCAAGCACGAAGGGCCGGACAAAGGCTTGGGCAAGAAGCCCAGACAGGATCAGCAGCGAGGCGGTCGGGACCAACAGCGGGGTGGCCGGGATCAGCCCCAAGCCAACTTCACGCCGCTCTCCCGACCTATCCAGGAAGTAATGGCCGCTGCCGAGGCTCAGAGGCTACTCCCGCAGCCAGCAAAGCTTAGGGCACCCCCCGGCAAAAGAAACCGGGTAAAATTCTGCCGTTTTCACAGGGACCACGGCCACGACACGGACGACTGCTTTAAGTTGAAGATGGCCATAGAGAAGCTGATTGAGCAGGGGCACCTAGCCGAGTTTGTCACAACAGACAGACAACCCCGACAAGGTAACCGAACTCCGGATCAGCCTCCACCTCTCGGCCAGATCAATGTGATTTCCGGCGGCACCTCGGGCGGAGGGGATTCGCAGTCGGCAAGGAAGAGGCATGCTCGGGCATCCCGGGCGGATGTCTGGCACGTCCAATCCACCGACTCCCCGCCGTCCGACGTGTTGACCTTTTCTTCCAACGATGTGCAGGATCTCCACTGCCCCCACGATGACCCGCTGGTTGTAACGCTCTCCATCGCCAATTATGTGGTCAAGAGGGTACTAGTGGATACGGGCAGTTCATCGGACATTATGTTCATCTCAGCGTTCGAGCAGCTAGGGATATCCCGGGATCGATTACGACCGGTGACGACCCCACTGGTAGGCTTCAATGGGTCCAGCACATTGCCGCTCGGCACCATCGACCTTCCAATCCTCATGGGAACTTACCCTCAGCAAGCCTCTGTGCTGGCGAACTTTGTTATCGTGGAAACACCATCCGCCTACAATGTCATCCTCGGTAGGCCAACCCTCAACAAAGCCAAGGCGGTCGTCTCGACGTACAGTCTGACAGTTAAGTTCCCGACCCCCCAGGGGCCCGGGAGCCTACGCGGAGATCAGATGACCGCACGGAGTTGTTACGTCAGCTCCCTGCGAAAGGGCGCCGTCGCAGAATCCTTCAGCGTCCAGGAGATGGATCCGAGGGACCCAAGCGACAAAGTCGGCCCGGTAGAGGAGTTGGAAAGAGTGGTCCTGGACCCTCAACTCCCAGACCGGACTGTCAGCGTCGGTACCCTCCTTGAGCCTAGCCTCCGGGAAAGACTCATCCAGTTCCTGCGCCAAAGCCAGGACGTCTTCGCGTGGTGCCACGAAGATATGCCCGGGATTGACTCACGGGTTATGTCTCACCGCCTCAATGTCAACCCGGACTCTCGGCCGGTGAAGCAGAAAAGACGAGGCATGGCCCCCGAAAGGCAAATTGCGGTCTCTGAGGAAGTAGAGAAGCTCCTCAAGGCGGGCTCAATCCGGGAAGTCCTCTATCCCGACTGGTTGGCCAACATCGTATTGGTCAAAAAGAGTAACGGAAAATGGAGGATGTGCGTGGACTTTACGGACCTGAACAAAGCTTGTCCCAAGGATTGCTATCCACTGCCTAGAATAGACCTCCTTGTGGACTCCACCGCCGGCCATTCGCTCCTCCCCTTCATGGACGCCTACTCCGGGTACAACCAGATAAGCATGCACCCCGGAGACGAAGAAAAAACTGCCTTCATCACAGATCAAGGCACGTATTGTTACAAGGTGATGCCCTTCGGCCTCAAGAACGCCGGGGCAACCTACCAGCGGTTAGTCAACCACATGTTCAAAGATCTAATTGGTAAAACTATGGAAGTATACGTTGACGATCTGCTGGTTAAGAGTCGCGAGGAGACCGACCACTTGGACCATCTGGCCGGAGCCTTCAGCATTTTGAGAAAGTTCGGAATGAGGTTGAACCCGGCCAAATGCACATTCGGTGTCTCGTCCGAAAAATTCCTTGGCCACCTTGTCAGCAGGCGGGGAATCGAGGCTAACCCCGAGAAAATACAGGCCATCATCAACATGAGGTCCCCCCGATCAACCAAAGAAGTCCAAAGTTTGGCCGGACGGGTAGCCGCACTGAGCAGATTCGTCTCCCGAGCCACCGATCGTTGCCTGCCATTCTTCAAAATCCTCCGAAAGGCGTTTCAATGGTCGAAGGAGTGCGAGGGGGCATTCCAGGAACTCAAAAAGTACTTGGCCTCTCCCCCTCTGCTCTCAACGCCAGCGCCGAGGGAAGAACTGATCCTATACTTGGCGGTGTCACCTTCAGCGGTCAGTTCAGCTTTAGTTCGGGAAGAGCACGGGATACAGTTCCCCGTGTACTACACAAGCCGAGCACTCCAGGGCGCCGAAAGCAGATATTCCCGGATCGAGAAGCTCGCTTTTGCGCTCGTGACATCTGCTCGAAGGCTCCGCCCATACTTCCAGGCCCACACAATTGCAGTGCTCACAGACCAGCCGTTGCGCCGGATCCTGAGCAGACCCGAAACATCGGGAAGACTCGTCAAGTGGGCCCTGGAATTGGAAGAATTTGAAGTGGTCTATCGACCCCGGACAGCCCTCAAGGGGCAGGCAGTGGCAGATTTCCTGGTCGAGTTTACCTATGCAGAGGATCAGACCGAAGAGCTCGACCCACCAGTCTTGCCGCCCGGGCTGCAGATCAACATCCCGACCTGGATACTCTACGTCGACGGTTCTTCCAACAACCAGGGCAGCGGAGCAGGAATCATCCTGACCTCTCCTGACGGAATCCAGCTCGAGTACGCGCTGCGGTTCGGATTCCGCGCTTCAAACAATGAAGCCGAGTACGAAGCCCTACTGGCAGGGTTACAGTTAGCTACATCTATGGGAGCACAGCAGGTCCAAGGGTACAGTGATTCCCAGCTCGTGGTTAACCAAATCAGTCAGGAGTATGAGGCCCGAGAAGACAACATGGTGGCCTACCTGGCCCTTGTCTGAGCGGTTTCGAAGAGACTCAAAGGACTGGCCATCACGCAGATACCGCGGGAGGAGAACACCAGGGCCGACCGGTTGGCCCGCCTAGCTTCATCCTCTGAGTCAGACTTGCCCGGGATAAGGATAGAATACCTGCCCGAGCCAAGTGTGATCAATTCAGAAGGAATGGAGGTGGACCCGGTGGACCTGGGACCCAGTTGGATGGACCCCATAGTTACATTCTTAGCGACCGGCGTGTTACCGGACGGAAAAGATGAGGCCCGCCGCACCAAATACCGTGCAGCCAGGTACCATTTAATTGATGGCGTACTCTACAAAAGGGGCTTCACCATCCCATACCTCCGCTGCGTTCATCCCGGGCAAATTCAAGCGATCTTGTACGAAATCCATGAAGGAATTTGTGGGAACCACGTTGGAGACCGGGCACTCTCGCGGAAAGCGCTGCTGCAAGGCTATTACTGGCCAACTATGGCTCGGGATTCCAGGGACTATGTGAAAAGGTGTGACAGATGCCAAAGGTTCTCCCCCATGATCAATTGTCCGGGAGAGTTGCAGACACCCATCCTTAGCCCCTGGCCGTTTGTTCAATGGGGCATCGACATAGTGGGCCCCCTGCCAACAGGAAAAGGGCAAGTCAAGTTTGCTGTCATAGCCGTGGACTACTTTACCAAGTGGGCAGAAGCCGAACCATTGGCCACCATCACCGAGAAGAAGATGGAGGGTTTTATAGAGAAGAATATCCTCAGCATGTTCGGCACTCCCCGTGTACTGGTGAGCGACAATGGCAGACAATTTGACACCCCGGTGTTTCGGCAATTCTGCTCGGGCTACGGGATATCCAACCATTACTCCTCTCCCGAGCACCCTCAGGCCAACGGCCAAGCCGAGGTGACGAATAGGACGATCTTGCAATCAATCAAGACTCGGCTTGAAAGTGCCAAAAGTCTGTGGGCTGAAGAGTTGCCGACCCTCCTGTGGGCCTACCGTACCACTCCCCGAGCAGCAACAGGCGAAACGCCGTTCTCACTCACCTATGGCTTCGAGGCCGTAGTCCCCACGGAGCTCGGATTGCCCTCCTACCGGGTAGCCAATTTCAGTGAGCAAGGCAACGAGGAAGCTCTGAGAACCGAACTTGATTTGGTAGAAGAGAAAAGAGATCAAGCCTATCTGAGAGTGGCAGCGTACAAGCAGAGGGTGTCGAGGTACTATAACAGCAAGGTCAAGCATCGCAGCTTCCAAGTGGGTGATCTTGTCCTGAAGGCGGTAAACCAGTCGACTAGAATCCCGAATCATGGGAAGTTGGGGCCGAACTGGGAAGGCCCATATACGGTCACCCGGATTCATCGACCGGGAACCTATTGGCTACGAGATTTTGACGGGCATGAGCTTTCCCACCCGTGGAACATACAGCACCTTCGAAAATATTTTCAGTAGCTGGGATGAAGGGGGTTAGCGATCGATTAGGACTCTTTGTAGCTCTACCCGAGCAGTTAAAAATTTTTTTTGAAATAAAGCAATTACCTTTCTGCAAAGTTCCTACTCAAGTGTTCCACCCCAGCACAAAAAGACCTCGGGCCTAATCCGGAGGCACCTTCAAAGACCTTGGCTAAACACCAAGGCACAAAAAGACCTCGGGCCTAACCCCGAGGCACCTTCAAAGACCTTGGCTAAACACCAAGGCACAAAAAGACCTCGGGCCTAACCCCAAGGCGCAGGCTTCGCCTAGGTCCAGCCAACGATGGGGCCTAACCCCCTAGGCAGCCAATGATGGCAAGTCTCAAAGGACCCTGCAACCACCCATGTTCCAGGTCGGTTTCCTACGGTCGGTATTCCCGTCCATCTCCCTAACAAAACGCTTGGGGGGCAAGGGAATGCAGGCTTAAACAGGAAATTAAACAAGGTTTAACCTAGGTCCAACCGACAATGGGGGCAAACCCCCTAGGTGACCCACGATGGCTAAACCCCAAAGGACCCTGCAACCACCCATGTTCCAGGTCGGTTTCCTAAGGTTGCTCGCTACTACGCACCCGCCTTACCAAAATGCTTGGGGGGCAGGGGAATGCAGCCTTAAACAGGGAATCACACCGGTCATTAACAGTACTTGGAGTCCTAGCATTCCCAAGTACTAACAGTGATCAGAGATAAATAACCCGGACGGTAAAACAGGACAAGTCCTATAATACACCGGGTATGCCTTCAAAAACAGGTCGAGAAGACCAGGCGTTCTACCAGTTACGGTCCTAAACCATTTTGCTAAGGCAGTGTTCGGTTCGACTAAAACTGGTCAGATACTGGCAGAAGACCAATTATTCAACCGGTTGCAACCCTAATCCATGTGCTAAGTGAAGGGTCTTGCAATTAAAAACTGGTCGGGGATTGGCAATCACATGGGCATGCAAGTACAAAATGTAAACAGTCAATGGAAAGGAAAGTGGCCTCAAGGGCCTTGTCATTGATTAAAAGCAGACTTGTACAGACCCTAGGGTGAGCAGTTGTAGTAGCTCACCCCCCCCCCCCCCCCCACAAAACAAACAAATACTACAACAGTAAAAGAAGAAAAAGAAAGGGCATAAAAGCCCTACTGGTCACCCACAACGTCCAGCTCTTCCTCCGCAGCAGGAGCGGCTCCAACTGGCGCAGCCTCCGCAGGCCCCCCGCTAGTAGCCCGGTCCTCTTTCCAGTAATTGGATTCGGCCCAGGAATAGCCGGAGATGTCCCAGTCCGGGTGATCCGCCATAACACGGGCAATCAGGTCCCTGTAGCCCTTGAGGAATCCAGCCTCGAATTCCTCCTCGGCATCTTTCGTCTCTGCTTCAAGGGCGGCGGTCGCTTCGGACAGAGTGGCGGTCAGAGCCTCAACATCCTTCTCGGCAGCCACCCGACCGGCCTCCGCGGCAGCAAGCTTGGCCTCTAAAGCAGCGAGCTGGGCCTCAGCAGCCGTTCGGGAAGCCCGCTCGGTTAAAACCACACCTCGGGCCTCCCCCAGCTCCTGGCCCAAAGCCCTAGCCTTCTCCGCCTCAGCCTCCCGGGCCGTCTTTTCCACGGAGAGGGCCTCCTCAGCAGCCGCCAGTTTCCCGATTAGCGCGGGGAAGGTCGCCTCGGACCCCGCTGCTATACAACCGACCTGCAAACGAAAACAGCTATAAGCATTATGAGCGAAACAAGCAATAAGCACCTATGAGAAGTACGAAATATGGACGCACCATATGGCTAATGCTGTAGAGCCAAGCGGTCACGTCCTCCGGGCTTAACAAGGAGCACTTGTCCACCTGACCCGGCAGCAGAGCGGGGCGGATCCTCCCGCGTACCTCATCCGCCCTCTCAACCGGCGGCACTGCAGGAAGCCCTGTATGCACGATCTCCTCCACAGTAGGGAAGGAGACGCCAGCTGTTTTGAAAGCAGCGGGCGTCTTGGGGGGCACGGCAATGGTCACCCTGGGCACCGAGGTGCCTACCCCCCCCTTGTCAGGGCGGATGACGATGCCCCGGGTGAGCCTCTTGAGCTTCTGGCCCTCGGTGGGCTCCAGCCTCTTCCTCTTTGGTCCAGCTCGGGCAAGCAGGGCCTCCTCTTTCTCCTTCAGCGCCGCCGCGTCCTTGGGAGCCATTGCTGCAAAACAACCGGAAAGATATTAGGCCGCAAAGAAAGATGTAAGAAGGAACAGTGGAATAAATAGAACGCTGACCGGGAACAGTAGGAGAGGAGGCAGGGACTTCTGAGGGCTCCGCGGGGGAATAAGACACCACTATGTCTCCCGTCGGGGACAGAACGTTCCGAATGTTGGTGGGCAACTGTGCTAAGCCCCAAATCCTGGCCTGGGACGCCTCGGAGATCTCAGGAATGTCTGCCGACCCAGCTGCAAGTAGAAGCATAAAACCGGTTAACAGGTCAATAAATCCATAAAACCGAAAGAGACAAACAAAAGAAAGACAGGTAGCCTTACCCCTCAGCTCCTTCACCCAGGATGTCCTCGGCCGGGTCCCCGCGGCCTCGTCACAAAGGAGAAGGGTGGACTCTTGGAAGAACTTGCTCTTCCACCCCTTGTTGTTACTGGGGCACTTGTCGATAATCTTTCTGCCCGGCCGGGCGGAGAAAGAAAAGAACCCCAGTTCCCCGTGTACGGGAAACGGCCGATGGGCCCATAGAAACTCCTCGAGGGTCACCTCACACCCGAACGCCTGGGGCCACAGAGATATACAACCCATCAGGAATCTCCACCCGTTGGGGGCCAGTTGCCCGGGAGCAATCCCAAGGTGAATCAGGATGGCCCTGGCTACTGGGTGGAGCGGAAGGCGGAGACCTGCCATCATTGCATCCTCGAAAAGAGTCGTGAAGCCCGGATAGTAAAGGTGCGCTCCCCCGGAATTCACCGCCAAAGAGCAACTACCCGGGAAGGAGTATCTCTTCCTAATCCGGATAAGGTCCTCGGAACGCAAAATCGAGAACACTGACTCACAAGCAAACGCAACGCCGGGATCGGACTCCCCGGGCGCATCGTCGCCCAAACCCCTAGAGACGGAGGCAACGGGGGCCCCCTCGACGGATTCGTCATCAGACTGACTGGCTGGAATCAAGCCCTCACTCTGGTGGTCAGAAGGAGGGTCCAAAACCGGGTCGGAGCCATTCGACCGGAACATCTCGCTAATCGAACGGGACGCAGATTTGAAGCCGGAATGCTCCATCTCGGATGCCCCTGGGGAAGGAAGAGGGAGCAGATCGCGACCTAAATACGGATCGGAAACCCCGAGCCTGAAGTACAGGGAAGGCAATGTCACTAACCTAAAAGGCAGAGAGTAGATGGCCCTAAACGTCAGAAGGCACTCTCTCAGTGAAACTACGGAGACACCGGTCCGGCTCAACTGGCCTGAGTCTCCACCCGATCGGAAAAACGAGCAGAATCTAAGGAAGAAAAAATCCCACTCCCGCTCGAACCCTACCGGACTCACTCTCTCCAGTCTCACTACGAAAAGAAGAGAAGATGGGGAAAGGGAAGAAGGGAGCAACAGACGAAAGTGCGGAAGGAAGAGGACTTACAAAGCTTGCGCAGAAAAGAGAACTCGAGAATCTTGCTCGGACTAGCTTCTGCTCTCAGGACGTTCGGCGATCTCTCTGCAGTAAAGGGCCAGAAAAGTGGACAAGCATTCATTTTATAGAAACCGGGAACGGCCCAGATCAAAACGTATCCAACGGTCCGTGTGATCCTCCGCCCGAAGTTGCTGACAGTTGTCTCCTCGGGCGCATGAAACGTTGCCTAGAAAGGCGTGCGCATTAAAGGCCTAACATGACTGTTCGGTTGGCGCGCAAGTGGCTTGGTTGCGTCCTCGCTGGCGTAGTTCGAACCTAACCAGGTCAACGACCAGCGAACACGTGGCAGCAGCGACTCCCGAACCAACGGATCGCCCGCTCGGGGAATGCCCCGACCGACGTCTTCCTCCGGACCCGCCCGACGGACAAAATTCCGGTCTACCACCGAACGGTTCCCAGGGAAAATTTCAGTTTTCAACCCTCATCAGACGGAGCGTCCAATCAGCTTTGAAAATGGGGGGCAGGTGGTACGTGCACAAGAATCTCGGCGTAACCACACAGCAAGTCCACGAGGTTTATTGGACACTGGTTGGAATTTTGGAACTCCAACCGAATAAACCACTGTCAAAATAGAAATCGGAAATACCGATAGGTCAACAACAGTTCGAGTATTAACAGCTACAACAAAGTGCAATTAACGCGAAAGGGATGGCCTCAAGGACCTTGTTCATTGATTTAAAAAAAAAAAAAAAAAAAAAAAAAAAAAAAAAAGAGAAGGACGGCAGACTTCAAGTGCCCTTATCCTTCAAGGCCTTGATCTCCTCCTCCAGGGCAGCCATCCTCTCCACCAGCCCTTGGACGGTCAACTCTAGGGCGTGGACATCCACCTCCCGCATGACAAAGTTCGTCTCCAGGTGAGCGGTCTGCTTTTCCACTTCCTGCAGGCGGCCCTCCATGTTAGCAAGAGAGAGGTCCGTCCAGGTGGGCACACGGAGACCGCTCGGGGTGTCAAGCTTGCTCCTTTTCGGCGAAGGTCCAGAGACTTCACCAACAGCTTTTCCTTTCCCTTTCCCGGGCGGGGCAGGTGGCGGGCTCGCGTCCTCAGATGAAGATGAGACTGAATCACTGCTGGTAGACAAGGTGACCGGCCCCTTGGACGGCCCGGCCATGCCCGTGGCCCGTGAACCAGAGGCCATGGATCGAGTATAGCGGCGTGACCCTGAAGCCACAGCGGCAGAGGAGGGTCCAGCGCCCGCATCGTCTACTGGTCCCCCAACCAGATCAGAAAACGAAAGCCCGGCCTCGATAGCTCGGTCAATCGCCTCCGTTTCATCAGCGGTGGGGGCAATGCCACGGGAGGCGGCAAACGTTCGCCTGCATAGGTCAGGATCAAAAGTCTCGGGGGGGCAGAGAACGCCATCTTCCAGCTAGTTGCCAGCAACCATAACCCAGGGGTATTGCTGCCAGTTCTTATTTGCAAAATCCAGGCCTCGGACAAGGTCCTTTCCCTCAGTCCTGGGGCGGAAGTAAGGACCTCCGTTGTCGATCCCCATTATGTAGCACCTTGCGACGTCGGCGGACTGGAGGAACAACCTCAGTCGCTCGTTCAGTACCGAAATCCCCCAGAGGAGGCGGGCGACATTCGGGCGGCATCTGTGGAGCGGAATGCGCAGCCCCACGAGCAGGTCACAAAAGGAGACTGGAAGAGGAAAGCGCAGTCCCACAATTAGCAGCAGATAGCTGCTAATAAGGACGAAAGGGAAGGCCACTTCCTCTCCCTCAATGTGTGGACGAACTACTACGTCGTCCGGAATTTGGCAGTCCTCTCGGAAGGCTCTGAGCCCTTCGTCAGACGACAGGTCGATGTTGGAAGCCATTGGGACGAAGATTGAAGTAGTATGGGCAGAGGAAAAGGGGTCGGGAGTGCTTTGCTCTGAAAACCCGCTCGGTGATTATTGATCTTCAAACAGTGGTGAATATGTAGAATGAACTGACGCTCCTTTTATAAAGACAAAGGACGGCTCAGATTGAATCAGATCGGACGGTCAGGACGTTTTCCCGCTCTTGGCGACTGACGGCTGTCACATCGGGCATACCATACGCCGCCTCAAAAGGCGCATGCATTAAATGCACGATGTGACGGTTTAGTCCCAACGCAAGCGGTTCGGTTACCTCCACCATGGCCCCGTCGCATCCCAACTAGGCCTGCAAGCAGCTGACACGTGGCCCTGGGCAATACCGGACCCTCCAGGCTCCCGGTCGGTCCTTTCCCGGAAAGACAACCCCGGGTTAGCCTTACCTCGGGGAAGGCCTCGGCCTCTTCCCGAGCGGTTTCTCGTGAACAGCTCTGATTTCCAAACCTCATCAGATATGGCGTCCAATTAGCTCTGGAAATGGGGGGCAGCTGATATGCTCAGAATTATCCAGCATGGGCCCAACGGCCACGTCAGCATCGAAGACCAAGCAGAACCCTGGGGTCCACACCCAGGGCTTGCCAGCGTCACCGCTCGGGGTGCCCGCACTGCCCGGGCGTGACCTTCGGCGGCTCTCCCGGACGCGCGGCTCAACTCCAGCAGTTTCCTTGTGCGGCCAGAGTCCTATTAGGAATAAAACTCGATAGATTCCTAATCTGATAAGGATCTTCCCTTAACTTATGCACATAAAATTGTGATTGATATAGGCTTCCTAATGGATCTAAGTTTCCATGTAGAGGTGGACTCTTGCATCTATAAAAGAGTCCACCCATACCCTTCTAAGAAGAAAAGACGATCTTGAGAAACCTAATAACTAGAGCATACACTGAAACGCATATACCCGGACGGTATTACTGGTAGTGCCGCCCACCATTGTTGGCTCACCAGGCCGCCGGTGATCTGCTAGTATAGCGCCTAGACGCACACGTGGACGTAGGTCACCTCATTAACGGGGCCGAACCACATACAACTCCTTGGTGTTTCTTTGTCTCTCTCTGAATCCTCTCTTACTAATTCTAGGCACCATCACGTACAAATGAAAAAGCCCACAATCAACACGCGTGTCCAAATTCATATAACATAGGAAAATATAGATGTGTTAAACATTACATACGTACCCTTTGTGTTTGGATCTCTTTTAATTCTTTATTAACATGCCATTTCTCTTGTAAGCAAACATTCTTCTTCTTCTTATTATTCGTAGCCCACTCCTTCAACTCCGGTTTGTTGCCGACGACATTATTAAATTCCATTTTGGGCATGACATCACTACCCTCAAATAATCGTTTTCTTGAACCTTGTACGGACTGCATGTCCTGAAAAAAAAAATGTAATTTTGTTATTAATGTTAACCAGCATTTAAGTCAAATTTGACTGTAAACATAGATTGTGATGGGGCATGGATAGCAATGTGGTTGACTGTCCTAGATCGGTCAATGTAATCCGAAATTTGTATAAGATGTATCCAATACCTATATATAATTCCTCCCAAGGTCAAATTGGTAATTTGGCTACTGTTGTCGCCATTAGCATTCTCATGTATATATTCTCCATAGGACAATGCTATTGTGAGCAGCTTCTCATATGAGAAAGCGAGTTTAAACCGTTAGATGAGCTTCTAACCATAAGATTCTCAAGAATCTGGAGAAGCATTTATTGCTAGATGCTCATCTAACGGTTAAAACACGCCTTCTCATATGAGAAGCTTCTCACAATAGACTTACTCTTCTCCATAAATTCCAAAGTATGTGAAATGTAAATCCTCGCTTGATATACATTAAACCAAGTCATGCACAAGAGAGTCACTTGTCCGCCTTTGAGAGTTACAGTTTATAAGTCATAATTTTATAAGGGTAAATATATCAATATATATCAATGATCTCCCATACATATATATATATATGTATATATTAAAAAGAATCAATAACCTTCTTAAATCAAATAATTTTGTTTCCGTGACCTCCCTTCTCATTAATTGGAAAGGAAAAAATTAATGACTTGGCATATTTGGTGATGGAAATGCCAAAGGTACCCCGGATAGTATCGTTTTGAGTATTTACATTTTTGTCCAGCACAGAGATAGGGGCACCTAGCCTTCTCCAATCAAATCAAATTCGTGTGCATAATTATATTTGTATAAAAGGATAAATTAGTAATTTAACATGTTCAATTAAGCCTGTCCATGTGCCGTTACAGAGAAAGGAGGCCACTAAATTTCTTTTCCAAGTATACGGAGATGGTTAATATACATATATATATATATCTTAGTTGTGGTATGTGATATTTTACCTAATATACATATATACTTAACAAATGTAGGAAAAGAGTAATATTTGGGACACAACTTTCATATAACTTTCATACAACCTCCCCAAAAGATGTGTCTATCTCTTTCCTGTGTCACTGTGGGGTCCAGTGACACAGGAAAGAGATAGACACATCTTTTGGGGAGGTTGTATGAAAGTTGTATGAAGGTTGTGTCCCAAGTATTACCTGTAGGAAAAATAAGGATAATTCTTTGGTGACAACTTTCATACAATGTGTCTATCTCTCTCATGTGTCATTGTGGGGTTCAGTGACATCACAGGAGAGAGATAGACACATTTTTAAAATAGGTTGTATGAAAGTTGTATGAAAGTTGTCACCCAAAAATTACTCGAAAAATAATTAGTACTGTATGAGAGAGAATCAACATACAGATTCATATTGTGGAACCAAAAGCTTCTTGGTAAGGGGCAGCGGCTGGTGTGGAATACTATCATAGCTTGATGAAGTAGTTAGATAATCTCCTCCTAAGCAAGGGTAATCTAGTCTTTTAACCGTCGTTTTCGAGGACGGCCCTGAAAATTATAATGTATCCGAGTAAGCGTCATATACATACATGATTCAGGCGTGAGAGTGTTAGAGTCATAGTTGAAGAAAAAATGAGGCTTTTTAAAAGTAGCTTATGAGATTTATCATTAAGTTGTTTGATAATTTTATACAAGTGACACATTATTACTCTTCAAAAATCAAAAAGCAACCTTGAGCTTTTAAAAGCTCAATTCTAGAGCTTTTAAAAGCTGTCCCTAAAAAAGCCCTAAATTCAATTTTTGTAAAGTTCATAAACTAGTTACCAAATGAATTAACATGAAATTGTGCTTTAAAAAATGAGAAGCATCAAATGGGGGCCAAACTAAGCCTAAGTTAGGCCAAATTGAAAAGAAAAAAATACTAGTACAAATTAGGAGTAATGTTATGATTTCCAAACTTGTATTCCAAGTGTGATTTTTATTGTATGATGTTGAAGTGGTCACACCATTATTAAAGGTGATTTAACTACCACATGTGTTGGAAACTACATTTGAAAAGCATAACAGTACTCAATTTTTTATTTTATTTTTGGTCAAAAGCATTACTCAATATATTTAAAACTGCGAATAAAGGAAATTGAAATAAATCAGAAAAATCGTCATTCTACAGAATTCTCTAATTTCTATAGTCATACTAAATGCTAATCAGCTTTAGAAAAATTGTTTCATAAAATGTCTTGATGCCAAATTTGAGTTATTTCCATAGCTATACCAAATGAGATCTTAGAACATTTCTAGCTCCTGCAGACTAGTTATTTTTAATATTTAGGACAAAAAAAAATAGCAAGTTAGGACTTAGGAGTAGTTTTATGTACTGCAGCAGACTACCTACATGGCTAGTCATTTTAACATTTAGTAACTTTTTGACTAGATAGATTTAATTATCTAATGACTCCATATATTTTCTCTCCAAATCTCAACTCTTGAATAATTTATTATTCAATTGGGACAAATCTCAACTATGTAAAATATAATAAACAAGATTAAAAATAACGAACACTGCTAGAATTGAAGGTTAAATAGTAAATAACTAAAATAGTTTTTAACTAAAATAACTAGCCGGATATAAACAATTTTGCTGTTATAAAATTAATGACACATCTATATCTATATTATATATATATATATATGCATACAAGTAGAGAGAGATTGAGAGATGCATCGAACCTGGTTGATAGTTAATAAACGAGTGTGAAGAAATGGGAAAGGCTCCACCTCCAAGCAGGCCGTGATTGTCGTATACATTTGAATCAAAACAAAAGCCATTGGTGTATGCATTTCTGTTGAGAAATTGAAACTTACTTAGGTGGGGCTTTTTTTGTCTTTTGTCTCTTTTGAGCATAAGTTTTTTGGATTAATTCCAATTACATATTTATTGATCTCTGTCATCTGACTTCAAAAAAAAAAAAAAAAAACATGAACAAGGTTTGACCAAAAATTCATTTTTTTTATCTCATAATCATAATGACATTACTCACTACATACATATCCATCTATCTTTATATATATACAGTCTGGATCTTAAGCAGACCTTAAAAAACGAACCTAAAGACGGACTATGTAAAAAGTGATAATTTCTCACAAAAATGTGATAATTTCTCACATTTTCAAATTTCTCACATTTTCAAAAAAGTAATAAATTCTCACTTTTTTGTGAGAAATTCTCACTTTTTCCACAGTCCGTCTTTTAAGTCCGTTTTTACGGTCCGCTTAAGATCCGGACTGTGTATATATATATATATATTACACACTACATACATAACCATCTATCTTTTTATATATATATATATATATATATACAATACTTTTAGGAGGTCACACTCGAAGTATCCTTCACGGACGTTGGACTATAAGAAGAGAGTAATGGTCAAAACGTTATCCTCTTTGAAACATTTGATTTGATCCTTAAATTTGATCTGTAGTTCCGTACGGGTGGTTTAAAGTTGACAGATAATAATATTATCTGTCTGCAGAGACAGATAAAGACAATTAATATTATCTGTTAGACAGATAAAATCTCAAAATTGGATTGTAACTTATTTTTTTTTAATAAAATTTTTAAGCCCAATGCGTACGTAGACCTAGCTCAAATAAATATTTGAAATACACAAAAAAATAAATAATAATAAATAAATAAATAAATAAATCATCCCAAAATGCCAAAAATTAGAAAATTATGATCGTTTTTGTGAATTTTATTTGTTCGTCAACAAATAATATTATCTGTCTCTATCTGTCAGAGGGGCTTTTCGTTGGAAAAAAATAAAATAAAATAAAATATAGTAACGAAGGGCTTTTTAAAAAATGTCCAATTTGTGTATGCGTTTTTTTCCTAATGCACGTACTTAATTTTTAGAGGTCTATGACATAATGTCCCTTATTTGAAATGTATAAGTATCTAGTAAAACACTAGGGTTCTGGATTAGTGAGGGAAAGAAAGCAAAAACACTCAAGCAAAACTTTTTTTATTTGATAATTTTAGGAAGAAAAATATAGCAGGAATTTTGTGAGTCGCTTTTTTTCTTCATTTTTTTCCTTTCATTTAATATGCTATATTGTAAAACAAAATTACCTTTTAGTGGCATTGAAACATGAACGAAAACACGTGGAGGAATACAATAAAACTAGTTTTCTTCCATGAATGATGAATCCACAAACTAAACAAAGTTTAGAGAAAACGTTGTGAATATTAGTTGTCAACTAATTTTCTCTCTCCTTTTCTTTTTCTTATTAAAATCCACAAACGTAGTAGCGCTTTCATGGTGATTAGATTGCACCCATGTTGTAAAAAACAAAAAAAAAAAATCACATATGTACATATTTGTGTGTATCAGTGTATATATATATATCATACAGATTGCTGTCAAATTGTCCCGGAACATGATCAGAGATGGTCTCAACATTGCTACCTGAAACAAAACAAAAAAACACTGGAATGTGAATGAATTAATCATGCATATATATAATTACTTGATCAATCGTAGTATAAAAATTTCTGAACTTGTTCTATATATATAGGATATATGTTTACCAATGCTACAAAGCTGTGACGAAACTGCTGGTAATATGGCATTCTTCATCACCAATTTCTTTGCAATACTCTAAAACGGCCGGCATTCAAACATATACCAAAACCCCATATATGTTAGAGAATCAAATTGGTAAACATTACATACATATAATATGTATGTATTAATTAGAGTATCTTTTATGGTACATCCGGGTAGTTTAGGATGTATTATATATCCCAATTTGGTACCAAAATATTATAATCTAGTCCAGCATGTTGTACCTTTAAAAACCACTAAGATGCAATTACAACTTTTTAGAACCAAAACAAAAGATGTCATAGAATTTTTCGTATATTACAGTAAAAAGGGTGATACTAGTCAACACGAGACTCCTGCTATTGCGGGGTCTGAGAGGGTGAGATATACGCTGCTTTATCCCTACAAGCAGAGAAGTTGTTTCTAGATTCGAAACATTTAAACATTTAATCATCCTTCCATATGGATATTACTTTGTTACTTATGAACTCTTCGATAAACAAATGTCACAAATTAATGGGTTGCAGCAATTTGATGAACGTTTAGTGTAAGCATTGGAAGATTGCCAAAAATTTGTACCCAAAAAAAAAAATAATAAAAGCAAGATTGCCAAAAATTTACGAAAAAAACCTCGTACAAAAATTCAACAAGTAGACATTCAAAAAACATGCAAATATACAATTTTTCGTTGCATGTGAAGAAAAAATTAAAATTGGTATAGAAAAGAAAATCAATTTTCACCACTTATCAAAATCCTTCATGTCCCAATCTTTTCGAAGTACCTCACACACACACACTCACATATATCACACACACACACACACACACACACACACACACACACACACACGCACACACATATATATCCATGTACATATACTTGTAAGAGAATCAGAAGAAGACCTAATTTTCAAAGAAGTAAGAGGTGGACATTAATTTGTAACAGATACAAATAAGTACTAAAGATCAAATACCCCTATGTAATGTAACTCTTGAAAACAATGGGTGGTACAATTTGCTTCTTCACCTTAAATCTGAAATTTAGAGAGTATTCCCACCTCCTTCGACTAAATACCCCTTGTTTGGTCACCACTGAAGAATATAGATACATAAATGTACAACCACGCCTATATATACACATATAAGAGAGAGAGAGAGAGAGAGAGAGAGAGAGAGAGAGAGAGAGAGAGAGAGAGAGAGAGAGAGAGAGGGGTGTCCATCGATTTTTTATATAATTTATTATAACATATGATGCAATTTAAGGGCTTCTTTTGAATATTCACAACGGCTATTTTCTCTCAAAAAAATCCAAAGGTCACAACTTGTTTAATGCACGGGAGAGAAAATGAAACGTCCGAGGGGTTTAGATAATGTGAATACGGCAATGTTATTATGAGAAATTTCTCACATGAGAATGCGGATTTTAACTGTTGGATGAGCATCTAGCCTTAAGATTTCTAGGAATTTGGAGAGAATCTTAAGGCTAGATGCTCATCTAACGGTTAAAACCCGCCTTCTCATGTAAGAAACTTCTCACAATAGCATTTCCCATGTGAATATATTTTTCTTACTTGCCTAGGGCGGCTCTAATTACCAAGTTGTTAGTACCATTTCGCTTTCAATTAGTTTGACTTAGTTTGGTTAATTAAACAAATAATAGACTTAATTAAGTTTTTAAAACGATAAAAAAGATTCACTTTCAACTCAATAGCGTCCAATTTGTTAGACTATACAATCAAATGCTTACTAAAGTATCTACATAACAACAGTAACAACACCCAAAGTGTTTTGAGTTCTTTTTCTTTACTCAGTTCTTTACCGTAAAAGACGATTAATCTCTAGCCTATGTAATGCCATACTTTCCCAAATTTTATTCTAAATCGCTTTGTTAGTTATACCACTTGCAAGTGACATGTGATGTCACATATAATTGGTAGAGCATGTGGTATGATAGTTAAATTATTTTGGAAACAAATTTAAACTTAAATTATAGCACGACCCCATTTGTTATAGCTTATAAGCTATAAATTTATAGCTTATAGGTTAAAAAAAAAAAGAAAAGCTAAAATGAAGTATTTGGTCTAGTTTGTAGCTAACTTATAGCTTTTTTCAACTTATTTAAGGCACAAAATCCAACTATTAGAAGTTGGGTTGAAGGTGCTTTTCCAGCATATAGCTTGTTTGTCATTTAATGAATTTTGAGCAAATTACACTGACCTCCCTCGAGGTATATGACAATTACTGGGACCTCCCCTCTACCTACTTTTTGAGTGTAAGATTACCAATTATCTCATTATACATATATGTGTGTGTGTGTGTGTGTGTGTGTGTGTGTGTGTGTTTGTGTGTGTGTGTGTGTGTGAGTGTGGGCATTAGATAAAATTATTTATGCATTAGCAAATTTTACAGATTTTGATTGTAGTATTTAGCCCTAACTTTACAAAAATTTGCAACTCGAAAAAAACATTTATAAAAATTTTAAATTTAGGTTTTATAATCTTTAGTTTAACTTACAATAGTTTATAGATTTAGTTTTTTACTTTAAGCCATTTAACTTTTTTGTCCAAGTAGTAGGTGAAATATATTAGAACATTTATTTAGAGTAATACTATGCTTCCCAAATTTTCATCCCAAATGGTGTTGAAGTGGGAGTACAGTTGAACCTCTTTAACATCACAACCAATCAAAATCAACTGGGTCCACTGCCACACATGTTGGAAAACACTTTTGGGAAAGAAATTTGGGAAGCGTAGCATTACTCGTTTATTTATAATTATCAATAATATTTTTAAAACATAAAAAATTATCTACTACCACTTTAAAATGAAAAGAATAATAACAACAATGAAAAAAAAACATCAACAATTTTTTTTAAAAAAATGAATAGTAATATTGCATTTTTGTCTGCTTTATTTATATTAAAAAAAAAAACATGCTCAGTATATATATATATATATATAAGACTCCACTAGGGCAATAATGCCCGTGCAAGACATGTACTAATTATGTTTCATTGGAGCAGCTCATTCACAATATTGAGAGCAAGTTCATAATTTTAAAAATATAAAGCAGACAAAAATACAATATAACTATTCATTTTAAAAAAAATTGTTTTTTTTTTTTTTTTTAATTGTTGTAATTATTATTTTCATTTTAAAGTGGTAGTAGATAATTTTGTTGATAATTTTTATGTTTTTAAAATTTACTGTTGATATATATATGTATATATATTTTTTAATTTAGAAAAGCTTGATTTGGTATATACTGAAATTTGATGTTTTAATTTTTTTTTTATAATTGTTAATATATATTTTTTCATTTATAAAAGCTAGTGGATAATTTTTTTTGATGATTTGTCCAAGGGCATAACAGTCATTTTTAAAATAGAAGGGAGGTGAGTCACTACACCAAAAGGGCACATTTCTAACGGACATTTTCCATTAGTGAAATTATTTCTAACGGACTATTACCATTAGGAATAAAGTGTGACTTATATTTCTAACGGATTTACTAACGGTAAATGTCCGTAGGAAAATTATTTAAACTAACGGTAATTTACTGTTAGTAATATGTTTTCTCATGGCTATTTTTCGTTAGTAATTTATTATTCCAAATGGAAATAGTTTATTAGTAATATTTATTCTAACGGCGTATTTTCTAGTATACAAAATACTAACAGTTTTTTGTAACGGACATTGTCCGTTAGTAATATCATTACTAATGGTTTCTAATATGACAGTTTTCAACACTTTCGTGACCATTACTAACTGATATAAACCGTTAGTAACTTCTAGTACTAACGATTTGCTTTCTAACATGTGTAAGAATAGTAACGGAAATTTTCTGTTAGTAATTATTTTAAATATGAAAAAGCATAATTACTAAAATATGCTTTCCAATTTTGTTTACACCTAATTTACATTACAACCACATCGCATTTACTATAAATATATAACAAGCTCAAATCTAAACCATAATAAATACACGCTCAATCTATATTAAATATAAGAAATATAATCCATTATAACCATAGTTATTCTTAAATAGAAACTGTTTCTACATCCAAACCAAAATAGTTTCCACAAAGAAGCTTCTTCGAACTCGTGTTTCACTATCTCTTTAAGCTTTGTCTTTCATCATCCTTGTGTTCTTGAGTTTTTTGCAATTAGAGCCTATATTAAATGAATCAACACAACATCAATTCTGACGAAGAAATGAAGTTATGGAAGAAAAAAAATAGAATGGAGGCCCAAAAATGCAAACAAAAATCAAAGTCTGGAAGAAATCAAAGGCTGAAAGTGTTTGCTAAAGCAACATCAATCAGATTATAAATAATAGTCAATACTACTTCAGATTCTAAATAACCAAAACGCAAGACTAACAAAAAGCAAGCCTAAATCTTACAAAAAGAAGAATTCAGTAAATATAGGATTAATAGAACACCAAGCCAACTACAATAAGAAAAAAAAAAAAAGAAGATAAAACAAAAACACCAAGCCAACTACAACTAAATCTACAAACTTCTTCATTTTTGGATCCAAAAACATTCACCACATTTGCATTAAAATTTACCTAAACCATTACTAGCAGTGGAGCCACAAAAACTCGTTATTTGCTTTCAAAACGAGCTTAGATACAAAAAACACAGAGCCGAGCAGTGGAGCACTATATGTAAGAAGTTATGGAGAAGAGGAACAAACAGAGACGATGAAAAAAACTACCTTTGAATCAAAGTTAGTTGCTTCATCCTAGTGAGTGGATTGACAAACAGTGGTGACGGAAGAAGCTTCCTAGAAAGTAACCAAAACTATGGAATATAAAACTATTGAAAACTCAGAGCCATGACATCTTGTACTATGTTCATATTTGCTTTTTGACATGCAAATTTATGTGAAATTACAGAGGAGAGAACCCTTTTATATTAGCCTAGCAAGAATTTCTTATGTGACTTGCCAAAAGAATAAAATTCCTTATGTGAACAAGGCACCAAAATAGGAGACCAAACCTGGTCTTACCCTTGAACTAGTATACACATCAATTTTGCTGTTGCAAAATTTCAAGTATACTTCACAAAAACTCAAAATAGAAAACTAATAAAGTCAATATCAATAGAAGCTTACTATAATGACAAGACAATACAACCACCAAAACCATCATATAATTATTCCAAGTTTGCTATATGAATCTACAAGAATGTAGGATCATCAAAAACTAATTATTGTATTTTTTTTCCCTCGAATGGTGAAGTAGAAACCAAAACTTTGTAATAGTTCCTGAATATACACCTCCACACCAATGACTAGCCTTCTTCAAGTGGAGAAAAGTTGAAAGTGAAGAGAGTGTAAATCTAAAGTAAACCAAGCAAAAGTAAGGAAACCTATAGCAATACTATTAAGCAAACTCTTCCAAAGAAATAAATTTTCCATTTTAGTTCTTTGGTTGAGTGTATGAATAGTTTTTGTATCTATATAATTAATTTTTGTTTATCTATATGTATTCAATTCTAGTTGCCTTTACTTGCTAAGGTTTAAAAAGATTGGCTTTTCTTAAAAGCTAAAATCGTAAGCTACGAGTAACAATGACAGGCCAGGTTTCTAAACAATATGTTTTAGAAGTATTGTTTATAATGTAGTGAATGAGTTGCACAACCACAACACATGCATACTGTTCACAAGTCTAACACATGCCAATTCTAGCTCAAGCTTAGCTTGTTCAAACATGGGAAAAATTAATTGACAATTTGCAATGGAGGAATTCGCCAATAGCAATCAGAGAACTATAGTTTGTAATACTAAAAAAGGATGATTTCCATGTAGGTGGACATACTAATCAACCCATGGCTTGCCCAATTACGGATTTCTGCAATTGCACTGCAAATAACAGCCTTAAGTTCTATTCATGACTTCAACCTGATAGGTGTAAGATTCTTTATCTCCAATTAGCAAATTTAAGCTTGACAATTGACACATGAAAACAATAGTTCCCACAAGTGCACAGAAATCAGTCTACTGCTAATTAACTTTTGTCTATTGTCCAATGGCATTCAATACAGTCATGCTTTCTAAAAAAACTTACCCGAAATATCCAAGTAAGCCTCGCATTCTTCAAAATAGACCTCACACGTCTAAGAACAACAATAAGGATACAACATACTTTCAGAGTGGGAGATGCAAGCACATTAAGTTTATTGGCATGGAACGACATTCTAGATACGACACCTCGAATTACATTTTTTATTCTTTTAATCCTTTGAGAGATAGCATACCAATCTTCCCACGTATTTCTATAAGCATGTAGTTATCCAAGATAGTAACAGAAAATCAAGTTATCCTCCAGACTTCATTAACAAAAGAATAAAAAGGAACACATTTTACCTCCCCTGTAAACTGCACCGTTGTGTATTTGTTGTCAATTCCAGATGTTCCTTCAAAAACCTGGTCAAAACTAATAAAAATGAGCAAATCATTATTAATAAATGCATGTATTCCTCTGATCAGATTTACATTCATTATTCTGTCAATATATCACTAGAAATGAACTACTCGAGGGAAAAATGGAATTAGAAAGGAATTTAGCTTAGAAAAATTCCATAAAACCCCGAGAGGAAGATCAAATAAAACCCAAGGGATACAAATACTGTAGCACAGTTCATTACCAGTCGGAAAGGGATTCATTGTAAAAGAAGAACACAGAAACTGGGCAGTATTGAGCAAAGAGAAAAAAATTAACACAAACATCATCTAGTTAAGAACAATGATGCATGGCTTACAATCAAATATGAAAGTCATACAAAATTGTGAACTGTCTAAAGGATCAGAATAATAACCACAAACAATATCTAAAACATCATAAAGGAAGCATAAAGGAACAGTCCTAGCAGAATAATCAATTGCATTGGCAACACTAAGAACACATGCAATTTGGAACTTGGGTCACTTACTTTTTCTACTTCTAAGGCAAATGTCAGTTCATGGTCATTCAACAAAGTTACATGCTTAATATAATAAGCAACACTGGGGGAAAAGTTTCACATAATAATAAAAAAATTCTTGGTCGAGTACACAAAAACATAGGAAAATAGTTCAAAGTAACTAGATCAAAATGGTACAACTGATAAAACATTTGGAACCCAAATTTGGGAAGTGCGAAACATAGAATTACTCGTTTTGTATTGTTCCTCTTTGATTTGCTGAACAAATTCCTAGAAATACAATAAAATGCAATTTCTATGCTGAAGTTGCATTTACTAAATTTGGGTATGAACATTGGAGAGCAAAATACCAAATTAAGGTTTTAATCAAATTTTAAGTGAAATTTGGGTAACAAATTGGGTAAGTATCCTATTTGAAAAAAATATGTAAATGTACCCAAAAAATCACCTTGGGGTACCCCCGAACTCCCTTTTTGCTCCATTACACGGGCCTCACTTAAAGAGCTCGCGTAAGGCCCCCAAATGTTCAGGGTCGGCCCTGCACCATATGGGTTTAAAAAACATGAGATTTAATATTTAACATTTATCATTCATTTAGATGTCACTAAACTAAGAAACTAAGTTATCACTAAGCTAAGAAATGAAGTAGTTGCCACTAATCTAAGAAATTAAGTAAAATTAATTAAGCTAAGAACTAGGGTTGTTGTCACCATTTAGATTATTTTAATAGCTTTCGGCAAGTGTTTATAAACACCTAGAGGCAAAACATTGTAACAGGTAGTAGGATTGTGAACATAGTTGAATGGATAGCAATTTTTGCGGAATAATATATGACGACATAAGAAAATGAAACACAACTTCTTAGCAAAAAAAAAAAAAAGAGAGGAGAAAATGAAACACTATGCAGAATTGGAGACCAAGTAAAAATTATTACCTTGAAGCGAGGAACGTCAACAATTGGCTAACAATTAGGTAGCTCTTTCTCTAAAAGTTTGTCCAATTGTTACATATAAAAATATGATTAATAATAAACTGAGATTATCACAGATTGTGAAATAAGTTCTAAATTGTAAAGATTCAACATGATAGCCAGCTAAGTGAGTCATATGGACAATGTGTCATAGAACAAAGTTGTATATCTGTACCGAAAAAATCAAAATTTACCTACACTCCTAGACCTACATGCAGTCAACACTTTTAAAAATGTACACATGTGAGTGCAATATATACCTTCCAACGAATCCTCAAACAAAAATAATTCTATACAAAATGAAATGATACACCCTGTGTATAACACTACACCATATGGCCCGATTTGTAACGGGAATATTCGTTACAAAAATTATTTGTAACGGATATACCCGTTACAAATATGGCGTTGCAAATTTGTAACGGATATATTCGTTATTAATTAGTAACGGATATTTGTAACGGTTATACCCGTTACGAATTAGTTTAGTAATAGATAGATATCCAACTTTTTTATTTTTTGAAAAAAAATACTAACGGTTTGTAATAAATTAGTAACGGTTATATCCGTTACTAATTTCCAAAATGCATAAAATTAGTAACAGATTTTGTAACGGATATACCCGTTACAAATTTTAATTAAAAAATAAAAAAAATTATTCCGTAAATTCCCCAAATATTTTTTTTGGCACCTAATTAACAAGTATAATAATCCATACAATTGCAAGCACAAAAATAAGAATCTGAATCTATACCAAATACAAATAAAATATAAAATGTTTCATCTTATAAATCCTTGTCCATACCCAAATTCTTAGTTTAACTACATTGCTTCTTACACGTGAAATTAACTCAAAAAAGATAAAATACACAAATCTCTTTGTCCATAACCAAGTTTATCAACTTAACTTTTTACAATTGCATCATCTCTTCCTTCTTCACTGCCCTTGGATCATCACCACCCTGTTTTTCATCATAATCGATGATGGTTTTAGGAAAAGAAATCATGCACAAAAGAATAAGAGAAGAATGGAGGGGAAGGAGGAAAAAAAAAGGTGCATCTTGACAAACATATGTCAAAGACAAATGGCCTCATACTTTAATGTTTATATTTTAAGGAGACGTAACCTGAGAAAGGAAGAGGACAGATGATTTAAAATCAAGTTCCTCCTAGAAAATTAGAAAGGAATAAACTTCAAAAAGATGCTGCAACTGAACTCGGCAAAGCATTGTCCCAAACTAACATAAAATCGATTTCACTGTTCTACTATGTCCAAAACCATCGTCTCCCTCAGATGATGTACTTTTGAGTTTCATAGCTTTTTTTTTTTTTTAGCAAAGTTTGGAGTTTGGACTAATAGGTATCTCCTCTTTCCAACATTCAATATTGAGTTTTAACAATGCAAAAGTAAAACATAAACCCCGAGAAACTGAAGTAGTAAATTAAGACGAACAATAGAAAATCATAAAACATAACCTTTAAAGAACCAGATTTCTGATGTATTAATGCTATCAAGTTTCAAGAAGTCGTATTGTAAATGCCAATATTTTAAACTACACAAAATCATAGAAAATAACCTTAGGAGGGAAAATAAGAAGTTAGTTACTGCAAAGTAGCAGGTTAAGTTTATGAAAGAGGCATTAACGACTAATCTGGACATACAACGTGGTACTTGGCTTGTAATCCCGGATGAGGCCGAAAAAGAAAAGTATCCACCTCGTCAATCATCACAGCTTGTTTCAGTTCAATTCCTACCCAATTTTATTATTGTAAGCATTCAAGAAAATGTATGACAAGGTGCTAGCCATACACATTTAAATTTTTTGTCAATTCTGGCAGAATTTTGCCTTGGTTCTTAAAGACAAAGCTGAAATACACCTAGAATAGCTCAAGAGTAAAAACAGAGAGAGAAAACTAGAAACTAACTCCTGCATAAACTTTCATGTTTAGGTTTGTCTCCTGTATATCAGTATAACAGGACCATGTAACAGACCCTAATTCACTCCATGCTTAAACAAAAATGAAGAGACCGACACATTAATTCCCAAAACAGGGATACTTAGCACTAGAGATTGATTACAGAGAACTAAAAGACTCAGATAAGCGGTCTGACAGGCCAATTAGCTGTTCTTATTATACATGGATCATAGAGTTAACAAGAAAATATGAAAAAAAAAACTTATGGTCTGGTCCAACGAATAAGAGACGGGAAAAGTTTTATAACTAGTGATCTAAGAACAGATAAGATATGGAAAGGCTTGAAAAAATAAGCATAAATTTGGCATTCATAGAAACACATGCCAGAAACAGTGTAATGCAGTGTAGTAGAAATCAACAGCCAACCTTCAATGCCTTGTCTTTGAGTATGGCCAACATATCTCTAGATGTAATGGTGCCGGTGCAGCGGGTATTAAATATATATTTAATGTAATTTGCATTTTTTGTATTTTTTTAATTAAACCACAAATAAAGAGTTAACACGTAATTAATTTAGGCATTTCCATTTTTCCTTTGGTCCAAGGTAACTTTATGCAAGTTTGTGGGTACATTGAGTGATACCATTTTAAGTTCAACCAACCTCAATTCCTAATATGTGTAAACCAACCTCAATCCAACAGAAGAATAAATTGGGATTAAGTTATGTGATGTTGTATATTAACCAAAATACTCAATTACATTCATATATATATATATAGTATACAACTTGAACAAACTTACCTTTATTCTTCTCCGTGATGAATACAACAGAAGTAGTAAAAATTAGCCTGAATGGAGAAGATCAAACCTGCAGAACATTAAATAAGAAGAGGGAAAATTGAATACGTGCAATAAAAGCTTTCAATTTAGGTTAATGTTTCAGTGGAAATCAGTCTCATTGGGGCTAAATTTCATGTGAGTTTTGGGCAAAGGGGATTATATAATAACGCAGTGAGCATCAAGCATAAATGAAGTGTATACTACTCCGAGCAACAATTTTGGAGTGCAAAATGAGGCTAGGAAGAGAATGGGTTCAACCCCTTCATACACCTCCTATTTTTTCCTTCCACCTAGTTATAAACTTTGTAGAGAGCTAAAGGCGAATCAGGTTAAAAATATAGTTAGAGATTTTAAATTTTGTAAGTCACTTTCATTCCCCTCTTTTCTTGAGTTTCTATTAGATCTAAAAAGTTAGTTTTCAATGTTAATCATGGAGGAAAACAATAGGGAAATTATTTTTCCTTTCCTTTCTTATACTTCTCAAAATCCATGAACCAACCGGGAACCTAAATGCACAGTGGAAGAGAAGAAGTGATGGAAAACAGATCGGGATGGGTAGCTTTACATATAACGTATGCTACAATATTCCATTTATGAAAGCTTATATTACTCACTTAGCAAGAATATAATTTTACCTTTAGTTTTTGACTTCCAGAAACAGAATTCCCAGACAGGACAATCTACATATTAAGGAGACTTGCAGTTTGAGTAATTTTTTTTTCAGGGTCAACACCAAAAAGCTCAAGATAGGGTAATTGAGTTTTAGATTTGAGGGTTAATGAGCCCTAAATTGGCTTCATGGTTGTAAAATGAAATTTTCCTAAGTATGGCGTATATGCTGAAGTGCATTCCCTAAATCTCCACCTCTTGCTCTCCTTATCTCCTTACTAAACTCTGCAACTCTTCTCTCCCTATCTCTCTCTGGTACTCTTCTATCTTCCTCAAATCATCTTTGTTCTCTTTCTTCCTTTCATATAATTAGAAAACAAACCATATATAAAAGACTAATTCTCACCACATGTTCAAAAAATCGTGTGAGAGAGAGAGAGAGATAGAGAGAGAGAATGACATGAAAAGTGAAGCTCAGATACGAATCATTCAACATAAAAGATTTGCCTTTTTACAACTGGATGTATATAGCCACAACAAATTAAAGAGAGAATAACAGTACCTCTCATAGCCAAGACCTTCAAGAATAAGTGAGACAAACTCTAAAAACTTGATTGGTTCTCCATTATTTATAAAGTACGCCTGTAAAACCAAAAAGATGCCACAAATATAGATTTTGTTAGCCTTTTGATTCCTTTTGGTATCCTTACAGCCAAAAGCATGTCTGTCTCATCTCATCTCATTGGGTTTTTTAAACACAAATGTAGATAAATGTGTATGCAGTGCCTTTTTTATTTCTATTTTCTTCTTCTTTTCTTGAACAATCATATCTGCAACAAAAAAAAATTAAATTAAAAAAAGGAAAAGTACTGAACCAAAATAGTGTTGAACCAAACTTTTAACTCTTAGGTTCCAACTACAGTAAGTCTAGAATATGGAACCTAGACAAACTTACAAATTAAGAGTTAAATATAATCTCTTTAGTTCAGACCAAACAAAAAAACCTCTTCCTTAGTCCCAATTTCAAAAGAGAGTATTTTTGCTCACCCATTACTCACCCAGGCATCATGGAAGGTACTGCCAAAATTAATAAAAAACAATCAACCTTCCCTCCAAATATAGAGCTAAACTTAAAGAAAATAAAAGGATAGGTTTTAGAGATCAAACAAATACTAATCAATTAAAATACTCCAAAAATGATAAACCAAATCAGTATGTCCCAAAAATGAGAAAAGGAAAACTAAAAATAGAAAGGAAAAAGGTTTCACAATGAGGGTTACCGTTCTTCGATCACGAACCCATTCTTTGGCAGAGGGAGAGACAGAGAGAGAGAGAGAGAGAGAGAGAGAGAGAGAGAGATTACCAAATGGGAGAGAGAAAATGGCAGTGGGCAAAGGCACCGTAGTGGTCAAAAGTTGTGGCGGTGGTGGCCAGTGAGTTCAAGGGAGAGGGGGTGATGTTTAGAGAGAGAGAGAGAGACTGGAGAGTGTTTTGAAATTCAAAATCACATTGGGGAAGTGTGTGTGTGTGTGTGAGAGAGAGAGAGAGAGAGAGGATGCGTTTGAATCGATGGGAGAAAATAATAGAGATGTGTCTGTGCAGAGGAAAGAGAAAAGCAATCGGATGGTCCAAAAGTATCCAACTTAACGAATAGCCCATCACGTCAACTGATGAGTTATTCTTATTCAAATATGAAACTGCCAAATGAGATAAATATGTGACTTTTTCATGATTCTTTCAATAACTTTTACTGTTATAATTCTGTCAACAAAAATGAGTCACAAAACTTGCCTAGCTCCTTTGAAACCACAAAAGAGAATAGTAAAGACATTGCTAGTGCAGTACAAAATCAACACATGATGAAGTTATTTACACAAATGAATGAAATTTTGGAGACGTTCATGTAATTTTGGAGATATATAGCCCATGGCTACTGCTTTTGAATAATCGGAACCTACGTACAAAATGTTTTCTTGGCCTATGAAAATGACAAGAAGCTGGTATGAGGGAATAACTCAAACTTAATTAAATGGAAGAACTTCACAGCTTGCATATACAGGAATTTAGTATCAGCAATGCAAGAACGCTGTAGCTAGTGTAGCGGGTAAAGAAAACCATCACATTGATTCATAAATAACACAATCAGTCTGTCATACAATAAAGAAGATCGTGGTTAAATAATTTCAGACAAGGTCTTCAACCAAAACTGGAAAAAATCTTACAAGGTACAATAGATAGAAAGAATAAGAAGTGAATGAAACAATAATGATATCGAACCAATAAATCTCTTGTATTTTAAAATTTCCCAAGATCATGTAATATAAATATAAATTTTAAATATGAAGCATAATATCCAAAACAAAATTTGAAAAGTGCACTAACGATTTTTTGAATATGTAATTTTTCCTCTCTATCGTAATTCCTCTTTTTGGTTTTTTATTTTTTTTCTCAGCAAACCGATTTTATTAAGTGGGAAAAGTCCAAAATTGAGTACAACAAAGGCAAATCCATCAGCATTGGCAAATCCATTAACATAACTAGCATGCTCTTTCTACCAAAACTGAACATTAACACGCCCAAGAAATAAAATAATTACATGAGGTGAATACTAATATCAAACCAACCTTATGTTTCACTTTCTTGAAGTCTAGCAAGCGCAAAGCTTTCAGTTTGTGTTGGCTTCTTTGTGACATTGTTATCCAGCAGACTTAGGAATTGTAGCTTCGAGAGGGACGTAAGTGGATCGATCTCAACCAAGTTAACAAGTTGATTGTTAATGAGAACCAAGGTATGCAGTTTTAGCAAGAACTCTGTTGATTCAAATAATAGAACTTGTCAAGGTGAACATATTAAGAACAAAAATAGGGTTATTGAATTTTGAGTTTGCTAAACAAATAAAAGTCTCACCTCTAATTAATGTTTGGATTGATACGGGTAATTCTATTGTTATTGATTATCAAAGTACCAAGCTGGTTGAGGTAAGGAAAGTTTTTTAGCTTAACTATCTCATTGTCAAAGACAAATCAATGGTGTCAAATTGGTCCTGTATGTGAATCAATTAGAAAGTTAGATAAACCCTAATCACCAATTAACTTCAATAATTAAAAAACACATTTAGCTCCTAGCAAAGAAGATGTTTACAGTAATGCTTTCAATTCAACTCAATAGAAGCCAACTCACCTCAGCTCCTCCCAAGTTCTCTATAACAAGAACCTTGTTGCTTACATAAAACAATACAAAAATGAGGAAAAAAAACTATATGTATATATTTAAATATATGTATTTTATAAATCACAAGCACAAATTGAACACAAATCTTTATATTAGGACAAAAAAAGAAGGTCAGGCCCAATATTATCTCAGCAGAAATGCTTCAGCCACAATTAATGGGTTTGTTAACATAATAAGCCATACACCAAATCTACAAAAGACACAGCCCAACATGAGACGCAGAAGTCATACATCCAAATCTGCCAACATGATAAGCCAAATGCATATATATATGTATGTTTACATTTCTCTGAATCGATTTTCTTCTCCTTGTGAATCTGTGTATGGTTGATGAGGAAAATTAGGGAAATAAAAAAATGAAAGGAAGAAAAAGACCTCTGATACATGAATCTATGTGTATAGAACTATCGTACACATGAATCTATGTGTATACTTGCTGATTAGGGTTTTCTGAGACCTTTGATACATGATCTGACAAAGAAGAAAAATGAGGAAGAAAGTAGCAAAAGAAGGAAGGAAGAAGGAAGAAGGAAGAAGAAGAATAAGAAGAAAGAAGAAGAAGAAGGGTGTACCCGATGAATCTGATGTCGGTGGCGGCGTTAGGTTGGCGACGGTTGGTGAACTAAGATTGCTCTTCTTTTTCCTTCCTCCTTTCTTCTCTCCTTTCTCCTTTCTCTTTTTGTGAAACGTGAGAGCCCGGTAGTTTTTGTTGTCAAAATTCTTTTATTATTAATTTTTTTTGGATTAATTTTGTAACGGATATAACTGTTAGAAATATATATACAACCGTTACAAAATTTAAGTAACCAATATAATGGTAATTAACAACGGTTTTTTTAGCTTTGTAACAGATAGATCCGTTACAAATTAGTAACGGGTATATCCGTTACAATTCATAAAACTTGTCCGTTACAAAATTGCCCATATGGTGAGGTGTAACACACAACAACCATTCCTCATTGAGAGGATACATAACATAACACCCATTGGTATATAATAAACTTTTTTTTTTTTTGCTCAGCAATTTTTCTTATAAAAGGACAGAGTCCAAATAGTACAAAAAGGCAAGCCAAAATCGACCAAAATCCAATACAGCCTCCCTATAAACAAAGCATCATATCAAATCCTTAAAGAACACCAAAATTCAACCCAAGACATCAAAACCATGGTCTAAGGAAAATGTAGTGAATGATGGCGCAAGAGAGAAAGTTGATTAAAAGAACAAAAAGAAGAAGATCCTGAAAAACAGCCAGGACCAGTCCCAACAAAAGAGCTAGACCGGTCATGACCATGACCGGTCGAGAAACACAGGCAGGACCGGTCGCAGCCAGGACCAATCCCGAAACATAGGCAGGACCGGTCGCGCTTGCCAGAATTGTAGGAATCAGAGAATTTGGGATTTAAAACTTCTAAATCTATATATGTTAGAATAGATCTTACAAAATTGAGAATAACATACATTAGATACAAGTTTTAGAGGAGATATAGGAGATCCTAGGGTTCTTAAAACCCTAGTTCGGATTCAAGCAAGTAGTTGCGGATTTCAAGCCCTATATTGAAGATTTCTCAATACAAGTGTTCTATATTTATTCGATTCATGTTTCTTTTTAGTTTTTATTTAGATTTTGTTTTCCAGATCTGTTTTGTGGTTGTGTTTCTTATGTATTCCATTAATATGATGTTTAGATTTAATTTCACTATGTTAGGCTAAATATCTAGTTAGGAAAGAGCAATGAAACAGTAAATAACTTAATTCCATACATATTTTCATTGGGCAACCCTAAATCCAAGGTTCAATGAATGTTTGAGTAGGGATTCATAGGATTTTATGTTCTCTAATATGAATAATGTTAACGAGCATGACGTTAATGGATCTTAACTTGGATTTTCAATGGTTTGTGAACCTGCTTCATGGTTTTAGTTTAGTTAATTTATTTCCAAGCATTGTAGAGTAGTTTTTGCCATGAATCATGCTCATAAGCAATCTGCCCATACTTAATTAAAACGGTAAAGTTGAACTAGTTCCATATCTTAACACCGGTCAAATGGTATTTTTAATATTTTAATTGAACCTATACACTAGAGGCATGACTTTGGATGAATGAGAGTGTTGTATCTTTTCATAGGCATGGAAGCTAAGGAGTTTACCGTGGATTTGTGATTTCCTAGCACTTTTCTCATATTTAGAAGCAACTTAATTTAATTCACTGTTTTAATCACCTTTTAATTAGTAGTTAATTTACTTAGTTAAATCACCCCAGAAGTCCAAATATAGTTTTAATTAATTTGTAGTTTTGCGTAGTAAGTAAATTTCATTAGTTTAAAATTGCTACTAGCTATTTAATATTTTTCATAGTTCTCAGTAGTCTATAATTTTACTTTCATTTGCAAAATAGTTAAAACAATCCTCAACATAAATCATCTTTTTTTTTTTTTTTTTTAAGGGTAAAAAGCATTTTGCACCCCTAATGTATATACCGTTTTGAGCTTTGCACCCTAATGTTTCAATTTTTTCAAACTGACCCTTAATGTATATAACGAGTTGCAATGTGGCCAATTCATCAGAATTTCTATTAAAAACTAACGAAAACTCGCCCATGTGCTAGTCATGTGACTTATTTAAGGGCATTTTAGTCATTCATCATAAATTAAAAGCATTTTGCAGCCTTGATGTTTGGTTTATTTGGCGATTTGTACCCTTAATGTTTAGGTCATTTGAACAAGTTTTATTTTTATTTTTATGAAGAAAAAAAAAGGTGTTCGGGCATAATTTTTGGGTGCCTCTACTGCTAGCTTTTAATAATAGTAAGAGACCTAATCCAGATAAATTAAACAAATCCAAAGTTACCCAACCTATATATCCTAATTGTAATTTTAAATAAACTTTAATTATAAAATTAAAGGAAATAAATTGAAAGGAATAAATTACAAAGAAAATACAATAAAAGATTTTTAGACGAGTCAGATATAGTGTTTAGGGTGAATAAATGCATAAAGAAAAGAGAAAGGATTTACATGTGGTTTATCGCTTTAAACTCAAAAATCTCACTTTGATCCGCAATTTTTTCTTTAAATAAATAAATGACTTTGATTCATAAATCTCACTATGATCCTAAACTTCTAAATATTTTTTGTTTTGTAGGTGAAACTAGTGTTAAAAAAAATAATAAAAAATAAGAAAGAAAAAACACATGTGATCCTTTTTAAAAAAAAATGAAGAGATTTAATTGTTTGTCTTTAGGTAATTCTAAAACTCGTGGAATAATGGTGCAATTTTTTAAGCCCAAAGGTACAGTTTTTCAAAAAAAAAAAAAACAAAGAATGATAAGTCAAGGGCGCTGCCCCCAAGCCACCCCTAGGCTCAAATTATGGCTCCGCCAGTGGTTGTAACACTTCTTCGAATCAACACTAATTCCCATTGCGATTAAAATTTATATATATATATAGATGTTGGGCAAAAGGAAAAAAAAAATCAAAAGTTGAGGGGACGCAGATACATATAACCTAAAATATATAAGGTAAAAGTAAATAATGTACTCTCAAAAGGTGGTGAAGTTTAGCAAAAAAATGTGGTGGGTTTAGCCCCACCCTTTTAGAATTAGAGTTTATTTAAAATTCCAATTAGAATAGGTTGAACAACTTTAAATTTGTTTCATTTTATTTGGATTAGTCCTCTTACTATTATTAATGGGTAGCGGTACCAAAAATTATGCCGGAACACCTTTTTTTTCATTAAAATAAAAATCAAACTTGTCCAAACGACCTAAACATTAAGGGTACAAATTGCCAAATGAATCAAACATCAAGGGTGCAAAATGCTTTTAATTTATAGTGAATGACTAAAATACCCTTAAATAAGTCACAGGACTAGCACATGGGCGAGTTTCTGTTAGTTTTTAACAGAAATTTTGATGAAAGGGCCACATTGCAACTCGCTATGTACATTAAGGGCCAGTTTGAGAAAATTGAAACATTAGGGTGCAAAGTCTAAGACTGTATATACATTAGGGGTGCAAAATACTTTTTACCCTATTTTTAATACTAATAAATTGGGTAAAATTAACCAATTCAAATTATACCTTTCCCTTAAGTTCGACTTGGACTTCCAGTACTATATTACTTGCACGATCACCTACACTTGAGTGTTGCACACAAGAGCACACAATATTTTATTCGTGTCAAGTTGTTGGCATCGTTGCCGGGGAGAGGCAATTTTTGTCAATTTTATTTAGTTTGTTAGTTCTTTTTATTTTTATTGTTGTGCATAATATTGCACGTTTCATGTCACATAACTTAAATGAGGGGTTGTTTCAACAAATACAAATTTTTAGCGATTCCTCTGATTCTTCTGTTAATCCATTAGTTACACCTCAGCATTCTGACCCAATGGCTGGCTTTTTACCACCCAATCTTAACGGCCTTAACGGGAACAACGAGAATAATGGGGAGAATAATCTAGGTCTAAATGATGACGTTGAAAGTCAACATACCTTCAACCCTAGGGAGAGGATAGATGATAATACACGTCCACTAAGGGACTTATTAGCCCCTGGTAGGAACACGATCCCTTCATGTATAACCATCCCACCACATCATGGTACTTTTTATTTTAGGAAAGGTATGATACAACTATTACCTACCTTTCATGGGATGGAAAATGAGAGTGCTTAAGTGCATTTAAAAGATTTTGAAGCAGTGTGCGAAACATTTGCTGACCAAATGTGTCCGCAAGAAATAACTAGATTAAAACTTTTCCCATTTCATTAAAAGATAAAGCAAAAGCTTGGCTTTTAACTCTTAGGCCTGACTCAATTAGAACATGGGCTATAATGCATGAGGAGTTCTTGAAAAAATTCTTTCCAAAGCATTTAACTGATGACCTCATGCGACAAATCAAGCTTTTTACTCAAGAAGATAATGAGATGTTTGCTAAAGTTTGGGAACGGTTTAAAGATCTAATTTTATCTTACCCACATCACGGTTTTGAAAAATGGCGCCTTATGAGTTTCTTTTACGAGGGGTTAACTTCGGAATCTAAAAAGTTAGTTCAAACAATGTGTCAAGTCATTTATGCATAAAGGCACGAATGAGGATGAAACATATTTTGTTTGGCTCGCTGAAAATTCACCTCAATGGGAACCACGTGAAGTGACGCGCGCACCTCCTAGTGAGCCTGATAAAGCTAAACAAAAGAGTATATTCTTGGTTAGGGCTGAGATGAATTATCAACTAAATATGACCAACTGGCTAAGCAAGTTGAGGCGTTAGCAAAAGAAATAACAGAACAATCTAAGGTTACGTGTCAAGAGGACGTGCGTAGTAATTTCCATATGGTAGGACACCAGGTGTATACATGCCCTAACATACTTGTATATCAAGAAACACCACCTGTTGATGTTAACGCAATGAATAACTACAATGGTCCTACAAATGCGTATGGGGGTATAATTGGAAGAACCGCCCTAACTTAAATAATTGGAAAACTGGGGCGATTCAAGCACCGGATAGTTTTAATCTACCACCCCAACAGAATCAGTTTTTCCAACTGAATCAAAATCAATATCAACCACCTCCTCAACAATATAATTAACAATATAACCAACCACATCAACCTCTACAACAACTGCAGTATCAAGGTAATAATCAAAATAACTCTAATGTTTATGTGCCTCCACACAAGAAAGCTCAAGAAAACCTAGAGATGCAATGATGCAACAAATGGTTCAAGCTATGGGAAAATTACAGTCAACTATAGAAAGAATAGGCAACCAATTTGAAAGTTGTCAAAAGGGAATGATCCCAGCTCAACCACAAGCTAATCCTAGGGGTCAACCACAAAATAGTGATTTAAATACAAATTCAGGTAATCATAAACAAGCGAATGCTATAACAATCTTGAGAAGCAGTAAAGTTGTAGGGGAAGATATCTCTTCCCTTAAAATGGAGTAAAATAATGAGGAGATTAATATTGGAGAAGAGAATGTAGAAGATGCGGTTGAAACTCTTAATGATAAGGAAAAAGATAAAACCCACCAAGAGGAGAATGAGAAGCGAGATGGTAAGAGAGAAGAAGAGGAAACACTTAAATTCATTCCTCCAGCCCCTTACCCACAAAGACTTAAAAAATGCCAAGATGCGAAGCACCAAGAATTTTTGGAACTCTTTAAGCAAGTAAAAATAATCTACCTCTCTTGGATGCTATTAATCATATGCCTGCTTATGCAAAATACTCAAAAGATTTATGCACTGTTAAACGTAATCAGAGTGTGAAAAAGAAGGCTTACTTGGCTGATCAGGTTAGCTCAATTATTAAAAATAACTTGCCACCTAAGTTTCAAGTTCCTAGCACACCAACAATAACATGCATCGTTGGAAACCATAAGATCGACCATGCACTTTTAGACTTAGGAGCTAGCATTAACCTGTTGCCATATTCTATTTACCAACAATTAGGATTGGGGGATCTCAAGCCAACTAGGATCACTGACACGACTTGAAATGTGTTCTCCGAAGAGTACGTCCAAGTGTAGACGGTCGCGTCGCGTCGCGTTAAACCGGTAAGACCGGGTCGAATCCCAAAGGACGGAAGAATAAGGCAGAAAACTCTAGATTGAATCCTAAAATTAAATAAAAGATGATTTCTTTGAGATGGGGGTTGCTAACAGTCCTAAAGAATAAATAAAAGAAATAAAATATAGTGAAGCAAAAACTTAACTAGATAGAATTAAAAACTGTGATATCAAATATGAAAAAGAGTTGGGAACATGTGAGTCCACAAAGTGCCAGCCACTACCATGATTTAATAAGAATGAACAGCTGGGGTTTTATCCTTAGAGTATTCCTTATTTCGAAAATGATTAAGTTAAACAACTTAGACACTAAGTATGTGAATCGTACATAGTTAGTGGTTCGTTTGCCTCACTTATATATAAAGAACTGAAATAAAAGTTAATTAAAACCATGAACAATAACTAGCAAATTGAGTATGAAATATTCGATGTGTTTGTTATGAGTGTTCATTGAGTTAATTAATCAAAGAGCTCTTATTTCAAAATCAGACTGCAATTTGGACTAGAAAGATCAATTTGGGTTCAATTTCTGAAACAAAAGTACTGGAATACAAAAAGGAGTAAACTCAAGTCATAAACATACCAATCGATTGACATGATGTCAATCGATTGATATGAAATGGCTTTCAATCGATTGATAAGTATGTCAATCGATTGAATTCTGTATCCAATCGATTGACATTGACTCTTTCACAGAATCATCACAGAATCATGGCAGAGGGCTGGGAACAATGTTTCTTCACATTATTCCCAATCAAGATCTACTCAAACATGTTTAATCTAACGAAAATAGAAATATTTTGAAGAAGATTATAAGAAAGAGGCATGGATTAATCTTTAAAACAAGCAATTTCAAAAATTAAATTCAAATCAAACTGAAATATCTAACAAATACTAAAGCAACACAACAAAAACAAGATATAGACCTGAACTCAAACTGAATTCGAAAATACAAAAACAATCCTCCAACTTGAGCTTTGTTTAATCTGCAAAATCTCTCAAAATTCCTACAAAACAATACAAAAATGAGCTAACCCTTGACCCTCTTCACTCTCCTCTATATATAGTGTTAAGTCCACGAGCTTAAGGTGTCCAGGTTCACTCTATAACGGCTGGTCGTCGCCTGATTGCTGAAAACTTGCTCCATTAATCACAGACTGTTTCCAGTTTAAGTCAATCGATTGACAAAGATGTCAATCGATTGATTAATAATTCAATCGATTGATAAAGAGTTCAATCGATTGGTAAAGAAAACATGTCAATCGATTGATATTATGTCAATCGATTGGTATCAAGACTTCATCAATTTGTTTCTTGAGTTTATTCCTTTCAACTTGTCATTCATTTTAACTTCAGAACCTACATTCAAAGAGCTAAACACAACAACATACCACGAAAAATACATCATTGTGTAAAGAAACGAATTAAAACACAAGTGCAGGTAACACTAGGGAAATGGGGTTAAATCCTGTCAGTTTTTACTCCTTATCGAGCTAATATTAAGCTAATATCAGCTCTCATCACGACCCCCAACTAGCGCTTTGCTAGTTTCTAGCAATGAAGCGGAATTAACACAAACTAAGACGACCGACTATTGACGTTACAGTTTATTGAACTCAAACAAAAGAGAAATCCTAACTCACTGTCGCAGGAATCGCGGTTGCATTTAGCGTTTGCAACAAGCCTTTGAACCCTTAGGTTAACCCTAATGGACGAGTTGTGTCTCGTGAGGGTTTTCAGAGAATTTACCCACAAAATTCAAATGTCAAATTGTCTAAACCCATCAAAGAACTTCAGTTTCTCTTTTATGCTAAAAATTCTGCTTAACAAGGACATGAATTCCTTTATCATGCTATGGAAGTAAACAACATGTTACAAAGTAACCATTCAAGTTAAACTACATTCACAGCCTTCATATATCCTTATGTGTGTGGGGAGTTAACAACTACGATAAGAATCTTTATCTTAGAATTATTTAGATTGACATGTTTAAGACTTCATAGTTTCAACTCAATTCTCACACGGTTTACGCTCAAAATAAAAATCACTCTGAAACTGGCGTAAAACTTATGCACTCATAGTATGAAGCTCAAATGAGTAAATGTAGAGGTAATCAAACATGCTTACATACAAGACACTGCAGAACGCTTATTTGAGGTGCATGAGTCTCATGGATGGAATACCAATTACTACAGGAGCGATTTACTGTGGAAAACTCATTTCATACTCGAGATTTGTTAAAATTAATCCAGAATCCTTAGGACTTGTGACAGAAATATGAAGAGAGGCAAGGGATGATGGAATGTGAAAAATAAGTTCAAGCATGTAACATGGTAAAACCAACTTTACTTCACACCTTTTATTTATCAATTCTCCAATTTCTTTTATTTCTTGCTTTCCACTTTTCTTTTCTTTTTTTTTTTTTTTTTTTGAATGCAATCACTTCTCCTTTTCCTCCTTTAACTGTTTTCACAAAACCGTCACATGCTCAATTATAAATATGTGATTTTAGGTAGAGGCCTTGATTTGTGATAGGTAAGTGAGGTTTTAGACTTCCTTGAGTGATGAGGTGAGGAAACGATGGCCTAAATCATCTTCTAGACATTATAACTTATCTCAAGTATTTCCTGAGTTTTGAAAATAGTAGATCCTGAACGTTCTCCTGACGCATCAGCCAAATGAAACAAGAATGAGACTCTCAACGAGATAAAAGTGTATTTCAAGAATTAACACGAATTTTGCGATTAACCCTCAGAATAAAAGAATGGCCCAAAACTCACTAGGGTTAAAAGTTTTACTATTAATCCATTAATCATGACAATCGTATTTTATTCTCATTCAAAGATTCTTTCGTGATTGTCAACTCGTGCAAAATGTTTTCAGGATATATTCGTGCTATGGACATAAAACCAGATTAGTGACTAAGTAACATGTAATCGAAATCCATAATATAACAAGAAAGACATGAATGTATCATTGCACAATAATTTAGCTAGGAGAAACGAGGTTTTGATAGTTAGAAATTTAACAACAGTTTTTTTTTTTTTTTAAACAAGTGTGTTTAAAAACACATGGAAGTTCTAATATTAAACAAGTGTGTGATTAAATTCAAGAAAACACAGGTGTTGGATATCTACTTCCTACCCCCAACTGAAATCTACATTGTCCCCAATGGAAGTATTTCAAATAAAAGAAGATATCACCTGTTTCAATCATTTCAGCATAATTTAGAGAATTCACCTGTTTGAATAAAACAAACTCCCCAAACAACCAAGATCAAGAGCATATGGATAATAATCGAAAGTATCAACAATAGAAGCATAATCCATGAACAAAAAGAACTATCTGTAATAAAAATATCCAAAATCAATGAAGTCCAAGTACAGATATAAGCGAAAACCAACTATTCAACCCAACTATCCAATCAACCAAAATAAACTATCCACAAATATACCGACATATCCACAAATCAACCAAAAGTAATTCAAGAGAGATTACAAAATTAGAAACAACAAAATACTCTCTCGCTCTCCAACACTCCCTCATAAGGCTCGGCAGTCTGGTCACCAGATGGCACAGGCGCATCGTCATGACCTGGATCAACAACCACCTCACTGTCACCCTCAGCAGCTGTCCCAGTCTGGGCGACAGCCGCCGGGTCACTCACAGCTGGTGGTGGAACAGCAGTAGGAGGTGGTGGCGGTGTAGGTGTCTCCAAGATAACTCCCTCAGGCTGAGCCGACGTAGAAGCTGGGTCTGTCGGGGGAGGTGGCATAGATGAGCGCAAGGATTGCTCGATCCCAAGCAACATCAAAATCTGCTCAATCTGACCACCTAGCCGCAACATCTGGGTAGCTAATAATAACTGCTCTGCCGTGAGTTCTATAACCATCGC
Source organism: Hydrangea macrophylla (assembly GCA_033977485.1). Taxonomy (NCBI): domain Eukaryota; kingdom Viridiplantae; phylum Streptophyta; class Magnoliopsida; order Cornales; family Hydrangeaceae; genus Hydrangea; species Hydrangea macrophylla. Next base: position 55,699,394 of record CM066982.1, read on the forward strand.
CTGAAGCTGTACTCTCGCGGCTCGCTCCTCTACCAAGAAGTCGTAAATGGTCTGGAGAGATGGAGGGGTAGATGTAGATGCTGTAGGTGGTGTAGAGGCTGTAGGTGGCTCACGCATCCTCAACTCATACTGACCCTCAGCCTCAGTCGGCGTCCCTGAGTCCTCATCCTCCTCCTCCTCAACTATCACCGTATTCTGACCCTCCGCCTCAGTAGGCGTCCCTGGGTCCACGTCCTCCTCCTCTGACGTCTCATCTCCTCTCTTCCTCTTCTTCCTCTTACTGCTCTCTCCCAACTTTCCCTTTCCCTTTGATAATTTTTTGAATTGCGCTGCTGATCGTCTAGCAGCAGACTCACCAAAAACACCAATCTTTGATTTTAACAGCACCTCTCCTGCCGGTATCACCAACCCTGCCTCCTCGCACACTCTATGTATCACCCATGCACCTTTGAGGTGCTGAGCCTTGCTGGGATGACGTGTGGGCTCAACGAAGAATTCGATGAAAAGACGAGCGAGGCAGATAGGTAGACCAGTCCCAATAGCAAATAAAACTCTCGCATACCACCCAGCGAAATCTAACTTATAGGTCGTGGGAAGAATGCAGCTGCAAAGAGTCAAGTGTAGAAGATGATAGTCCGTCGTCAGGTCGTGGTCATCGAACACTGTGATCCCCGAGTATTTCTTAACCTTCCCGCCTGAGATCTCTGTGGCAACGACATCATATGATGGAAATGGACGGCCGGGATGAACAGGGTACATATGCTCAGGAACCTCTGGGATACCAAGCGCCCGAGCGACTGTAGCTAGGCTGAACTCAATTGCCCGTCCTGATACACACGAGAAATACGTGTAGGGGACATTCGGTACCTTAACCATACTGGCACATGCTGGCCGAATCCATGAAGCATATACTTTCTTCTGAACAGTGAGGACGGGAAGCCAGCTCGGAAAGGTGCGTAAACGCGTGAGATGAAATGGTGGCTTATCGTCGCTCCAAAGATTTTCCAACTGCCGCTCGACCATAACCTCTCTAGTTCTGAAATACTTAGTATACCAAGTATTTTTCTTGTCATTTCTGAACCTGTGAGCAAGCGGCGGGTCAGGGATCTCAAGAGAAGTGGACTTTTCAGGGTGTGGTCCACTGTCTTTGGGCTTTGGAGCCATAAGATCTGCAAAAATAAGGGAATCAGAGAGTTAGGAAAGAAGAATTGAGGTTCTGCATCTCAGTTTATGTCAATCGATTGACATAAGATGTCAATCGATTGAAGTTGTGTTTTAATCGATTGAGCCCTGATGTCAATCGATTGACATCAGCGATTATAGGGGGCTGTCCACAACAAGGTCTCACGTCCCCCTATCATTCATTTAATGGTCTAAAGACCATGAGGGGCTCCCTCGATTATTTTGAATCATAAAAAGGATGAGAAAGGGAAGTGGGTTTTGGGAGTTACCTCAATCGGAATCGCGGCAAAAACTCTCCCCCAGATTGGTTGATGACAAGATTGATGATGATGATGGTGATGATGATGATGATGGAAGGCCCAAATCTCTCTCCCTTTCCCTCACTCTTTGTCCACATGGGAATAGAGGCGGTGGAGATGGTGTGGCCGAGAGGGATAGATGAGGATGATGATGATGGTGATGATGATGATGATGGAAGTTATGGGAGGGGTCTCCTTCTCACTCCCTCGGAATCGCCTACTCCCTCTCTCTCTCACAGATTTTTGAAATGAAATGAGAGAGAGGGAGAAGAACATACATTACGTCTGTGAGAAATGTCAATCGATTGACATTAAATGTCAATCGATTGATAAAAGATGTCAATCGATTGACTTAAACTTTCAATCGATTGAAACAGAAGATGTTCAATCGATTGACTAAAGAAATTTATGTAATCACCCCCAACTGTTTAAGAATTCTATTTCAAGATAGAACCAAGATTTCGATCATTCAAACAAGGATCAGACCCATCAATCACACAAATAGGAAGAATTTATTCCAAACATCATCAATTCATAGTTCAAAAATGGATTATTATCATCCAAAGAGTACAATATCTTGGTCGAGAAACAAACAAACGAAAAGAAAACAAGAAACAAAATTCTATCTTATTCATCTGCTACAGGAATTATCAATTCTGCTCAGGTTCAGGGGAAGAAAAATCTTCCCCTACAGCATAATCCACAGAGTACTCCACGACTTCTCCGTCCGAATTGATTTGAAGGTCTTCCAGAATTTCTCGAACTGCGCAAAGCAAATCCCAGGTATTCATGTTGGCAATTACCGCAATAGGGGAATCTGGGCATGAACTAGAAAGTGGAGTAAAAATTGGCCTTTCTTACTCTCTCTGTTCTGGGGTTCCTGGAGAACGGACCCCATGGTAGAGCAAATGTGGTAGGTAATGCAAAGGATTCATCCTACAGCCAATCAAAAAGTCAGAATAAGAATAAAAGGAAACAGAAAATAGAGAAGCACACAAAGAAAAGAAAACTACTATACAACAACAAAAGATTCTCCAAAATTTTTTTTTTCAAGAAGAATAATCAGGATCATCCAGTTGGATGGTCTCTGATTCTGGCTCAAACTTCTCCAAAAATGGTTTTAAACGCTGCCCATTGACTTTAAATGCATTACCATTTTTGGGGTTAACAATCTCTACTGCCCCATGAGGAAAAACTTCTTTGACAAGAAAGGGTCCTATCCACCTCGACCTCAGTTTCCCGGGAAAGAGATGAAGCTTTGAATCGTAAAGTAACACTTTCTGTCCCGGTTCAAGCTTCTTTCTCAGGATCGATCGATCATGCTTAGCTTTTAATTTTGACTTATAAGTTCGAGCACGATCATATGCATCATTCCTGATTTCTTCTAATTCATTGAGTTGTAATTTCCTCAATGTACCACTTTCATGGATATCAAAATTTAGCAATCTAGTGGCCCAATATGCCTTATGCTCCAATTCCACAGGCAAATGGCAAGCTTTTCCATAAATCAGTCTGTAGGGAGACATCCCAAGGTTCGTCTTGTACGCCGTCCTGTATGCCCATAAAGCATCAGTTAAACGTGACGACCAATCCTTTCTATTGATGTTAACGGTTTTCTCCAGGATATGTTTGATCTCCCTATTGGCTAGCTCTGCCTGACCATTTGATTGTGGGTGATATGATAAAGCAATCTTATGGTTAACCCCATATTTTTTCATCAGTGCCTCAAAAGGCTTATTGCAAAAATGGGTTCCACGATCGCTAATCATGGCCTTCGGTGTTCCGAATCTTGACAAAATATTCTCTTTTAAGAATGAGATCACTGTTCTGTGATCATTTCTCCTTGTCAGAATGGCCTCAACCCATTTGGACACATATTCGACTGCCAAAAGGATATATTCGTAATGAGATGATGGCGGGAATGGTCCCATGAAATCAATGCCCCAGCAATCGAAGATTTCAATAGTAATGATCGGGGTCATCGGGATTTCATTTCTCTTTGACAAGCTTCCTAACATTTGGCATCTAGCACATGCTCTACAAAATGCATAACAGTCTTTGAAAACTGTCGGCCAGTAAAAACCACTACTAAACACTTTTTGAGCAGTTTTCTGAGCTGAAAAATGGCCACCGCAGGCCTCTGAGTGGCAGGAAGCTAGAATTTGAGAGATATCTTCCTCGGGGACACATCGCCTAATTACTTGATCCACACAGTACTTAAACAAGTACGGATCATCAAAGTAGAACCACCGGGCGATGGATAGAAACCTTTTTCTGTCAGGGGTGGACCAATGAGACGGTGTCTCCCCTGTTGCCAGGTAATTGACAATGTCAGCATACCAGGGCAAACTAGTTGTAGCAAAAAGTTGCTCATCTGGGAAAGATTCACTGATCGGAATAGATTGTGAAGAATTGTCTTCAAACGTCAATCGTGAGAGGTGATCGGCTACAACATTCTCTACCCCCTTTTTATCTTTGATAACCAAATCAAATTCTTGGAGCAAGAGAATCCAGCGTATCAATCGCTGTTTTGTATCCTTTTTGGATAGCAGATACTTCAATGCAGCATAATCAGTGAAGCAAATGATCTGCGAACCAATCAGATATTGCCTGAATTTCTCCAGTGCAAATACAATCGCCAGCAATTCCTTTTCGGTAGTAGAGTAATTACGTTGAGCTCCATCAAGGGTTCTGCTGGTGTAGTAGATCACAGTAGGCTTCTTGTCCTTCCTTTGCCCTAAAACAGCTCCGATCGCTGTATCACTCGCATCACACATCAGCTCAAAAGGAAGACTCCAATCCGGAGATTGCATTATCGGAGCTATTGTGAGGTGATGTTTGAGTTTATTAAAGGATTCCTGACACTTGCTGTTCCACTCAAATGGTTGGTCCTTAACAAGGAGTTGGCATAGTGGCCTAGATACAGCACTGAAATCTTTAATAAACCTCCGGTAGAAACCGGCGTGACCTAGGAACGATCGTATTTCTTTCACTGTAGTGGGGACAGGAAGATTGGAAATTATATCGATCTTTGCCTTATCTACTTGTATTCCCTCAGCAGACACGATATGTCCCAAGACAATCCCTTTTGTCACCATAAAGTGACATTTTTCCCAGTTGAGGACCAAATTCTTTTCCTCACATCTTTTCAAGACTTTCTGGAGGTTCTCCAAGCAATCATCAAAGTTGCTTCCAAATACGAAAAATCGTCCATAAAAACCTCCATAATCTTCTCCACCATATCGCTGAAGATGCTAAGCATGCACCGCTGAAAAGTAGCAGGTGCGTTGCACAATCCGAATGGCATCCGGCGATATGCAAATGTTCCAAACGGGCAGGTAAAAATGGTTTTTTCTTGATCAACAGGATCAATTTCAATTTGGTTATAACCACTATAACCATCCAGGAAATAATAGAATTGGTGACCTGCTACCCTTTCGAGCATTTGATCCATAAAGGGCAATGGAAAATGATCTTTCCGAGTAACCGCATTCAACCTTCGATAGTCAATAAACATGCGCCAACTCGTGGTTACACGTGTGGGTACCAATTCTCCTGCTTTATTTTCTACCACTGTAATGCCAGCTTTCTTCGGCACTACTTGAGTTGGGCTCACCCAAGGACTATCCGAAATTGGATAAATAACCCCAACATCCAGCAACTTCAAAACTTCCTTCTTCACCACCTCTTGCATGTTTGGGTTAAGACGCCTTTGCATTTGACGACAAGGTTTGGCATCTTCCTCAAGGTAAATCCTGTGGGTGCATATGGATGGACTGATTCCTCTTAAATCAGCAACGGTCCATCCTAACGCACTCCTGTGTTGCTTAAGCAACTGTATCAGTTTGCTTTCCTGTTCGTGATTTAAAACAGATGAAATTGTCACAGGAAAGGTCTTCTCTTCTCCCAGGAATACGTATTTCAATTCTTTTGGGAGCTCTTTCAGTTCCAACTCTGGAAATTGCAGGTTTGACGGCACTGCCAACTTGGTCTTTGGCGGTAGCTGCTCATATTGAGCCGTCCACATTGTTCTTGCAACTTCCTCTTCAACAACCTCCAATATAGAGCATATCTGACTCATCCTTTCATCTTGTGGAGTGTATTTATCCAATTCATAACATGAGTTAGTCATAATGGACTCCACAGGATCAGAGTGAGCAGTTGAATCAAAACAATCTTGAATTACTGCTTCTACCCAGTTCACCTCCTCTTCCTCATCATCAAAATCTTCAATTTTGGGATTTGAAAAGATTTTTATATTCAATGTCATATTCCCAAAAACAACGGTCATAACTTCACTCCTTACTTTAATCATCGCATCAATTGTTGCGAGGAAAGGAAGTCCAAAGATCACTGGAATCTGAGATTTAGTATTGTAAACTGGTTCAGTGTCCAGAACAACAAAGTCAACAGGAAAGACAAAAGTGTCAATCTGGACTAAGACATCCTCCAGTACTCCTCGCGAGTATTTAATTGATCGATCTGCCAGTCGGAGAGTAATGCGAGTGGGCTTAAGTTCTCCTAACCCTAACTGTTGATAGACAGTGTAAGGTAAGAGATTAACACTCGATCCTAAATCGAGCAGTGCATTGTTCACTTTCTTCTGACCAATTATGCAAGAAACTGTTGGCGTACCTGGATCCTTGTATTTAGGAGGCAAATCATGTTTTACGATCGCACTCGCCTGGCATGCCAAGTAAGCACTCTTCTTAACACTTTGCTTCCTTTTTACAGTGCACAAGTCTTTTACGAACTTGGCGTAGGAAGGCACTTGTTTAATTGCGTCTAGGAGTGGGAGATTGATCTTTACCTGTTTGAATAACTCCAGAAACTCCTGACTTTTCGTTTCTTGTTGAGGTTTCTTCAACCTCTGAGGATATGGTGCCGGAAAAGGACATTTGGTTGCCTCCTCAAGGAGGGGTTCTTTTCCAGGTCTTCTCTTTATTTCATTATCCTCAGGAATTGTTGTTTTGGGCTCAACTGTTTTGCCCTCTTTTCCTTCTTCCACCAATTCTTCTTCATTCTCTACCTCTTCTTCATCACTAACTACAGGTTGTGAGGGCAAAGAGACTTTCTCAATTTCTTTTCCACTCCTCAAAACAGTTACCGCCTTGGCCTCCTCATGTGGTCCAGATCCCGAGGGTCCTGTACCCGAGTGTTGGCCTTTAGGATTTGGCTCTGGTTGTGCAGGGAACATGGTTCGTTCTCGATCTCCTTGTTGGGCAGCTAACCTCTCTACACTTGTGTTGAGTTTACTCATTAGCTGCATCATCTGCTGCATCTTGAGCGTATTAGGATCCTCTTGTGCCTTCTTATGGGGTGGCACATGAGTGTTTGATGAGGTTTGGTTGTTGCTCCCTTGATTGTAGTTAGATTGAGGTGAATGATTTTGATATTGGTTCTGGTGATACCCTTGATTTTGTTGATAAGTAGGAGGAGGTTGGTAACTCTGGTGGTACCCTTGGTTTTGAGGTCGGTATTGGTTTCCTTTATTCGGCTGCCACTGTTGAGATGGGTTCGCTGCAACAGCACTGTTTCTTTTATCGAAACCAGGATGACTCCACCTATCATTGGGGTTGAAACGACCAGGGGCATTTATAGCATGTACCTCCACTGGACTCTGTTCTTGGTAAACAGGGTATATTTGGCAATGTTAAGAGGTATGCCTCATCTGTAGACAACTCGAACATGACTCTTCAGATGCAAATTGTATTACCGGGTCCTTCTTTGCTTCCAAAATTTCCAATTTACGAGCCAGTTGCTCGTATTTCTCCAGTAAGCCATCTTCCGCCTTCAGCTGATAAATGCTCTTTTTACTTGAACTCGAAATGGTCTGAGTTCTCGTCACTTGAGTTTCCCATTCTGGTGCATGTTCGACTAACCATTCGAAATGAGCCTCTGCTTGGTCTGCATTTTTGCTCATGAACTCACCATCACTCGTAGTTTCTACGAGCTTCTTTGATTTTGGACTTAGGCCATCATAGAAGAAGCTTATTGTTCGCCACTTCTCAAAACCATGATGCGGGCAGAGAAGTAACAAATCCTTAAAACGCTCCCATGCTTCAGCGAAAGTTACTTCCTCTTTTTGATTATACATCTTGATTTGCCTCAAGATGTCAGTCGTTAATCGATTAGGGAAGAACTTTTTGAGAAAGGATTCATGAATTGCTGGCCAAGTCGAAATCGAATTTGGTTTGAGTGACAATAACCATGACTTCTCTTTGTCCTTCAAGGTGAAGGGAAAAAGCTTCAGTCGGATTATATCACTCGGGCAAGTCTGATCTGTGAAAGTGCCACAAACGTCTTCGAAATCTCGAATGTGCAAGTATGCCTTCTCTTTATCCATCCCATGAAATGTGGGTAACAGTTGAATCATCCCATTACGAAAATGGAATGTACCCGTGTGTGGAGGAATGCGGATACAAGAAGGTGTGGCAGTGCGATCAGGAGCCAAGAGTTCTCGTAGAGGTCGTTGACCGTCATCGATGAGGTCATGCCTATTCTCTCCTTGTTGACTCTCCGTATCAGACATTGGATTAGAAATAGATGGAGTAAAAATGGGGTTATCAGCACTATCAATGGAATCTTCAAATAGATTTGTGATGAAGGCTTCAATGGAAACAAAGGACATAGAAGGACACAACAATACGGCTTGTGTTCTGAAGAACAAAAAGAAAAAGAAAGATAGAAATGGGATAAGAAAAGATTGGATCAATCCAAAATTCCTGGCCTTCGTTACCGTCCCCGGCAACGGCGCCAAAAACTTGACACGACTTGAAATGTGTTCTCCGAAGAGTACGTCCAAGTGTAGACGGTCGTGTCGCGTTAAACCGGTAAGACCGGGTCGAATCCCAAAGGACGGAAGAATAAGGCAGAAAACTCTAGATTGAATCCTAAAATTAAATAAAAGATGATTTCTTTGAGATGGGGGTTGCTAACAGTCCTAAAGAATAAATAAAAGAAATAAAATATAGTGAAGCAAAAACTTAACTAGATAGAATTAAAAACTGTGATATCAAATATGAAAAAGAGTTGGGAACATGTGAGTCCACAAAGTGCCAGCCACTACCATGATTTAACAAGAATGAACAGCTGGGGTTTTATCCTTAGAGTATTCCTTATTTCGAAAATGATTAAGTTAAACAACTTAGACACTAAGTATGTGAATCGTACATAGTTAGTGGTTCGTTTGCCTCACTTATATATAAAGAACTGAAATAAAAGTTAATTAAAACCATGAACAATAACTAGCAAATTGAGTATGAAATATTCGATGTGTTTGTTATGAGTGTTCATTGAGTTAATTAATCAAAGAGCTCTTATTTCAAAATCAGACTGCAATTTGGACTAGAAAAATCAATTTGGGTTCAATTTCTGAAACAAAAGTACTGGAATACAAAAAGGAGTAAACTCAAGTCATAAACATACCAATCAATTGACATGATGTCAATCGATTGATATGAAATGGCTTTCAATCGATTGATAAGTATATCAATCGATTGACATGGAGTCTATGTCAATCGATTGGATTCTGTATCCAATCGATTGACATTGACTCTTTCACAGAATCATCACAGAATCATGGCAGAGGGCTGGGAACAATGTTTCTTCACATTATTCCCAATCAAGATCTACTCAAACATGTTTAATCTAACGAAAACAGAAATATTTTGAAGAAGATTATAAGTAAGAGGCATGGATTAATCTTTAAAACAAGCAATTTCAAAAATTAAATTCAAATCAAACTGAAATATCTAACAAATACTAAAGCAACACAACAAAAACAAGATATAGACCTGAACTCAAACTGAATTCGAAAATACAAAAACAATCCTCCAACTTGAGCTTTGTTTAATCTGCGAAATCTCTCAAAATTCCTACAAAACAATACAAAAATGAGCTAACCCTTGACCCTCTTCACTCTCCTCTATATATAGTGTTAAGTCCACGAGCTTAAGGTGTCCAGGTTCACTCCATAACGGCTGGTCGTCGCCTGATTACTGAAATCTTGCTCCATTAATCACAGATTGTTTCCAGTTTAAGTCAATCGATTGACAAAGATGTCAATCGATTGATTAATAATTCAATCGATTGATAAAGAGTTCAATCGATTGGTATAGAAAACATGTCAATCGATTGATATTATGTCAATCGATTGGTATCAAGACTTCATCAATTTGTTTCTTGAGTTTATTCCTTTCAACTTGTCATTCATTTTAACTTCAGAACCTGCATTCAAAGAGCTAAACACAACAACATACCACGAAAAATACATCATTGTGTAAAGAAACGAATTAAAACACAAGTGCAGGTAACACTAGGGAAATGGGGTTAAATCCTGTCAGTTTTTACTCCTTATCGAGCTAATATTAAGCTAATATCAGCTCTCATCAATCACATTACAATTAGCAGATAGATCTATTAAGATGCCTAGAGGTATTTTGGAAGATGTACTTGTTCGCGTGGAGAATTTTATTTTTCCCGTAGACTTCGTGGTACTAGACACAGAACCTATACCTAATCCGATTGCACAAATTCCCCTGATTTTTGGTAGACCGTTTTTGGCAATGATAGACGCCACTATCCAAATAAGAAGTGGTATAATGACATTGGTTTTTGGTGATACGACATTAAATGTTAAAATCTTTTCTAATCCCCATCATAAGTTAGAAGAAGAAGAAGAAATGGAAGAAGTAAATTACTTAGAATCGTTTATACAAGAGAGTGTCCAACTCATTAGGGAAGAAGAGGAAAGTAATACAAGTGAAGTTACTGTTTTAAATAAGTACCTTAATGATCAAGATCAAGAAGTAATTAGGGAAGCTATGTGGGTGACACATTTTGAATACCTACCACCTAAAACTACACTAGTTGTGCCATCTAGCCTACAAATCCCTCAGCTAGATTTAAAGGAGCTCCCTAAGAAGCTCAAGTATGCTTTTCTAGGGGATAATAGTGCTTTTCCTGTTATAATCTCATCCACATTGGAAAAGTGGAAGAAGTTAAACTGGTAACCTTACTTAAACAACATAAAAGTGCCTTAGGGTGAACCATAGATGACCTGAAAGGAATTAGTCCCGATATTTGCACACATAAAATATATTTAGAAGATGATGCCAAACCATCTTGTGAGATGCAAAGAGATTTAAACTCTAATATGCAAGAGGTCGTAAACAAACAAGTCCTTAAGCTTTTAGACGTAGGAATAATATATTCCATATCTGATAGTCATTGGGTGAGTCCTACACAAGTTGTACCCAAGAAATCAGGGATTACTATAGTGCCCAATGCTGATGGTGAATTAATTTCTACACGTGTCACTACTGGGTGGAGAATGTGTATAGACTATAAGAAGCTTAACGTTGTTACTAGAAAAGACCATTTTCCCCTACCTTTCATGGATTAGATGTCAGAATGTGTAGCTAGACATAAATATCACTGCTTTCTAGATGGGTATAGTGGTTACAACCAAATTGAGATAGCACCTGAAGACCAAGAAAAAACTACCTTTACGTGTCCATTCAGAACTTTTGCTTATCGTAGAATGTCGTTTGGATTATGCAACTCACCTGCGACCTTTCAAAGGTGTATGTCGAGCATTAGTGATATGGTAGAAAAATATTTAGAGGTCTTTATGGATGATTTCTCTGTATTTGGAAAATCATACGAGGAATGCCTAAGTAATCTGGAAAAAGTGCTAACTAGATGTGAAGATAGGAATTTGGTTTTGAACTGGGAGAAATACCATTTCATGGTGACGAAAGGTATTGTGTTAGGACACGTCAGATCTGAGGAAGGAATTCAAGTAGATCATGCTAAGATTGATTTAATCTCAAATTTACCTACACCTCATTCCGTTCATGACATACGTTCGTTCCTAGGGCACGCAGAATTTTATAGACGCTTCATTTAAAATTTTAATGCAATTTCGTAACCCTTGTGTAACCTTTTAGCTAAGGATACACCATTTGAATGGACGCCTGAATGTCAATCATCTTTTGATAAACTAAAACAACACCTTACTACACCACCTATATTGCAACCCCCAGATTGGAACTTAATTACCTTTTGAATTAATGTATGATGCGAGTGATTATGGGGGCTATTTTAGGACAACGGAAAGATAAGAAACCATCTGTCATCTATTATGCAAGCAAAACATTAGATGGAGCTCAAATGAATTACTCGACTACAGAAAAAGAATTACTCGCACTAGTTTCTGCACTAGATAAATTTATATTATACTTAATAGGGTCACCTATTGTTTGCTTTATGGACCATGCAACCTTAAAGTACTTGTTACCTAAAAAAGATACAAAATCACGACTAATAAGATAGATTCTACTCTTGCAAGAATTTGATATAACTATTAAAGATAAAAAATAAAAATAAAAAATAAAAAAAGGGGGTTGAAAATGTTGTAGCAAATTACCTATCTAGGTTGACATTTGAGGATAAGTGTGTGCCAGATTCCTTACCAAGTAAAGAATCTTTCCCAATGAACAACTGTTGGTAGCTACCACTTTACTGTGGTATGCTGACATTGTTGATTATCTAGTTACTGGGAAACTCCCAAGTCACTAGTCCTTCCGTGATAAGAAACAGTTTTTGGCAATAGCAAGACATTTTTACTTGGATGAACCTTATTTATTTAAATATTGTGCTGACCAGGTAAAAAGAAAATGTGTGCCAATTGAATAAATCCAACAAGTGCTACATTTCAGTCACTCTGCTCATTGTGGAAGACATTTTTCAGCTAAGAAAACAGCCATGAAAGTTTACAAAGTGGCCTTTACTGGCCTTCTTTATTCAAAGATTCATATCAATTTTGTAAAACATGTGCACGGTGTCAAATGCTTGGAAGCTTATCAAGATAGAACCAAGAACCTAAAATGCCGATTATTACTATAGAATATTTTTACTTTTGGGGAATTGACTTCATGGGTCCTTTTCCCCCATCCTTCCAATTCGAGTATATTTTACTAGCTGTAGAATATGTTTCTAAATGGGTGGAGGCAATACCCACTAGGAGAAATGACCACAACACTGTCATCGCATTTATTAAAGATAATATATTATCAAGGTTCGGTATGCCAAAAGCAATAATTAGTGATCAAGGATCCCACTTTTGTAATAAACCATTCGATATTTTAATGAAAAAGTATGGAGTCACCCATAAAGTGTGTACCGCATATCATCCTCAAAGAATGGGTAAGCAGAGTTCGCTAATAGGGAGATAAAACATATTCTAGAGAAAACTCTAAATTCTAACAGAAAAGATTGGTCTTCACGTCTTTTCGATGCTCTTTGGGCATATAGGACAGCCTTTACAACCAATTTAGGAATGTCTCCTTGTAGGCTAGTATATAGGAAAGCATGCCACCTACCCGTTGAGCTAGAACACAAAGCGCATTGGGCAGTTAGGTCCTTAAATTATGATATTCAAGAAGGCAGCATGCTAAGAAAGTTACAACTGAGTGAACTAGAAGAAATAAGAAATGATGCGTATGAAAATGCAAAAATAAACCAAGCGCGCACTAAGGTTTATCATAATAAAAACTTTCTACGAAAGCGTTTCACACCCGGGCAAAAAGTTTTATTGTACGACTCATAATTACATCTTTTCTCGGGAAAATTAAAATCAAGATGGAATGGCCCTTATATAGTTACTAACGTATTCCCATATGGCATGGTTCAAATTGAGAATACAACAACTAATGAAGTTTTTAAAGTAAATGGGCATCGCCTAAAGCCGTTCTTAGAAGGATTTGAACCGGAGTTGGAGTCAATCCAGTTGGATGACCCCGACTATAGTCAATCGTAAAAGCATCAATAACATCATAACTGTTGTATATTAGTAGATTAGTTTAGTAGTTTTCTGTTTATTTACTTTACGTATAGTTTTACTATCTCCCGAGATTTCTAGTTGATTGCGGTATCGAACTGCAGGCTATAGTCTATGTTCCCTTTTCCACCCATTTTTGTCCCCCATCAGCTTATTCATAGAGGTATTATATTCAAATCGAGGACTCCATCCCCCACTAAAGATCGGTGATCTACTATGGAGCCACTTACTCCTCCTGATTCTCCTACTTCGGAGAGCACCCACTCCGCTATTAGTGATGATAGCCTCTTTGACGATCTTGGGCCAGTGCCAGATGACTTTGTTCCTTATTGGGAGAGAGAGCCATCGTTGTTGATATCGGGTGTTTTGGATGAGTTAATTTAGTAGGAGATTGTAGAGTGTGGCCCTGACTTTGAGGCCACTATCTGTGCACGTGGTATGATCTCTCCGCTACGATTTGTTTATGCTCCACCCTACCCACTGGATAGCAGTTCGGTGACACAGTACTTTTGGGAGCATGACTCTGATTCTTCATCTTCCTATGCTAATTTGGAGGACACTAATGTATTCCCCCGAGATGATCCCATGTATGATGATGACCCCACAGTCCATTACTTGCCTCTTGGTATTCTTGAGGTAGTTTACCACCTCATTGGACATCCCGATTGGCCAATTGAGGATATTGTGGAGTTCTTTGCTTCGTACGATGGACCTATGGACGAGTTTGATTTCACACCTTTTGATCCATAGTTTCATCCTGATTGGGAGTTAGTGGACGTGTTCTTCCATCCAGATGCTGATGTTGTTCCACCACCTCCTCCCAGGACAGTGGAGAGCTACGACGTGTTTTTCATTATTATCACTGCATATATTCGCCATGGGGCACATGTTCTTTTCTTTTTCATCTTTCAGCCACGTGCCCGTAGTCGTTGGCTTCCTTGCGTTATTGATGATGACATCTTGGTTTTAGTTGGGTGTGTGTGTGTGTGTGGGGGGGGGGGGGGGGGGTAATGCTTAGATATGGAATTGGAAGATGGAAGTAATAGAAATTTGTGGACAAGATTATGGATCATAGAGAAATTTGATTTTACATGTTCATATAGGAATGTACATGGAAATCTTAAAAAAATTTCACATAAGTATACTGTGATACTATGAGAATTTGGGAAATGTAAGTAGGTATTTTTAGTATTAGTGAGTCATAGCATTAGTTTCAATTTTTGTCCCTTGTATTTTTCGCTTTCTTGTTGGGCTCAAAGTTGAGAATGAATTTTACCTAAAAAGAATTTTGGAATGAATGATTAGATAGTACTTTTATGAATATATGAATAAAACGAGTACTGTTCAAGTTTAAAATGTACAGTATAGATTGGTTGTGCTTGTTGATTATAACTCTGAAATTTTACAACTGCTGTAATAAGTCTATCAAAAAATGACCAAGACCGGTCCCCAAACATGGTCAGGACCGGTCGCGACCATGATCGGTCCCGAAATATATGCAAGATGGATCGCGGCCATGACCGGTCGCGGAACACTACCAGGACCGGTCCCGATCTTTAAATTTCTAATATATACGAATATCCTAAAGTCATCAGTCATACCTTCAAAAAACAAAATCAAGAGAGAGAGTAAGAGGTGATTCCAGACCCCTCGACCAATCTTGTTCGAAAATCATATAGGAGGAAATTTCTTTGATTCTTGGCCAGTAAAGTCAGATTACTAAATAGTGGGGTTGAAGGATTCAAACTCTTTTCTCTCATACCTGATTTGCGCCTTTGGTTTACCCAGGTAGGCTCTTGATCTCAACTTAACTTTTCTTTCAAATTAATGAGTTAAAATAGAAATCTCGTGGTCTAGGGTTGTTCCCACTTTTCTTTGATTGACTTCAAACGAAATCATCCTTACCAGTCTCTGAGACCCAGCGTCTAAAAACCCTAGACCAGGACCAGTCCTGCTATTTGGGCAGGACCGGTCACGCCCAACAGAGAACATTTTCTTCCTGTTTTCATTTTCTTTTATGTTTTTTTGTTTTTTTGCTGTTGTCTAGATTCATTTCAATGGGGACTACGACAGCCCAAGACAAGGAAAAGCCTATGAATACGACAATACCAGACCCGTCCTTGGAACATGGGTTCAGAAATTAAGAAGATAGGGCATGGTATGATAAATATTTCAAGTATAGGGTCGTGGCAATTGAGCGGCACATTGATTGTGCCTATTCCTCGGTACTCTCGCCCTTCTTTCTCATCAAATTATGAATCTAAGGGTGGATCGATTACATGGAGAAAGTGAAAAGGGTAAATGTGACATTAGTTCAGTTAGCCTCCACCTCCCTAATCAAATGGATGGCTGAACCATTTGTGTATTGAGCCTATTTCTATCGCACGCCATTTGATCTCACCCCTACCACTGTCTCTTAAGCCATATGAGTCCCTTTCCTTACTAATTACTTCTGCCCACTAGTTTACTCCTCTGTACCGAATGTCATTGATGATTTCATCGTATCCACACTTATAGGGGCACGGTTAAAAAGGCAACAAATATACTCTATAGGAAAGACTTGACCTCTGACTATCTAGGCCTATACTTGGTGATCTGTAATTACCTGTTCTTTCATAGTCACTTGGAATGGATGAATTTGTGGAAGGCTAAGGTAATATTTGTAGTAGGAACCAACCGACATGTCTGTCTCTCTCGCTGTTTCATCGAGTATCTTAGAGACCCCGCCTTCACCTCGGTTTCAAAGCGAGCCTTGTTGAGTGCCTGGGTAGTCCACTCCGTTTGTATGTTAGCCCGTGTCCCTGTCTTACCTGATGATTTTATGGATGGGCTTGAGAGGAAAAAGGCTATTAGTGAAACCTCTATAAATCGGTCTGAAGGGCAAACAAAAAAGAGGAAAAGGGGCGGCATGCCTGTCTCTAGACCTAGGCCAAGGGCGAAAAAACCATTGGAGAGGGTAGAAAATACTTTAGAGGTTGTCTTGGCTCATTTGAACCAAGAGACAAGAGACCTGAGAGAGGGGCAGGAGATGCTTATGAGAGGAGTGAGGGCGATTGCTGCAAAGTTAAATATCAAGCTTTCTAAATCAAAAGAAGAAGAGGAAGGAGCAGCGGAAGAAGAAAAAGGAAGCTGATAAAGAGTAGCCAAAGCAGATCATTGCTGACATTGATGCTGTAGGCAGAGTTGAGGTTGCTAGCTCTTCACGAGGAGGGAGACCTCCTTCTGCCACACATGCGGGTCGAGCTCCTGACATTCCCATAGTGATAGAGATGTCTGAGGAGGAAGCTGCTGAGTAGGATTAGGCTCCTCTTTCTATCGTATTCATTTTCGTGGCTATTATTCATTTTTGGATGTTGAAAAATGTATATTTTGGATAATTTGGTGGTGTTGGATGGATTTTTGAACTTGTTGTAATTCGTAGTTTATATATTTTGTCGTTTAGCATTTTCAGTTATTTCATTTTATGTAGTTTTATGATGGATTATGGCCAGGTATTGGAAGATTTCTATAGTACGTGTGATTGATCTAACGTTTTCAATGTTTAGAAATTTTTCTTTGAATCTCAGTAAAAATTGAATAAGCACTGGCTATCATCCCAGATCTCACGCGCGTTCCAGGTAATATCTATCCACTCTTATAATTATTGTGTCCTTTACATTAAGGACAATGCAACATTTAGTTAGGGGGAGGGATTAGATATATTCATATAAAAAAACATTATTTAAAAAATACATATATTTTTTATAACATGACATGATTTTGTAAGTACCTAGATCACCTCCATATCTGAAACACGGGTGCGTTATACTCATAATATTCTTATTTTTTTTTTATTTAAGTGCACATGGGATGTTATGTCAACTTGTTTATCATCTAAATTATGGAATATGTCGTGTTTGTTAAATTTCATAAACTTTAAGCACAATGGATAACTTTTATGATAAGTAGAAACTTCTCGTTATAAATAACCTATAGTAATTTAGGGACGTGCGATCGAGGCTAATAACCTGTTGAGAGTTTTGTGCTATTCATTTTTTCGAGAGGGATATACTTATATTCAATCGATTTATTTTTGAGCTATATTTCGTCAATACACCTCATTATTCTTCATATTGATGGATCACTAGAGGAGAACGTTCAGGACCTATCAAATTAAAATTCTTGGATTACTTAAATGGATAAACTAGGTTACTTAAGATATGAAATAGGCTGTAATTCTTTTGGGTTCTATTCGTGATACTCGTCCCTTAGAAATAATTCAGTCACTGATGATTATCTTCTGGAAAAAAAAAAGAAATATAAATATATAGGATGACAAGTGATGTTCTACTCTTTCTATTGTTGAAACATAAGTTGCTCATAGTTCTTTATGCTTAATATGACAAGTATGTGGTGAGTAGTCGGAGTCGGAAAAAAAAAAGGGGGCAAATGAATGATGAAAGGATGATATATATATATATATATACATATATAAATATATGATGAAAAAAATAAGAAGAAAAGAAGAAGAAGAGAAAAGGAAAAGTCTTGGAGAACTTGAAGAGGAAGTATGAACCATATGCTTGTAAATTATACGAGAACCTCTTTCGTTTTCATTCTCGGTCTCTCTCTTTTGAATAAAGACCTATAGATTCTGAGTAGCTAAGTTTTGAAATGAAGGTAAGAAAAGAATATTTCGCGATAGGTCGCTCTTCTAGTGTGAAGTGTTCCATTCATGAGATTATTCCACTTAAATATTACCGTTCTTCATTATAGATATATGAGACATTTATGTTTCTTTACATTTACTCTTTAAGAGCCTCTATATCATGAGAGAAGGTATATAATACACCTGAATCTAAGTGAATTCACCTTTAGAGTGTATATCCGGTGAGATTTGAGCTAGAGTCGTATGTTTTAAATATTGCTATGGGAAATAAAACTTGAAGCAATACTGAGCATTTTTGTTGTCCATGCACATACACACGTGGAGTTTAGCAAAAAGGATATATTTTAATGATTTTTATGATAGATGAGCTGCATTAGTATGTAATGTGTGTCGCTTAACCTATGATAAGTGACATAATGAGGTGTTTCACACTTGTGTGCTCGGTATTGGAGGATGAATAGGCATGTATAATGATTATGATTAGGAAGTTTGTGGGTAGCTTTGCTGTAAACCCTCATGAGACAACACTCGTCCACTAGGGACACCTAGGAGTTTAAAGGCTTGTTGCATGCGCTAAATGTAATCGTCATCCCTCCAAAAGTGAGTTTGGTTTTGTTTTATTTTATTTCCTATTTTTGGTTATATGTGTAGGTTAATTTTCTCTTCGTACCAATTCACTTCATTACTAGAGACTAGCAATGAGCTAGTTGGGGGGTATGACAAGCGACGGATATTGCATATCCGGAAGCACTAATAAGAGTAATTATACGTGTTTTCCTCCCTAATTATAAATACTTATGCTTATTTCAATACAAGTTCATTAATGAGGCATTACTACTAATATTTTCATAAGTATGTTGTTTTGCTAAAAAAAATGGTCTAAGGAAAATGTAGTGAATGATGGCGGAAGAGAGAAAATTGATTAGAAGAACAAAAAGAAGAATATCCTGAAAAACAGCTAGGACAAGTCCCAACAAAAGACCATGACCGGTCGCGAAACACAGGCAAGACCAGTCAGAGCCAGGACCAATCCCAAAATATAGGCAGGACCGGTTACGCTAGCTCGTCAGAATTGCAGGAATCAGAGAATTTCGGATTCAAAACTTCTATATCTATATATATATATATTAGAATAGATCATACAAAATCGAGAATAATATACATTTGATACGAGTTTTAGAGGAGATATAGGAGATCCTAGGGTTCTTAAAACCTAGTTCAGATTCAAGTAAGTAGTTGCGGATTTCAAGCCCTAAATTGAAGATTTCTCAATACAAGTGTTCTATATTCATTCAATTCATGTTTGTCTTTAGTTTTTATTTAGATTTTGCTTTCCAGATCTGTTTTGTGATTGTGTTTCTTATGTTTTCCATTAATATGATGTTTAGATTTAATTTCACTATGTTAGGCTAAATCTCTAGTTAGGAAAGAGCAATGAAACGGTAAATAACTTAACTTCCATGCATGTCTTCATTGGGCAACCCTAAATCCAAGGATCAATGAATGTTTGAGTAGGGATTCATACGATTTTATGTTCTCTAATATGAATAATGTTAACGAGCATGACGCTAATGAATCTTAACTTGGATTTTCAATGGTCTGTGAACTTGCTTCATGGTTTTAGTTTAGTTATTTTATTTCCAAGCATTGTAGAGTACTTTTCGTCATGAAACATACTCATAAGCAATCTGCCGTACTTAATTAAAACAGTAAAAATGAACTAGTTCTATATTTTAACACCGGTCAAAAGGTATTTTTATTATTTTAATTGAACCTATACACTAGAGGCATGACTTTGGATGAATGGGAGTAGTGTATTTTTTTCGTAGGCATGGAAGTTAATGAGTTTACCGTGGATTTGTGATTTTCTAGCACTTTTCTCATATTTAGAAGCAACTTAATTTAATTCGCTGTTTTAATCACCTTGTAATTAGTAGTTTATTCACTTAGTTAACTCACCCTAGAAATCCAAATATAGTTTTAATTAATTCGTAGTTTCGCATAGTAAGTCAATTTCATTAGTTTAAAATTGCTACCAACTATTTAATATTTTTCATAGTTCTCTGTAGTCTATAATTTTACTTTCATTTGCAAAATAGTTAAAACAATCCTCAAAAGAAATCATCTTTTCTTTTATTTTTAATACTAATAAATTGGATAAAATTAACCAATTCAAATTATACCTTTTCCTTGGGTTTGACCTGGACTTCCAGTACTATATTGCTTGCACAATCACCTACACTTGGGTGTTGCACACAAGAACGCACAATATTTTATTCGTATCAATAGCCCACACCCTCAACAAACATGAAAATAAATAAATAAACAAAAGCTATATCAGTTCACCAACACCATTGCAAGTAACCAAGTGAGATGCAATTATAAGATTTCGCAACTGAGATTTGCCCTAATGCAGCATAACAAGCAGAGTATAATAATGATCACATCAAACCAACTTGCAAAAAAATGACACAAAATGTGGAATAAATAAATTCCTTCTTTCACAATAGGTAAAAACTCAGATTTCGGTGAACAAAAGGCATATTAACATTAAGTCAAAAACATCAGAGAAGGGAGGGGAAAAAAATCAAAACAGTTCAACTATGACTCAGTTATGGAAACCTAAACAAAACTTAGTCCACTGCAACAATCAAGATAAAGTTACAACAAATTGCATAAAAACATAAACAAGTTAGAAATTTCCATATCATTGTAGCCCAAAATCCCTAGAAAAAATAGATCCACCATGCAGAGACAAATCAAAAGCAATCGGAGCCTAAAGCTCGAAATGATCAAACAAGACGTATCAAAAACACTTACCCCTCTGAAAGACATAGCTAACTTATGAGTGTAGAGAGAGAGAGAGAGAGAGAATGGTTGGGTCTGAAATAAGTGTAGAGAGAGAGAGGGAGAGGACAAGAATGCAAAAACTTATGGAGAGGACAAGAATATATGTGTGTGCGAGTGTATGTGCCGACGACACAGAGTGGATGTGTACGTGTGTACTAACACACAAAGTGGCGGAGGTGGATCAAGTCCCGCTGAGGTTCAAATTGAATGTGTGTGTAGAGGTGGTGAGAGAGATTGAGATCTTACCTGACCGGAGCAGCGGCAGATCAGGAGACGCTGTGGCGGAGGTGGTGCTGTGGTGGAGCGGCGCTGAGGTAGATCCCCTCTCTCTCTCTCTCTCTCTCTCTCTCTCTCTCTTCTCCTCCCCTTTTCTTTCTCTCTCTTTCTCTTCTTCTCCCGCTCATCAAATTGGCCAAATATTTTACCTTTTTTTTGTTATTTACTTTATTATTTTTATTTATTTTACCCTACATTTGTAACTGTTATTTTCCGTTGCTCTTTCTTTTTTTTTTTTACAACCATTAGAAATTTAAAATACCTCTTGTTAAATATTACTAACGGATTTTGTTATTTTCTAACGGAAATTTACCGTTGGAAATTAGCAACGGTAAATTACCGTTAGAAAACCAAATCCATCTGTGTTACCAAAGTGGCCATGGTATAGTGAGTGTAATTTTTTAAAACACAGGGGAGATCCCTGTAATTGTCAGATACCTCAAGGGAGGTCAGTGTAATTTACCCATGAATTTTTTATTGGACAACCTTGTCTTTTACTCTTTTTCGATTGACATCAATTACCTCCAACTAAATTGAATCCCTCAATTATGCAAAAACTCTATCATTATTCATCATATTTCTCACACATTAAATATCAATTAGTTGGGATATATGTTCGACTTAAAATTCATACATTTTTTAATAAATAATTCTTAAATCATATTTAAGACAACTTTAAAGCGCATTTTGGCCAAGTACACAAAAAGTAATTTGTTTGACAAGGATATATGTTCGACTTAAAATTCATATATATTTTTTAATAAGTAATTCTTAAATCATACTGTATTTAAGACAACTTTAAAGGATATTTTGAGCAAGTGCACAACAAGTAATTTGTTTGACAACTTATGTTATCAAACACCATTACAACTTAATCATT
The DNA here is from genome assembly GCA_033977485.1 of Hydrangea macrophylla. Classification (NCBI taxonomy): domain Eukaryota; kingdom Viridiplantae; phylum Streptophyta; class Magnoliopsida; order Cornales; family Hydrangeaceae; genus Hydrangea; species Hydrangea macrophylla. The sequence goes on from CM066982.1 coordinate 55,721,374, forward strand.
GCTTCTGAAAAGTTGCACCAATTCACAACTTATGCTGAGTTCTAAAAGCTATATCTAAAAAACTAAAAGTTATAATTTGTCTAGTTAAACAGCAACAAATGGAGCCATCATTCCTCTAAATAATTGATCGAGACAAGGAGACATGAAAAATTATTGGAAAAAAATCTAAGCAATGCCACACACCTAGGCCTCCTAGTTAATGGCTATAATTCATAATACATGTCTCTGATCTATATATGCATATAGCCTATGATATGTACGTGTGTTCTTGTTTTTAAATATATGTATATGTATATATATACACATTTGAATATATGTGTTGTGTGTTCATATTAATGCACTGTGCCATTGTATATATGAATATTAGATATACATATATATATATATATATATGTATGGGAGATACCATCCTACTTGTCTTTCCTCTCCTGGCTTTTGTTGCTTGTCTCCGCATATGCCACAGTAGCTAGCTGTTTAAAATGTTAATTTTCATCGTACTCTAATCTGGATAGGATAATAATAGATTCATCTTCAAAACGTTTTAATCACATTGAAATCAATTTTAATGATTGACTAAGTTGTGACTTCAAAGTCAACAAACAAGTTTGCCCTTTTCTTCTGTCCGAATTTTGCATTGGTCTGCCACATATCACTACAATATATGGAGTCCCTCAAAAGATTAACACATGTAACAACAGCTTGATGCCATTGTAGTTATTTACTAACTAGACAGCCAAATCATGGTTCACATCTCTTGTCATCTTCTAGTCAAGAATATTACTCAAACATATATCGATGTGTGTGTACATATACATGATCTTGCTATTTTATCTTAGGGAGAATGTTTGCTCACCCAAATCTTCATTGGGTAACATGTGTTGTCAACACGTACAATTACTGGAATTTGACACATATCCAAAAATTCTCTCTTTAATTATATTGATACATATCTCTTTTTTTGAACCCATGAACAATTCTACCAAGTTCAATTCGTTTATGACAAACCCGTGATTGCGTTGTAAACTTGGAGCCTTCCTATGTTTTCTTGATGACTTCTCATTAAAATGTGAGTACCGAATGGGTGACTCCGGCCAATGTTTGACCTTGAGATCTCACGGAGTGTGTCTTGTTGCTCCACTCACTTGGTCTACCTCTTGGGTATGCCCATTTTAACATGGATAATATATGAGGGTCTGTTTGGAGGGAGCGAAGAGACGAGAAATTCATTACAAGAAAGAAGAGATGAGGAGAGGAAAGAAAGTAGATAAGGTTCTCTCTACCCTGTTTGGATAGAAAATAGAGAAGAGTAGTAAAAAGGATAGAACTTTCTCATGTTTAATTAGTTAACTTTTATAACAGAGAAGAAAAGAGAGTATTTAGAATCCATTACTCTTCGATCGCTATCAACTTTATAACTGTAACGTAGTCAGTGATATATTTGTATTCTAAGGGAATGATTTACATACCGTGCCTCTCTTTTTGATCTCCGAATCTTGCTTTTCTTTTTCACCTCTTTACATTTTCAATAATGATACACACACTTTTGTACACCACACACTCTTTATCATTGATTTCAGTGGACCCAAGTGCTCCCGCGTGGGATTCATGTGGAATCTACATAGAGTCCACTAAAATCAATGACCAGAATTATGTGGTGTACAAAAGTGTGTGTATCATTACTCTTACATTTAACCATCTATTCTCTCCCAACTTAACTTATAAATTAGAGAATAATTAGCATTTCCTATAATTGTGTGGATGTGTATATATCCTACATATATTCCAACGCTTATCTTCTCTCAGGCTTGCCAATGATGAAAAGTAGCATGTCTCCTATTAAGCAAACATTTGAAGCTAGCCTTGAGCACTATATGATGACATGTGGGTTGTGAACAATAGTTTGGTTGGAATCTATTTAACAGCATCCATAATTTCACAAAGAGACTAAAGTTAATTACCTCAAATGATCAAATGGCTTAAATTATTCAACTAGTGGATTAATTTTATGACTGGTAAACCATTATCTAGACATGACAATTGAATCAATGCACAATAACAACTGTTCTCTATCAAGTGACAAAATCCTTGGCCTGTACTGGAATCCAGGTTGATAGGCAAATCTGCTTATGGATGTAGAAAAGATCATTACATGTTGAGGATCATAATTAGTTATTATTATTATTATTATTATTATTATTATTAATAATATTATTATTATTATATTATTATGAACAACCGTGTGTATAAAAGGTGGATTTAACTTGGGTCAAAGTATTTTGTAAGTTAGGTTTTGTATTATCTGTTTGAAGTTGTATCATAGAGATTTTTTTTCAAGCAAATTCATGGATTGACTGACTCTCACCATAGAGATTTATTATTGGTTTTGTGAATCTACATCTACTGTCAACTTAATTTTATATATACACGTCTCTCTCTCTCTCTCTCTCTCTCTCTCTCTCTCTCTCTCTCTCTCTCTCTCCATACGATGCTGCTCTAGAAAGGTACTGAAAATTGTTATCCCTTATATGTCTATCTATGATAATAATTGTATTATATATGAAATTTATGTATCAAAAGGACTACCATAAGACCACTTAGGAAGTCAAACCTAAAATCCAATCCTATCCCTAATTGCTACAATACTTAATCTTAATTAAAGATGATAACATGATCTTCATTCATTTGTTTAATATAGTATTTCAATGCAGGCCAATGCATACATATAACTATTTCATTAACCTTTTTGTGATTATCACTTCTTGATTAGGATTTGATTGTAGGAATATGACCCTTAGTGGAATCTTACAAAATCTGGATCAATTCGTTTATTTATCATATTGTTATAAATATTAGGAGAAGTAAAAATGGTTGACCATGCATTTTCAAATAATTTGTTTTGCAGATCGAACTCATTTACAAAGTTCTTTCATTATTGCAGCATCTGCTTTATTTTTCTTTTCCTAACCTGACAAACAGAATCCAACAAGTACGATGTCAATTTTATTATGGGTTTTGTGTGTGAGGGCATTGAGAGAGGAACGTTCGTGCCTGAGATGACCGTTTAACCTCTGGGTTCATATTACTTAGCTCCCTGCAGGTCCGAATTTATATAAGTTGCCCCAATATTATATTTGACATAATATCATTGACCTCTTTTACTTTTTATTTTTATTTTTTTACTTTGTAATTATCACATCAGATAAATGCAACCGACCATAATATTGTTAATATATTTTTGAATATGCAAATTGAATATTAAAAAAAATTGTAAGACAACATGAGGTCGAATATAATGTATGTAAAAAAATAATAGCATATCCGTCTTTTGATAATATTTGAACTTTTATTTACAAATTCATAAAATTTCAGAATATATACTATAGTCATTTTGTTTATTTTGTTTAGTTAGTAAAATGAATAGCAACATCTATATAATAAGTTAGAGCGGTGTGAGTCCTTAAATTAGCTACTTTCAATCCTAGCCATTGAGACAAGTTGAGATATTTTAAACCGTTGGATAAAAAATACTACATATATCAAACATGTATATATTGCTAGCCTTATATATCTTTCTCTCTCATACTCCCTAATTCTCTCTCTTACCAAAGAAATCAATTTGATTTTATACACCCCCGGACCATAAGCAAAAGCTGCATTACTCTCTCTCTCTCTCTCTCACGACCACCACCACTATAACCATCTTCTACCCTCTCTCACCATTTCTGACCACCACCACTGCCACCATCTCCGACCACCAGGTATCCCTCTCTCTTTCTCATTAATTGCTTTTTTTTGTGGGTATATGTACAATGTCTCTCTCTCTCTCTCTCTCTCTCTCTCTCTCTCTCTCTCTCTTTGTGTGTATGTGTGTGTGTCGCGCATCTTGGGTTCGTGTGTAGAAGTGTGGGGTTTTATGCATGTGTTTATGAAACTTTTGAAGTATCAATATTTTAGAGAAACCCTGTTTGGCAAAGGAAAATTTGGGACCTTACAGAAAAATAAGATGTTTCAGGTATAACAGGGACCTTGCCAGGCATTAGATGTTTCATAAACCTAAAAGACCGGAAAGCTCTTTATCATAATATCAGGAATAGTGATACCCACTGTTTCAATTGCCAGACATATAGTCAGTATTATAGGAAGCTGGAATAAGCCCAACCACTGTTGCCAGAAAGAAAATATGAAATGGTATATCCTCAAAAAGGTTGGTCAAGGTTGGTGTTATCCTAAAAAAAAAAAGCATGTAATTTAGCAGCTTTTCGATCGTGCCTGGCAATTCTTGATTGAATTTCTTTTTTTCTTTTTCTTTTTATTTTCGCTTCGTGCCCACGGGCACGGGTTATTACTAGTGAATAAATAAGAATGACTATAGCAGTATATTAAATAATTGGAAGCATTTGATCTTAAATCAAATCTGAGAAGAGGTCACTTATATTTTTTATGAGAGGAGAGTCACTTATATTTAACCTTAACATATTAATAGCTAAATTTAAGACCCATGTCAAGTTGTCATCAACATCAATATCTATTGGGTTAATATCACCTACCATCTGAGGTTTAACCAGGTAATACTTTACCCCCTACGTTGGAAGAATAACACTTTTTCTCCTGTCTTTTAACAAACCTAATGGATTTGGTAAAATTAATATCTAGCCCTCAAAATAATTAAGTGATTAAATAGAAGAATTTGCAAAATGTTTAAAGAGCTCCTCTAGGCATTTACAAATTTCATGATTTTCACGATTCTTCATAACTTATTATGAGATCAATTTGAACAATTTTCACGGCTCTAAAAAAAATTTTATGAAATTTTCACGAGTACTATAAAATATGTTTTAACATTTTGACGATTCCTTAAAACATATCCATGTTTTTTTCTCCCCAAAAATATGACTTTTGTCTTTTGGTATAATAGTTTTTTACTTTTTGGTGATTTTCAACTGTCATAGAAATATTAGAAATACTGATGAGGGTGTAGATGAAGCATTCAACTATCATGAAATACTAGAAATTCCCAAAAGTGACCTTAGGAGTTTCAAAATCAGGGCCAATTTCCTCCCTATGAGGATGGAACCCTAGGAGGAAACTAATATCTCTAGTAGTCAGTCCCAAGGAACCTTGAAAAGAAAAGAATTGTGAGGAGGAGCCCAGAACATTAGGGCTAAGTAAAGAAGAAATGATCTAGAAGGAATTTGGACTAAGAAAGAAGAATGGCATGATCAATGCCATTTTTGGCCCACACATCAGACTTGGCAGCATAAACCCTAGAAACCCATTCAATCCAGTCAGGCAAAGGAGAGGGCCAACTCCTAATGGTATTTGAAGGGCATACTTTGGAAAGGTCGATTTCTCCTTGACATTTCAGAGTTTCAGAAGGAAATGGAGGATATAATGCTTGAAAAGATTAAGGGGGTTGTTTAAGAAAAGTTGGTCCCAATCCCATAGGATTCATTGATTCTAGGAAGATAGGGGGACAAAAGATTCAACAGAACACTCTGCTCTATGAGCCTGCAAGTAATCTCTCACCTGTCTGCAGGGGCTTAGTTTACTAGTCTCTTCAATAGGAGGTTCAATGGAAGATGTTGCAGGTTTTTTCTTGGAAGCCATGGATGCTACGAAAGTAGACAAAGCAAAAGTTTAGAGAGAGAGGTTTAAGCAAGAGAGAGAATAGGAAAGCGTAAAGGATAGTAACATGCGTTCCCTCCTTTATAAATGGGAGGCGTCGCTTTGATTCCTGAGAAGAACAATGGCTATGTGGGGAAAATCTTTCCCCGAATGACATGTGGCATTTTTTAATTTCAAGACATCACATCAAGTCAGCTTTTAACTTGATATGACGTTTTGGGGGGCAAATATTAATACCCAAAATTTGCTTGGCCTATTGGGCCATCAGGGTCAAGTTAGGCCAAGGCTGGATGGACCTAAACCCTAACCTAAGAGGGTTTGGGCCCAGGCCAACAAGACTAAATATTAGTCCAAGTCTAAAGATAATCATCGGACCGATGTAATGGTGTCACGACCCATCCCGCTACGCACGGAAATAGGAGACGTGGAACGCCACCAAGGCTCATCCAGTTCAATTAAAGTAAATAGAAGCGGAAACATAAGTAAAACATGAAATTCGGAGTTATAAAAAGTATTTCGCAATTGAAAACACTAAAAGAAACACCCCGATTGAAACCAGTAATCTAGTCAACTGCACATAGGTCTAGTCGACTGGAAATGCAAGATACAGAGAGCCTTCAATCTCAGCAGCCAATCCAGTCTACATAGGTTCGGTCGACGGAAAATGAAAAATACAGAGAGCCTAAGATCTCAGTAGTTTGTCCAATCGACTGTGGTGTAAATTTTCCAGTTGACTGATACCTTCCCGTCGACTAGATTAGAAATTTTCATTTTGAAAACACAATCCAGTCGACTATTTCTTTCATAGAACGCAAAATAACATTTCAACCAAATAATCCAATCGACTGTGTCGGGGACCCAATTGACTGCTTCGCAAAATGTTCAGGCATTAGCTATTTCAAATCATACCTCCAGTCGACTGTGTTGGGTTTATGCCCTCAAACCATTACTTTATGTATGACATTAGCATTTTAATATATGGATATCAGTTTTATATTTCATTATGTATGTTTCTTTCATGAGATGATTTTCAATCCTTAAGTATCATAGTAGGTAATTCGTGTGTGTGTATGAGATACATACAAGTGAGATATGAATTACCATCCTTTGATTCTTAAAGCATGTCACAGTGGATGATGAGACTGGTTATCTCATCAGGTATGCACTGTAGCATAATTAACTACCATTGGATGGAGTGACTAATCTCAATCACTAGAGTGTCACTCTTAGTTAATATGCTAGTGCTTATAGTGCATTGACGGACCTGAGCTTTCCTATTGACACTTAATACTGTCAAACAGTCAATAGGAACTCATAACTTGTATAAGGTACGTGTTCTCAATCTTGCGACGATTATGAACACGGACTGTGGATATGGCTGCTTTGACTTAGCAATCAGTGAGGTCTACAGAAGATCAACACCTGGGTATCTTGGGTATGTCATGTTCATAGGGTTGTGAACATATATTGTCAAGACAGAATCTACCCTCTGTTTCAGAGTAAGCATTCCCTTGAGAATGTCACCAAGTCGATTACTGAGTACTGCAGTCTTGTTGATAAGAGTTATCAACATGTTTGGTAATCATGAGAGATGAACGGGACTCAAGGAATACAAGAAGTAATCATGATTCAGGTTGACAGTAACAGTTATCCGACTACCTGAATATGATTACGAATGCTGAAGGTAGAGGGACATTAGTACAACATACAAGTCTAGTTATCGCTTCAGATATGTTCTTTTGCGTTAATTGGAGTTTAGTTATCGTTTTATAGTGGAGTAAACATTAACTGACCAGTTAGTTAGTTTGCTGATCAAAGAGTTTGATCACGGTGATTAACAAACTGGTCTGAGCCAACAATAAAGAGTCTAGGAGGTCCCACTCTTAGCTCTGCTAGGAAACTTGGAAGGGTACATGAGGATCATTTCAAGACAGGTTCGATCGATCAAAGGAGTTTCGATCGATTGAAGTCTAGGCAGGTTCGATCGCTCGAGGGTTGTTCGATCGATCGATCGAATACACTTTGATCACTCGAAGGTTAGGTCGGTTCTGGGAATCTATAAATAGAGCTGCGTACTGAATGTTTTTAAATTGTCATTTTTATACGTAGAAGCTGCAGAAACTATTTAGGTTTCCCTAAACCTTCCATATCCTCCCTATTAGGGTTCCCACCAACCCTATTCCTTCCGGGAGGCATCCGCAGGAGTCATAAGAGTGAAGACAGCCTAGTGGAAGTTGCTGCACAATCAAGGAGAAAGAAGTTTTCAGAATTGGGTTCAAGACCTGAGGTATATTTCCTCTCCCTCTTGTTAGTATGCATCTATGGAATTGACGGGTAGTAGATCCTGGGCTACTAATAAGTTTTATAACTTGACTTTTCCGCTGCGCATTTAAACTTTTAATTTAAACCGGTTTTTCCATCAATTGGTATCCGAGCCACGCTCGTTTGAATATATAGATGCATTTTAGAACACTAGTTTTGATTTGCTTGTAGATTTTAGGACTGTTTTCGAAACTGCATCATCACAGATCTATTTCTACAGCGTTATCGCAGCAGAATACAAATCTGTGATTGCATTCAATGCATGTTAGATTCGATCGATCGAAGTTGGTTCGATCGATCGAAGATGCTCTATTCTCAAGTGGTCGAACAGTGTTTGATCGATCGAACATTGGATATGTTCGATCGATCGATCGAGGTAAATTCTCTGTCAAGTTGTTCTTTTCACAGTTTTAAATGTTTTAAAAATTATATGCTTTAATTTTAAATTATTCTGTAAATTTTTTCAAATCATCATGTGAAATAGAAAGTTCAAGCGATTGAACAATGTTCAATCGATCGAAGGTTCGAGCGATCGAAAGGTCTTCGATCGATCAAACTATGACAATGACGTTAGATGCTGTTTTAAGTTCTAATTCAGTATATAAAGAGTTATGTACTTTGTGAATCAATTAGCGGTTCCAATTGTTATATACGCGTGGATGTATGTACGACTAACCCTTTTGCAGCATGCTTAGTCGCTATCTCCCATGGCACCAAGTCTTTTAAATTTTGTATTTAATTGTTTGAGATTGGTGTATATTATGTTTAATTATTGGTTTGGTTTTAAGGCATATGTAAAGGGCATTGCAACTTCAATCTTACGAAAAGGAGAGTCGCACCGGTTTCTCTAGCCTTTTATATATATATTTTTTTTGTTTCTAGATAAATTGTAAGCTTCGAAAGAAGCATAGGACCAATGTATTAGAATTAGAAATCCATAGAGATGGAGCAAGCCGTTGTCCATGAAGATGGAGCTGGAGGCGACCAAACCAAGAAAGAGGTTATATGGAGATAGAGCCATGGGAGATAGAGGCATATGAATGACTTTGTTTCATTTTAGTTTTTGTTTTATGTGCTTGGTTTGTGATTGGCGTTTTACTTTGTTACTACTTGCATGCACGTAAAACAAGTTTTCTAAAATAAAATTCAAAAACCATTTCAACGCATTAGTAAACATTGGATGTTTATGGGTAATGTGTGGAAACATTTTTTTTTTCAAAAAGCAAAATCCTTATTTACTAAATCTAGTGGGAGAGGGTCTTATTAATAATACCCACGATTTTCCATTAACAGTTCACTGTAAGATGAGTGGTGCATTCTGTGTCACCTCGCTAGGGGTGATCATTCCATACGGAGGGTGCATTACTCATTGGTTACTAGATGTGAACTTCCTTTGATAGGATCAATCAGACGTGTTAAAGGGTGACCACCACACGGAGGCGCTACTTGAGACAGTTATGATTGGATCTTAGTTAATGTTACACAGTAGGTAAACTATGGATAAGGGATCCCACACGGGGCATTATTCAGATACTTAGAGATCAAAAAGGTTCGGGAGTCATAACTTATTTTGCAAGAGTTGCATAGCGGACAAGTCATGATTAATCGAAAGATCGAACATTGACCACCACACGGAGGCTTTATTCTTTCGTTTCGATATTCCGGCGAATTTGTTTTAAAATAAGATACCTTTCCACCTCAGATTTATTTTGTAGAGTTTCTGCTTCCATTAAGCATCTCTTGAACTCTATCTTCCTTAACGTCCTCAAATCCGTATCCTCCTTACTAAATCCACCCTCCACTATTTGACAACCACCTGTCTCTTGTGCTCTACCACCTCCCGCCTCCCTTTCATGAAATTGATATAAATATGTCAGTACATCCTTAAATTTTTTGTGCCAATTCAATAGTCGTTGCTTCATAGAATGACTCAAAGATACAATCAACATAGCACAATTTATAACGAGGATCAAGAACTAATCCAACATAAAACAAGGGATTCATAGTGTCAAATTTCCCCCAATACTTGTCAATTTTTTTTTTCATATTCAATGCCATGGTTCTCAAAGATAAATCCCCTTTGCTATATTCAATTTCAATGGTATCTTGAATTTTTACTAAGTCCATAGCAAATGAATTGCACGTGACATGGTTAGACCCCGAAAACTTAAAGTTGCATCGTAAAAAATCTTCAAAAATTTTACAAACAATTTTACCTTCTCCCAATCGTCATTAAAAGGAGGACCCAAAAGTCTAACACTTCCTCTCTTACCACTACCATCATCCTCACCCACATTAACACTCTCCCCCCTGGTAACAAAAGTTACAAAGTTGTTACCTTCCTCCTCTAGGCGTTCAAAAGCTTTTTGAAACTTTTCCGTCTTCTCCAACATCATGTAAGTCAAATTCCACCTAGTTGCCACATCTAAAGATACACCACTCTTAGATGCAATCTTTTCCTTCTCGGCACACAATTGAAATGTTTTCCACCTTTGTGGAGAGGATTTCACGTATCTTACAACATTTTTAACTTTCAATATTAAGTCATCAATATCTTTCAATCCATCATGAACTATGAGATTCAAGATATGAGCACAACATCTCATATGCATGTAATCATGTTCTAGTATTGTGCCCTTCCTACTCTTCATCTTCCTTTTCAAAAAATTTATTAACCCATTATTTGAACTTGCATTGTCGACAGTGACTGTAAGCAATTTATCTATTCCCCACACAAGTAAACACATTTCAATAACCTTACCAAGTGTATCACCCTTATGACTTTCCACCACAAAAGTTCAAAACTTTTTTCTGTAGATGCCAATCACTATTAATATAGTGTGCAGTCAAAGACATATAGTTTAAATTTTGAAAGGATGTCCACGTGTCAGTGGTAAGACAAACCCGTTGCCCTCTAAGCTCACTTTTTAGCCTTTTCTTCTCTCTTAAGAACACTTTTTTACATTCTTTAGCAATGGTTATTCGTGAGGGGATTTTAGAAAATTTGGGACATGCTTTTAACAAGAATTTCCTAAACCCCTCATTCTCTACAAATTTAAAAGGAAACTCATCAATTACTAACATTTCTGCTAAAGATTTTATAATATCCTCTACACAAAAAGAAACCGATACAATTGATCCACCATTGCTAGATCCTTGTGGACTAGGTGTAAAATCCAAAGTGGTTTGGGTCGTGTCTACCTTTCTATGAGGATTTTTCTTACATTGTATTTCTAAATGCGTTTTCATTGACGTTGTTCCATTTGCTTTAGACTCGCATGCGTAACCCATCCCACAATAATTACATAAAGTCCTACGCTTAGCATTAGGGCCCTCACTCTTAACCTCAGTGAAATGGTCCCAAACATATGATCTTTTCTTACCGCTAACCTTGGGGGGATGTGGCGGAAGACCTTGGCGTTCATTGCAATCGGCTGCATCCTTTGAGGGTTGGTTTACCATACCATCCATTCTAAAAACATTGAAAGTATCCACTTTAGATCTACTATTTATTAACATAGTATCCAATTTCAAAACAAAAATAATCTAGAAGACTAGATCTACTATTAATTAACAAAGATACAAAGTCAACACTCAACAAGTATAGACTCTATAAACCAAAAAAAAAATAGGGGAGGGGGGGGGGAATAGATCTACTTTTAAAAAAAAAACACCTACTATTAATTACAAGAACAATCTTCTATTAATTAACAAAGACACAAAGTCAACAAGTATAGACTCTATAAAGTATAAACCAAGAAAGAGGGGGAATAGATCTACTATAAAAATAAATAAAAATCTTCTATTAATTACAAGAACAATCTACTGCTAATTGAGAAAGAAACAAAGTCAACAAGTATAGAGTCTATAAACCAAGAAAGAACAATCTAGATGTACTGTTACCTAAAGAAATATTAAAATTTTGGCTAGATCCATCTCAACCCAATATTCTCAACAAGAACAATGGAAAAAAAATTGCAACTAGGAAATATCAACAATCCCAAATCCAACAAGAGCAATGGAAAAATATTAGATCTACATCTACTATTAACAAATATATATATATATATATTGGCTAGATGCCTAGATGATAGATCAATTTCAGATTCTCAGCAAAAAGTTAAGAACAATGGCAAAGAGTGAAAATTAGATGTCTAGATCTACTGTTAACAAAAAAAATGGCTAGATTAAATGAAGTACGAAGTAAGGACTGAAGAGTGAAGACTTACTTCAACGGCGACGACGTGGTGAGGAAATAGCGGCGATGTGGAGAGGAAACCGCGGCGACGTGGTAGGAACAGCGATGGCGTGGTGGAGTGGTGGTCCGGTGGAGTTGTGGTGGCCTTTTAGTGGCTACGTGGTAGTCTGATAAAGTGGTGGAGGGCCTTGAGGCTCTATCAGGGGGTAGGGTGGTGGTGTGGGTTTGTGAAGACTCTTCTTCATTGAAAACTGAAGAGTGAAGACTGAACTGAAGGATTGACGGTTGTTTTGTTTTCCAACTTTCCTTGTATACCAGTGCTTATAAATTATTTATTAAATGTATTATGTGTAATATTGGTTCGGTTTGATTCAGTGTAATAGTAGGGAAAATTGAAATCGAACCGAAAATTGAATTTATCAATTTTCTAAAACTGAAACCGACCGAAGCATAGGAAAAACTAAACCGAATCGAACCAAACTAGTCGGTTCGGTCGGTCGGTTTGATTTTTTCAATTTTTCTTACACCCCTACCTTCAGTCGACTACCCCTAAGCCAGTTGATCGTTTTACCTCAGTTTGCTAAGCATCCTACAAATTTCAATCTATGGTTCTCTAAACCAATTCCAACACATTCACTACTATATTGCAATGATTCAAAACATAATTATAGACATTTTACTACCGGTTACAATAACTACAAATCCATCCAAGATTCTAAACTAAACACAGTTCCAACTCCCCAAAATCTTTATTACAACATTTGAAAAGGAAACAAAAGCATAAACAATAGCGATCCCGTTGTCCCATCGGCCTCACTCTTCATGTTTTTTCTTTCCTCTCTTCTTATCACCTGTAATGGAGTAAAGCTCCACTGCTTAGCTATATGCTGAGTGCTCAATTCTAAATATATGCTTATATGACAATTCATGCCTTAAAATATCTAAACACATCAAATAGTCTCTAGGGAGAGTGACACGTTTTCATCCGGTAACTGAGATTGATGCCATGGAAGGCCTTCCTCTTCCATGTACCCAGTGCTCTGGTTGGGCCTTCCTCCGTACCAGGCACAACAACTATCTATATCATAATCCTCACACTTCGAGGAGCTTACCCCTGGATGGAATTGCACCAAACCCCCCATTTGGCCCAAGTAGACACATAGTATGCTCACATAAACATTTATATGTGCTTTTATTGCATTTTCATGTGCATAAATAACAGGCCTAATTAATACATGAATTTTGCCCAGATCCAAAATATCAAGTCCAATATTTAAAATCATAAAATTTCATATAAACCGCAAATATAGAATTCATACCTTAAGCTACAGTCTTAAGATTTTAGGTGGAGTACCAGGGTACTGAAACTAGGCCGAATCTCTATTTATACACAAAACCTATGAGTTTTGACACATTTTTCAAGAAAACATAGAGTTAAGATTTTTACAAAACTTTGCCAAACGCGGCCTAAGATGTATCCAAATGTACATCTTACCTCAAAGAGTTCAAATACGAAATCTAGAAAAAAACTGATGATCGAAAGGTCATCAATTTGCGTCATGAAGCTCGTGGGAGTAAAATCTCACTTTTCTCTCTCTCTCTCTCTCTCTCTCTCTCTCTCTCTCTCTCTCCAAGATATTTGTTTTTGGATATTTATGAAAAATAACTCGAGTTTACTATATATAGGCACAACTCTCGAAAATTATGTTTACCTCTCCACGAGTTCTCAAAACTTTTAAATATCTCCTAAAACATCTTAAACATCTAATTTATTACTTCACGAGTGAAAACTATAATTTGTAAAAGTTTTTGTCTAAGTTCTGTTAAGGTCTGCACTTACGTTCCGAAAACCATTCTTGTGGAATTTCTAGATAACCTACCTTTTATGCAACGTATCCCTCATGTTCTTACCATAGTATTCGAAATGATCTAAGTCAAGATCAAAACTACCAGAAATTATACAAAACATGTATAATTACTATTCATAATTACTAGATTATGTCAAATAACATTTAGTTACATAAATGTCATTTAAGTCATGATAATTGCCTCATGGATTACCAAATTCCCGTGTCATCGATTTACACCCACCGTTGACCCACAGTCAACCTTATTCCCAATTATTAAACCACGTTAATAATTCTCAAAAAAACATTTTGCATTTTAAAACAAATAGATTTTCTGGGACGGGTGTGACAAATGGTGCCCAGTGTCAATACAATCCAGATCAAAGAGGCTTTGTCTGACTAGTCAGTCTAGTAAAAGTGTTGTCCAAGATAAAGATGGCAAGGACCACTTACCTGTCCAATCCATGGGGATTTAAATTGGACAAGTATGACCGATGGGTGACACTTAAGTGTTGGATACGTGGATCCAAACATGGGCATTGAGGATGAAATTTTTTATGGCACATCCAAAACAGTTGAAGATAGAAGTAGGACTATAAATACCAGTGGGTAGATCTCATAAATCTCTCTCGCAAAACCTCAAGCTCAAACCCTGCATTCAAATAACATTCCAAAAGCATCCAGTGGTTTAGATTTTAATTCTCATCTCTTCGTTTTTGTACTTTTCAATTTCTTAAACACTTGTAATTCTGCTACATCAGTGGAAATGGAGTTCAATGCGATGTTTGAGGTATTCCTTATATGATTTTAGCATTTATAGTGTTCTAAAAAGCGATCTAGACGATGCCCGACCGTCAACATTTTTGCTTAGGCGATTGAAAATCGCACAATGTACTAGGCGGGGGTCTAGGCGCTGCTAGGCACTTCTATGCGACTAGGCGCTTCTAGGTGGCTAGCAGGGCTAGGTGGCAACTAACAAAAAAAAAACAAAACAAAAAAACTCATTAATTTTTTTTTTGTTTCGTTCATTTCATTCACACCCATGATTGATGACACGGGAGAGAGAGAGAGAGAGAGAGAGAGAGACCATGAGAGATCTTGACACCGAGAAGAAGAAGAAAGAGGAGGAGGAGGAAAAGAAGAAGAAGGAGGAGAGGACCAAGAGCCGAGAGGTACGTACCTGGCTACTAGGGTTTCTGCAATCAGGGTTTTTAAAATTCTGAAATTATTTTAAATTGGGGGTTTTCCTTGCATCTACTAATCTTCATCTCTCCAGTCTCCTATAGTGTGTGTGTGTATGTGTGCACGCGCGTGCGTGAGTGTGTGTCTCAGTGGCTATGTGTATGTGTGCGTGTGTGTGCACGCGCGCGCGTGAGTGTGTGTCTCAGTGGCTGTGTGTGTGTGTGTGTGTGTGTATGTGTGCGCGCGATCGAGTGTCTGTGTGTATACGTGAGTGTGTGTCTGAGTGGCGCTGTTTCTGCATGACTCAGTGTGTGTGTGTGTGTGTGGCTATGTGCATGAGTGTGTCTGGGTGTGTTCGTGAGTGTGTATATGTGTGTGCGTGAGTGTGTCTATGTGTGTTCGTGAGTGTGTATGTGTATGTGCGTGAGTGTGTGAGTGTGGCATGTCTCATGTAGTCATGTGTGTTAATTTTTATTTTATTTTATTTACTTTTGAGTCAGATTTTGTGTATTTTTTTTTAATTTTAATTTTTTATCTTTGTATCAGTCATCAATGTTATTTTTATTTATTCAGAACTTGTAAGTTGTATGTCTCTTAGTTCTTTTTTTATTTATTGATTAATTTGATTTATTTAGTGTGGTTGTGTTATTTTTGTTTTTGTTTGTTTTTTTTTTTAATTCAAAACTCTGCAGATAATGACACAGATAGATAATGTAACTCGTATTTCTTCTGTAGCATCTATTGCTGTGTCTCAATCAGAAAAAATTCTAAAGCGAAATTCAAATGATGTAGGATGGGACTATGCAATAACTGTGGATCCTGGAAATTTGGATAAGGTAAAATGCAAGTTGTGTGGTATAAGGTTTAGTGGAGGAGTGCATAGAGCTAAGTTACACATAGCCCATGTTAAAGGGTTGGTAACCGCGTGTCCAAAGTCTATCGATGAAGATAATAATATTAAAAAAAAGTGCCAAGTGGCACTAGGTGAAGCACCAAGAAAGAAGAGAGAGAAGAGAAAAAAACAAGAGGAGATAAGAGAAGAGGTTCAAGTTGTTGGTGATGAAGATGAAGAAGTTGTAGAGTTTGGGTCATCGAGAAAGAAGCCGCACATTCTTGAGCCTATGGATAGATTCGCAAACATTATTGATCCCGATTCTTCAATGGATACTGCGAAGAAGATGAGGCAACAAAATATGCACGAAGCAATTTGGAAGGAAAGAAGACAAACTATGCTTCAATATGTGGCTAGATGGGTGTATGAAGCATGCATCCCTTTTCATGCTATTGATAATGATAGCTTCCAAAGATTTGTGGAAGGGGTTGGTCAATTTGGTCTGGGTTCGGGTTACCAACCTCCAAGTCAATATGAATTAAGGGAGCCATTGTTGAAGAAAGAGGAAAGAGGTTGAGAGGACAAAAAATTCACTCAAGAAGCAAGAAGAAGAATGGGATTTGACTAGTTGCTCTATCATGACTGATGCTTGGACCGACTGAAAGAGAAGAAGTATTATGAATTTATACGTGAATTTCAAGATGGGCACCACTTTTCTTTCTTCGAAAGAAGCATCTAATGATGCATACACTAAGGAATATATTTTTGAATATGTTGACAAGTGAATTGAAAAAATTGGGCCGGAAAAAGTAGTTCAAGTGGTGACGAACAATGCTTCTAATAATATGGCCGTGGAAAATTTGTTATACGAGAAGAGGCCAAACATTTTTTGAACTTCATATGCTACTCACACATGCTTGAGGGAATTAGAAAGACTCTTAGATTCAAAAGAGTGATTGAGAAGACAAAGGCATTCATCATTTTCATTTATTCACATCATACGACATTGGGTTTGATGAGAAAGTTTACAAATAGAAGAGACATAGTCAGGCCGGGAGCCACTAGATTTGCAACTTCTTTTCTCACTTTGCAAAGTTTGATGGAGAAGAAAGAACAGTTAAGGACTATGGTTACTAGTGATGCATGTGAAGAATGCAAATATTCCAAGAGTGCAAAAGGGAAAATGGCACATGCTACGGTGGTAAGCATGTCTTTTTGGAATGGGGTAACATTGTGCTTAAAGGTATTTGCTACTTTAGTGAAAGTACTTCGCCTTGTTGATGGGGATCGGAAGCGATCAATGGGCTTCTTGTATAGTGAGCTACAACAAGCAAAGGAAGAAATCAAAGAGGCTTACAAAAATGTGGAGGTTGATTACCGTCCAATCTTGGAGATTATTGAAGAAAAAAAAAAGTCGAAGATCGACTTGGTAGTCCACTACATTTGGTGGCTTACCTCTTGAGTCCTTATTACTTCTTCAAAGATCCAAACTTACAAAATGATCCTCTTGTCGTGGGTGCAGTCTTTACTTGTGTTGAGAAGTTTCCCAGATGACTTTACTAGTCAACATCAAGTTATAAATGTGGTATTATTGAAGTATAAGAAGAAAAAAAAAAAAAAGAGGTGGGTTTGGAATACCCTTGGCCAAGGTGGGATGTGCCAAGAATGATGACAATTATGATCCAGGCAAATATACTTATTTTCTATTCATTAGTTATTTTCTTATTTAAAATAACTTCTTAGTAATCACTAATTATGCTTTAATTTTTAATGTAATTGGATGGTGGTTAAACTATGGTAATCTTACACCCAACTTGCAAAAGTTGGCTTCAAGGATCCTCTCATTAACTTCTAGTTCTTCTAAATGTGAGAGAAATTGGAGCAATTTTGAGGTGGTAAGTATGAATTATAAGGTGTATGGTAGTTACTTTGTTAATTGAAATTTAGGACATATTAATAATTCTTAACTAATATTGTTTATGTAGTTACATACAAAGAAAAGGAATAGACTAAATGCATCAATGTTGAACAATCTAGTCTGATACGCCCAAAATTGTCTCTACCCAAAGACCGAGCGGTTCAACTCAATAGCCGGTCCCTGTCCCGGTCAAATCAACAGCCGGTCCCTATCCCGGTCAAATCATGCACAGTTCCCTGGGCAAGCATCAGCCCGAGCGGCCTGGCCATCCCGAGCAGTACATCAATAGGCCCTGACCAAATAGGTCAGGAGTGCAATACGGGTTCGGTCCATACAGGGGCAGTCAAGCCAAGCCGCGAGGCACGCTCCAGAATATTCTAGGCTATTCCTAATCAACTTAGAAAACTAATGGAAAGAGCACTTTGTTTCCTAATCTAATTAGGAAACCCCCACAATTAATGTGAATCAATCCTAATTGGATTATATTTCCTTATCCATGTAGTAGTGGGTCTCTTGCATCTATAAAAGAGACCCCTCACCCCCATAGAATGGGATCATCTTTTCAATCTGTATAGCACCCCTATAGCAGTCATCAACACGCCCGACAGACCTACGGTAGCTCCAAACCATTGTTGGTTCACCACAAGTCCTTGGCTTTTTACAGTATAGTGAATGTGCTCAGACACACACGTGGACGTAGGCTCCTTCATTGACAGGGCCGAACCACATACAAAAAAACCAGTCTCTCACTCTCTCTCTCTCCTTAAATTGCTTTAATTACCTTAACCAAATTTTGGCATCATTAGCTTGGCGCCGTCTGTGGGAATCAATAAGTTTCTCATCAACAAATCTCTTCATTGATTGTTATGGCACCGAAGAAGGGTAAAAAGGCTGCGTAGCAAGCTAACCGGGATGTTCCACTGGCCCCGGTGCCGACTGCTGCGGTCCTGACATCTAAACAGATCACCGCGACCCTCAGACAGCTCTTAAAAATCTAACGTCAAACACAGCAGCAAATTGAAGCCCTGCTGGCCCAACAAAGCAACCCTCTAGTGGTCGGGAAATCGCCCGGGAACGTTGCGTACGGTCGAGAACCAATCTTGACCAGACAACGTGCTCGAGAAAACCCGTCCTGTGTTGAGGGTGCCACAGACATCAGCGGTAGGCGTGATGCCCGAGAGGAGAGGCAGGAGCATATGGCCCGGGAATTAGTCCAGGGTCACTCGATTAAGAGCCGAGGTGGCCTTGGGCACACGATCAGCCGGAGTCATAGCCGAGCCCGATCCTAGAGGACAACACACAGTCATGAAGAAGAATCCTCTTCCACTAACCTATCCAACCACCCGGATACCGCTCAGGGAAGGAGTGGTGGCCCGTATCAAGGACTTGTAGAAACAGATTGACGGAGTGGCCAAAGAGATAGGCTAGAAAGCTACTCAGGACCATGTCAATACCGAGACAGAGTCACCGTTCTCTAGCCTAATCACGAGGTTTTTCATTGCACAAAAGTTCAAGCAGCCTCGCCTAGATTCTTATAACTGCTCGGGAAATCCGATCGACCACGTCCGGACCTACAAGGCTCAGATGGCCCTGGCCACCAAAGCCGACGAACTGAACTAACTTGCTTTCCCTAGCACTTTGAAAGGCCCAACCGCCCAATGGTTCTACTCCTTGAAGCCCCGATCGGTACACAGTTTCAAGCAACTCAGCAAGCAATTCATCAATTAGTTCATCGGTATGCATAAACGGCCAAAATCTGACATGCAGCTACTAACAGTCAGACAAAGGAATGATGAGACCCTCAAGGAATTCACCAACCGGTTTAATCAAGAGAAGCTCAAAATCTATGATCTTGATAAAACCATGGCTATTATAGCCTTCTGCTCAGGAGTTCAGCATACCAAGTGATGATGTCAAAAATTGGTAAGAGAGATTAAAAGAGAGATATGGGGACACCCGTTAACGAGGTAACCTACGTCCACAGTTGCGTCATACGCTTCACTAGCAGATCACCAGCGGGCTTGGTGAGCCAATAGTTGGGCAGCACTCCTAGTAAAACCAACCGAATGTATGCGTATGAGTGAGAATTATATGCTATTCTTTTTGTTCGAATGCCCTCCCCCTTTAATGGGGGTGAGCGACCTCTTTTATAGGTGAAAGATACCACCTGTATATGGTAAGTTTGTAGATTAGGAAGCCTAATATATTTACAGCCTGATTTACATAAATCTAGGGATGTTTCCTAAGTAGTTTTGGAAACTGCTTGCTCCTTCCGTTTAGTCTTCTAACTGAGCTAGGAAACTGCTTGGAGGCTTGCTAACCAAGCAACCACGCCTACTAGGGGCGCGTCCATGTGGGATCCATCTAGAAAGAACGACCGGGCTTACAGCCATCCCGGGCAGTTTTGCGTCACAACCCGGGATGCTGTGTAGTTAGTCCAAATTCAAGATGACCTGGCTTCTCTGTGCTTAGGTGGCGAGGCCTGACTTTGAATTGATATTTTGTGCATATCAGTTGCCCCCTATTTTCAAAACTAACGGGATGCTCTATCGGATGAGGTTTGAAAATTAAGACTACTTCTGACAAAAAACCGTTCAGGAGAAGGCCCCGGGTTGTTACCCGGGTCGTGACCGATCGGACTGGTCTTCCGGGGTCAGGACTGAGTAGTGTCTATGTGGGCTAGGGACCAACTTCTGCCATGTGTCACCTTGTTATTGGCCTGGTCAAGATCCAGCGAGGTTGGTAACCGAACAGTCACGTCGTAACTGGACCATCACGTTTGGCATTAATTGAGCGCGTCTTTTGAGGGGACGTTCCGCATGCCTGAGATGACAGTTGTCGGCAGGTCTAGGCGGGAAAATTTCCTGGCCATTAGATCTAACTTGATCTAGACCGTCTGCGCTCCCTATATAAAGAACAATTGTTCATTTTTGGGATTCCTGCTGCCAATTGATAGAGATACCGAGCAGTTTGAGAGCAGAGAAAGTGTCTGATAAAGCTTCCCAAGCTCTTCTTCTGCAATAACCCTTGTAAGTTTTCCCTTTTCAGTTTTAGTTCATCATCCTCTTCCTCTTCCTTTTTTTGCTCTTGTCTGAGCAAGGCTGGAGAGAGCGAACCCTCTTAGGTTAGAATGGGAATGGGACTTTTTCTTTCTCAGGTTCTGCTCTTTCTTTAAGTCTGGAGGTACGTTAGATAGGTTGAACTGAGCGGGCTGTCTTCGGGTAGTTCTGACCGAGTGTCACCTTGTATTTAAAACCGTATACTTTCTGCCCTTTAGGTTGATCACCCTGCCTCCTTTATACCTCAAACTCGGAGTTCCTGACCCATACCTGGGTCGTCCTCTTTTTCCTGGCCCAGTCACCGAAACCCCAAGGATGTATCTCTCTGGTTTTGACTCGTCCTCCCGGTCAGAGCATGAGCGGTCCGGGTCAGAGACGTCGGACACAAGTTTGAGTCTGCCGTCTGTGTCCCCCTTCGATCACCATAGCGAAGGCATAATCCTAATCTGTCTCTCAGACGATGAGTCGGACCAGGAAACCCCCGTTACTTCCATTTTTTCGGGGTTCAGGTGATGAAACACAAGGGGAACTCGACCCTGAGGTAGCCTTCGCCAGTGAGTTCATCCCGTCCACCCTGCGTATTGAAGATCTCAACCACATTAGGGACAGGTACAGCCTTCTCGATTATTGTTCCCTAGCCGTAAATGTCGGTGGAGCCTAAATCTACCAGTGGGGTTTTACCACCTTATATGAGGACATCCTCATAGCTGGGTTCCGCATCCCCCTCCATCCGGTCGCTCGGGACGTCCTTATATACTTGGGGATCACCCTGGGGCAGCTGGCCCTAAACAATTGGAGATTTCTTATGGGATCCATCTCCCTTTAGCCCCAAGTTTTTGGGTATGAGCTTATCGTCCAGGAGTTTCTCTGGACACACCGATCGTTTCCTGTACATGGGGAGATCGAGTTCTTTTCTCTTGAGGCTCGTCAGGGGAGAAAGATCATAATGAATTGCACGAGCAACAATAAGGGCTAGAAGAATAGATTCTTCCAAGTGTCTACCCTTGGACTCTGTGAGCCGGCCCCGGGGATCCAGATGAGGACTTCCTGGGCGGGAGAACTAAGGGGTAAGTTAGTGTAGTAACTCTCTGCTCGTTTCCTTTACTTTGCTTCGAGACTAACTGTATTACGTTTTTGCATTACAACGGGGTCAACTGGCCCACCTAGTATTCTTGGGGAGTGCCAAGAGAGAATCAGAAGCTTGGCGGACCATCCTGTCAATATTTGGGACATTCTAAACTGCTCGGGAGGTCAGAGAGATGATCACCAACCAGAACACCCTGTCGAGGCCCCTGTCTTTCCTGCAATCGTCCAGGGTAAGAGTTTGATTGGCAACTTAATTTTGATTATCCTCCCTTGTCCCGTTGCTCTGATTACTAACTTCGTGGCTGCTTTCCTTTTATAGAAATGGCTCCAAAAAAGAATTTAGAGCAGCTGAGGGAGAGACAGGCCGCTGCTGCTGCTGCTGCCACCCAGTTGGCGGTGGCACAAGGAAAAAGGCCTGCCGCGAAAGCCTTGGGCAGTGAACACCCGCTGAGATGAATCTGGCACAAGATTACAAACCGTCCAGAACCTGCCGGGACTTCAGTTCCCTGCGTGGTGGTGGCAGAGACTTCCCCCCGAGTAGGAATACCGTCCAGGGCACCGGTTGAAGAATTAGCAGCGATCAGGGAGAGGGTCAAGTCGGCCCTTCTTCCCAGCCAGGTGGAAACATGTGCGAACATGTCTCCTAAGACGTTTCAGGGATGGCTATACAGTCTTTCCCATATGGTATGTACTTGTCACCTCTTCTATTCTTTACCACAACTTCTCCTATGTTTCACTTGTTATCTGACCATCTTGGATTCTTTACAGGTCGGCTACATGGCCGCAGGGGCTGAGTCCTTCCTGCCCTCTTTAGCCAGGAGAATTGCTACTACAGAAGCCACTCTGTCTGAGGAGCGAGCAACCTCAGAAGCCAGACAAAACACCTTGGCTTTAGAGAAGGATAAGGTGAAGGGCTTGGCCCTGAGCCTTGGTGCCGCCCAGGCGGAGCTAGCGACTGCCCTGGCGGACCTGAAGGCTTTCTGAGCCCTCACAGCGGTGGCTGAGGCTAGAGCAAAGGTTGCAGCTGAGGTAACGGCCGTCGGGGCCATGGAAGAGGCGTTTGATGACGACTTCTTCCAGGGCTACGAGGATCTGAAGCGGTGGGTTACCCGAGATCACCCAGAAATGGGACATCTCGTCCTACGAGGGGATTGATTCTGACTACTGGAACATCGATCCCGCGGCTGATGAGGAGCCTGTTGTTGCTCCTGAAGCTGTTGAGCTTGCCCCAGGAGGGGGCTTGGGAACTGGGGATGGAGCTGCCCCGAAAGAAGAGGCTAGGGAGACTGAAGATGTGGTCGAGGTGGACGACTAGGGTCCCCGGCCTGCTGTCTTCTATATTTTTCCTTTTTTTTTTGGAGAGACTATTATAACTGCCCCCAGGTTGTACAAAGTGTATTTTTTCTTAATTAATAAAAGGGTCCTTGAGACCAATCTTTCCATCAATTGTATTTGCACTTTGTTTCTGCACTTGCATGCCTATTTATGATTGTTTGTGACTGACCAGTTGTGGTTAATCCCGTAGGACCTTGCCTTAGAAAAAGTTAGGACTGTAACCGGCAGAGAATACTTGGTCTTTCTGGGACCTGATATAGGGGTCCCGCCCAGGTATAGTACAGGTTTGTGACCATGTATTACCCAAGCGATTTCTCTGGGTACTATAGGTACTCTAGGAATGTTAGAAGTGTTCTAGGATTCCAAGTCCTGTTAGTATCCGGTGTGATTTCCTGTTTAGTCTAAACCCTAAGCCCTAAACAAGCGTACAGAGGGGATGACTGTAGGAAACCGACCTGGAACATGGGTGGTTGCAAGGTCGTTTGGGACTTGCCATCATCAGCCACCTAGAGGGCATTGCCCCCCCTTGTAGGTTTGACCTAAGCGAAGCCTGTGCCTTGGGATTTGGAGCCAGGGTCTTTTTAGTGTTTGGGGTCTGACCCCGAGGTCTTTTAAATGCCTGGGGTCTGACCCCGAGGTCTTTTTAAGTGCTTGGGGGTGTGACCCCGAGGTCTTTTTAAGTGCCTGGGGTTTGACCCCGAGGTCTTTTAAATGCCTGGGGTCTGACCTCGAGGTCTTTTTAAGTGCCTGGGGTCTGACCCTGAGGTCTTTAAGTGCCTGGGGTCTGATCCCGATGTCTTTTTAGTGAGCAAGCATGGAGAAGAGTTGTTTGGCGAAAGAAACTTTTATTATTATATGAATAGATATGCTCGGGTTGAGCTACATTGTTCCTAGCCAACATTATTGTCATGCTTTACTGAAAGTACTTGCAGAGGTGCTGCACGCTCCAAGGATGAGAGAGGTTGTACCCATCTAGAGTTTGTAACCAATAGATACCCAGGCGATTCACTCGGGTAACTAGGTATGGACCTTCCCAGTTTGGCCCCAACTTCCCATGGCTCGGGACTTTCGTGGACTGGTTAACTGCCTTCAGGACCAGATCTCCTATTTAAAAACTGTGATACTTCACCTTCTTGTTATAGTATCGAGAGACTCTTTGCTTGTAGGATGCCACTTTGAGATACGCTCGGTCTCTTTTCTCCTCCTTAGGGCATCCTCATTGTCTGGCTTGCTGAAATTTTCCACCCGGTAAGTAGGTAACCCAAGCTCCGTTGGGACCACTGCCTCAAAGCCGTAGGTTAGGGAGAACAGCATCTCGCCTACTGCTACTCGGGGTATAGTGCGGTAGGCCTATAGGAGGGTCAGTAGTTCCTCTGCCCATAGTCATTTGGCGCTTTCAAGCCTCGTCTTGATTGACTGAAGAATTATCTTGTTGGTCACTTCGGCTTGGCCATTGGTCTGGGGGTGCTCGGGGGATGAGTAGTGATTGGACATCCTGTAACCCGAGCAAAACTGCCTAAATACCGGGGTGTCAAATTGCCTACCATTGTCACTAACCAGAACCCGGGGGACGCCGAACCTGTTGAGGATATTCCTCTCCACGAAGTTTTCCATTTTCTTCTCTGTGATTGTTGCCAAGGGCTCGGCCTCCGCCCAATTGGTTAAGTAATCCACGGCTATGACTGCAAACTTGACTTGTCCCTTTCCCTTTCCCATTGGTAGTGGTCCGACAATGTCAATGCCCCACTGAACGAACGGCCAGGGGCTAATGATTGGCATCTAAAGTTCTCCCGGACGGTTGATCATGAGAGAAAATCTTTGGCACGTATCACACCTCTTGACGTATTCTTGAGAGTCTTTGGCCATGGTCGGCCAATAGTAACCTTACAGCAGGGCTTTACGTGAGAGTGCCCGACCTCTGATGTGGTTCCCGCACACCCCTTCATAGATTTTGTACAGTACTGCTTAGACCTGTGTAGGATGGACACAGCAGAGATACAGCACAGAAAATCCCCTTTTATAAAGGATGTCGTCGATGATGAGGTACCTTACCGCTCGGTATTTAATCTAGCGGGCTTCTTCCATTCCGTCTGGTAATGCGCCTGTTGCAAGAAATTTGATGATTGGGTCCATCTAGCTAGGTTCTAGGGTCGCCGGTTCGATCTCCATGCATTCTGAGTTGAACACACTTGGCTCGGGTAGCTACTCTATCCTTATCCCGAGTAAGTCTGACTCAAAAGATGAAGCGAGGCGGGCTAATCGGTCGGCCCTAGTGTTTTCCTCCCTAGGTATCTGCTTGATAGAGAACCCCTGAAGTTTCTTTGAAACTGTTTGGACAAGGGCTAGATAAGCTACCATATTAGGCTCTCGAGCCTCATACTCTTGGTTGACTTGATTTACCACGAGCTGAGAGTCGCTGTAACCTTGAATTTGCAGTGCGCCCATTAAGGTTGCCATTTGTAATCCGACTAGCAAGGCTTCGTATTCGGCCTCGTTATTGGAGGCTTTGAATCCGAACCTGAGCGCATACTCAAGCTGGATCCCATCGGACGTGGTTAAGATAATCCCTGCTCCGCTACCCTGTTTGTTGGAAGAACCATCCACATAAAGTACCCAGATCGGGATATCTGGCTGTATCCTGTGCGGTAAGGTCAGTGGGGCAATTTCTTCAACTGGGTCTTCTTGGTATGTAAATTCAACAATGAAGTCTGCCATTCCTTGTCCCTTAATTGCTGTAAGGGGTCTGTAGACCACTTCAAATTCCACTAACTCCAAGGCCCATTTGATGAGCCTCTCGGACGTTTCAGGCTTACTCAAGATCTTACGAAGGGGCTGATCTGTAAGGACCACGATGACGTGGGCTTGGAAATACCGGCGAAGTCTCCGGACGGAAGTGATGAGGGCGAAGGCAAGCTTTTCAATGTAGGAGTATCTACTTTCTGCGCCTTGAAGTGCCCGACTTGTGTAATAGACCGGGAATTATATCCCGTGCTCTTCTCGAATGAGTGCCGAGCTAACCGCCGAGGGTGACACCGACAAGTACAAGAACAATTCTTCGCCTGGTGTGGGCGTTGAGAGTAGAGGGGGCGATGCCAAGTACTTCTTGAGCTCTTGGAATGCTTCCTCGCGCTCTTCTGACCACTAAAAAGCTTTACGAAGGATCTTGAAGAATGGCAGACACCAGTCGGTAGCTCGGGACATAAATCTATTTAATGCAGCCACCGTCCGGCCAAACTCTGTACCTCTTTGGTTGACCTAGGTGACCGCATGTTTATGATGGCTTGAATTTTTTCGGGATTTGCCTCAATCCCCCGCTTGCTGACTAGGTGCCCAAGGAACTTCCCGGACGAGAAGCTAAATGTGCATTTGGCCGGGTTCAACCTCATCCGGAACTTTCTCAAAATGCTGAAGGCCCCAGCTAAATGCTCAAGATGATTAGACTCGTCTCAGCTTTTAACCAGCAAATCGTCAACGTAGACCTCCATGGATTTCTCAATCAAGTCCTTAAACATATGATTGACCAGGCGCTGATAGGTTGCCCCGGCATTTTTGAGGCCGAACGGCATATCTTTGTAGCAGTAGGTCCCCTGATCCGTGATGAACGAGGCTTTTTCTTCGTCCTCGGGGTACATGCTAATCTGATTGTACCTGGAGTAGGCGTCCATAAACGAGAGGAGCGAATGACCAGTTGTGGAGTCCATAAGGAGATCTATCCTGGGGAGGGGATAGCAGTTCTTGGGGCAGGCTTTGTTCAGATCGGTGAAGTCCACACACATCCTCCACTTCTCGTTCCTTTTCTTGACCAGTACTACGTTCGCTAACTAGTCGGGATAGTGGACCTCTCGGATAGGTTTCACTTTGAAGAGTTTATCGACCTCTTCGCGTGCTGCCTTCTGCATCTCGGGGGGCCATGCCCCGTCTCTTCTGCTTCACAGGCCGAGAATCTGGGTTGACATTGAGCCGGTGAGACATTACCCGGGGGTCAATCTCGAGCATGTCTTCATGACACCAAGCAAACACACCTTGACTCTATCGTAATGAATTAGCTTCTCCCTGAGGTCAGGCTCCAGCTGGCTGGGTGCTGATGGTGACCGTTCGATCGGGGAGTTGCGAGTCTAGCATCAACTGTTCCAGATCTCCGATCGGTCCCACTCTATCGCTTTGATCCCTCGGGTCCATCTCTTGGACATTCAGTGTTTCAGCAATGGCCTCCCGGTGCAGAGAGCTGACATAGTAAATCTGAGCGAAGGCTTGGTCTCCGTGTAGGCTCCCGAGCGCCTGGGGGGTTGGGAATTTAACCAACAGGCTGTGCGTTGATATGACCGCCCTGGCCTGGTTGAGGGTTGGCCTTCCAAGGATGACGTTATAGGCAGATGGAGCTTCCACAACCACAAAGCTCGCCAGTATAGATGCCTGTTGAGGGTAGGCTCCCATGAGGACCGGGAGCTCGATGGTACCGAGTGGTTTGGTGGTAGATCCGTTGAACCCTACTAAGGGAATGACCACTGGTCGGAGTTGATCCCTGGTAGGCTCCCATAAGGACCGGGAGCTCGATGGTACTGAGCTGTTGGGTTCTAGATCCGTTGAATCCTACCAGGGGAGTGGCCACTGGTCGGAGTTGATCCCTGGATATCCCGAGCTGATTGAATGCTAAGATAAACATGATGTCGGAGTAGCTGCACGTGTCTACCAACACCCTTTTAACCACGTAGTTTGCTACAGAGAGCGTCACTATCGACGGATCATCATAGGGGTAGTGTAGGTCTAGCATGTCTTCGGATGAGAACGTCAACACGTTGGTTGGGGGAGAGCGGGTGGATTGGACATGTCAGACATCCGATTGAGACGCCCGGGCATGCCTCTTCCTTGCCGACCGTGAATCCCCTCCACCTGAAATGCCTTCAGAGATTACATTGATCTGCCCTAGGGGTCGTGGTTGCTCGGGGGCCCGGGTTTCTTGCCGGGGTCATCTGTCAGCTACCACAAATTCAGCAAGGTGGCCCTGCTTGATCAGCTTCTCAATAACAATCTTAAGCTTAAAATAATCCTCTGTGTCATGCCCATAGTCTTTGTGGAAGCGGCTAAACTTGTCCTGGTTCCTCTTACCAGCGGGCTTTTTAACTTGGCAGGCTCCTGGAGTAGCCTCTGGATCTTTGCGGTGGCCATAAATTCGTGGATTGGCCGGGAAATCGGGGTGAAGGTAATTGGGACCTGGTCCTGAGTACTTCTCTGCTAATATTGTCTAGGCTTCTTTCCCGGACCCTTCTCGGAGACCTCCCGTTTTCGTTTAGCTTTCGGGGATTCTTCTCCTGTAAAGCTAGCGCGCTTGGACTTCAGAAACTCCTCCGTATTGATGTACTTCTCTACTCTCTCTAAGAGTTCCACGTACTAGGGTTGCCGGTCAGTCACGATGGAACGAAATTGCAACTTTGGTGTGTTGAACCCCTGAGCAGAAAGCCATGATTGCGGCTGTTTCATTCAGGTTGCGGATCTAGAGCCTCTGCTGATTAAAACAGTCCACATACTCCCTCAGGGACTCTCCCTTTCGCTACTTAACGGTGAGCAGCTGGGTGTCCAGTTGTGACTGGTCGAGCATTCTCACAAACTAGCTGATGAAGAGCTTACCCAATGTCTTAAAGTCATCAACCATTCGGGGTTTCAGAGCGTGGAACCACTGCGCAGTTGGTCCTTTAAGGGTACTAGGGAAGGCTAGGCACAGTAACTCGTCGATCATGGTGACTAGCGCCATCTGAGCCTTGTAAGTACGAACATGATCCACTGGGCTCCCTGAACTGTCATAAGAGCTAAGATGTGGCAGTTTGAATTTCCGCGGGATGGGGAATACGGTGATCCGAGCGGTGTAGGGAGACTCGGTCTCTGTATTGGTATGATCGTGAGCTGCTTGCGGCTCATTTTTTCGATTTGCTATTGCAAGTCCTCGATCTGGGCCTTTACATCTCACCCGATTTTCCTTTCCATATCCGAGCGGTACGTCGGGTCTGATGATGATGCTTCCTCCTCGAAGTGCGTCATCCTCGGGGATAGAACTCGGCTCTGGCTCCGGGTAATCGTATACCTAAGATCTCCCCGGCTCCGGGCCGGAGGGTCTTTGGCTGATTCCTCCCTCCTGGTGGTGCGTTGTCTGTTGATGATGTCTCTGGCATCTTCTACTCGGCGAGGATTGATCTGAGCTTGCCGCCTGGTGTGCATGGGCGCTCTGCTATGGTCACCATCCCGGGCGTGTTCCCAATCCAATTGGGATACTGGCGCAGAGTGGGTATGGTTTCGAACTCTTGCGGGCTCCCGATCAGGGGCACTCTTCCTGGTCTAGTTCTCGGATTGAGTGCGCTTTTCTTGAAAGGCCAATAGTGCTTCAATTTGCGGCTAGGTTTGCCGTTGGCCTTCCAAAAGTTGCGCGAGCGCCGCCGTCATTTGCTCGGAGGTCATGGAGGCGGCCTGCTGCTCGAGCTGCAAGTTCTCCTGACCGGTCAGAGTAGTATTTTTCTTACCCGTCTTCGGTGGCATGTTGATCAGTCAAGAAATTTGTTAGTGAAAAACTTATCGTTTTCCCATAGACAACGCCAAACTGATGATGCCAAAAATTGGTAAGAGAGATTAAAAGAGAGATATGGGGACACAAGAGCTTGTATATGGTTCGGTCCCTGACACGAGAATTTTTCTGTGTGCGCTTGTGTGCTATACCCAAGTGTAGGTAATCGTGCAAGTAATATAGTACTGGAAGTCCAAGTCGATCCCACAGGGAAGGTTGAAAATTAATTACCTAGATTAAACTCTAAAAAGAAAAAGAAAATTTAATGCTTAAGGAAACTGTAGAACACGGAGTTCTACGATTAACAACTATCAAAATTAAAAGCAACTAAATTACTTTAAATGGATGACTAACTAATTAACTAGAGCAATATTTTAAAACTAGTTTTCTTAGTAAAAGGGAAGTGTTGGGATCACGCGAATCGACAGTGACCTAGCCATCTACCATGCAATTACGTTAAAACTCATTGGAGTATATCTTCTACAATATTCCGTATTTTTCTAAAGATAGAGAATCCATAGCCCTTTCATGACTGGGACTATATCATCCAAATTAAGTTCGAAATACATGAAAGCGGTTTAAAACAATAGTTAAGACTCTCACCTACAATGGTGTTAGCATTGAGGGTGGTTTGCAAAAGATATTGAAGAAAAATGCTTTAAGGCTTTAAGTTTAAAGACTGTTTTGACAAACTGAGTGTTTGGAGACAGTTTGATAACAAATCTGTGAAATAGAAAGTTTAGGAATACTGTATTGAATGTTCTCAAGAATCAGAGGTTTCGATCGATCGACGCGCTTTCGATCGATCGAACATCTTCATCTCTCGATCGATTGAAATGTCTTCAATCGATCGACTGTGTCACTATTTCAATCGATTCGAAATAGCTTCAAACGATCGAACACAGGAATTATTCTAATGCATGGCAGAGGCTTGAAATCACAGTTTCATCGTGATTTCCCAACCCGAGGACTACTCAGACATAGTCTGGAGTGTCTTAGATTTGTTTTTAACATAAAAGTCCATTAAGGATGCGTTTGGTTGTGATTTTAACATGAAAACCATGAAAACTATGAGTGTAACACTATCTAACATGCAAGATTATGATTAACCTTACTAATGCTACCAGAAACAAAAAACAGATTGTAAACAAACCAAAATAACAAAACCAGAGATGATGTATTAAGATCAAACTCCTTGAAAATCCAAGAACAAGCAATATTGTACTTTTAATCCTACAAAAAAATAATGTAAACTCTCTAACTCTCTCTATAAACTGATAAAAAAAAATTTAAAAGTAGCTCCTCTTGGACGTGAATATAACTGGTACAAATAGAAAAACCTAAGGCTAGGGTTACAAAAAAATGTTATGCGCGTAAGTTCTGATAAAAGTCATGTTCGATTAATCGAACATCTCTCGATCGATTGAACTTCTGGGATCTTCGAGCGCTTGAACTGTTTTCGATCGATCGAAACCTCGATCGCTCGAAACATCTTCGATCTCTCGAAACTCTCTTTTCATGTTTGAATTATCTTCATTGAAACCAAGTACTTCCTTTTATCTTGCTTATTCAATTATTCACACAGCAACAATAATCTGCACAAATAACCACTAAAACAATACCACTTATCGTAGATTAATCATATTGTGTAAAAACTGGCATTGTAATTCAAATTACAGATAAACAAGGGAGTTGTAAACTAATTCAGTATATTTTCTTCTTTTAGCGCGATTGTATTTTACAAATACCTCCGCTTGTCACAACCCCCAACTAGCGATTTGCTAGTTCCTAGCAATAAAGCGAAAATAAAACAAGCTAAACTAATACTACAATGACTAAAATAAACCAAATTAAAACTAAAGCAAACTAATCTAATTAAAAAGATACTACCTAACTTACTTTCGCAGGAATTGCGGTTGCATTTAGCAAATGCAACAAGCCGTTAAACCCCTAGGTTCCCCCTAGTGGACGAGTGTTGTCTCGTGAGGGTTTGCAGTGAATATACCCACAAAATTCTCCACTTTTAAGCTCAAAAAGGATATAGACTAACTTGTTAATACTCCCTCCCAAACAACTGAAACTTAACTCCACAAAACATATCATCCTCATTCAAACCATGAAATAAACACATGCGCCTCATGTCACCAGAATAAAAATAACATATGCGTCACATCCATGTATCCGTGTGTGTGTGAAGTTAACAGCTATACATTAAACTTTATTTAGAGTTGTTTAAACTATCATACTCTCAGAACTTGTAGTTTCAACTCAATTCTCACATGGTTTTACGCTCAAGAATGAACATCGCACAGAAACTTGGTTAATAATGATCGCACATGGTGTGAAAGCTTTGGTAAGAATTGAAAGTTTGGTTACTAATGCTTTCACAGCTGACTCAATAAAGACAAACATTTAGAGTGCAAAGTCTCAAGAAAAGAATACTACTTACTAGAGGAGCGAAATACCGTGGATAACTCAAATTACACGTTCGTGTTTAAACTAAGTTGTTAAAAATCATTGAGGCTTTGACTTTTCGGTATAATTTTATATAGTAGGACAGAAAGGATAAGGGTAGGAAATCGCACATCCTTAGCATGTGATTGAGTGTAGTAATTCTTCTTCACTTCATTCCGACCATCCTCTATTCTCATAGATGTTTTTTTTTTTTAACTTTGACTCCTTCTTTTTTGCTTTTGTTTTTTTGTTTTTATATTATGCAGCCCCTCCCACAACTACTCCCTCCCCATAACATACTTCGACAATTTAATCTCGTTAGATGTGCACTGGGGTGTATTGAGGTCAAAGTATAAGATTAGGGATTTAGGATTTCATAATAGATTTGGCAGTATTTACTAGGTGTGGGGTTGAGAACAATGCATATTCTGGAATGTTGATATAGGTATATGGAAAGGTAAGGAGCAAATAACGATGGCTTAAATCATTTTCCTAACTTCTTAATTTTTAACACTTCAATGTTCATTGAGTTTACTTGGTAAATCCTGAACCTTCTCCTCTAATAAACAGCCAAAATAAAGAATTAGAGACTCTTCAATGAATTTAATATGTATATTCAAGAAAAACGATTCGAATTTAATGTGATAACTCCCTCAGAACTAAAGATTAGATTCAAAAGCTCACTAAGGGTAACTAATTTCCACTACTTATTCTTTAAAGTACAAAAGTCATCTTAACTCTTATTTTAGGTTTTCTGCATAGCTATTAACATGTGCATAAGGAGTTTGGATACAAGAATGGTTAACACATGCAATCATCCTAGCGAACTAGAAAAACACGTGAATTTAATTCATAAAAAGATACGATTAATATGAATGTATCATTGCTTGATAATAGCCAAATAGAAGTGAATATTGCAAGTCGTTCTACCAATAAAGTTTATAATTTCAAAGATTTCCAATTTTATTTTAAAATTTGTTTAAAATTTTCCAAATTCAAAATCGAGATTGTATGAAATGTGCAATAAATACATTCAGATTGCTAAGTATAGACATGTGCAGGTGACTATCTATCTACATGTCACCCCCAACTGAAAATTGCAATGTCCTCAGAAGATAATTTTCAAATATATATATATAGAGAGAGAGAGAGAGATATATATATCACCTGCCAAAGCATAGTAAAAACTGCAAGCGTAACAATCTGTAAAAAAAGCATACAAACTCCAAGCAGGAAAGATCAAATAGAATAAGAAAGATAGAGCATAGGATCCATACATAAACAGAACTAATCACTGGAATAATAATACAATGAAAGTAACAGAACAGTGATTATAAAATAAAAAAAAAAACAAAAGTCCAACATGTCCAAACTACCCAAACCACAAGAAAAATATGAGAGAAAGAAAAGAATACAGTCACAGCCAATCAAAACAACCCAACAGTCACAAACACTGAATCTATACATCATCGGCGACGTCCGATAAGATCTCAATAAGCATATCTGGAGCATCCCCATCTCCACCCTCAGCAACAGTAGTAGTCGTCGCCGGGTCACTCGCAGTCGGAGCAGCTGGTGTAGATAATAATGGATCCGTCACGACTGGAGGTGGTGGAAGTGGTGTCTCAGAAGCAGGCAGTGCCGCCGATGTGGAAGGAGCAGAAGGATCAGTAGGTGGCACAGAAGGAGTAGGAACAAGAATAGATGGAGCTGCCGATGTAGATGGAGCAGAACGATCAACCTGAGGAGCTGCGGATGAAGGACCAGTAGTGGGTGGTGGAGGTGTATGCAAAGACTGGTCAACCCCTATCTGAATCAGTATAGCCTCAAGAAGAGTCGTCATGTGATCCATCTTGCCCTCGAGTCTGATCCGGGCCTCTCTCTCCTCTAATAATAACTCATGAATAGTAGGGAGAGGCACGGATGTAGAAGACTCTCCCTGGGTGGGAGCCTGAGACCGCTGTCTCAGCTCGAATTATGCAACCTCAATACGAGGATCGACCTCGTCGTCAGAATCTAGCTCCTCAGCCTCTGTGGGCGTCCCAGAAGCTGCACCCTCTGTATCGATGCCTCCTCCCCTTTTCCTCTTCGCCCCTACCTTTGTCTTACCCTTTTCTTTTCTCTTCTTCTGAGCATTAGAACGGTGGGCCGCTGTCTCGTCAAATCGACTAAAGGCCTGAAGAATCGAATCTGTAGCCAATGGAACTAGTCCAGCCTGCTCAATGACCCGATGTATAGGCCAAGCGCCCTTTAGATGGCGCTTGGCGACGATGTACCATGTAGGCTGAACTAGGAAGTCAATATATAGGCGAGACAGACAGACTCGCTGTCCTGTCCCAATAGCATACAGAGCACGGGCATACCATGCGGCGAACTTCTCGTGATAAGATGTCATAAAAATACAGTTCACCAGCGTCAGATGGATGAGGTGATAGTTCTCAGTGAGAAGCTTATACTCAATGAGAGATACGCCGTTCCAGAACTGAACGACACCGCCTGTAAGCTCACAGATAATGGTGGTAGGTGGCATCTCTGGTGCGCCTGGTAAGCGAGGATAGAAACAATCTGGTACCTCAGGTAACCCCAGAGCAGCTGAAATGGTGGCAGGGCTGAATAGAATTTCACGCCCGCAGAATAATGATCTGTATGTGAACTGGGCCGCAGGATCCTTGATCATAGAGGAGCATACTTCACGAACCCAGTGGATGTTGATCCTCTTGGTCTGGATCAACATATTGTACCATGATGGCTGGTCTCTGATCCGTCCTAGAAACCACGGGGCTGACAGCCATACGGACTCCAGTGGCCGCTCCAACATAACCTTCCTGGATTGGAAGTATCTCGTAAACCAAACACGCTCCTCCTCATTTCTGAGCCCATGATCTGGTATGGGGTTTGGTATAGTGAGGTCAAGCGGCTTGGACTTGTGGTTCCCTGTGATAGGATTCATCGTGAAATCCTGAAATGGGAGAAACAGACAAAAAATACATTGAAACAATGAAAACAGAAAAGAAACTGAAACTACTGCACTTCGATCGATCGAAGCATGTTCGATCGATTGAAAAAGTCCTAGATTCGATCGCTCGAGCCGAGTTTGATCGATCGAAAAGATGCTGGGTTCGATCGCTCGAGCCCAGTTCGATCGATCGAACACAACGAAGTAACAGCGACAAGAATGGAGATGGAAACGAACCGCAAATAGACAATAGCCAACAAAAATATCATTTAAATGGTTTAAAAATCATGGGGGTACCCCACAACAATTCAAATGAAAAGAAAAAGCCGAGGGGGATTTCGTGGACCTTACCTCGGGTAGAATGCGGGTAGAGGATGAGGAGGATGATGATGTTGATCAGAGGGGTCTAGGGGCTCCTCGAATACTGGATTGATAACGAGGGCAAAGAAAAATTGCCCGAGCCTCTCTGTCTCCGAGCGATTGAAAGTGAGGGAGATAAAGAGAGTTTGAGAAAGTGTACTGGAGACGCCTCGTTTAAATACAAGTCTCGATCAATCGAGAAAGTTCGATCAATCGAACTTTCGATCGATTGAGGCCTGCTGAAGCGCTCGAGGTTTTGATAATTTCGATCGATCGAGATGTGTTCGATCGATCGAACTTAGAAATTCTACAATATCATTAAATTAAAAGATTATACACCCCCATCTAACCAACATTGGTCTGGACTAGGGGTGGCAATTTTCGACACGACACGGCAACCCGACACGACCCGACACGAAAATAAACGGATTTGGGTGACCCGTATAAGGGCATGGGTCATATACGAGTCGACCCGTTTGACACGATTAATAAACGGGTTGAAGCGGGTCAACCCGTCTAACCCGTTTGACCCGATTAAGTATTTAAGTGCAGTTGGGGCATTTTTTTTTAGTTTTAAAAATAATTTTTAATAATTTGGAAGTCTAAAATAAAAGCAATATGAAAAAATTTAAAAGAATATATTTTTTTTAAAAAAATATTATTATTATTTTTTGAGAGAAAAAAAATATTTAAAATATATATAGATATATATAAACTAAAATTGTTTTTTTTTTGCTAAAAAAAAAAGAGAATAGTTACCAACTTACCAAACAAGTAAATTTATATATAATAATTAATGATGATGCCAAAAATTGGTAAGAGTAAAGTAGAGCAATTTAAGGAGAGAGAGAGTGAGAGACTATTTTTTGTATGTGGTTCGGCCCTGTTAATGAAGGTACCTACGTCCACGGGTGTGTCTGAGCACGTTCACTAGTAGATCACCGGCGGGCCTGGTGAGCCAACAAAGAGGGGCGACACTACCAGTAATACCGGCCGGGTGTATGCGTATAATGGTGAATTTTGTAGAGGTGCTGTGTAGACTACAGAATTGGCCGCCCCCTCAATGGGGGGTGAGTGGTCTCTTTTATAGATGCAAGAGACCTACTCATACATGGATAAGGAAATATAATCCTATTAGGGTGTGATTGACATTAATTGTGGGAGTTTCCCAATTGGATTAGGAAATAGATGCACTTTCCATTAGTCTTCTAGCTTGAGTAGGAAACTGCCCATAATTTTGGGCGTATCAGCTGCCCCCCATTTCCAAGATTGGCCAGATGCTATATCGGGGCAAGTTTGGAAATCAGTTTGATGTTACTTGCCGCTGTTTGAGTGCTTCGGGAAGCTGCCTTGGGGCTTCTAAGCCTGGTGAGTCCTCAGGAACTGATTGAGAGTTGAGACCCAGCCTAGCTCGGGACTTTTAGGTGCTCGGGAACTGACCGGGAGTTGAGACCCGGCCTAATTCGGAGTCTTTGAGTGCTCGGGAAGTGACCGAGAGTTGAGACTCGGCCTACTTCGGAGTCTTTTTTGCTTGAGTTAGCTCCCAGGATGGTTATCTTCTGCCCGTAAACCTTCGTCAAGGCTGTGGGTAGAAGGATTTTACCATGTTGGACAAGCCGACCTAAAGCGTATTGCTCTAGGGTCCTTTTTACTGTTAACTCCCCAGGATGGTTGCCTTCTACCCGGTCAGCCTTCGTCAAGACTGTTGGGAGAAGGGCTTGACCATGTTGGTGGAGCCGACCTAAATCACGTTGCTTTAGGGTCCTTTTTCTCCTCTATCGTCGGCCAACCTAAGAGATTTTAGTCACCTCTATCGTCGGTCTAGACCTAAGTGGAGTTAATGTCTCTAAGTACTGTAGGTGCTCGGGTTGTCCAAGATTTTGACTTGGTTATCCGCGAGGCCTGTAAATACCCAGTGTGATTACCTGTTTAGCTCACTGCGCCATCTTGCCCCCCAAGCTTTCGCTAAGACGAGGGTCTTACAGAGGCTATGATCTGTAGGTAACCGACCTGGAACATGGTGGTTGCAGGGTCTTTTGAAGCTTGCCATCATCAGCCACCTAGGAGGTTTGCCTCCATCGTCGGCTGGACCTAAGCGAAGCCGGTGCCTTGGGCGTGACCCCAAGGTCTTTAGTGCCTGGGTTCGGAGCCCGAGGTCTTTTGAGTGCCTGGGTTCGGAGCCCGAGGTCTATTTAGTGCCTGAGTTCGGAGCTCGAGGTCTTCTTCGTGCCTCGAGGTTAGGCCCGAGGTCTTTGTATGCCTCGGGTTAGGCCCGAGGTCTTTGTATGCCTCGGGGTTAGGCCCGAGGTCTTTGTATGAGTTCTCTGACAATCGGTGGAGCCTCATGTGGTGATCAAGCAAGTACCAATGTAGTCGGGCTCTTCTAGACCGATGGAGACAGGAGGTCGGATCAGGGTCGTTGTGCTTCTGACTTCTCTGTGCTGGAGGCAAAGTCGGAACTATTTGATCCTGACCGATGTGAACTGGAGATCGGGCCGGGGCTGCCGGACTCAGACCGTTGCGAACTGGAGGTCGGGTCGGGGCTGCCGGGCTCAGACCGCTGCGAACTGGAGGTCGGGTCGGGACTGCCGGACCCTGCTTGCTGTGAGCCGAAGGAACTGTCAGAATTCCCGGGCTGATCTCGCTTCCGCTTATTTCTGGAAAACTCGTTGCTTTCTTGCCCGGTGTCTTTGGTCTTCAGAAACTCTTCAGTGTCAATGTATTTTCCAACCCTCTCAGAGAGCTCGACCAAAGTTTCTGGTCGGTTTCTGTGGAACGACGCGGCGCACTTGGTGTGTTGAACTCCCGAGCAGAAGGCTATGATGGCGATTGTCTCGTTCAAATTGCGGATTTGAAGCTTCTGTTGGTTGAACCGGTCGGTGAACTCCTTGAGGGACTCATTATTCCGTTGTCTGACTGTTAGTAGTTGCATGTCTGGCTTTGGCCGCTCATGCATACCGGCGAACTGGTTGATGAACTGCTTGCTGAGTTGTTTGAAACTGCAGACCGATTGGGGCTCCAAGGAGTAGAACCACTGCATGGCCGGGTCTTTCAAAGTGCTGGGGAAGGCTAGGCAGTGTAGCTCATCGGAGTTGGTGGCTAGGGCCATTTGAGCCTTATAGGTTCGGACATGGTTGATCGGGCTTCCCGAGCCGTTGTATGAATCTAGCCGAGGTTGCTTGAATTTGCGCGGGATAGAGAACCTCGTGATCTGGCTGGAGAATGGTGACTCTGTCTCGGTATTGGCTTGATTCGGAACACAGTTTTGACCAAGCTTTTTGGCCACTCCGTCGATCTGTTTCTTCAAGTCCTTGATTCGGGCTTCCACTCCTTCCCGACCGGTATCTGAGGAGCTGGTCGGGTTAGTGGAAGAGGCTTCTTCATGGAAGGGTGTTGTCCTCTGGGATCGGGCTCGGCTATGACTCCGGGTAACCGTTCGCCTAGGGACGACTTGGCTCTTGACCGAGTGACCCTGGACTGATTCCCGGGCCATACGCTCCTGCCTTTCCTCTCGGGCAGCACGCCCACTGTTGATGTCTCTGGCATCCTCAACATGGGACGGGTTGGCTCGGGTCCGTTGTCTGGTCAAGATCGGTTCTCGACCGTACGCAATGTTCCCGGGTCGTTTCCCGGCCACTGGAAGATTGCTTTGCTGGGCTAGCAGTGCTTCGATCTGTCGCTGGATTTTACGCTGGCCCTCCAAGAGTTGTGTGAGGGTTGCGGTGATTTGCTCATATGTCGGGACTGCTGCAGTCGACGCCGGGGCCGAAGGAACATCCCGGTCGGACTGCTGCGCAGCCTTCTTTGGTGGCATATTGATCAGTCAAGAATTTGTTGATGAGAAGAATTGTCGTTTCCCACAGACGGCGCCAAACTGATGATGCCAAAAATTGGTAAGAGTAAAGTAGAGCAATTTAAGGAGGGAGAGAGAGAGAGTGAGAGACTATTTTTTGTATGTGGTTCGGCCCTGTTAATGAAGGTACCTACGTCCACGGGTGTGTCTGAGCACGTTCACTAGCAGATCACCGGCGGGCCTGGTGAGCCAACAAAGAGGGGCGACACTACCAGTAATACCGGCCGGGTGTATGCGTATAATGGTGAATTTTGTAGAGGTGCTGTGTAGACTACAGAATTGGCTGCCCCCTCAATGGGGGGTGAGTGGTCTCTTTTATAGATGCAAGAGACCTACTCATACATGGATAAGGAAATATAATCCTATTAGGGCGTGATTGACACCAATCAAGTAAGCTTCCTAATTGTATTAGGATTGATTGACATTAATTGTGGGAGTTTCCCAATTAGATTAGGAAATAGATGCACTTTCCATTAGTCTTCTAGCTTGAGTAGGAAACTGCCCATAATTTTGGGCGTATCAATTAATAACTAATGTAATAAAAAAATAATAATTAATAACTAATAAGGGACGAAGGAAGCTGGAGCCTGGAAGCATTCATGCATCAAGCATTGCATAAAAAATAAAATTAAAAAATAAAAAAGAAAGAAAAAAAAAAGGGAGAAAGCCCGCTAGGATTGCGGATTGAGAGGGAGACAAATTAGTCAATTAGATAAATACAACTGTTAATCTTGATTCTTGATGGATGGCAAGTGAAGAAATTTTTTTATACTGTTAGTAAAAACAATATTTCTTCTTATTCAGTTTGTGTGGATGTGCTGGGGTGTTAAGTTTATAATAGTTAGATATTGCTATATTTATAGTATTTTGGTATTTAAGATGTATGTGTTAATAATTGATACATTTGATGGAAGACTTGTTTGTGTTCTTTGTAGGGCTGTAAGCTTATTTCGAATAGCCGAACCGAGCTAACCGATTGGGTTTCTTAAATTACTTACAACTAAAAAATTGATCTGATCGCCAAAATTGGCAAAATAGATCGAACCGACCACTTCGGTTGGTTTTCAAAACATGAAAAAAAATCGAAAATAAAAAAATAAAAATTCAATTCGATCCGAACCGAACCGATGACACCCTACACGGGTTAGACGGGTTAAACGGGTGACCCGTATATGACCCGGCACGATTATGACACGTTAACAATGACACGATTATAACCCAACACGACAATGACCCGA
Organism: Hydrangea macrophylla; assembly: GCA_033977485.1. Lineage (NCBI taxonomy): Eukaryota > Viridiplantae > Streptophyta > Magnoliopsida > Cornales > Hydrangeaceae > Hydrangea > Hydrangea macrophylla. Next base: position 55,762,189 of record CM066982.1, read on the forward strand.
CACGATAATGACCCGACACGATTATGACCCGACACGACCCGATTGCCACCCCTAGTCTGGACATACCAGAAAATGATAAAAATAGTGCACTGACAGGTTATGTCAGCCAAAAAGTCATCATCGCATTAGAACATTGCAAATTTTTATAGATAAAACTTAGGAATATATCCATATTGCAACATTATTGCCCCCAACATGGTATTTAAACCTTATTATCAGCAAAACAACTAAAATAAACAACTAATGAAACTTTGTCTAGGATTACACTTCAATTGATAAAAGAAAGATGAAATGACATAATACAATTGAAGTGAAGCACTACTCTTATAGCATGAAAATATCTTCTTTCACGACTTCTTTCTCCGCCAAAGCTTCGAATGTGGAGTCCAAACTTGATGATTCCCTTTTCCAGAACAGCTGGAAAGCAGCCAGGGCATCGTCGAGCAAGTCTGAACTCTCCAAGGAATTGATCGCACATGCAGGAGGTGATCCGGATGGAGACAACGATAACGGAGTGCAAGTTTACAATGGAATTTTCTCGTGCGGCGGAGTATCTAGGGACCTTATGTATGGTCCAAATCCGTGGAATAACTGATGTGGAAGGAACAGCGACAGTAACATTTGATTCATAGTGACAATCCTAACAAAGGAAACCAAAGGAGAATAAAAAGAAAGGAAGAAATTAAATAAAACAAATAAAAGAACTAATGGAAAGGATTAAACAAAACAAGAAATGCGACCAGGAAATAACCTCACTATTGGAAGGATTGAACCATGTGCACTAGCAGGTAGAGGGCATTGAAGCCGGAACAACAAATAACTCAAATGCACATAAATGTTGGGAACCACTTCGATGACAAGGAAGTCATCAACATAAATGAATACATCATTATGGCGTTCTGGCACCACATCCTATAAATCTTCTTCTTCCCACGGTTCCCACATTGAATCATTCTCTCATTGTTCCATCAGGGCATCATCGACTTCCCAAACAACATACCCCTCTGATTTTCCCTCCTCTTTAGAAATTCCATGTGCTCAAAAGGATTGATCTGGAGGAGAGCAAGGCTGTATGGAATGTACCCTTGGGTCAAGTCATAGACATCTTCTGCCCCTGGCCCTTGATAAGGAGCAAAATAGAACACTATCTCATCGGTAGTCCAAGGGGGGTTAGGATATTCCGAATCAGCCCATGACCCAATTGAGTGGACATCATCATCTCTCATGTTGAACAGCCTGCAGGAGATAGATAAAATGGAATAGCAGATTAAGATCGAGGTCACACTCTAAAAAAAATAGATAGACAAAAGAAATAAAATAAAGCAAAATGCAGTGAAGGAAAGAATACAACAACATGGTGAAGACGCAGTTGAGCGTTTTAGGTCGAGGAATAATCGGGCTCATCCAGTTGGATGTGCTCGACCTCTAGTTGGAAATCCTCTAAGAACGGTTTTAACCTTTGGCCATTGACCTTGAAAATTTTGCCGTTCGTAGGATTGAATAACTCGATGGCCCCATGTGGAAAGACAGTTTTGCCTATAAATGGTCCTGTCCACCTAGATCGGAGCTTACCTGGAAAAAGGTGAAGGCGAGAGTCATACAATAAGACTTTTTGCCCCGGCTCGAAAGATTTTCAAAAAATTATTCTATCGTGGCGAGCCTTTAACCTTTCCTTGTGTACTCTAGCATTGTCGTAGGCATCTCGACGTATTTCTTCCAGTTCAGCCAACTGGAGTTTTCGAAGATGACCTCCCTCTTTAATGTCGAAGTTCAATGAGCGGGTGTTGCCCAGTATGCTTTATGCTCGATTTCAACAGGCAAGTGACATGCTTTTCCGTATACTAGCCTGAATGGGGACATTCCCAGACTTGTTTGTAGGCAGTGCAGTATGCCCAAAGAGCATCGGTCAGTTTATAAGCCCAATCCTTTCTGTTGAAACTAACCGTCTTTTCTAATATATGCTTGATTTCTCGGTTAGCCAACTCTACTTGCCCGTTCGTTTGTGGGTGGTAGGCTAGAGCGATCTTGTGGTTGACCCTATATTTCCTGAGTAATGACTCCAAAGGCCTATTGCAAAAGTGTTTGCCTTGGTCACTTATTAGTGCTTTTGGGGTTCCAAAACGCGACAAAATGTGTTCCTTAAGAAAGGACATTACTATTTTGTGATCATTGCGTCTTGTCGGTATCGCTTCTACCCATTTTGATACATATTCCACAGCTAGGAGTATATATTCATAGTTGTTAGATTTTGGAAAAGGGCCCATAAAGTCTATGCCCTAGCAATCAAATATTTCAATTGTGATAATTGGAGTTAAGGGCATGGAGTTCCTTTTTGAAATTGTACCAAGCTTTTGACAGCGTTGGCACGGTTTGCAAAAAGCGTAAGCATCTTTAAACATGGTGGGCCAGTAGAAACTGCTGTGTAGAACTTTTTATGCTGTCTTTTGTGAAGCAAAATGGCCTCAGCAAGCCTCAGAGTGGCAGGATGCTAAAATGACTGTTATATCCTCATTCAAGACACAACGCCTGATGACTTGATCAGCACAATACTTGAATAAGTAAGGGTCATCGAAAAAGAAATGACGTGCAAACGAGAGGAATCATTTCTTGTCCTGATTTGACCAATGACTAGGGATCTCTCCCGTAACCAGATAGTTCACTATATCTGCATACCAAGGTAAACTAGAAATAGCCATCATTGCTCATCTGGGAATTCATCCTTTATCGGTGTAGGTTCAGTGTTATCAACAAATGTTAACCGAGATAAATGGTCAACGACCACATTCTCTACTCCTTTTTTTGTCCTTGATTGTGATATCGAATTCTTGGAGTAGGAGTATCCAACAGATAAGCCTTTGCTTCGCATCCTTCTTCGATAACAGGTACTTCAGGGCTGAGTGGTCTGTAAAACAAACGATTGGGGATCCTATTAGATATGACCTGAACTTATCTGCAACGAAGACTATTGCCAGTAGTTCTTTTTCGATAGTCGTATAATTCATTTGAGCTTCATTAAGTGTTCGACTAGCTTAGTAGATTACGTAAGGCTTATTATCCTTCCTCTGTCCTAGAACTGCGCCAATGGCATAGTCGCTAGCATCGCACATTAACTCAAAAGGCAAACTCCAGTTGGGTGCCTGTATTATTGGTGCGGAGGTAAGGTGTTCTTTTAGTGCGTCAAAAGATGTTTGACAGTTTTCCGACCATTTGAATGGCATGTCTTTAACCAACAGTTGACACAGTGGTTGGGAGATCGCACTAAAATTTTTTATAAAGCGACGATAAAATCCCGCATGTCCCAGAAAAGAGCGGATGTCTCTGACTGTACGAGGGACAGGTAGGTTTGAGATTATATCGATTTTTGCTTTATCGACTTAGATACCTTTATCAGAAATAATGTGGCCGAGGACAATTCCCTTGGTCACCATGAAGTGACACTTTTTCCAGTTTAATACTAGGTGTTTGTCCTCGTATCGTGCTAACACACGTTCCAGATTATCTAAGCAATTTTCAAAGCTATGGCCGAACACTGAAAAGTCGTCCATAAAGATCTCAAGTATTTTTTTGACCATATCGCTAAAGATACTTAACATGCACCGCTGAAACATAGCAGGTGCATTGCATAACTCGAAAGGCATACGTCTGTAGGCGAAAGTACCGAATGGACACATGAAAGTTGTTTTCTCCTGATCTTCAGGAGCAATTTTTATTTGGTTATAACCGTTGTATCCGTCCAAAAAGCAATAGTACTTATGACCCGCCACTCGTTCTAGCATTTGATCCATGAATGGTAATGGAAAGTGGTCCTTTTGGGTCATGGTATTCAGTTTTCGATAATCAATACACATTCGCCATCCGGTGGGGACGCGTGTTGGTACTAATTCGCCATCTTTATTAGGAATAACCGTTATGTCTGCCTTTTGGGCACCACTTGGGTCGGACTGACCCAGGGGCTGTCAGAGATAGGATATATAATCCCAACATCGAGTAATTTTAATACTTCTTTTTTGACTACTTCTTGCATGTTGGGATTCAGACGCCTTTGCATTTATCGCAAAGTTTTAGCGTCTTCTTCCAAATATATTTTATGAGTGCACACGAATGGACTTATGCCCTTAAGATCGGCAATGGTCTATCCTAATGCTCCCTTATGTTGTTTTAGCATTTGGATTAATTTGCCCTCTTGTTCTAGACTGAGAGTGGATGAAATTATAACAGGATAAGTTTTTTCAGTCCCTAGGAAAGCATATTTGAGCTCTTCAGGAAGCTCCTTCGATTCCAGATCAGGAAATTGAAAATTGGAGGGCATAACTAATTTTGTTTTCAGAGGTAGGGGTTCATATGGTGTTACCTACATGCATTCAACTCTATCCTCTTCTCGCATATCCATCATGAGGCAAGTGTGATTTAAGGCAGAATCCAATGGAGTGGAATCTTTAGGTCGATAGATAGTGTCAAATTGTGACACAACTATCTCTAAAGGATCTTTATAAGCAATGAAATCTACCTCATCTTCGATGACTGTTTCGACGTAGTTGACCTCCTCTTTGTCCTCCTATTCTTCAGGTCGGGGATTTGAGAAGATTTTTACATTCAAGGTCATATTTCCGAATACGATGGTCATAATACCACTTCTTATTTTTATTGTGGCATCTATGGTGTTGAGGAATGGATGTCCGAAAATCACCGGGATTTGTGAGCATGGATTGGACACAGGTTTGGTGTCCAAAATTACAAAATTAAACGAGAAGACAAAGGAGTCTATTTGCACTAGAACGTCCTCCAGTATTCCTCTAGGGTATTTGACAGACCTGTCTGCCAGTTACAATGCAACTTGGGTAGGTTTGAGTTCACCCAACCCTAGTTGTTTATAAACTGAGTATGGCAGCAGGTTCACGCTTGCTCCGAGATCAAGGAGGGCCTTGTCTATTCTTTGATTTCCAATTCGACACGAGACAGTTGGGGTATTGGGGTCTTTGAGTTTTGGAGGCAATTCGTTTTGGATGATTGCGCTTGCTTGGTAAGCGACACAAGCGTGTTTCTTCACACTTTGCCTCCTCTTAACCGTACATAAGTCTTTAAGGTACTTAGCATAGGCCGACACTTGTTTGATTGCATCAAGGAGTGGAAGATTAATTTTAACTTGTTTGAATAGTTCCAAGAACTCCTGATTCTTTGCCTCATTTTTGGGGTTCCTAAACCTCTGAGGATATAGCGCGGGGAAAGGGTATTTATATACTTCGTCGTCAATGGGCTCCTTTCCGGGCTTTTTCTCAACTTCCTCTACTTGTTTAGGAGCTTCAGTGTTTATTTCTAATGGTTCATTATTAGTGAATGGCTCATCTTCCTGAGTAGAAGGTTTATTTTTATTCACCACTTCGTCCTCCTCAGACTCTTCGGGAGTAGAGAGAGGCATATTTAGCCCTATAGTCTTGCCGTTTCTCAGAGTAGTCACGGCTTTAGCTTATTCATGGTTAGTGGGACCATTGGTACAAATTCTTCTCCTCTGCATAGGATATCTGTGAGCGAGGGATATCTTCAGAATTAGACCATTCATGGGCATGTTTAGCTAACCACTCAAAATGAGCTTCACCTTCTTCAGTATTTTTGCGGAGAAATGGTCCTGAACTCATGGTCTCGACCAACTTTTTAGTTTCACCATTTAACCCTTCGTAAAAGTAGCTTATGGTTTGCCATTTCTCATGCCCATGATGTGGGCATGATAGAAGCAAATCCTTGAAACGCTCCTAAGTTTGGGTGAAGGTTTCATTGCTCTTTTGTTTGTAAGAGTTAATTTGTCGTTTAAGCTCAATGGTCATGCGAGGTGGAAAGAATTTCTTTAGGAATGCAGTGTTCATCGCATGCCAAGTGTAGATTGAATTCGGCTTCAACGTGAGTAGCCACGCTTTTGCTTTATCCTTCAAGGTGAAGGAAAATAGCATTAGGCGTGTCACGTGTACAGGACAATTTTGTGAAAATATTTTACAAACATCCTCGAAGTCCTTGACGTGTAGATATGCCTTCTCGCTATCCATTCCATGGAAGGTAGGAAGGAGTTGAATCATTCCGTTGCGAAATTGAAATTCGCCAGCATGAGGTGGAATGAGAATACAAAAAGGTGTTGGAGCATGTTCAGGTGTCATGAGATCGCACAAAGGACGAAGTGAATCGTCGATTGGGACAACCACATTATCACCGTTTTCACTTTGATTATCAGCCATTGAATCAATAGGTGTGGCTATAGGATTAATAGAATTAGAAGAATCAGCTAAGTAGAATGGATTTCCAAGAATTCCTTCGATGAAATTTTCGGACATGAACGAGAAAAAGAGCCTAAAAGGTAAACTAAGTATTAACTCGTCGTCTTCCCCGACAACGGCGCCAAAAACTTGACACGAGAATTTTTTTGTGTGCGCTTGTGTGCTATACCCAAGTGTAGGTAATCGTGCAAGTAATATAGTACTGGAAGTCCAGGTCGATCCCACAGGGAAGGTTGAAAATTAATTACCTAGATTAAACTCTAAAAAGAAAAAGAAAATTTAATGCTTAAGGAAACTGTAGAACACGGACTTCTACGATTAACAACTATCAAAATTAAAAGCAACTAAATTACTTTAAATGGATGACTAACTAATTAACTAGAGCGATATTTTAAAACTGGTTTTCTTAGTAAAATGGAAGTATTGGGATCACGCGAATCCACAGTGACCTAGCCATCTACCATGCAATTACGTTAAAGCTCATTGGAGTACATCTTCTACAATATTCTGTATTTTTCTAAAGATAGAGAATCCATAACCCTTTCATGACTGGGACTATATCATCCAAATTAAGCTCGAAATACATGAAAGCGGTTTAAAACAATAGTTAAGACTCTCACCTACAATGGTATTAGCATTGAGGGTGGTTTGCAAAAGATATTGAAGAAAAATGCCTTAAGGCTTTAAGTTTAAAGACTATTTTGACAAACTGAGCGTTTGGGGACAGTTTGATAACAAAACTATAAAACAAAAAGTCTAGGAATACTGTATTGAATGTTCTCAAGAATCAGAGGTTTCGATCGATCTACGCGCTTTTTATCGATCGAACATCTTCATCTCTCGATCGATCGAAATGTCTTCAATCGATCGACTGTGTCCCTGTTCCGATCGATCGAAATAACTTTGATCGATCGAACACAGGAATTATTCTGATGCATGGCAGAGGCTTGAAATCATAGCTTCATCATGATTTCCAAACCCGAGGACTACTCAGACATAGTCTGGAGTGTCTTAGATTCGTTTTTAACATAAAAGTCCATTAAGGATGCGTTTGGTTGTGATTTTAACATGAAAACCATGAAAATTATGAGTGTAACACTATCTAACATGCAAGATTATGATTAACCTTACTAATGCTACCAGAAACGATAAACAGATTGTGAATAAACCAAAATTACAAAACCTGAGATGATGTATTAAGATCAAACTCCTTGAAAATCCAAGAACAAGCAATATTGTACTTTTAATCCTACAAAAAACAATGTAAACTCTCTAACTCTCTCTATAAACTGAAAAAAAAAAAAGTTAAAGTAGCTCCTCTTGGACGTGAATATAACTGGTATAAATAAAAAAAACCTAAGGCTAGGGTTATAAAAAAATGTCCCCGCTGCGTGCACGTAAGTTCTAATAAAAGCCAGGTTCGATCGATCGAACATCTCTCGATCGATTGAACTTCTGGGATCTTCGAGCGCTTGAACTGCTTTCGATCGATCAAAACCTCGATCGCTCGAAACCTCTTCGATCGCTTGAAACTCTCTTTTCATGTTTGAATTGTCTTCATTGAAACCAAGCACTTCCTTTTATCTTTCTTATTCAATTATTCACACAGCAACAATAATCTGCACAAATAACCACTAAAACAATACCACTTATCATAGATTAATCATATTGTGTAAAAACTGGCATTGTAATTCAAATTGCAGATAAACAAGGGAGTTGTAAACTAATTCAGTGTATTTTCTTCTTTTAGCGCGGTTGTATTTTACAAATACCCCCGCTTGTCATAACCCCTAACCAGCGATTTGCTAGTCCTTAGCAATAAAGCGGAAATAAAACAAGCTAAACTAATACTACAGTGACTAAAATAAAAAAAAATTAAAACTAAAGCAAACTAATCTAAATAAAAAGAAACTACCTAACTCACTTTCGCAGGAATCGCGGTTGCATTTAGCAAATGCAACAAGCCGTTAAACCCCTAGGTTCTCCCTAGTGGACGTGTGTTGTCTCGTGAGGGTTTGCAGTGAATATACCCACAAAATTCTCCACTTTTAAGCTCAAAAAGAATATAGACTAACTTGTTAATACTCCCTCCCAAACAACTGAACCTTAACTCCACAAAACATATCATCCTCGTTCGAACCATGAAATAAACACATGCGCCTCATGTCACTAGAATAAAAATAACATATGCGTCACATCCATGTATCCGTGTGTGTGTGAAGTTAACAGCTATACATTAAACTTTATTTAGAGTTGTTTAGACTATCATACTCTCAGAACTTGTAGTTTCAACTCAATTCTCACATGGTTTTACACTCAAGAATGAATATCTCATAGAAACTTGGTTAATAATGATCGCACATGGTGTGAAAGCTTTGATAAGAATTGAAAGTTTGGTTACTAATGCTTTCACACCTGACTCAATAAAGACGAAGATTTAGAGTGCAAAGTCTCAAGAAAAGAATACTACTTACTAGAGGAGCGAAATACCGTGGATAACTCAAATTACACGTTCGTGTTTAAACTAAGTTGTTAAAAATCATTAAGGTTTTGACTTTTCGGTATAATTTTATATAGTAGGACAAAAAGGATAAGGGTAGGAAATCACACATCCTTAGCATGTGATTGGGTGTAGTAATTCTTCTTCGCTTCATTCCGACCATCCTCAATTCTCATAGATGTTTTTTTTTTTTTTTTAACTTTGACTCCTTCTTTTTTGTTTTGTTTTTTTTTTTTTTTTAATATTATGTAGCCCCTCCCACAACTACTCCCTCCCCATAACATACTTCAACAATTTAATCTCGTTGGATGTGCACTGGGGTGTATTGAGGTCAAAGTATAAGATTAGGGATTTAGGATTTCATAATAGATTTGGCAGTATTTACTAGGTGTGGGGTTGAGAACAATGCATATTCTGGAATGTTGATATAGGTATATGGAAAGGTAGGAGCAAATAACGATGGCTTAAATCATTTTCTTAACTTCTTAATTTTTAACACTTCAATGTTCATTGAGTTTACTTGGTAAATCCTGAACGTTATCCTCTAATAAACAGCCAAAATACAGAATAAGAGACTCTTCAACGAATTTAATATGTATATTCAAGAAAAACGATTCGAATTTAATGTGATAACTCCCTCAGAACTGAAGATTGGATTCAAAAGCTCACTAAGGGTAACTAGTTTCTTCCACTACTTATTCTTTAAAGTACAAAAGTTATCTTAACTCTTATTTTAGGTTTTCTGCATAGCTATTAACATGTGCATAAGGAGTTTGGATACAAGAATGGTTAACACATGCAATCATCCTAGGGAACTAGAAAAACGCGTGAATTTAATTCATAAAAAGATGCGATTAATATGAATGTATCATTGCTTGATAACAGCCAAATAGAAGTGACTATTGCAAGTCGTTCTACCAATAAAGTTTTTAATTTCAAAGATTTCCAATTTTATTTTAAAATTTGTTTAAAATTTTCCAAATTCAAAATCGAGATTGTATGAAATGTGCAATAAATGCATTCAGATTGCTAAGTATAGACATGTGCAGGTGACTATCTATCTACATGCCAACCCCAACTAAAAATTGCGATGTCCTCAGAAGATAATTTTCAAATATAGAGAGAGAGATATCACCTACCAAAGCATAGTAATAATCGCAAGCGTAACAATCTGTATAAAAAACATACAAACTCCAAGCAGGAAAGATCAAATAGAATAAGAAAGATAGAGCATAGGATCCATACATAAACAGAATTAATCACTGGAATAATAATACAATGAAAGTAATAGAACAGTGATTATAAAATCCAAAAAACAAAAGTCCAACATGTCCAAACTACCCAACCCACAAGAAAAATATGAGAGAGAGAAAAGAATACAGTCACAACCAACCAAAATAACCCAACAGCCACAAACACTGAATCTATACATCATCGATGACGTCCGATAAGATCTCAATAAGCACATCTAGAGCATCCCCATCTCCACCCCCAGCAACAATAGTAGTCATCACCGGGTCACTAGCAGTCGGAGCAGCTAGTGTAGATAATAATGGATCCGTCATGACTGGAGGTGGTGGAAGTGGTGTCTTAGAAGCAGGCGGTGCCGCCGATGTGGAAGGAGTAGAAGGATCAGTAGGTGGCACAGAAGGAGTAGGAATAGGAATAGATGGAGCTGCCGATGTAGATGGAGTAGAACGATCAACCTGAGGAGCTGCGGATGAAGGACCAATAGTGGGTGGTGGAGGTGTATGTAAAGACTGGTCAACCCCTATCTGAATTAGTATAGCCTCAAGAAGAGTCATCATGCAATCCATCTTGCCCTCGAGTCTGATCCGGACCTCTCTCTCCTCTAATAAGAACTCATGAACAATAGGGAGAGGCACGGATGTAGAAGACTCTCCCTGGGCGGGAGCCTGAGACCGCTGTCTCAGCTCGAACTGTGCAACCTCAATACGAGGATCGACCTCATCGTCAGAATCTAGCTCCTCAGCCACTGTGGGCATCCTATAAGTTGCACCCTCTGTATCGGTGCCTCCTCCTCTCTTCCTCTTCACCCCTACCTTTGCCTTACCCTTTGCTTTTCTCTTCTTCTGAGCATTAGAACGGCGGGCCGCCGTCTCGTCAAATCGACTAGAGGCCTGAAGAATCGAATCTGTGGCCAATGGAACTAGTCCAGCCTGCTCAATGACCCGATGTATAGGCCAAGTACCCTTCAGATGGCGCTTAGCGGAGATGTACCGCGTAGGCTGAACTAGGAAGTTAATATATAGGCGAGACAGAAAGACTCTTTGTTCTGTCCTAATAGCATACAGAGCACGGGCATACCATGCGGCGAACTTCTCGTGATAAGATGTCATAAAAATACAGTTCACCAGCGTCAGATGGATGAGGTGATAGTTCTCAGTGAGAAGCTTATACTCAATGAGAGATACGCCATTCCAGAACTGAACGACACCGCCTGTAAGCTCACGGATAATGGTGGTAGGTGGCATCTCTGGTGCGCCTGGTAAGCGAGGATAGAAACAATCTGGTACCTCAGGTAACCCCAGAGCAGCTAAAATGGTGGCAGGGCTGAATAGAATCTCACGACCGTGGAAGAATGATCTGTATGTGAACTGGGCCGCGGGATCCTTGATCATAG